>CM042538.1:22662899-23262899 GCA_023630585.1 Cranoglanis bouderius
ACTCGTACTAGGAAAGAGAAGAGAGAAAAGAAAGAAAAAAAAGCAGTGAGTAAGGCACAGTTCAGCCGTATGACATCACAGAGAGTGTGTACAACTGTGTGTGGTTCACAACTAAAGTCCTTACCTTAAGAAATGACAACAACAACTCAATTCCTTCAGTGTCTAACCTGTGAGAAGGGAGAGAAAGAGGGAGAGAGAGAAATGGAGGATAAGGGTGAGGCTCAGTGTGGTGACCACCAGTGGAGTGACAAATTAGAGTGGCAAATAAGAGGAAGGAAAAGAACAGCCTTGGAAAAATTCCACAGGATATCCTGCCGTACTGGCACATACACATACAGGTCAGGGACACTAGCAGCAAGTGGTAAGATAAACAAGGATGGTGACAACACAGAAAAGCTTCAGTAAAGTTTAATAATTTTGTCTAAAGTTCCCTTTAGACTTTAAGGCACGCTGGCAAGCAGTCATTTCAGAACGTAAGTGCCAAACTGCCATCCTGTAATTTGGTCCAATTCACTCTTACTATTGACACAAACAAGTCATGATGCTGAAAAGCCCATCGATAAACTTAATAGACATAAAATAACATTAAAAAGTTGCTTAAAATACACCCTAGCCACAATCCATTATTTACACCAGGACCATTTTTATTTAGTAATTTATCTAAACAAACACTTAGCATCCTAAACTCATCATTTTGTTTACTTTTTGCGTAATTACTGTATAATAAGCCTTAAAGATGGGAAATGTAAAGGAGTATAGGAGATCTCCCCTTGACGCACGCACAGACACACTCACGCACGCTGACACACAAGTGTACCTCGGTGCATGGTTGATGAAGGGCTGTGGTTTGTATTTGGGAAAGTTGTAGGATTTGAATTCCTCGATAGATGAGATTCCTGGCCAGTTGTCCTCTGTGGGTGTACCTACAGAACAAACCACAACAGCCAAGTAGTGCTTGGCAGTTAATTACTTCAAATCTTTATAAGACCTGTTTTTAAGATGAAAACCTTCCATCTCCACTCATTGCATTGGGAAGGTTTTTTTTTTAAAGCAACATGGAGCTGAAAATCTATTATTATTGAACATGCAACAGGTAAGTGTTACTGCATCATAACACTAACAGCCTATCATTTCAAATGCAGGTTGTGCAAAATACTGCTTGACTTCTCATTCGACACCGATTTACCAGGGAAAAGAGGACACACATTAGGTTGGATACATTTCAACATTTCGATATTAATAAAATCTGTCATGTTTATGAAGGTGTGCATTTCCTACTTTCTAAAGATATTTTGAGACCCTGGAATTAGAAGATTTTACATGACTGTTATGGAGAAATGTTAATATTTTATTTACATGTTATATACAGTAATGTGCAAAAGTTTTAGGCACTCTTTTTTTTTTTTTTAGTACAAACTTTATTTTTATTTTTATTTTGAGTGCTACATTATCGTCAGTACAAAAAACATTTTAGATTCCCAAAAAATAATTTATAGTAAAAATAGTTTTCTAGCACAGAATTAAATGTTACAGAAAAATGTTTGTATGTCATTAAAGAACGCAGCATATTACGTAAGAGACACTTTTCAGACAAAAAACACAATGAGGGCTGCTGGGTTTTGCTGCAAAAATAAGAAGCAAGTGCGAAAGTCAAAGTCTCCAGAAGAACTGTGGCTGGTTCTGTAAGATGCTCAATAATTTTATTTTTAAAATTTCAATATTTTGAAGGCATCATTGCTCTACAGCATTTCTTTGCATGTGCCTAAAACTTTTACACAAAAACACACACACAAAAAAAAAGCCTTCAAAAGCTAAAGTCAAAATGGTGTATCTACTTTAGAATTGTCAGAGAGAACATTATGATTGCATGGTTGTGAATTATTTGTGACACTACCTCAACAAACCACTTCACTACAAAATACTGTTTTCAAACAAGGTTTTGAGCAACTTCATGAAATTTTTCAAATTAAGTTAAAGCAACTCGAATAGCAGGCATATCCTAGCATTTTCAAATATATATCATGTATTCAAAAGAAATTAATTTCATTACTGACTGAGATGTGATTTACTCCAGCACCCAGCAAGTAAAAACTTATATATATATATATATATATAACCCAATCCTGTTCAAAATGTCAGCCAGCTACCCTTTTAGCAGCCAAAAGAGCAGGCACACATGCCACAAAATTCATGTGTGGTTGACAGAGACCTTATTTGAATGTGCCACTGTGCCTCAGCCTACTTCTAACTGCAGTAATTTAGGTCAAAACAGGACAAAAATAAAGCACCATAAAGCACTCTCACAACTAAACTCTGTTGCTGGCCAGCATTTGGTAAAATCACTGCACCATAGGCTACTTAATGGTATAACCGTTATAACTGGCTGTTGTGTTTTGCAGTCATTAAGTTATTTTCTGTATAAGTTTGATATTTACCTTTTTTTTTTTTTAAAAAGGTTTCTATTCTCTAATTTCTAATCTCAGTAAAATATTAATGATGAGAAGACTCAGAGAATAAGCTCCTACCCATTTATATCACTAAAGTTCACTGAGGTTACTACCTGCATCTCTGGTCTATGTTTGCCAGGTCAACATAATTTTTGGTTACCTTCCAACCTCATAACGTCACTGTTTGTTTTTAGAGCAGGTAAACACCACCTCCTGCACGTAATGTCTGGCAGAAAAAAAAATTTGTGTCCATGGTAATGTCTCGATTTAAAGTGTGCATTTCATCATGAAGGCTACAGGTTGACTAATTTAACTCCAGGGATATGGGGTCTCTCTCACTGTGTGTATGTGTGTGTGTGTGTGTGTGTGTGTGTGTGTGTGTGTGCATACATGTACATACCCAGTAGCCTGAAGATAAGATGAAGTTCATCCTCCACTGTGGAGCCTGGGAAGAGTGGCCGACCAGCAGCCATCTCGTAGAATATACATCCAACCCCCCTATACACACAGACAAGATACGTCACACACTCATGAGTCACTGAGACTTGTTTTTTTTTTGTTTTGTTTTGTTAAAAAGAGCTTTTCCCCCTTTTCACAAAGTAATGGAAATTCTGATCTATGCCTTTTTTATTTGTCATGGCTCCAATAATACAGGTTCCAACTTTGTTTTTACAGCACAAATGCAGAATGAACAAACATTTTTTTTTCTGATCATACCAGATGCTGACCTCATGAAGATGTCTACTGTGTTTACAACATCCTTGCTTGCTTGTTATTTGAGTTATCATATCTTAATTAATAGCTGGCTGAAATTAAAATCCCTTTAATTTTCTCACAGTGTGGATTTATACAAAATACAAGAAATCAAAAGGCAATAAAAGATATTAAATGAGTCCCTGTGAATAAGTTGTTGCAGTAGAAATTAATCAATAAAATAAAATTATCACATTAATATAAACTTGTGATTCGCCTTGTAGCCAGCAATACTCTCAGAGACAGGATGTTGTAGAAAAACTGACTCAAATTCAACACCAATGTGATCTAATTTTGCTTTATTATTGCCATGCAATTTAAAACTGTAATTTAGCATCCCAAGATACATACATACATACATACATACATACATGATTGCATATAAGGCTTATAAGATGATCATGCTAAGCTTCTGCATAGATGTATACAGATACACTCACCACATGTCGATCTGCGTGGAGTATTCAGAAGAGCCGAGCAGCACATCAGGAGGTCTGTACCACAGAGTTACTACTTCATTTGAGTAGGTCTTAGTGGGGACAGATTTGGCCCGGGCCAGACCTGCAACACACACAAATACGGAAAAAAATTAAGCAATCCAAATACAACGATGACTGCATTCAAAAACTGGTCCACAGTATCCATGGGAAAACACTTGCACTCCAGTATGCAAGAATCCAATGTACCAAAGTCTGCTAGCTTGAGCTCCCCTCTCTCGTTGATGAGGAGGTTCTGTGGCTTCAGGTCCCTGTGCAGAACCTTACGTCTGTGGCAGTATGCCAGTCCTCGCAAGATCTGAAGCAGGAAAATCTAAAACCAAAACATAAACCAAAGCTTGGTTATGTGTTTTATGAACCACCAGAAATAACCTTTATTTTTATTTATAAACAAAACCCAATATAACAACACTTAAAGACTTCTTAATGAAAATCCACGACTTATTTTGATAGGTACGCAAAGGGCCTTATTTTAACCATCTTCAGTAATGTGGTGTTATGAATCTTCACAGAAAGAAAACATTTGTTGCTACCTGCAGTACTCTAGAAACCACACAGTTACTGTGCGTGTGGAGCATAGGAAGGTTTTAGCTTTTTGCGAGAACCATAATATATTGTGCCCATAATATTAAGAATATGACAATTCATAGAAGGTAAGGTCTCTGTTTTCAATGCTCTAAAACAAATAATGCAGCTTTTATATGTATATCCGTATGTGTGTGTGTTTTGTGTGTGTGTGTGTGTGTTTGTTTGTGTGTGCGCACGTCTGTAGGGGCATGTACCTTAACATTGTGCATGCTCATGATGTTCCCACAGTCATCCATGTACTGCTTTAGATCCTTATCCTGAGGAAAATAATGGCATTTGTAAAACAAGGAAAACTCAACAGGGCAACATGCTTGGAAGGATCTAGAATGGAGGGTTAAGTGTCTCTCTTACCAGGTACTCAAAGACAAGTGTGAGGGATTTTTCTGTGTGGACGATGTCGTGAAGTGTAACAATGTTGGCGTGCTTCAGGTCCTTCAGTAATGATACTGAGCCAGAAGGAAACAAAAAATTCATTCATTTACCAGCTCTATACAGTGTGTGTTGATAATAAGCAGTAAACTATGAGGCCCAGAATAATTTAAGTGAAAGACCCTCACATTGATTTGTTTTATTATTACAGCCTTTGAGTGTTTGCCTTACTCAACACAGAGTGCATGAACAACTGCTGATAAGCTCACGAATGACCATTGAATTGTTGTATTGCATGCTTAGTTGATATGTTCGTTAGCTGACATACATAGTGAAGAAGTGTGTATGTACTTATAATAGTCTTTCGTCTTTTCTCTTTTTTTTGGCAGTCACCATAATGTAACCAAAGCCCTAGACCTGAAGAACATGGCACATTAGTCTAAGGGTAAACCTCCATAATGAGGACACAGTGTGATGGATGTTGTGCAGTATTCCAGAGCAGCCATGGTGCTCTAGTTTTTAAACTCCAGAACTAGCTCAAAATCAGTAATGTGGACGTTGACATAAGGTGCATATTTCCATCAGTTGCTGACCTCATGAAGATTTCTACTGTGTTTACAACATCCTTGCTTGCTTGTTGTTTGAGCCATCATATCTTAATTAATAGTTGGCTGAAATTAAAATCCCTTTAATTTGCTCACAATGTGGATGTTGACATAAGGTGCATATTTCCATCAGTTTATTTAATCCTAAGTTTAAGTTTTTTGTCACATAATGGCAGAAATGGTTGGTGGATATTTTGCACACTTATTCTGCCCTGGTCATGAAAACGCAAATGCTTCTTCTTCTGATTGATAAAAGTGGAAAGATTGACAGGTAGCGTTCCATATATACGTCGACTGCTTAGGTAGTAGGTTCATGTGCATCATGGTTTAACGCAGATAAGAACAATATGGACAAGACTGTTTATATGTGTTAACACTAATTCTCAAATCTGATTGGTCAGAAGGTATTGATTGTTTTTAACAGCACATCTCTGACAATAGTGTTAAAAAAGTCGTTCATTAAGAAATAAAACAAAATTGTTAGCAAATTGCTAAAAAAAAAACAAAAAAAAAAAACAAAACACATCTATTGTCAAAAGTCTTTAAACAGCTTGTATAGTCACAATCATGTATTCTGTATAATGTATCACTGTATAATTTTGTATGTATTTTGTATGGGTAAACCCCTACCAATAAAACAATAAACTTTAAGGAAAAACAGGGGTTTCTTTACCCTCTCTAATGGCTGTGCAAGGTGCCCCTTCCTCGTGTTCTAACCGGATCTCCTTCAAAGCTACCAAGTTGTCCGTCAATTTGCTCCGGCCTTTGAAAACCGTGGCATATGTTCCCTAAAACAATCACATCGAGTAAGAGCAGTTGGGTAAGAAAATATCTAAGGATATCTAGGCCACAGGTTACAGTGGCCACAGGTATCATCATACACTGCAAATAAATACCTATAATGTAAGTTAGGTTTCATGGATATTTAGTCAAAAACCTTTTTTCAAACATGTTTATAAATGGAACAGTGGGAGACAAACTCTAAATCATACGAGTCTCTTACCTCTCCAAGCTTGTCCAGTTTGATGTAGGTCTCCAGTTTGCCAAAGCCGATTTCTGACTAAAAAATAGAAAGAAAGTGTCATTAATAAGCTGCAGCTGTTGTAGAATGGGCATGCACATGTTGAGCAGACGTTATCACACAGACACATGTTTAGGGTGTTTAATGGCCCTGGTATCCGCAGCCAATTTCACTACACTGACAAGGGGATTAATCCTACTCAAAATAAATGCACAAGTCTCCAGTCAAGGAAAGAGCACCAGGGGGCGCTAGAAGATAAACAAGAACAAGAAAAAAAGTCACACTTGGTTTTTGTTCCCCCACATTCACATACACTGTGGGAACGACAGGGCCAGATAATGGGCAAGAACAATGGATGCCAAGAAAATGCAGTCACCAGGGTAAGGGAGTCTTTCACATGCAAAATCTGCTAGGTACACAAAGAAGAGTGCAAGAGAGAGAGAGAGTGTGTGTGTGTGTGTGTGTGTGTGTGTGTGTATGTGCGAGTGTGTATGTGTGCTTAGGGACTAGGCTGCCTAGAACATGCTGCTCACTTTCACCCTGGTGTTAACTCTCCATGCGCAATAGTAGGACTCGAAATGAAATGAAAACAGCGGGACTAAAAATGTAATTATTGAACACATTCATCAAAAACTAAACCCAAGAGATCCATCGAAAACTTTGTTTTGCTTCCAGTTATTATAACTGCACAATATAAATATAAATGCACAATTGCCAAGAAGAAGAGGTCACTTGGCTTTGGTGTGCCAAATCACTTCTTATTTTCTCACAGTTTCTTATATTATTATCATCGTGTGGCACTTCTTGGACAAAACAAATCAGTCGCTTTCATTTGGAAGTCCGGCATTACAAAGCGTGTAAAGATGCAACGGGTAATAGTACAACAGGAAGTTTGACTATTAATGAGCCTGCAGTAAACATTATTGTAACATAAACTGCACAAAAACTCATGATTTAGCGAGAAGATACCAGATAGCATTCCTGTTCCTGTGTAGGCAAAAGTTAAGTGTTATGTATTTTAAATATTATAAAATATTTGCATTACATGATAAATTTATTCACAAAAAAACTTATATCATAATATTGTGGAATATGTGAATATAAAAGTGGAGCATTACACTGACTGTAGAAGGCCTTATATTTAATTTAATCAACCCGTAGGACTGCAGGATTGTAGAGTACAGTAAATGGACAAAGTGCAAAAGTCGTATGACTCAGTGACTTTTTTTTTATTTATTTTTTTTTTTAAAGAGGTTCTTACAACACATCCATTATTGCATGAAATATCTTATCTTAACTGACTGAATGTGGTGAATAGACGCAATCAAATAGATGTTTTTTTTCTAATGCAGAGAGCAAAGAAAACACCAAAAGGAACCACAAGGAAGTATCCGTAACCTGCTTCTCATGTCAGCCTAATCCCATCCAATTAGGGCTAGAGATACCAATATATTTAACCAATACTCTGAGCTGGAGTAGTCTTTTTCAGTCTCATGAATCGACAGATGTTTGCTGCATATAGTACAGAACACTTGACTTTAGGTAGCTGCTGGTATTAGCAAAGTTGCCAAAAATATATGTGGTCTAACAGACCAGGTACTGTGAGGCTAGTTCATGTGAAAACTAAGACCATGTTGTGCAGGCTGAATTATTTGTAGGGGAGTCAACATGGAGGGCATCAACAACACTAGGAGACTCAAGTGATGTCACACATTAATGAATGCATGACTCATGGCTGTGTCACTGTCTCCACTTAAAACCACTCTAAAGGTGGCATGCCACATCACATAGCTCTTATGTCAAACAGGAGACTTGTTCTGGCAGATACCCCAGAGTGTATGATGCAAGTTGCTACGCAACTTATGGCTCTCTCTCTGTGCTGTGTTTAGTTACAAGCAGTGAATTATAAACCAGCTGAAACACAATAACTCAAACCATTAAAATGCAGACTCACCTGTGCTGATTGTAAAATTTGTTTCTTGTTCATTTGTTTCTTACTTTATTCAAAATTGTTCTTCTACATGTAGATATGGACAAAAATTGGCCCTCGTGTACAAAATAAACAAACAGCACAAAATGTATCTAATACACAAGGGTGAGAAACAAAAACACTCATTTTTATATTTGCCACTGTTCATTGCAAATGGGTGTCAAAACAAGCACTGTTTTTCTTCATTCCATTTTGTTCAATGCAAGTGTTACAGTGCTTAACAAGTGACGGGATTACTCGAGAAAAAAAAAAAAAACATTTATTCAGTTCTAATCTGTCACACTTTTAATGTTTTCATTTGACTCACCCTCGTACAAAATGCCAGATATCCATCTTTGCTCTTATATGTTTGGCACAAAGAGCATTTTTAAATATTTTGCCCTATCTAGCAGAAAAGGAATTGCTTTCTAGGCTAAGCCTTTAATGAGGTCCGGTGAGCTTTAAAATGAAATGAAACACCACAGAACAGCAGCGTTAGCCTACACTGTATGGTAGCAAATACTTTGGAAACAGTTTAGAGAGGAATCTGCATGTCTCTCAGGAACTGAGTGCTCATGGTTGTGTTTGTGTAGATGTTGTGTGATAGTATGGTTTTTTTTTGTGGCAGTCAATTCAAATGGAAATGCAATTTTTATGGATCTTGACTGTGCATTTTTTTAAAATTTTTTTTTTATTAGTCACTTGCTGCTTTTTCATTAAACACGTTTAGTACTGTGGACCTTTCAATAAGAATTCATTTATGCCTTTTCCTTATGTAAAAGTCCAACTATGGTGCAGAATCTTAATGCATTAAGAATCAGTTATTTTTCTACTGTAACTCAATACAAGGAATTCAGAATACAGTAATATGCATATCACTCACCAGTGAGGCCCTGCGTGATCGGCGGCTGAGCGGCTGGTCGAAGGGGGGGCTGCTCAGCTGCAGTTTCTCCAGATAACCATCAGGAATCCGAATGTCAGCAGGTAAAGACAGGCGCTTATTCACATCCTAAGAACGTGAACACATATGCACATTTGTCTGTACTTGGAGTAACATCAGTGGTTATAAATATATTTTTAATTCTCTTTCTGCCCTAACATATGAGGAACGTTTTTGCCAAACACCCATGACTGTGTGCAGTTACACGATCAAAAGAGTAGAGGGTAAAAACTACAACTTGCACATATAGCATTCAATCCTGAAAACCAACTCATCATTGAGACCAGCAGTAAGACTTAACAATGGCATAAATTAGCTGGCAAAATGTTAATGACTCAATTACGTTAATTTTATGATCATGCAAAGCTGAACCTTTGTTTACATTTTATTGAATCATGCAGAACCTAAAGTCAAAGTTCGCTCTGCTGCATGAGAAATCTCGGCCTTTCAACACAAACATCTAAAAACAGACCAAAAATACTTGCGCTGCAAGCCCTTAAATTCTTTAAGACACTGGCACCACAAAAACATTGCCCTTGTTAAGGAACGAAAGCGTAGTGATGCAGAATGATGAAACAGGAAAGAGAAGAAGAACATGAGAAATGGGGGGTGACAATGAATTGGTGCAATGAAGCAGAAAAAAGAAAGAGTAAAACTGGAGAAATCCCTCCGCCTACCCAACGCTAAAAATATGACATTCAGCTGACACATCTCCACTCCATCTGTGGTTATTCATGGTAATACCCAGACAATGTTCATGCCCGTATAATGCACGTGAGCACTTATATAAGCTGCTTCTACCTGCTTGGATCTCTGCGATCAGATACCAGAAGTATGTCTAGTATGAAGAAAGCAGTCTGCCCACTTCAGTCAGAGGTCTTAAGTTTGGTGTGTTTGTTTATTTAACAAGAAGAAAAGAACCTAAGGCTCTTCTCGGTTAAATAATTATGAAACTCAAAAGAATGCCATGATTATTCAGAAAAACCTGGCCTATCCACTATGGAGTAATCTTGCACTATTACAAGCAGGACTATTCATGTAGCAATATATTAGCAATATACCAAGACTATATACACTAGACTCCTGCTGGGTGTTTATTTATTTCAACGCTTACAATCTTCTCATTCATATATCATATTTGACTTATGTTTTATTTTTTAAAATGTCTCTTGCTTCTATGTTACACTGTATTACATATGGCAGAAAGAAAGTCTTTTTTTTTTTTTTTTTTTTTAAAAAGTGACCTGCTTCTCCAGTCCAAATTTCCTATCCCTTGATATTTTTGGGCTTAATGCCAAGTGCTAGTGTTTAAAGAAAGTGATGTAGGCGCTACTGAAAATCCCAATCTCAGATTCAAGTAAAATCTGGCAACCTCAGCGGCGAGAACTACAGATGGGTGATTTGCATAACCTAAATGGGGTGCCCCAGAAAATCAACTTAAGCACATGAGTAACCAGATTCTGAATACGAGTCATTTTCTCCCATGTAAATTTTGATGCAACCTTCAGACTTATGTTTCCAGCTCTATTTGCTTGTTTTGTTTGACCAGACATGACCAAAATCATATACATAAAAGGAGGAACATCTTACCTCCATGGATATACGTCGATGTGTCCTGGTGCGGAGACACACTCCAGTGGGTGACTGAACCTCGTCTGAAGATGTCCCTGATGCCTGATCACTCTCACCATCAGATCCCATCTTTAAGTTCTCGTGGACTATATCTGTATATACAGAGAACAATAAAAATCAGTATTGGGAAATACATACATGGTGTAATCTCTTCTAACCTGCACTATCATCAACCCAACAGTATGCCTGTCAAGATTCTGTAAACGTTTCTAAGGTTTTTATGGGACCTATATACAGTGTAGTACAGTACAGTACATTTGGAGCTTTATAATGATTTTAATGTCTGCATTAAATAACTGATTTTGCACGAACTTTTGGGTTTGTATCTGGCAGCCTTTGATGACACTGATTTGGACAACAGTGCAAGCCTGTGTTTTCACTCCCTACTCTCACCATTTCAGGAGAAGACCTCATTTACTCCCTATTACTCCTTCAAAACACAATCAAATATTGCCTGTGTATACATACACTCTCACTTGGACTGTGTAACCATTAGAGTTTTGCCATCTGTTACTCTTTTATGTTCTAAAGCATGTCTCAAATAACTACATTAATTCTGATGCAGTGCCAATCATATAAAGTCATACATTCAAAGCATAAAACACCACTTGTTCATAAGGGCATTATCACAGGAAGCCTTTCAGAGGAAGGATAAAATGTGTATCTTTTCGTGCAGATGATCTAGTGCTTGCGCATGTGTGTATGGTGTGTGTGTATTCATATCCTCAGTCCTGCTCTCTTACATAACAGCATGATGCTGCTTATTGGTGCTGAGCAAACAGTTCAATTCGGATATAATCAGGGTTTTAGAAATCTCTCGACTCATCCCCCCCACCCCCCCACACACACACACCAGACGGCAGGGATTATGCAAAAGCCTACTCGCTCAACCTGCTGTGTGTTTCGCTGTGCGTGGGATGGGACGTGAAGTTGAATGAGAAGTTACAGTGCTGTCGAGGAGGAGAGGTCAGACTGGTGGAGCGAAGGTGTGGCCACTGTGATCCTGAGCGGCACTTTTATGGAGGGCTTTTTCTCTAGAGAAAATAGAGTATCAGCCTTTTATCCGAAGGATGGCGTAAAAGAGTGTATAACCTCAGGGGCAACCATTACAGCATCCAGCTGCCCTTGCCTCGTCTCCTATTACCCCCAGAGGGGAAGGGAGGAGACTGGTGGGGAGAGGAGAGGAGATGAGAGGACAGGAGCCCAGCATGATAAGGCAGCTGTTTCACTGAGAAATGGGTGAAGCCAATTAGAAGGTGTGTGTGTGTGTGTGTGTGTGTGTGTGTGTGTGTGTGTGTGTGAGAGAGTGTGTGTGAGTGTGTGAGCACCTCACACTTACTACCAGGGTTTTATTTGGTACCGAATATGCTTTTTCATCATAAGGGTGCATAAAAGACAACTACAACAGAGGAGATGAGTTTTACTGAGACATATAGGCAAATGAAAAAATTTAAGATCCCAAATCATGTTATCATATGAACATGTTGCATCTTGATGGACTTTTTTAACCATGACACATTATAAAACAGTTAAATTTTTGCCACATCCACTGCGCTCTTGGGTCCACTGCACATACACAGTGTTTAAGTCTCCTGGCCTGTTTTTCTCCTACTAGCTCTGTATCTAGCTTGTATCAGTCATTGTACATCGCTGACCATCTCACATTACAAGACTTGCGCAGATTTTCATTTGTAGAAATCAAACACATTTGGATCAGGAGGCCTCAGCCCAATCTGCAGCTAGGTTAGAAGGCTTAAAATGAACTTGTTTAGAATCTCGCATCCTCAAATTATCTAAACTGAAAAAAACAAAAAAAAAACAAAAACGTAGTTTCTGATTGACGTCCGAGCTGGAAATTCACTTCTGATTCTAAAAATATGTCGGGAAGAAATAATGAAAAATGGAACTGAGCTAAAAGTCCTGCAGTATACACTCAGATTTACTTTCACATGCTAGAATTACAGTGGTTGGTCAATTAGAGCTTGGCAAATGAAACTAAAGCACCTTTGACAAGTTTTCAGAAGCTTGGTTTACAGTTTTTCACAATATTGTGAATACTTGTGATTCAGTTAGCCAATATGCAAAAATTTGGAGGGAGGAGTAAAGTTTTAAATTTTATAAGAACTATAAAAACTAACACTTCATGAGGAGGAATTCTGAACACAATGATCTGCTAGCACATCTAGCAAGCTTGGGCAGAAATGCTTTACTTCCTTATTTTTGTTAAACGATTAAACCTGCTATATGTAGCCAAAACAACAGAAAGATATTACATTACTATAAAGCCTCAGGGAGCTAAATGGAGAATGGAGAATTATGAAAGAATAATCATAGTAGGGCATATACATTTGCCTACAGTCATATAATCGAAGCCCTAAAAGAACAACAATGCTGTTTTTTTTTTTTATTCATTTCCATTTTATCTACATGAAACATTAGTTAACAATGTTGCTGACTTTTTCACTCGGACCTTTTGCAGAATTGTTAAAATACTTTCTCCATTAATTACACTGCTGATGGCAGTGATTCAATGGATGCAGCCTTTAAATGCATAACAGAGACCTTTTGCTGTGTACTCCGCTCTGAAATACTGAATGCATTGCTCCAGATATTTAAGACAGATAAACATCCTAGTATTTTTAATACAACTAAAAGATTGACATTTTATGAAAATACTAGTTATTCTGTGCAAACCTCTTAAACAAATATACTCTGTTGATGCCATCATCTGAAACATCTTTGACACATGCATACTGGACTCAGGCTCAAGCTACTGAAAGTGTGAAAGCATGAAAGGCATGACATGCGAGTGATGACAGGATGGATTTACAGCTGAGAAATTTAATATGCTGCTTAAAGCCCTATGAATTAGCTTACAGTAACAGCTTTCTCGCACTCTCCCATCAGACGCTCACCATCACAAACAAGGAACTCTCAATTTCTTGGCCTGTCTTCTATAAGAAGCCTTCCAACACTCCTCCAGGTCCTCTTTTCTCTGGAGCATACATGCTGCTGTGCTTTCTCCGGTGGTGTACACCAACCAAGAACGTACAATTTGTCAAACCTCTGCTCTCAGCCCTCATGCCAGAAG
The DNA here is from genome assembly GCA_023630585.1 of Cranoglanis bouderius. NCBI lineage: Eukaryota > Metazoa > Chordata > Actinopteri > Siluriformes > Cranoglanididae > Cranoglanis > Cranoglanis bouderius. The sequence continues at coordinate 22,676,812 of CM042538.1, forward strand.
ACTGGTTCATCACGGATAATCAACAGAAGAAGAAGTGTACATCTCTGTTTCTCACACGTGTGTGCCAAGTTTTTGTCTGGCATCAATGGTGACAGATGATAATGGCGGTGTAGGAGAGTCCAGCACGTCTGGACATGTCTGTCTCTTTTAAATCGTGTCTGCAGGAAGGGAAACCACACACCCCGACACACTTTTCAAAGCAACAGAATGGCTGTGACTTCCTGATGCCTCACCTTCAAGCAGCCTTCTGACTCATTTCCTGTTAACGTAAGCATGCTCATACTGTGACAAATTCCCTCACAAGGACCAGATTTCAGCAACCGATACAAATAGCAACAGAGTAACAACCTTGCAAGGAGCCAAAGGTCTAGTCCCTGCCTTTTTCCTCCTCAGACTCAACAAGAGCTTCTTGACCAGAGTTTATAATATATGTGTATTTCAAATAACCTCTGGGCTCGGAAAGCATACACACCAAGTCTTGAGCTCTGCAAGATTGCTTTCATACTCCCCCCCCCACTGCCTGTTTTACATGTATTTCTACAGGAAGCCAGCTACTTTTGAAAAGTGTTGCCAGATTTTTTTTTTTGTGGTCATAGGGGAGCACTTGGAAAACTGAATCAAGTTTTCAAAAATGGAAAAAAAAAGGAAAAAAAAAAGGATAATTAATGCTTTTTACCTCCTGACCAATCAGGTCAAAACAAATATGGACTGTGAGTGGGGGTGGGTGTCTTGTTAGTGAAAGAATATAAGAATTTAAGACATTTTTGCAAAAAAAAAAAAAAAAAAAAAACCTTTAACTGCCAATATTAAAGTGTTGGATATTTTTGGGACATTTGCCAGTACACAATGTGACACCCCATTTTAACTGTGGGTGCATACCTGCAAATCGCACAAACAGCTCCTTGTCTCTTGATTTTCTGCTTCCAGAGATACAGCAAAGGCAAACAACCTCTCATAGGCCGAATCAAATCAATCTTTATTTATTTATTTTTTTTATTGCAGATAAATAAAAAATAAAAAAAATCAAATATAGATAGCAAGCTAGGGTAGTTATTTCCCTTTTACTTTTCATATCAGCACACAGTGCAAAAATGAATGCTAATTATGAAAACACCCTAAGAGAAATTCCCATCCCGGTGCTATCAATCAGATTAACACTGGATTATTATTAAGTGCAACATAATAATCCAATGTCAATCAGAATACAAAATGGATCATTCAGAATATAAAACCTTCAGATATGCATCTGAATGAATGAGTAAACTGATAAGAATTCAATCCAAATTAAATATCCAATAAAAAAAATGGTACAATCCATTTAAGTGTGTTAAAAGGAAGAAGAGCTCCAGAGAGTGCACTACTGAAGCCAGTTCTCCAGCACCGCAGGAGTTGTGTCAATATCCATGGTCTTAGAAGACCATATGTTATTACCTGTAGGTTCTTATACACTTGTAAATTTGGTCAGCCTACAACAAAGATGTTTCTTGTTGCGCTCAGCTTGACAAGCTGTTATCGGCTGATACTGAATGCCGCTCACGTGCAAGTGCATAAATCTTTGGATTAAATGTGACCTACACGTGCATGTAGATTTAACAGATCTATTTAATCGATCTATTTAATTATATATCTAGATCAGATTTAACAGCAATATTTAGGTTACATCTAAACAGTTCATTCAGAATCTGCAATCAGAATGAATTCATTAGGTTTGGCAAACTATTTTGCATGTAAACATGTGAGGTACATGGCGCAAAGCTTGCCTTCTTTATTATATAGAGGGTTTAGTTGAATTGGGTTCCAAGTGTTTTGTTACTTTTTCGAGCAGTACATTACCTTGATCTGAAAGGAATACATGAAAGTCTACCGAGCTTCTGTGACTAATTGTGCATCGGGTAACAACTGAACTCATGTGAGCTCGTCTCATGAACTCATGTTTACCTTTTAGTACTGTTTAAATATGACCTCATTCTTCACAGATGTTTTTAAGTTAGATTATTAATAATTTTTTTTTTTTAATGAAATAATTAAGTCAGACTTTCTGACATCAGCTTGTCTATAATAGTCTACCAGAAAGTACAGTAAATATCTGTTAATTGGCATTGCTTTATCTGTCAGGCAGGACAAATTATGTATATAGTCGATTTGCATTGTTCAAATAACAACACGCTACTACCATGTTTATTTTGTAGCCTGTGTATGTCAACATCCTTAGAGTGGCATGTAAATGTTCTTCTTTGAATGCTATTACATAATATCCTGCTGTTCCCTTCTAGAAGATACATGTGATCTATTGTGGCTGGATTGGTCTAAACCATTGACTGACTACTACTTTAATATGTTAAATCGTAGCCTCCTTCAAGGAATGTGTTTCAGTAGACTACATGTTGTGAATGTTGGGTGCATGTTATGGATGGTGGTGTGGGAAGAGTAGGAATGGTGTGCGTGTGTGAGCGTGTGTGTTTGGTTGGAGTGGGGTAGAAGAAAGTCAATGCCTATAATCCATACACTGGAGATAGGATTGATGGATTACCGAGTCTGCTTCCATTGCGTGGCATGGCCATGAAGGAGCCCAGGCTGCCCCCGATGACGCTGTGAGGCCGGCGGAGAGGAGGCTTCTTAAACGAGCCTGTGTACTGGTGCAAGAACGAGTGCATACTATGAGATGAGGGCGGCCGTCCATTCCTCACTATGGGCTCTGAAACAACAACAAAACATCAGTCAGTATGCTGTGACGATCTCATACAAACACATGCTGGACCACAAGATCCACAGAACTAAAAATGTATGCAAAATAAATGGAAAAAAATTAATACTTTTCAATTATTTAACACTATGGTCACACTGTGTGTGTGTGTGCATGTGTGTGTGTGAGAGCGAGAGAAACTCTAGTAAACATTGTATGCCTGAAAGAGGCTCACCTAACCCTATCATATTTCATCCTCACAAAAGCCAATCAGCACACAGCTGTTGCTATGACAACATTTCCCAGAACTAAGATACAACTGTTGGCATTTGGAAAGCCTTAGGTTATTGGTCCATATTTGTCACCATGACAGCATTTTCCCAATGAAAATATCCCAGTCACATGAAGTCACATGTACCCAATCAGTCAGTTCCTACCAGCACAGCATGTCCCTTTATACGGTATAACCCCCCCCCCTTTAATGCTGGTAATAAATGGATGAAAATGTTGGGTAATTACAGATAACACTAGTTTTTTTAACCACCTACACTTACCAGAAAATTATATGCTCCAATGGTCCTGCATGTCAGAAAGAGGTTAGTGCCAAAAAAAAGCCAAAGTGGCCCATTTCCTATCCCATATACTCTGAGAATCTTCTAACACATACAACATGAGAGAGCTAACTCATCAGTACAGTTACTGCAATGGTTCAAAATCCCTTGCTTAAATTCAAATTTAAACAACTGGAGCAGTGTAAGGTTTAGTCTCCAAGAAGCAATGTGTCTAAGTATGTTATTTTAACTTTGCAAACTTTATTTTGATAATCAGCTTGAAAGTTCATCTGAAATTAAATAAATAAATAAATAGATAGATAGATAGATAGATAAAATCTCCATGTGTACACCTACTTCAGAACTGAAAGAAATGTGTGAAGTCTATTCAAAAGAAACTTTTGAAAGAGGCTTGACTGAAAGAGCTGGACAACTCTGTTTAATAATCTGTTAAATGCAACAATAAACTGCATGTAAACATCTCAATTTGACTGCTACCACAATACGTATTGCATGTGTGCAAATACCAACAATGACCGGCATTACAAATTGTGATTAAAGATTGAAAAGTAACAGCTAGGTCAGATAGGAGGTGGGAGGGGCTTCCAACTATAATTTCTTGGATGAAAGAATTTGCAGAACAAATTCTTCTTCTTCTTCTCTACATTTGTTCAGTAACGACGTCTGGTGAACGTTCCGCCGAGACTGATTAAAAAAAAAAAAACTCTGCTAAGCTACCCGTTATACTCTGACAGGACTCATGAGCTTTTCATTGCTGTTAAAGCTGTTAACACTGACTTTAAATGCCACTTGTATGAGCATTAATTGTAAATTTAATTAATTATGTAAATAGCCATTCAAAAGTCCGTTGCCCTACAGCTTTATTGGCACCCTTCATAAAAATGAACAAAATGATTGATGATGTACAAAATAAACATTACACATAATTATTCAAATTTGAAACTCAAATAAAAGGAGAAACTTTGTAAATATTTTCTCTCAAATATTTGTGCCTGAATTACTGACACCTTTAAGGAATATTTAAATATATATGCAAACAAGCGGTTTCTTGAAAATCTTGTTTTTCATTTGCTCTCAGACCCTGGGTTATAAATATGAGCTTGCACACATGTAAAATCTCTTTGTTGTTCATTACCATGGGAAAAGCTAAAGAACATTTAACACAAAGGAGACAGTTGGTTGTTGGATATAGAAAAGGAAACATATTTTAAAATACCATTAAGCAAAATTAGGGCCAATATAATTTTTTTTTTTTTTTTTTTTTTTTTTTTTTTAAATCACATGTCTGAAACAACTGTTGGAATCCTACCAGGAATTGATCATGCTGGTATTTTAGAAGGAAAAAAAAGTGCTAAAAACATGTTTAAATAAAACTATCCAATGTCTCGGTATGTTTGAGATCAAAATATATACTATATATACTTTTCGAAATATATATCAAAATATATACTATTTGACAAGCAAATTTGGGTTTTTTTTTTTTTTGGTCAAGTGTTTGGAGATGCTTCCAGAAACGTTCTTTTGACACTGTATAAATCAGCACCATGTCTTTAGCAAAGTACTACATATTTTGTCATGTGGCAAGATACAATCAAACCCTGTGTAGCTGAAGTTTGCCTGGCTGTCACATCTGGAAATTGTGGCGGAGGTGTGGGTTAGCACCAGAGCTAGACAGGTCATGCACAGCACCTGTTTTGAAGAATGGTTTTTTTTTTTTCTGAAACCAAAACACTCCCACACACACACACACACACACACACACACACACACACACACACACACACACACACACACACACACAAACTGCTGTTTCTTTTAGTCACCAACTCATCCATTTGACCCCTCACTCACTTGCGCAGATGAAGTGCTCATCTTTTTTTGTTAATATTCAGTGCTTATTAAGCTAATAGTTGTGGGGTTGTTTGTTATGCACAACACGTGGTTGGTTAGTTCACACACTTGTTCTTATTGGGTGTAATTTTTCTTGGTAAAACATTAAAAAAAAAAAAAAAAAAGGTTAATGGCTCAACCCAAGTAAAGTTTCAGAATCTATGAATTCAGACTCTGCAGTAGGGATGTAATATATTTACTTGGAATCTTTTCATGTAATCTCAGCTAGTGAGTCCATGATACAAATAGTCAAATACTAGGTAAAGTAGTTGCTGCAGGAAATTAGTCCTGCCTAGAATAATGCCAGCCTCATAGTTCCTGTTATAAATTCAGACATTTGTACAGACCGATTAAGGATACTTAAGATTTCTCTTGCTTAAGTGCACTTAATTGCTGTCCAAGATGTCTGTGCCGTTGCATAACAAACTACAGATCAGCTTCCACTATCTGATTCTCATCCGAAAACTTACTGTGTGCTTCTGTGTGAAAGTATGTCTGTGTGTCCTCCACTTTCCACCTGTCTCTCCCACCTGTGCCTGCACACATTCCTGCCAGCACCACCTGTCCTGCTGTCCTATTCACTAAATCACCTCACCCTCCAACCTCTAATCCACACTTGCATGCTCACAGCACTGCATTGCTTTGGGTTACATAAGCAGATAAACAGGAACTCTTGAATACAACACATTCAAAACAAACTGTGACAGATATTTTGGTCTCTAGGATTAATTTTAAGTCACTATAGGGCAGAAGTTCTCTTATTTCATCCTGGATTTTTAAAATTATTATTATTATTATTATTATTATTACTCCAAACAAATCAGCCATCTTTGCTCCCTTTCCACCTAATGCCTAGAGTAAAAGTCATGCCAGCTTCGTCTGACTCCTTTGGTGTAAGTGCATAGTATGTAGGCGACTCCTTGCGTGCTGTTCCACCGTGGCTTGTTGCTAGGCAACGGACCTAAAGTGAGAATGACACAAGCTCTCAGACATCAGTGGACCCCTGAAGAACCTGCCTCTGTGGCATCTCTGAGCCCTAAAACGCGTGTGCGCACACACCACTTTTGAAGCACAGAGAATTCCTTCAGAAGGTTTTTTTTTGTTGTTGTTGTTTTAACACACTCAAGGGTTTGAATGTAGTATGGTATTTGGATACACAAACTAACATACGCATGCGTTACATCACAGATATTAACTTCATGGAATTTTCAAGGGTTTGATTTGTTTGTTTGTGTGTGTGTGTGTGTGTGTGTGTGTGTGTGTGTGTGTGTGTGTGTCTGTGTGTGGCAGAAGGTGTTTACTGAAGCAGGCAGAGGAAGAGAAAAATGACACTCAGTTCAGATGATTATGTAATAGCAAGGCCTTGTAAATGATTTATCTTAAAACAGTGAACAATCCTGTCACCTCACTAAACAACATCTAGTCTGAGAGAAAGAAATCTATAAATCATTTGCCCTGGTTTATAAATGTGCACATCTATACACTTGTGCTGTCAGAACAAACTGTTTACTTGTTTCACTAGCAAGAAAAAAATAATCCAGAGATTACCTGAGACGTGTAAAATGTAGTTAAATATCAGGGACAAGAAAACACTCATGTTCAGGTTTATTGTAGGTATTTATTTACCTACATTAAAGTTTATGATAGAATTCTAACAATAAAAGCAACAATTTAACCATCATTGAACAGTGTAACACAATCATACAAGGAAGCGCTACTGTTAATTAAGGGTGGGTGGTATGACCAAAAATCTATTTCACGGAATAAGTAATTTTATTTCACGGTAACGATATATATCACGTAAAAAAAAAAAATAGTCATTCCGGTAAATCAACTGTAAATCAATTGTATGCTTTGACATGCTTCGTTTTAAGATGATAAAATAGGTTACTTGTGCTACCGCTGCTAGTGGGAACATTCGCGCGATGCAGTTTGCAAATTGCATTTTTCTGCTCTTTGTCAGATTTTGTAAACCCGAACCACGTCCATACCACCGACGTCACGCCTCTTTTCATAACTAGTTCCTCCTCCTGTTCAGGATTGGTTTGTGGGACTTCTTCACCAGTGTGCTCATCTTTCTCCATGTTTTTCCTCTCACAACTACTCTTATGTACAGCTTCTCGATCGTTCTCACGTGCAGGAGCACTACGCACAATGTTAACCACGCCCACTTATTTACATTTCGCAGTATACACGGAATAGAAAAATCTGTAACGGTAGACATTTTATTCCGCGGTAACGGTATGTACCGTCATACCGCCCAGCCCTACTGTTAATGTATATAATTACACTGTCATTAAAACTGAAATGTGTTTTTTTTTAATGACTAAAGATCTTTTAAGTAATTAAAATTAGCACAATAATCAATAGCACATTTGAAAGGAAATGTTACAGCCCTAGTACGCATTCACACACAATCATTGTAAGGAACTGCTGAGAAGGAAACAGCCAAAGCCTGCCTCTTATCGACTTGAGGTAGACTGAATAAGGTACGCAAGATAAGGCTCTGGTTAGTAAAAGCCATAAGCACTATTACACAGATAACACACATGCAGTACAGAAAGACTTTCTTTGAGTGACTAGCAGAGGCTGTCAGCTGCATGGGTCCTCACCGCCATTAGAGCTGTCTTTCAGGAAGGTCTGAGGCATAAAATTAGCCAGCTCCCATGCATCATGCCCCTGCCAATGCACACTATGGACCGGACGCTACACAACTCGCACCTTCCTGCACTTCCCCTCTCGGGTGACCCTATCGAGGCACAAGAGCCACAACATCGAATGTTTTCCACCCAAAGCTTTTCAACAGCGGCCAATGCAGAATGCATTTAAAGTGCAATAACATACTGGCAATGAAACATGCAAGACATCCTAGGGCCAGATAGCAAGGGACGGTGGTATGGTTTAACATGTTTAATGACCAAGTAAATCTTACTGTTCAGTTTGAATCAGCCTGTTTATTAACCAAGCCCATCAATCACGAGCAGCCACAGGCAGAGGAGCTAATTCTGCCCATCTCACATGCACCGTACTTCACAAATCCTGTTCACAGGGCTGGAGTGACTCTTATGTAATTACCAGCTGACTTACAGAAGAATAAATGAAAGGGGGACAAAAAAAGGGAAGTAGGAGAAATAATGTGTTCCCTCCAGCCTTAGTAACATGGCTGTCTTTGCTGATAAAAACAGGAACACGGGTTCTTGTGTACATCTACATCTCCGGTTTAACCGCAGTCCTCGTGTTTACTCTCGGATAGCTCTGCCTGTTTGATATAATGAGTGAATAATCAGCTATGACACCAAACTAGTCAAATTAAGCTTTGAGTGATATTACAATTTCTTTCAAATAATATGGAATATTTTTTATTAAGAATGAAGTATTATTAATATAATAATATATTATTATATGCCTTAAAAATGCACAAAGAGTTTATTAACGGCGAATTTTTAAACAGATTCCAAATTTTGAAAAGTTTTCCCTGTGACTTTAAATTTAAAATCACTTAAAACCTGTGTAATCATAAGGTTCGGGCATTATGCTGCCAAGTGATGCAAAACATCATAGATGTGATAGCAGAAACAACCAGTGTCCTCACGTAATATCTGTGCTGTGCCAGTCAACATCACATGCTCACTGCAGGCATGGACTTATCAGTAGCCCAGGGGCCAGGGACAAGCAGATCTAATGTCACGGCTTCATTCATTCACTTATTTCCAGCAGACAAGTAGGTTCAACAACCAGAAAAAGACTCCTTACTGACTTTTGCAAAAAGAAAAGTTTTCACTTTCTACGTATATTTAAACATAACATGCTTCACAGTACTGCAACGCACCTCGATGCTCTAACTAGTGTGTGTTTCTGAATCCCACCGCCTGCTGCACTACATATAGCCAAGACACAATCTGGTTCATGTTAGAACTTTAATAGTTGAATTAATTGGCGTGCATACATGAAAGATAATCCTTACAGAATGAGGAACATGGAGGCATGTGGGAAACATTGACAAAATGCAAAACAAAGTACAGAACAACACTCCTATAATTCTCGTGCTAGAACGACACACAGGCACCTCGTGCTTAAACTTTTCAAAAGAGAATAAAGATGAACCGATGCAAGGACAGAACGTTGGCCATTTTGCTGAGGATGCCAATATACATCTCCTAATTCAGAAACTTTCTAGAAGAAAGTAATAATCATATATTTGTTTGTTTCCCTTTGTCTGTAATAATGCACTTAACTAGCAAACAAGCGTACACAAGCTTGGATTTCTTTAGCTACCGCTTTCTATCATAGTAAGTTACCAGGCAACCAAAACATAGGACTGCTCACCAAATTTGATCTTTAACTTTTCTGGTGGTCTAGTTGATACATTTATGATTCGTCTCCCATATACACCCCCACCACCCCACCACCCACAACTGCATAAAATAAGTCGGAGAATTGAAACAAAAAGTTTATTCCACTGTTTGTAGACCCCTAGTTAATGCCCACTGAGTGTTTTCCGTTGCAGTTTTACAAAAATGTTGTTCTGAAACCTCTAATGTTGAAAATTAAGAAGACAACATATAAGTTGATTTATTTAACAATTTTTGAAGTGACTTACAGGTGAAGTGACTTACAGGTGAAGCCAAATATATATAGCAGTTACAGGAGCTAAAGGTGATGCACATGTGGCAGAATCGAGTTTCCACCAGGAGCAGGTTCAAGGTAGTTGTATGAAGAACAAGAGAGCCACAACTAAACTGGAGTAAGTGTTATCATTTGGGAGTGCTACACTCAAATTGGCGTCAAAGTACAAATGATACAATCTTGGTACATAATAATACACATTGTTGTCGATGTTGGAGTAAAACACATAACCCCAAATTTTTTTGAGTATTGAATACTGTCCTACCATCAAGACTGAAACACTACTGTTAGAGTTTATACTGAAAAAGACTAGTGCTGCTAACAGCACTCGTGAGAAAGTAAGTGAGGACATTAACAATAAAAAGCAAAGCTGCATCTTTAACTGGATATTTTTAAAGGAGATCCCAGATTTTGTGCAAGATGCGTCAAGCATCAGTGGCATTTCAAATAAACAGTATTTCCAAGAATAGCTTTAATGGGGATTCATTATTTTAAACCAAGTAGGATCAATACATAAAGACCGAGAGGTACATTTCTTATGTTACATTCTGCTGTTTTCTCCACCATATTTATTTAGGTTTTCTTCCTTCTTCTTCTGCAAACTCTATTTGCTCTGCTCTACATCGGAAGCAATTGATGACCCCAATATACAGACTAATGCTAATCATTACTTGTGTTGAACACTGAATAAAAACATACATAGGAAACATTCGCCATGCTGGTCACTCTCTTTACAAATAATGAAATGATTAAAAAAGCGATGTAGTGTCATTTTCCATTGCAGTGCTATGACTCTCAAACTAATCAAAGTACTAATGCAGCCAGATATCTCCAGCATAAACGACCAACTGTAACTGAGCACAAACGAAAACCCAAAAGAGCTGCATGGACGGACACACATTTCATAAGCAGCACAAAACTGCACACACGCATACCAACACACGCGATCGCACTCACCACTGTCCTTACTGCTGTTCTCCTCTATGGTCATCTGCTCGGCCAGTTCCGAGAGGGACTCGTCGATGGTCTGGCTGCCACGCAGCGTGAGCGACAAACGCCTCTTAATCCGCTTCATCTTCTCCATGGGCCTCTGAGGCAGTGGAGGCCTAGGGATGGGGGGGAAGCATTTATTATTAACAAAGGCTATGATATCTGGGAAATAGCAACATGATTAAAATTTGATCTTAGCAATGAAAAAAATATTTCAATCACATTTGAATCATGCAATTCCAGAGATACTACTCTGTGGGTGTATCTGTGCTCTGCCGAGTTTTTAGAAAATTCCTCTGGGACGCTCACGCACCAGACTTCGAAAGTGGGTCATGTGATAGGCGCAGGGAAAAAGAAAAAAAAAAAAAACCTTCCTCATGAATAACCAAGAGGTTTTTAATAAAACATTCACGAGAGGCAGAACTTTGTGATTCTAGACACCTCGGCACATTATTAAAACACACACGCATGCATGGGCATTCACATGACCTCAGAAATGTAGACATCAACAAACAAACTGCCCTGAGCAGGAAGAGATTTAATTAATACAATGGGAAGGAACCGACACCACCATTCCACCACAACAATCTCTGCAAAGATACACTCCCATTTTAACATTTTAACAGTTGATTATAATGCACATACATGTGTCGTCAGAGCTGGGAATTTTATAAATTCTGTTTGCCTGATGAAAGTTTGAAGAAGACATTGTTCATTTTAATGCAGTAAATTAAAGGTGATAAAAAAAAATTAGGCAATGTAATGACAACACTTTATACTGGAACACAAAGAATATCGACAGTAACTGGTGAGTCAGAGAGGAAGGAGTAGACCGTAACTGTGGTTACGGACCAATCATGGAAGAGGATTTTGAGATGGGTACGATGACAAAAGAGATTACTGGGAAGTAAGGGGAATAAAAGCATGTCAGCGAATCAGCATCAAGGTGACACCACTCATAATAAAAGGGCTCTTTCTAGTACACAAAGCTGTGTGTGTGTGTATACACAATAGGCAGAAACAGTTCTGCTACCTCCCTAGACAAGGTGTTTCCTGCTGCATGAATCCGCACAGTCAGCATGAACGTACTGAGAGAAATATGTAACGTACCCGTTATCCGGCTGTAGTTATATGCTTCAGGTGGAGTCTGATTTCTGGACTTTATTGTAAAATTGAAAAGTATTTATACGAGTGCTAGAGAGAACTAAGTTAATCTGACCTTCTTAACAGCAGATGCACTGGCTGTTACTCACTCAGCTCGTGTCCAATGGTCATATAGATACGTTAGAGGACCCTGATAGATGACATGGTGTTCCACTGAAGCAAACAGTCCAAAATCCATGGAAGTAAGGGCCCCCAATAAACAGGCATTGATTTTCACCATCTAAAGCCCTACTCAGATGAGACTACTTTCTAATGGAGACATGGTGAATTAAATTAATACTGGAGTATCTGAGGGATCTGGGACATGTTGGTAAAGATTGTATTATATCCTGTGAGGGGGAAAAAAAAAAAAAAAGTTGCACTTTTTTTCTTCAGTATAAAGAAACTTCAGGAAGTGCTTGCTTTTTTTCTATTGTCTCATGCCGAAACCAAACTGAAAACCAAACCGATAAGCACTGGGCGAGTTTCAAACACGGAACAATAACTCTTTTCAAAAAACAAAAAACTTTTCTGAGAAGTGACACTTTCCAGAGATTGTAGTAAGTTGTTCATAGCACAGGTAAAGCCTACAGACATGTTATAATAATGTGATCTAATAGCAACAACAACAACACATCATGTGCAGCCAAAAGCCCTAAAACAAGTGTTTACTGGCCAATTCTTTTGTTTTTGCTATTCACCTACATTTGGGTTCAAGATATTCATTCATTCATTCCCTGATATTTACATCTAGATGTGCTAAACAACTTTAGTTTAAACCTTTTGTTTAAACTACCCATTTTCAAGTGATCAAAAAATATTGGAACAAGTGACTGACAGGTGTTTCTTGCTGCCCAGGTGTGCCCTGTTAGATTGATTGCTTAAAGAATGAATAGCTCTGAATGTTGTACTCTTGGTTTGAGCTCTGGGTTTCACCTGTGTAGACTGCATTTGTTGTTAAAAAAGATAAACCAACATGAAGACCAGAGAGCTGTCTATAGGAGAAAAGAAAGCCAATTTGAAGCTGAGGAAAGAGGGGAAATCTATCAGAGCCACTGCCAATATAACAAATAAGGAATGTCTTGAAAAAGAAAGAAATGACCGGTGTACTAACAACCAGACATGGAACAGGTCAGCCGAGGAAAACAGCAGCAGTCGCTGACAAACATTATGAGAGCTGTGAAGAAAAACCCCAAAGCAACAGCCATTGACATCAACAACCTCCACAGGGCAGGGGTGAAGGTATCACAATCCACCACTCAAATACAACTTTGAGAGCAGAAATATAGAGGCCATACCACAAGATGCAAACCACTCATCAGCAGTAAGAATCAGAAGGCCAGATTGGAATTAGCAAAGAAACACAGAGATGAGCTTCTGTTTGCAAGAGCTTGTTTCTCCAAATTTACAGAGAAATGCATCCAATCTAACTGGGAGGAACTTCATCATGCAGCAAAACAATTACCACTGCCATTACCATTACACTGCCAACACAATAAAAGACTTCATCAGGGGAAAAAAGTGGAAGGTTTTAAACTGACCAAGTCAATCACCAGACCTCAACTCAAGTGAACAGCATTTCACTTCCTAAAGAGGAGACTGAAGGGAGAAACCCACCCCCAAAACAAACAACGACTAAAGGAAGCTGCGGTACAAGCCTGGAACAGCAACACACACACAAAAAAAAAAGACTGCAACAGTTCGATGATGCCAGTAGGTCGCTGGGGTGATGCAGTTATTTCAAGCAAGGGATATGTAACCAAATATTAAATGTTATTTACTTTAAGACTCTCTGTTCCCATTCTTTTGCTCACCTAAAAATTGGGTGGTCTGCCACCAATGGAGCCATGCATGTTCTAAGTTCTTTAACACATCTAGATGTAAATATCAGAAAATGAAAGCTGAAATTCTGATCCATCATCTCATTCATCTTTTGATCATATATATATATATATATATATATATATATATATATATATAAAAGAACACAACACAGAACAGTCTATAGCTTAGAGAAGAAACATGGAAGCATCCATGTGCGCACACAAACATGCGCACCCCCATGTAGATGCTGACGGGGCACATCTTGACAAACAGCTGGTCACTCAGACTGTAGAACTGCACGTGAGAATCCAGACACACCCTGCAGCTCGGCCAGATTATGAGCAGTCGACATTCCGATGTGTGAGATCTGCTCAGACAGGCCACGACTACCCCAAGTCTTAACACATGTACACACACATGCGCACACATACATTGTTTAAAAAAAAAATAATTATTTGGGTTCTAAAAAGGAAACCTCCGTACCCAGAAATTAAAACAGCTTAAAATTCAAGTCAAAATTATCATCGCACACATTCTCCAAGTAACATCATCAGTGGATAAAGAATTCAATAAAACAAAATAATTTAAGTGAAAATCTCTCAGTATACTATGGGAAATTGTCTGATGCCAGACAGAAAGCAAATGAAGGCAAGATTAAAGTTGTGATCTAGCTGTGTATTTATGAACATATGTATTTATGTTCTAAAGCTAAAGTTTTCGGTTCCAGGAAGCAGATATGACCTTGAAAATGCTGCGTTTGCTGTTTTTGTTGAATTAAATTCATTAAACTATTATTAAATAATTATTACTGAATTGGTACACAGGGCTTGTGAGAGCGATACCAAGCTCCCAGAAGAGCTTTACTGCTTAAGGCTTAAAAAAAATTTAAAAAGTAATGTGGAACTTGTCTGCTCATTGCAAAACATGATCTTTAATCATTTCGTCAGTGTGACAGGGGGTCTGTTTAATTCAAGCAGTATGTGATACACAAGTTGAATCGTACACGTTTATCCTTTAGGAGTCACAATAAAATGTATAGTAGGAAGCCCATTTCTGCCAGCACTCATGAAACAATGATCACCAGTTCTCAAAAAATTAAAAATTAAAAATAGTGTTGTGCACTGTTGGTTTATGTATGGTTGTAACTAGTCCATACTGCAGTTGTCAATTACCAACACCCCCGTTTGTACACGCCCTGCTAAAAGCATCCCACCCTTCTTGAAATCCCACCAGATGGAACAGTCGACATTCCGGTGGGCTTGGTGCATGAATTACAGTTTGAGCCCCACCTGCTCGTCAACTCTACACTTTATATTATAGGTATTTCACTCAACCTTTCGCTCGCGCACACACACACACACACACCCTCTTGTAATCACCCCCTCATGAGAAAGCAGTCTTTGATGTTGGCACACAAGAGAGCAGAAACGGGCTGCTTCTTTAAAGCTAAGCACTTTCTACTCTGCTGGGGGCCACCTCATTAAAACACAGCCCACAAGTACACACGCCTCATGAAAGCGTGCAACACCTTCAGCTCTCTTTCTCTTCCCCTACCTTTGAGATGAGTTCTGAAAGGAAACGGGGCTGCGGTCGGCAGTTACACTCTTGGTACATTCCTGGCCAGTGAGCACATAGTACACAGGACAGTGCTGACTATTGTTCCTCTGCCCTCTATTCTCTGTCGAGCCTCCATGCCATACCAGGCTGGCACTCTCTCATGCCCCTGACAGCAGCAGCTCTGTGGGTAAGCCTGTAGGAAAGTGGGCAGGCTAGAGAAGAGGCCACAATTGCATCCAATTTCTTAGCTAGTCCACTAGGCAAGTAAAAGCTCCAATGTGTTTCACTGGATGTTTTGGTTACCCAGGAATTGACTATGATAAAAAAGTGCCATCTAATAGAATGCATGGCAAGCTTGTTAGCTAGTTAAGTACACTAATACAGACTAGGAGAAATGAATGTGTAAATGATCTTATGAAATGAAATTATCTGCTTCTTTTTAATGTAGCACATAGTGTTTGACCTCGAGAAAAAGTCAGCAAGTTGTTATGGCTATGAGATGCTGTGATCTATCCTCACGTTACATGTAAAAGATATTAGTCAAGTCTCCCTGGCACATTCATCTTACGTTGTGATTTTTAACGGTGAGGTGCTGGAGAGCTAAATGACAGCTGTGTGCTAAACTTTATTTTGATCTGTGTTTCCACGTACCTGCATTTTATTAAATTGTGAAATGAACATCTCTCATCTGAGCAGGCTAATTAATCCACGTGCTACTAAAAATGTCTTCATGTCAACTAGATCACTGCTTGGCCAATGTTTGTAGAATAGCAGGCTTCAGAATTCAAATGCTACAGTTACAGTGGGGAGCCTGGAGTCTGGATCCCAGGGGATTTGGGGCACAAGGTGGGGGACACACTGGACAGGGTGCAGACCCATCGCAGGGCACAACTGCACACACATTCACACAACTTTTCACACACTACAGACAATTTGGAAATGCCAATCAGCCTACAACACATGTCTTTGGACTGGGGGAGGAAGCTGGTGTACCCGGAGGAAACCCCTGAAGCACGGGGAGAACATACAAACTCCATGCATACAGGGCCGAGGCAGGAATCAAACCACCAACCCTCGAGGTGCGAGGCAAACGTGCCAACAATAAATAGGTTTTATTTTATTATAAATAAGTTTTTGTACTTTCTGGGCATCTCTGTTCTATTATTCCCCTCTCTCCACTGCTCAGGCAGTGTCTCCCAATTCTCCCAATTCCCAATCCCTCTAATCACTAGCTCATTAAAACCTGCATGAGAAAATCAAAAACATCAAGTGTATGCTCTTACAGATGCCTCAACATGTGCCATTACACATACATTACTTATTAAACCCTTATTATGCAAACACAAACATCTGAAAAGATAGGGGGAGTTGGCCTTCAGAGAGCTCATGGTGGCCCAGTCAAAACAGTGTGTGTGTGTGTGTGTGTGTGTGTCACCATAGATGATAACCATGAGCATTCATGGGTCCTAATGCTCCTACAAATAAATTGAATAATAAATTAAGCCCTCCTCTTCTCTTTCTTCACATGATTCTCCTTTGAGAAAGCCCATGCTGCATAGCTGTCAGTTTTAAATAAAGCCCCCTTTTTGGAATTCCATTACTACCATTATTCTTGGGGTAAAGAGAGAACACAGAAATATCAAGATTACAAACTTGTTTATTTCAAATCCAATTAACATCCAAATTGGGAGCAAAGTGCAGGAGTTTTTTGGGACATCTCTTTCCCCTAAATAGATCTGAATTGTGTTATGTTTTTTACAGCTGTAGTTCGGTAGCAGAATGTCAGGAGTAGGGTGTTCCCAAACACGAACAGATGCACACACACACACACACACACACACACACACACACACACACACACACTCCTGTACGGGCTTGGTTTTTCTGTCTGGTGGTTCCACAGAAGGAGCTCGGTTAATGTCTGACTTCAAACACTTAAAGCAGGCTGCGGCATCACACAGCAGCCTCATTAATCACATTCTACAGAGGGAGAAAACTGGGTTAGGCAGCTACATACACCCCCCTCAGCCACACGGGCATATAAGCACATTTCTCAAACACACACACAAAACTCTGCACAAAGACTATATGATTAAGAACACAGTTACACTTACTATGAAGATTTCTGGCAGAAATGGTGTTTGTAAGGTTCGTTAACACTGGAATTGCCCTCTCTGGCTAGACTATCAAGGTACTCGCTGTTCTCCTACTCTCTCTCCCCAGGAACATAAGAATCTCTTCCCATCACTATGGCAACCCTCCTCCCCGAGTCTGATCAGCATCCTCTGTTTCTCACAGATTAGAATCTGTAATCTATACCCCCACTCCCCCACCCCACTCCACTCCCCTCCCCAAAGCCAGTTTGGAGAGGGTGGGGGTGGTCATGGTGGGACAGAGAGAAAGACAAAAAGTGAATAAAGAAGAGAGAAAGAAAGATGCCTTTGTGTTTAAGTAAAAGGCATGAAATCACCACAACAACTCAAGTTCTTTGAGCCAAATGGCAGGCAAGCGATGCAAAACAAAAAACTAAATAGAAATAAACAAAGATGGAGGGGGCCACACAGACAAATAAAGCATGGATTAGACTATGGTAAAATGTTGGTTGTTCACAGCAGAGTGAAGTCTCTGCCACATGAGCTCTCAGCCTCAATAATATTACATGAATGCCCTGCAACAACAGCTAATTTGGAGAAGTCACTTAAACTGTATAATCAGAGTAAACATCATTGGACATCATGGCAATGCAAGATCCTGTAGGAAGGATTAAATAAGTATATCACACAATACTAGTGTCTACATGGTTCAAAAGCAAGACAACAGTTTTCACACTAAAATCTAGACCATTATCGGTTTACCTTTACCGGTCATTCAGACCTAGAATCATTGAAACCTGCTGCTTTTAGATGGTATTTTACCAGCATGCGTGCCACATTTTCAATGATGTGCTGTTAGACTGAATGTGTCACAGGACACATGAATAGTGGTGGAAGTCACATGTTAAACCCTTGGGCTTGTTTACCACTTGCATGTTGTCTCTAGCGAAGCCACACTCCTGGATCCTGCTGGCGACTGGCTCATAGCGATTCATTCAACCCAAACCCACTGCTCCATTCGTTTTACAGAAGAATTTTAACCGTAGTACAAATGGCGAACAGGTCCTTCATTTCAGAATCACTCAAGACTGCGGAGATTTCTCCTGTTACTTTTTCTTCTGTCACAATACTCTTCAAATGTTTACCTCTTACTGATTAATTATGTTATATTTCTCTGTAAAAGGGTATGAAAAGTGCATTCGTTTTCCTGACTCGGTCACCTCCAAAGCCAAAGGCTGCTTACACGCAGACATTCAGTAACCTCAGGCGGAGGAAACCACACCAAACGGTGTCTCTGTGGTGACTTCTAGGTCATCAGACCGAAGCACCTATGTGTGGTGCGTGTGTGTAGGCTAGCTCTAGAACAGTAGGTACATTAGCACACATTTGATTTTCGCTCTGTCCATCCTTATGTGCAAGGTCTTGTGTGCGCCTTATCTTAATTACAGACAAGCGTGATGAGTGGCAGAACAAAGAAAGGGAGGGAAGGAAAGAAGGAAACAGGAAGGAGGGGTGGGGAAGGGGAGATGTATTCTAGCAGATTCTTGAATCTGCTAATCTGCATGATGTTTAAACCAATTTAGGGGGTCACCACATTATCACCATTTTGAAATGTTGGCCACTTATTCCTGGGGCATGCATTCAGGTCCTAAAAACTGAAAAAAAAAAAAAAAAAAAAAAAAAGTACTTTGTTAAAAAAAAATAATTTAAAAAAATAATAATTTACATACAATTACTGTGGGAGGAGAAAAATTGCAGCCAGACAAACTGAACATATATCATGGACACACAGTCAGTCTGCTGCACTCAAGTCAAGTTACATTAAAATCATTTCAGTGCTTTAACTCTTTTCAAAAATTAGCCCGCGTCATGCTCGCTGCTGTGCCTGGTGGACAAAGCAAAATGAAATCAGTGCTCTATTTACCTGCAGTCAACTATATTTATCACCTCTACCACCTGTAATGCTTTGTAGTAGAAGGATAGTGATATTGCTCAACACGCCAACAGCTGACAGACTGCTGACCTCACCACATATGCTGCTCAATCATATCATACCATGATATCATAACTGCTGACTATAATGATCAGATTTTAATTAGACAATCAATTCTGGTGGCTAATTATTGCATTGTTTAGTTATTTTTTTTAATCATTCAGGTGAATTAATCCACATGGTCCCCATTCGTAGTTTAACAATGTTATAGCTGGATACTGTGGTGGATTATTTATTTGTTTGCTTGTTTACTGGTCTACTCAATGACTCAAAGACATAGATTTCTAAACAATATAGGATAGTAAAGTACATCGTGGAAAAACCTTAAAAATCCCACCTATACACCCCCCACCGCAGCCCATCAGCAGGTCAAAGATCAGCAGTTTTTCAACATCACAACCACAGGAAGGGCAATACCCTTTGTCTGAGTCAGAGAAACTGTACAGAGATTGGTCAGCATGAATAATGGCCATAATCAAGCAAGGGGAGACAAATTCACAGAGACTCTCTCTCGCTCTCACACACATGAAACGAGAACTCGATTGGGGGAGGCTTGACATCTTAGTGATATTTGAGACAAACTAATGGGTCCAAAAGTACTCTCTAGAGAAATCAGGGCAAAATACGATTTCAGGATGCATCTCCACTCCATCCACCCACATAAATATTGATTTGGTTGCAATTAATCATAACTGCACAGCCACTCATAGTGCTTGAAGAGTAAGTGTATGTTATAAAGTCAAAAACAGTCAAATAAGCACACACTCATAACACGTCTGGGATGGCACAGTGTGATCTAGCATGATCATGTCCTTATATAAGCCCACAGTCAGCAAGCTGTTACTGAACAGAGCACGCAGACCAATATTAATCTAAAAATGTCTCAGTCAGCAACCCATCCAGGCTGAACGAATACATACAATGCCTCCTGTGTGTGCCTCAACTCATCACCCACACCAGCACATCATGAAGATGAATGGGTCCGGCGAACAGGCGACCATAGCAGTGCTTGTGCAAGGAAACAGCCCAAAGGTCTGCTCTTGGTTAGTTATGGGAGAAGAGAGAGAGCGTAAAAGTGCAAGAAAGAATGAAGATAAACAGGAAGTTAAACATATTACAGACTTTATTTTAACTCAGCATCTTTTATCTTTTAAGCCCCAGGAGTTATAGATCTGTTAAAAAGACTGCATGACAATACAAATATGTGCCTAGAGCTAGAGAACAGGTTTGAGTCCAGCACTCATGATCCGTGGCTGGGTTCTTCTAAGAACACAACATTCCCTGCTTGGGAGCTAAAGAGAGCTCACACTTTCATCCCTGTCTCCAGTAATCAAGGCTCTATAGAGTCTATAACCTGTACTGCATGTTATGGACAAGAATAGCATATTGTGACTATATTGCTACACATTACAACTGCAATAAGTTTTGTTCTATTAAAAGTTTAGAAACAATGATGTGTCATGGGTAAATATTTGCTTGCACAAATTTGACCACAGTTTCTCAAAAGCTTATTGGGAAACAGTAATTTATTTTACAGGAAACTACAGGAGCACTCATCGATATAATCCAGGCTTTAGTGATACCGGTATCACTGCAGTCATGACCGCGGCTGCACAGTTGATATCTTTACTAAAAAAATGCTTTTACTTGGATTACTTTCTAACCTTGCATTGGTTCAAGTAAGGAGCCAGTTTAATAAACAGTTTAAAGATGTTTGCTAGTCAAGTGTGATTTTTCTTTAGCCCTGAAAAATTCGGTTTGTCACTATGTAACTGAATGCCAGTAAAAGAAGACAGCAGTTTTGTGTCTTCAGTGAATGGAGGCAAGACCAATCAGACAGGGTTTACAGGAAAATACGTGGAAATACTCATGTCTTATTGGTGGACAGGTAACAATTCTGCCAAACGCTAGCTCACACAGTCAGTTACTGTGAGGGGAAATGCTGATTTTTTATTAATTTAATTTTTTTTCACTGGTAAAGGGGTGGAAACTGAAGCACTAACATCCTCTCATGGTGAGCAGGAAAACAAGGTGTGTAAATGTCTATGAGTTCCAAGTTAGGTGAACATATGAACAGAGCATAAGGACAGATAACGTACTTTGCATGGCACTGTAGCAGCTAAACCGATATAATGATAGCTCAGTTGTGCCTCCCCCTGACTAGCCTAATCTCGTGTTAGGTGGCCAAAAAGTTTTCGATTTTATTGGTCTGCAAACAGTGAAAAACCCAACTCAAATCCAAACTCATTTCCCATTGTAATTCTTGAAAATTTGGCAGTAATGTTTTTCCATAAGTAGATTACATTATACATGTAGAGGTACGTGAGGCGTCTTTCAGTGGAACTGGAATGCAATATTTAAATGCATTTTTTTTCCCCAAAAGACTTTTGTAGGCTGCCACTGAATTAAGCTATAATACTGTGTAGCCATACTGTACACACAACCTTTCCTAACTCAGTATGGAGCTGCCTTATTCAGAATGATGAGCGCTAAGAAAAGAGACAAACACAGAGTGGAAAAAGCACCTCTATGTAAAAGAGCTTTGTCCCTTCACAAATATACAACGCAAACTTTAGAGTGTGCACACACACACACACACACACACACACACACACACACACACACACACACACACACACACACAATAAGGACAAGAATGTGGCAACAGACTGTCAATGTTGTGGGCAAGTCAGAACATGAACACACATCATCAGCCCTTATGTAATGTCTATGTGACATTTAAATGGCTGAGAATTAACAGAGAAGAGAAGAGAACACAGCACTAGGATTTAAGAGTTAAGTTTAAGACTTGTGTGTCCTAATACCCATAAATTATGACAAGAGAACAAAAGAGAAAGGAGCAGGAACAAGAGAAAGGAGACTGGCTGACGTACAAATGGCATATTCTTAGGTCAATGCTACTAAAGCAACTGTCTCTCAGGTAACGTTAACAGTAATTTGCATGTCTCTAGCTATTTGTGTCCTGAACACACGCACACACATGGCCTGCTCATCAGTCCGTTCTTAAGACACGGACTCACAAACCCATTCAGCCCGTCACACTATACACGGGAACTAGACTAGGTAAGGAATGGTTGAAAGAGTCTCTGCAAGTCTGTGTGTGCATATTTGCAGTAGATAAGTGGATAATCACATCTAATCTCCATGATTGACTCTAGAATGGTATTTCTGCTGTGATTTGTCAACACACAAACTGTGTCTTGTTACAGTCAGATTACAAATTGAAGTAAGGTGTATTAGAAAGGTGTTGGGTAACCACAAGCCAGCAGAACAGCTTCCATGCACCTTGGCACAGATGTACAGGAGAGATGAAGACCATTCTTCCAAATGGTATTCTCTCAACTGTTGGTTGAGAGCACTTTCTAACAGGTCACTATAAAAATCTCCCAAAGATGTTTATCTGGGTTAGGATCTGGTGGCCACACCACATGATTAACAACATTTTCATTCTCATCAAACCATTCATCAAGCAATCATGCCCTGTGGACAGTGTGGCGTCATCCTGGAAGAGACCACTTGCAAAAGGATAGAAGTGTTGCATCATAGGATAAAAGGTGATCAGTCAGAATACCTTTATGTATTGATTTACAGTGACCTTCCCTTTAAGGGTACAAGTGGAACCAAACCATACCAGCAAAATCTCTCCCACAGCATAGCACAGCCACCAGACCCCCCTCACAATTTCCAACCTAATTTACTTCCTATCTTTCCCATAGATCCAAGTGTCACTTTAGTGATTACTCCTAGTGAAACACAGCCAGCTGACCAGTCTTTGTGACTGAAGCTTCTGCCACAATAATGAACTCTTTCAAAGTCACAGCCATATTGATTCAAAATCAAGGTCAATGTGGGTCCACTCAGCATTTGTATACATGCCAAAGTGTTGCGTAATTCTATCAGGCAGGACACCTGTTTGGAAGCATCTGTTTTCACTAAGATTCTCCACTCACTAATTCACGTTTTGACTTTGATTGGTCACCGGTCACTGGGCCCAAAAAACCAACAGTTTTTAGAGAGAGAGAGAGAAAGCGAAAAAGCAGATAGAAACTAAGAGAAAGAAAGAGAACAGGATGGGGTTTTGGTTTTGCACACAATGGAAACAATACCTAGTTGATTTAACAGTCAGTGAAAGAGGACACCGACGTCACACTCCAGGGCCCAGAAGGAGGACACTGGCCCACATTATCCATCTACTGCTTGTGCTCGGTCCTTTTCCGTCTCTCTCTTGCATTCACACATCCCACCTGAGGGATGCTCCACTTCCCCAGTTAGCAGAGTCCATATTTAGACTGTAGCATGCAGCAGTCTAATGCAGCACATCAGTCAGTCTCACGCTTGTTAAAAGTCACTTTTCAATGCAATCCGGTCATCTGAAGAAGGTGACAGGCAGTCTTAATACACTGGGGTCAAAATGTCTTGCTTAGACTCATTCTCAACAGAAGGTAAGGAATGCCGTTTTTTTTATTTATTTTTTTTTATATGAATTCAAGCCATTCTTTAAGTCTTTGGTCATTTAGTCACCAGATGACTACGACCTGGCTTGGACTGAGACCTGCTAATTGACAACAGATAAGTGGCCGCTGAGCTACTTCGGTCATATCATTAGGAGACTACCAAACCCATGATCCTCTTTATTACCCTGATGGCTAGGATGACTCAAACTTTCCTATCATTGTCCCAGAGCAAGTGTGTCATTCCAGAACACAGCACACAGAGCTATGCACAACTCAATATGCCCATGCATGCCAAGACCAGCTCATCACTCAAATAAGCTGCCTGGACTGGTTATCACACTTCAACTTCAGGCACAGAAGAAGTCTGAATACACAGTGAATAAATGAATGAATGAATGAACGAACAAACAAACTACAGGAGTGAACAAGTCACATTATATCTTACTGGACAGTTAAGGAATTCATTTATTCTCTAATTTCGTGGGAAATGAGTGAATGACAAATGACAGCCAGCCGATTTGAGTTTTTCCATATTTCCATAGGTAAGTGTGTGTAATTCAACCCCACTACTTGTAGGATTCCATGTCTTTTTATCCTATGATGCGTGTTTCCGCTAGCATGCTAACCCTATCTGGTTAATGTCAAACTTTTTGACAGAATAGAGAACATTTTAATCTCTATATGACTGTATAGTGTAATGATCACTATCCTATTATCTGTTGTCAGCCAGAAGAGCACCAGTTCCCTTTAGAGTCTGGTTTCTCTCAAGGTTTCTTCCTGATTTTGCCTCTGGCTTGCTCATTAGGGATCTAGATCTACATCCAGAATTCCATAAAGCTGTTCTGTGACCATGTCCACTGTTAAAAGCTGTATACAAATCGAATTGAGCTGAATATCAAGCCTTAAAAGGTATAAACAATTTTGTCGAAGTATGTCACAACTGCTTTTAGTCTTTTAATGCTTAACTGCGAAAACGTATAATGAAATTCGGAGACTCCCGGTACTAAACAGTGCATTTATTTAGAAGGTCAACACGCCTATATCTGTACTCTTATTCTGTAATATTTGGTAATATTTATGTAATATAAGCTTGCCTACTTTTTAAAGATATATTCTTTGATGTTTGTGGTAGTTAGCTGTTTTAAACTCAAACTCCATGTGGGGTCTGCAGGGCAATCAGGGACACCTTTCTGTTATGATTAACTGCATGATGGTGGTCCATAATAATGTATTATTTTTGCTCCTTCTTACAGAGCACTGCAGATATCAGGGTTTCTCATCAGAGCACAGCTTAATATTACAAAAGTGCTCGACTTAATCGCTGACCACATCTCTATATATATATATATATATATATATATATATATATATATATATATATATATATATATATATATATATATATATATATATATATATATATATATAAAAATAACAATCTTAACATTGTGCTTCTCTGGACATTAGGCAAGGTCATATAATTTTAATACAGTGTTCCTAATCAATGACAAAGCCTTCATTCATATTAAATATATAGCATCATATAATGTAACGGTACATAAGCTCAAAAACTGCACAGGCTAAAATTATAAATGCTTTACATGCCCTGTTCTATCAAGTTAACATTTTACAAATTATTGGCCAGCAATCACACCATTCACTCATCAATCTGAATCTAGGGCTGATGGGCTGCACTACCACATGACGTGTAACTGTTTAAGCCAAGATAGTATGTATATTGAGGCAGATGAGTTTGACCCTCTCTTCCATGGTTAATCATTCCTCCACTATCTTCTGCTACTTGCCAACTGCTGCATTTTTACATGTATTTGTCTTCCACCATGGCAGCAAATTTCACATAATAATAATAATAATAATAATAATAATAATAACAACAACAACAATAATAATTTTAAAAAATCGTTGGGGTCCAAGCACTCCTTTGCAAAAAGTGCCTTCACTGACAATTTAAAAAAAAAATGTACATAGAACACTAGAAAGTAGCTAGATGGACATAGCACTCAAGTTTCCTGATGGTCAGTTAGTCAAGCCGTCAATGCCAAACCAATTACAAGTGGTCATGTGGATGTAGCTTACAAAAATGCATAAAATGGGAAGGTTTTCTAAATGCATGTACAGAGGGGTGTAGCCATAATTTCAGATGTGTGGGGGACAGAATGTCAAGTGTATACTTTTTTCTGGCGTTTGTCTAATTGAAGAGTTTTATCTCTTCATGCTCTAAATTGGCTTAATATGCAATTAATGATTCTGTACTTGCATGTTATATTGTATATTGCACTGTATTATTTAAATATTGCAAATTGTGTTTAGTGTACATTGAACTACATATACATAGCACACAGTATATAATATATACTTGTATATTATGGATGATTTTGTTTCAGTTCTCTCCCTTTTCTATTGAATTATATACAGTAAAAATGCAGTATATAATGTTTATACAGTACAGTAAAAATGGCAGGGTTACGCTTTTTTCCCCCTATACTACTAACCTACTACTAACTTACACTGCTGCATAACAATTTAAGTTATTATAGCAGCCTGTTATGACTCATTGTATTTATAAAATGAAAATGTGTTCTATTCTATAATATTTCTATTAATATTTAGCATCAACATAGTAAAAGAAACCACTATGTAACATGCAATGCTGACTGATCCAGGCATATCCATGCAAATCCAAATTCAACATTAACAATTCACCATCTTATTCTAATGTGAAGGACTCAGATAACACATCTGTAATAAAAAAAATAAAAGACGTTACAAAAGAGTTTGAAAATAAGGGCACATTTGTGTGGGACTGGGGGTAGGCTAATATTACCATCAAATCTTGCTAATTATTTTAAAAAATAATAGTAAAAAATATTAGAGATGCACCGATCGACTGGCCAGGGACCGGAATCGGCCGATTTTCTGCATGCTCGGCCCAGACCGGTGACCGGCCAGTCAGTCTCACGTCTTTCCGATTCCGAGCCGGTCCGTGTTGTTGCCAGCGGCGCAGGCAATAACGTCACAGCCACGCTCACAGCCTCATGTAAACATGTCGTAGGCAAAAACGCAAAAACCCATTGACCTACTGGAGGATCAACAAAGATCGTTTCCCTGCGCTTGCTCCACTTGCCCAAGCCTATACCTCTCTGCTCCATGTACATGCGTTGAAAGTGATCGCTTGTTTAGCTTGGCTGGACATGTGATAGATGAAAAGAGAAACCGATTATCAGGTGACAAGGCAGAGATGCTTCTGTTTGTGAAGAAAAACTTGCCATTAATGCTTAAGTATACATATGTTGGCAACAAAGAAAAGGTGCCTTGTGTAACGCTTTACACAGAGAGGCCGGATAGCCTGAATGGTTGTAGCCAGGTGTAAGCAAAACTCACGTATCTGATATTTCACAGTGGTTTATTATCAGCGTTGTCAAACCACCGCACACATGGGGCAGTTTGCAAAACACTCCACTAACAACTGCGTTACTGAACATAAATAAAACAGGCCAAAGAGCAACAGAAATATAACCAGGCTTTACATACATACATGCGATGATCATAGCTCGTGCTCCGTCTACCGACTGCCCACTCATCAGTGAGGGAGTAAGAGAGAGCGTTCCGCCTTAAAGGAGCAGTAACTAATTCTACTTGTTACACTTTTAGTTTAATTATTAGCCGCTGCACCTATTAATATTTGGAACAGTATTGTACACTTCAGTTTTGTTCATAGGCTTGCAATCTTTGGACTTTTGTGAAATGAGTAAAAAGAGAAAAAGGTCCATTTATAAACACAGTGGAAAATGATATCTGTTTTGTTATATAAAGCAACTCATTTTCAGTTCATTGTTATTTCTACCTCTTTTCAGTCACAGAGCACTTTATTTTGAGAGTTGTTTAAGTGAGAGAAGATCCTGTAACTTAGTGCAGTTTGGGGGAAATTGTAATGTTTAATAATTCTTTTATTATGAAAATAAAATTTTGCATTGAAGAAAAGTTGATTTTTGTTTGTATATGCTGTCAATTATAGTCCTTAGAAAGAAAATCGGAATCAGCAAAAATCGGTATCGGCAGGTCACACTTACAGAAAAATCGGAAATCGGAATTGGCCAAAAAAATTGCAATCAGTGCATCTCTAAAAAATATGTAGCAAATTATTCATCATTGTGCAACACGAATACCACATGCCAAAAGAACTTACACTGCTCGACTTAGTAAAAAAGGAGTGAATGGGGTTTTTTTTGCTGCTTTGAGCTCATCGCGACTTCTGAGCGCTCAGCGCGGGTGTGACACGTGACATGAGTGACCAACTGTCATGGCAACGTCAGGTCACATAGACTTAGATACGTACACGTATAGAAATCAAAGATACACAAATTGGCCATGGCCAATGAAAAAGGGCAGGGGACAAATTTACATTTTATTAAAAGTGCGGGGGACGCGGGGAACTACACGGATTCTACACCCATGTATGTATGTGAAATTTGGTGTGGATAGGTCAAAGTGTTGCAAAGATATAGCCTCACTTTCTGTTTGGCATCTTCATGGTCGTTTTCATACACGAGTTCTGAAAGTCCACTGGATTAGTGTAGAAGGGGTATATCTCTCTCTCCCACTCTCTCTCATGTGAACCTATCAACAAAATCCAGATCAAAGATCTGCACTGTTTGAAAAAGGGTACATGGCATAGCACAATACTTTAAGGAACATGATTTGTGATTCCAGTAAACAATGTTGTATATTACACAATTTGATCACCATTCCAAGATGGTACTGTCTCACTGACAGGTGGACAAATACCATACCAATCATGGTATAATTTACATCGTCTTCAAATGTTGCAGTGCATTATGGGAATTTTGACACTACTTTGTGCAGTGTAAAATGGTGGGATTTTACACAGGACTTCAAAATGGCAGTTTTCCAAAATAATGCATATATTGTGAATAGAATGCAGCTTTAGACAGTCGGTCTCAAAGTGTTAACGCTCAGCAGTCTTCAAATGACAGGCTGTACCCTGGGACCCTCAGCCCAAGGCCAACTTGATGAATTTGCATTCACGAAGCACAAGGCAAAGTACCAGGCCTCAGGTGAGAGATACAATCGGTACAAACCTACAGCAAGAACAGTGAAACTGTTGAAACCTGCAATGTGTATAGAGGTCAACTTCACTGATTATGTGCCCTTCATTATGGACGTGCAGTGCAATGACAGGTATGTGGAAGCTTTCTGGCCCAGCACAGCAAGTCTCAAATCAGTCCTGAAGCCACTAGGGATTGGAACTATATTCAGCTCCAGAGCAGAGCACAAGAAACACAAGGGTGACTGCTTACTTTCAGACACCCGTCTTTAAGATGGCCGATAAGCGAAAGAACACTGCTGCTCAAAAGGTGGATGAATTCCTGCTACTGATGAGGCTGGCCGGAGGGCCGAGGGAGAGGGAAAGGGAAAGGTTTAAACCAGGCGAACCATGTTCCCCTGGAAACTCACACCCTCATACGAACAAGGCTTGAGTGTGTATGTGTCTCCATACAGGACCAGACTGAAAAGAGAGGGAAAGACAAATGGAAGCGAATGGTTGAGGTTGGCAGTTGAGGCAAAGACCGAAAGACAGCGAGGGAGGGAAAGGGTTCAGAGACGGCGTCCCTTTGCAATGGTTACAGTTTAATACTAGCAGAATAGTTACAAACTACGTAGCGCAGCGGTCCTCAAACTTCTTGCAGTCAGACACTTCTAGAGTAACAGAAATTTCAAGGACCCTCTTATGGCCACAGATTTAATTTTACGGACAACAGGGCAAATAAATATTATTTTATACAATCCATTAAAACTTTTCAGTCCCTCCAAGATTTAAATAAACGCAGAAATAAACGAAAAATCAAGCGAACTCCGCAATATTCAGAGGAGCTTGCAATTTTTAAAAATTACCACAGATTTTCCACAGATTTGGGCCAAGACATGTCATGTGACGTCATCATAACGCACATTCAGTCAAAGCCCTCTTTGATTCACATGCGTCGAACACGAGTACAGCTAAAAGCTCTCATTTACCAACATACATCACTGTGAAAGACTGAGCAAAACAATTTAGTGCGATTACAATTTCACCAATTCAAGTTGTTTTTCGCAAAAAAAAAAGCACAAAAAAATCTCCAAAAATTGCATCGCAAGTTTTGAAAAAAAAGATGCAGGGAAATCAAGCATTTTGGGCTGCAACAATCACCAAAAAATGTATATATAAAATCTGCAAAATCCTGTACAGACTGACTTTTTATTCCTGAAGTTCCACTACCCAGATGTAGATTTGAAACGCCGTGAATCATTAACACCACTTCCGGGTTTTAATTTTTAAAATTTCACTTAGACTGAAGTTAAGTCAAGCTGGTTTTTAGTTATCAAGTTTTAGATAAACCTCTTTCCTTTCAAGCAACCACTCAATTAAGCTTAAAACTATTATGACTAAATAATACCCATAATAAGACTGATACTAGTCAATAACCATCTCTGCCACCATAAGGTGATGATGTAAAAAAGCAACACAATCAGATACCCCCTGAAAATACATCACATACCCCTGGGGGTACCCAGAACCCACTTTGAGAACTATGGATAAAGAGCAATAAAGCCTATCATGATTATCATTTAGTTATAGAGATTACTTTGGAACACTGTTTGGGAGACAGATGGCTGTTTATGAAGACACACACACAAAGTCCATTTCAGCAAAGTAAAAAGTTCTGTGATGCTCCTGTTGCTTAGCACTGACAGAAAGAATGTAAACAATGTGCATGGAGTGGCAATGAGCTCATTCCACTGTGTAAACTACCCCCCCCCCCCAACACACACACAAAAACGGTCAGTTGACAATCAGTGTGCACGCGCATGTGTGTCTGTGCCAAATTATTAATGAGTTAACAGTATATTGTAGCTTTGTGGCCATATTCAAGTGTGCAAACAAAATCCAGGCCATAGTTTGGTGTCTACTATCTACATTTTCAATAGCTATGCTTCCATTCAAGTTGTGATGTAACTTATGTGAAAAATTAGAATATTGCATAAAACGTTTACATCCCATGTGATCAAGAGAACCAAATCATCAATTCCGGGGAAACTGGCACAAAGTATCAACACAAATAGTAGTTGTTGCAATTGGGGAAGCCACAGTGGCTCTTTATTTTCCAATATGATAATATTGGGAATGGAATTGTGAGAGACAGTTCTGGGAGGTAATTATACCAAACCATTCGTTCAAAAATTAGGTTAAAAAAATGTTCGGACCTCGTTGTCTATCCAAATTTAGCTCTCGCGCTCCGCCATATTCGTTTTTCTGAGCCAATAATCAATCACATGATTTGTTTTGCAAAAGTCACATGACTTTTTTTGATGTGCATCGAGGAATTTATTCGGTAAACGTGTGTCCATTGAAGTTTATGCGCGTCTCTTCTTATAGATACATACAGTAGGAAAAGGGGGACTGAGAGGCTGTGTGTGACCAACGAATAGGCACTGGATGGCACTGTGGCGATTGTGTGTGTACGTGTGTGCAAAATGTAGACGTAGGCCGACTCTTGGCGATAGTATACAAAGGAATAATTCACAACCTACAGGGGTGGGGAAGGGGGTTGGATCAAGGATGAGTTAACTAATACACACACACACACACACACACACACACACACACACACTAGTGCAGTATGAGTGGGCCTAATGTTCAAGTTAAGTCCAACAAAATATAACGGAAATTTGTAAAAAAAAAAATAAAAAAAAATAAAAAAAGAAAGAAAGAAAGAGAGAAAATAAAATAATCTGTTTGGTGCCAAAAATGAGTATTATACTAGACATTCAGTTAAGTTTGAATAAAAATAAGAAATAAATATTCAACATAGAGTTACTATAGTACGCTGCACTTTTTAACTTTTACTTGCTAGGCTGTTCATTCCAGAAGATTTAAGCAAAAGCACACAGTTTTAATAAAAACTATCTGAGCAGTACATGACTGAAGAACGTAAAGCTGATTCATGCGATACCCAGGATAAGGATGCCACGATTTACATCAAAAGGGTTCTACCAAATACATGCAGGCATTAGAAAGTCCCCAATAATTCATAAATTGTACATGCATAGAAAGTGTGCACAAGGCCCAAGAAAGCACAAAAGATTTAAGTTTCCGGGGGCTTTAAAATGAGATTCACTTTGATGAAAACAAACTCCCTCAAAAAAAAACAACAACAAAAAAACTAACATTATGACAAGAACTCACTTATGCATTCTCTGCATGGTTGAAATTGCTTCCATTGAACAGGATGTGGAGTTACGGGTTAGATTTGGAAGCCGAATGCCCAGCAGCAGCCCAAAGTTCACATATCTGCATATCAGCAAGTATGGTTGAATGAGACACTTTGCTGAGCTGGTCACTGTAAAACGACTCAAAACAAACACACAGACTTCGGGCTAATCGGCTGCACCAAGTCACACAGACGTATGATGTTATCTCAGTGAATCGGTGAGAAAATAGTGGCTTCTAAACTCATTCAGAAAATCATGAGCTGACTTCCTGTGAGGTGAGCGCATTTCTACTTACTGAGACACAAGATCTAAATCTGCTTAAAGCACAAGTAGGTCAAGATGGCTGAACTCCTCAATCAGCAATGTTACATTGAAATTCATGGTGCGTATATGCTGCTCACGAATAATATTCTAAGACACCTGAGCAACAAGCACCACCTGTCTTCAGTAGTTAAATACGACCACTTACTTTTTGGTTGGCTGCTCACTGCTAGGGCTTGCAAGGACATGATAAATGATTAAGCTCCTTGGATAACAACAGCATTTCAAGGGTATACTATTTAGGTGCCATAGCTAGTAATACAAGCTAAATTAACAACTAATTCAGTGCAAGACATTCTGCACAGCAGACTATGATACTCATATGAGTATGAGCGTGTATGTGGACGTGTGTGTGTGTGTGTAGGAGTTGGAGTGTAAGAAAGAGGAAATGTTGTCATTGGCAACTGGAGTTTCCTACATGGTAGGCTACTGAAAGGAGCTCTGGCGCACAAAAAAAAGCCCTTTTAGCAATATGAACTAATAAAATGTGTGCAAACTGTTACACAAACAGTTCTTTATTAAACAATACATCACCTAGATATATTTTACGATTCAAATACAACACCTGGGAAAAGATCAACATGCAGAGAGAAATTTTTCAACCTAATTTCTATTGCGTGTGCATGATTACAAAAACCACAGGCAACAATTTAAAGATGATTGAGGAACTATCAACTAAATTTGTCAATTAAGCTGCAAATCTATACAACTCAAAAGTACACTACTACTTTTTCAGAGCGAAGAATTTGTGGTTATGTGTTACCAACATCGTTAAAGTAGCTCAAAATAAACACCGAAAGCCTCAGTTTTACCCTGACTGTGCAGGGATACTATTGGAAAAGTGTACTCTATTGTAGACTCTAATGTATTGCTCCAGTGTCGGGAAATTAGATACAACTCCGTAAAAAACAGTTTTGATAAGATGTTCTCTCTCTCTCTCTCTCTCTCTCTCTCTCTCTGTGTGTCTGTCTTTCTTATCCTCAGACCTTTATTAGTGTAACACTTGTAGACTTGAATTCGTTATACAACTACACATTTCAAATACTGACAGAATTCAGCAATGTCCATTAAAGTGAGCAAAAATGTTTTCTTCTCTCTTCTTATAACAGGGACATTCTAGTCTGTGGTAATCAAACATCTGCCAGAGATGCAGTGGATAGAGACCGAGGTTAAAGGAAAATTGTGCCATATTCCATCAAAAACCTGTGTGTGATCAAATTGTACAACTGTATCAATACAAGGATGTATTAGGTGAAAAGAAAATCTCCAATTTGATTAACATAACAAGCTGGAAATTTAAGTCATAGGATTATTTCTAAAACATTCCAAACTCGGGCCAGTCACTACAAAGTCATGAAATGGTTTGGGGTCATAAAAAAAATACATGTGATGTAATCTCACATCAAGATCCATTTCTGGTGGTGATCTGCTGTCTGAATGCATTTTAAAAAATCGATTTCGTTACTTAGGAAGGTAACAGGCTATATAAAAATGGAGCAATGAAGTGTGTGCGTGTGTGTGTGTGTTCGTGTGTAAAAACACCCCACCTGCTTGCTTTCCAACATATGTGACAAGCTAATGGTCCATACTGTCAACTCCTTGAGAGAGAACAAGTGAGAGAGAGAGATCGCTTGGGTATCAGTATCTAGTGCCTACTGACCTTCTGTTACCAGCTCAGGTTACACAGTGTCTGCTTGTCTCTTCCTCATTCACTCTCACATATAAACACTCACAGTTAAAAGAAAACAGTGCTAATCAATGTGTGACTGATAGGCAAGCACTTCTGACCCCACTTTCTTTCCTTTCCTCTGCTGTCAGAGCATTTTTGGGTTAAACATCACTGACCCCTGCTACATAAGCATACGGTCTTAAAAAAATAGCCTATCAGGGTGCCTGGATGCATCATTTCCTGATACATGATATTCATCACACTTTCTTGATTTAAGACCTTGTCGTGGTGAGGGGGCTTATGCACTTTGGTGAACTTCAGGAGTATGCCCCCAGGAGCTTAAACCCCCCTGTAAGCCTGCCCTTAATTAAACAGATCTGAGGGGAGAGGTCAGAAAAGAGCATTTTTTTGTGATCCAAGTGTACCCTAACTAGATTAGGGTTAGTGGGGCCCACCCCTATAGCCAGGTTTGGGGACGATTTCCACTGGCAAGCCATCTTGAAGGAAAACCATCTTGAAGGAAAACCATCTTGAAGGAAAACCATCTTGAAGGAAAACCATCTTGAAGGAAAACCATCTTGAAGGTGCATATGCACCAAATAGAACAGTAGTATTCTGCAGAGTATTTAGCCTTCTTGAAGAAAGTGGAGCAGGTGCTCATGAAGTTATTTCATACTGACTCCATAGTGCTACTGGGGAACTTCAATGCTTATGCTGGGAATACAGGAAAGAGGCATGATTGAGGAAAATAGATTTGAATGTCAACAGCAAAATGTTATTAGACTTCTGTGCAAGCCACACTTTGTTTGAATGCAAAGTTGCTCATAAATATACATGGTACCAAAGCACCTTGGGCCAAAGGTGAATGACAGATTTTGTGATTGTAGAATCACATGGAGAGAACAGCATGCACAGCCTCTGCTGAGCAAGTGCGGGGGTGTGTTTACCTCTACTGATATTGTTGAACGATGAAAGGAGCACTGTGAGGATGACATGCAAAATTGTGAGGAACTCTTCATCCTATACTCTCTTCAGGAAGCAGTGGCAAAAATCTGTAATGTTTTGGGCTCAATCACTGGTGGCTGAGGTTACTATGATGGTTTGATGAGAATCGAACTATAGATGTTGAATCTCATCAAGGCACTGGACATGGCTGGGGTTGTATAGTAAGGCTGCATGTGTATGTGGAAGTGCCTTTGGGATACCAAACTGAGATGGTGGTCCCAAAAAAAGGTGGACCAGAGTGTGTTCTTCACTTATTATATGAGAATCGCACTCCTCAAACTCCTAGGAAAAGTGTGCCAGGGGTCTGGCAAGGAAAGAATGCAGGTTCTGACCAAGCCCTGGAACAGTGGACCAGCTCTTTACTCTTGCACAGTTTTGTGAAGGGTCACTGACAATATGCTAATCCAATCTACATGCCTACAGGCCCATCATGGTGTGTCCCGACATCCATTACAGAAAGTACTGCAGGAGTGTGGGGTATCTGGGTCACCACTTCATGCAATCATGTGTCTGCAGTGAGATGCATTTCCACATTCTTGGCGTTACATCCAGTATGGGGGGGAGGTAGGGGGGACAGAAGGAATATCCCTATTATTTTCAGATAATTTTGTTCTCTTGGCACAATCTAAAGTGGACTTCCAACTAGCAATCAAATGTTTCGCTGCTTAATGTGAGGTGGCAGTGTTGACACTCAGCTCCTCCAAGTCTGAGGCCATGGTTCTCTGCCGGAAAAACTTCACCACTCCTGGTGCAGGAGTTTAAGACTTTGGGATCTTATTCAGGAGTTATGGAAAAAGACAGTGCAAAGTCAACAAATGGATGAGGTAATTAGCGACTACAGGCGATAGAAATTAGTTCCTCCACAGGGTTGCTAGGCTCCTCTCTGTGATCAGGTGATCTTCAATCCAAGACAGCCTTTGACTAGAGCAACTGCCACTATGAATCAAGAGGAGCCAGCTGATGTAGTTGAGGTACCTTACAAGGATGCCCACTAGTTGGCTCCCACTAAAGCGACATCAGGCACGTCTCACTGGATGGAGACCCTGGGGCAGACCCAGGACCTGCTTGAAAGATTATCTCTCATAGTTGGTTTGGGAACTCCTGGGGATTCCCAGCAATAGAGAAATCTGAGCTGCTCTTCTCAGGCTGCTTCCACTGTAACTCCCACCAGGAAAATCAGAAGGAAAATAAATTTTT
The DNA here is from genome assembly GCA_023630585.1 of Cranoglanis bouderius. Taxonomy (NCBI): domain Eukaryota; kingdom Metazoa; phylum Chordata; class Actinopteri; order Siluriformes; family Cranoglanididae; genus Cranoglanis; species Cranoglanis bouderius. The sequence goes on from CM042538.1 coordinate 22,713,142, forward strand.
ATAACAAACGATATGAATCACAATATATCATTTTGCTAAAAATGGTAAAATACAGCCACAATACAGCCTCTAAAAAGGAATGGCAAGTAAGTAAACAGCCCTGCTTGGTGTCTTCTCTTCCATACAGTCTGAACCACAAATTAAGTCATAGGTTTGTTATGTTGTAACAAAAGAATAAGTAAACAGTAAAAGTGATTGTAAAGAAAACAAATAGGCAGGGATATTTGAATGAGTAAGTGGCAAAATGATTTTTTGTGTTACAGGCAGTATATACTCAAACACAATAAACAGAATACAAAAGACTTCGTAGCAACAAAGGATGCTGACAATGTCTAATGCTTTTCTGCAACAAGTCTATCACCCACTTATCACTCATCCTCATCAGCAGCTGCCCACAAATGGAGCACATGTACACATGCAACTCTCACATCCCAGTTTTCTTACGTTCTCAGTTCCCGCCCTTCTCCAAACAGACACAATAACTATAGACCCTTTACCGTGTGGGTCACGTTACAGAGTACTGGAGGACTCCGAGGCATGTATACAAACAAACACATGCCCATCCACAGAGTAACATCACACACCTCTTGATTTGGGTCATTTGTGCACCGGCTGCATGCCAGGCTGTTGAAAGCACCCTCATTTCCATCTGAAGGGCTGCAGAGAAAGAGATGAGCTCAAAAAAAAAAAAAAAAAAAAAAAAAAACAGAAGAAAAAACTGGCCACCAGCCCATTCTGACACCAGCAAGCAGTCAGTAATTCTCTCTCTCTCTCTCTCTCTCTCTCTCTCACACACACACACACACACACACCATTGCTGAACATGTTCATCCATATCCAATGTTCCTATAATTTCCACAGTTAAATGCACATCATGTCCTGAACCCAAACCTCCATGGCATTGTGCATCACTGTTTTTCCATGCATCACTGGCAGTACACACCAGCTGTCAGTCAACAAAATGAGCAGCACAGGCTGCATAAACACAGCTCAGCGTGCACTACGTTGTAAAGTGACATTTACTCTTCCCTTAATTGCTCTTCAGTACATCTGGATGCAGTCATAAACTAGGCCTGAAACTTGTTATTAAGAGACCATCCCTGAGATTTAAAAATTCCTGTTATGGTGAAAGATCCGTCACCGGAAGAGGAAGAATAAACGTGATGAGGAGCTCATTAAAGGGAAATTAAACGGTAGTGACGCAAGGATGCACCTCGCGACGCAACACTTACAATAACGGGGGGATTCTTCCTTTCTGTCTGAAACTATAAACCGCATCTCTACTTACTAAGCGCTTTGACAAGTAAAGGAGTTTCATGAAGTACACACATAGTCCAAAACTGCCATAAATATACTGGTATATCCCATCACATGTCTCCGTACAGAGTCGATATTTTGTGGCGACGGAATTGAACAGCAGAATAAACACCTTTTTTTGAGGAAACAGCTTTCATAATACTGTTTATAGAGCCACTAGACGAAAAAAATACCCCACAAGAACGTGACAAAAGGTGTTTGTTTTGGTAAACAGCCAGGACGCGAGTAATGCTTTCATGTAAAACTGCGTTTAAATTGACGAGAATAAAGCTAACTCGGTGAAAGCTCCCGCTATGCTACAGTGTAACTCGCTGACACAGTCGCCTTACTGTTACACGGTATGAATGTATGTGTGTGTGTGTGTCTGTATGTATGTATCCGGGCGGCGTTGTGTTGTAGGCTTAGCAAAAAGCACATGAACCACTCGTAGCCAAAAATGCTATAAAACACACTTACCAGAAATTAAAAGAGCCGCTTAGACCAGAGTACCAGCCCTCGGCTACTACTTTCTCGCAGGCCGGATGCCGTCTTTTCTCTCCACACCGCTCCTCGGGTATTGTTGATTATCGCGGTTTGTGGGGACCTTTACTGCCTCAACGCTTAAACATGCACTCGGGATATTTCTCTCAAAGCACAAACGATTCCGCTTGTGATAAACACTCTCCCACCGAGTGTTTTTTTTCTTTATGGGTTTCGCTTGAACTCCGGCGGATACTGACACACGTCGGATTGCTCGGATTACTGCCCGTCTCTACTGACGCCTCCGCCTAGTGAGGCAACATGGGAGGAAGAGGAAAAGCCTGTCTTTATTATTAACGCTAGTTAAACGGATAAAGAGCGCCACCTGCAGGAAGAGCGGCGTAATTCAATATTGGAAATATTCCCCGCTGAAGGGCGCCCTCTACTAGACACATGTCAATACTGCGACTGGTCTTGGCTTGCAAGGCTTGAATGAATTAACTTTGTAGATCACCTTCCGCGTTGGCTCATTTGTTCATTCATTCATTCATTCCCCTGCTGAAAAAAATAATAGAAACCATCACAGAAATTCTAATGGTTTCCTGTACAAATACTATTACAAACCATCAGCTGTTAACCATTAAAACAATTACCAGTTGTCAAAGGTGTTCAATTTGTCCTTAATGGTATCCACTAGACATAACATGCCACCAATAGAAGGCAACAAATTACCAGTAGAGACCCACACAACACAGTTCCCAATACAAAACCAGTACAGTTCCCATTATAACCATTAAAACCATTACCAATTCTATGAGGGATTCTACTGTTTATTTTTCAGCAGGGTCATTCATTCATTCATTCGTTCACTGACATTAGCCACTTTATGCTGGAATCTGGATTCCATACTATGCACACACACACACACACACACACACACACACACACACACACACACACACACACACACACACACACACACACACACACACACACACACACACACACACTGTGACAGATCTAGGGAACCCTAGAAACCAGAGAACCCTGAGTGGACATTGCAAGTATAAGCACAGAAACTCCACACAACTCCACGTTTCAGTCAATAGTAAGGCATACTTTGAGGCATTTTAAAATATTCTTTTTTTATTGCAAAAGCATTACATTTTGAAATGAATGACTGTGTTGAAAAACACGTCTTAAGGCTTAAAACAAGAACTAATCTAAATCAATAAAAATTAATGACAAAGTCAATTAATAAAATTTAAAAAGCAGCAGATAATTTTGTGAGGGTTCAACTGTTTGTTAATTCAACCCATTTATATTTCTAATTTAAGTAAAGGACAAAGCTGTTGAATGTAAAAGGTTAAGCCTGCCAAATTTACAATATGATCAACTTAAGATGTGTCAAAGAAGTCATGCTCATTCTGCATTTGCTTGCGGAACAGGTCATTGGCATATTTTATTGCTGTTGTTGTGTTTAGATATTTGTTCAGTAAATCTTTGTAATGCTTTTCAGGATGGCCAGACCTATTGTCTTCTTGCCAGCTGTAGTAGACATTGGTTGTAGGTACGTTCAGATTGTTAGCTAGCCACAGCCAGAGCCTGGCGCAGGGCAAGAGAGCCACAGCAAAGTAGATAGGGTCTTTCTTCATCACCTCTCTGTAAGTTGCCATATATTTCTTCATGGCTGGTGTTGGTTTGATAGAAGGTCTACCCTGTATTCAGGAACATGTTATGAAATTTAAAAAAATAATGGAGATATTATGTATACTATGTAAGTATTGCAACATTTCAGCTCTTACCCCAAAGAAATATTGCCGAAGTAACGAGTTCAAAAAGTCGCTGTAACTTGTGTATCTTCCTCTTAGGAAGTCTCTAATGTCCTCTGGTTTTGTGACCTTCTTGCTCATCGTCTTCAGCATATTGGTAACCTCTTGCACATAGTTGATGTCCTGCAAGGTGAAGTTGACGTAGCGCTCAGCTTGCAGGCTGTTTGCTTGCATTTGCTGCAGGAAGTCGAGACGGAGAGTCTTGGTTGCGATGTCCTTGTTCATATTCCAGAGATCCTCATAGACATCCTCGGATGCCAAACTGTAGCTACAACAATGCAGGTAAATCATCTCAATATATTCTAGTGATATGCAATATATTATATTTGACATATTTTTGTTGTTATAATTGACTTCAGACTCCTTGCTCCCAAATCAAAATCAAAACTCCCACAGTTACTGAATAAATTAAATAAAAAGTAAATAAATCAAGTTGGATGTTAAGGGTTTCATTATACTGTTTCAAATTGACAAATACCTAAGCATTTGCAGAGATTAGAAACAAATATTTAAAATCAGTTCTTACCTCAGAGAGGAGAGAAAAAGTATGAATGAAAGTGCAGCAGACATTATTGTTTTCATTACACAGAGTTTTGTATAATGCAGCACTCTAACAGAGGAGGTCCACTTTCAGCAGAATGTGAAAATGCTTTCTTTAATAAAGCCTAAAAATTTGGCAATATAAGTGACGCATGAATGCATGTTATGTTGCATGATTGCATGTCACATATTGCCCAGTATATTTCCGGTACTCGTTTCCAGTAATTTTCAGTAATGTCTAATCTATTACAGTAAACAAAGACAAAGGAAAGTAGTTAAGTAATTGTGGAATTGTCCAGCCTATATCTGACTCAATACATGTAAGGATTCATGTAATTGAGCAAACGTAATTTCATTGGATTTCCTTTACGAATGAAAGTGTAGCAAAAGTTATGACCTCTAGCACTCACTCTAAATTTAACCACTCAACTTTTGATATGAGATTTTAAATGTATAATATTTATCATCTGTAAACTGCATAAATACATCTGCCAAAATTAATCAATTTATCTATCTATCTATCTATCTATCTATCTATCTATCTATCTATCTATCTATCTATTCAGCGGCAACCTTTTCTTTAATAAAGTTATGATTTGGCAATATAGAGTGGTGATTGAAAGTTTGTGAACCCTTAAGAATGTTCTATATTTCTGCATAGATATGATTTATGTGACCCCCTTGTGCAGCAATAACTGCAACTAACTGTTTCCAGTAACTGTTGATCAGTCCTGCACATCGGCTTGGAGGAATTTTAGCCCATTTCTCGGTACAGAACAACTCTGGGATGCTGGTGGATTTTCTCACATGAACTGTTTGCTTCAGTTCCTTCCACAATATTTTTCTACTGAATTTAGGTCAGGACTTTAACTTGGCCATTCCAAAATACAAACTTTCAGGTCATAACATTTGCTGCACTTTCATTGGAAATACAATTAAATTACATTTGCTCATTTGAGTCCTTACATCTACTGAGTCAGATTAGGCTGGACAACTACACAGGGTTCACAAACTTTCAAGCACCACTGTAGGTGACACAAGATTTGAATGCATTTTATCAGATGTCTCATATTACCCAGAATAGATTTCCAGTATTTGTAATATCCTATCTGTGACAGAAAATGAAACAAAAAGAAAGTAGTGAAGTAATTGTGGAGTTGCCCAGCCTAATCTGACTCAATTCAAATGAGCCAATGTAATTTCATTGTATTCTTAGTCTTAAAGGAAATACATCAGATTTTCACCCAGGTCCTTCAAGTAGATAATGAGAACCCATTTAAACAAATGAGACAAAAATATTACACTTGGTCATTAATTTATTGAGGAAAATGATCCAATATTACATATCTGTGAGTGGCAAAAGTATGTGAACCTTTGCTTTCAGTATCTGGTTTTACCCCCTTGTGCAGCAATAATTGCAACTAAACTTTCTGGTAACCCTTGATCAGTCCTGCACATCAGCTTGGTGGAATTTTAGCCCATTCCTCAGTACAGAACAGCTTCAACTCTGGGATGTTGGTGGATGTCCTCAATCAGACTTTGATAGATCCCTGTTCTTTACATAAAACAGGGTACTCACTCACATCTGATTGTCATCCTACTGATTGAAAACACCTGACTCTAATCTCACCTTCAAATTAACTGCTAATCCTAGAGGTTCACATACTTTTGACACTCACAGATATGTAATATTGGATAAGATTGTTGCTTTTCAGCCTGAAATGAAGACGGACACAGTTTTTCTTTTATCCAGCTGTATTTACTCAGTGCAATTTATAGCATCCAAATGAAATATATAACACCAACATGTCAGAAAAAAAGAGAGAGGAAAAAAAAGAAAAAAAAAACGGAATCACTGAGTTGGAAAAAGGATTACCCCCCTCCTAAAAATGACTTGTAAACTCAATCAGGTGTAGCTAATCACCTTCTCAATGGCACACAAAGCCATTTGACTTTCAACTGTGATCAGCTGTGGTTATTTTGATTAGCTCAGAATGAAAAGAGCTTTCCTGGAGCATTTTGTAGTGCAACTAAAGCAAACAATCAACTATGGATGGCAAGGCACTGTCAAAATATCTCCAGGATAAAGTTGTGGACAGGCACAAGTCAGGAGATGGATACAAAAAATGTCAAAGGCTTTATCAATGCCTAGAAGCACAGTGAAGTCTATTATTAAGAAGTGGAAGGTATTTGGTACAACACAGACCCTCCCTGGATCAGGACGTCACTCCAAACTGGATGAAAGAGCCAGGAGGAAACTGGTCAGAGAGGCTACCAAGAGGCCTACAGCAACTCTGAAGCAGTTGCAGGAATTTATGACAAAGAGTGGTCATTGGGTGCATGTGACAACAATATCACAAATTCTCCACAAATGTGGCATGCATGGGAGGGTTGCAAGAAAAAACTCACTCCTCAAGAAAGGCCACATAAACGCACCTTGAAGATTCTGAGGCCACATGGAAAAAGGTGTTATGGTCAGATGAGACTAAAATTGAATTATTTGGCCTCAACACCAAACAATATGTCTGGCAGAAATCCAATACAGCTCACCATTCAAATATCACCATTCCTATAGTAAAGCATGGAGGTGGTAATATCCTGTTATGGGGTGTTTCTCTGCAGCAGGAACTGGAACACTTGTCAGGATAGAAGGAAAATGTATGGGGCAAAATACTGTCAAATTCTTGAGGAAAATTTGCTGCCCTCTGCCAGAAAGTTGTCAATGGGAAGAAGGTTTACCTTCCAACATGACAATGACCCAAAGCACACAGCAAAACTGACCACACAGTGGTTGGAGGAGAAAAGGGTGAATGTCCTTGCATGGCCTAGTCAGAGCCCAGACTTAAACCCCATTGAAAATATGTGGAATGACTTGAAGACTGTAGTCCACAAACGGTCACCATCAAATTTAACTGAACTTGAGCAGTTCTGCAAAGAAGAGTGGGCAAATATTGCAAAGTCTAGCTGTGCAAAGTTAGTAGAGACGTATCCCAACAGACTAAAGGCTGTAATTAAAACAAATGGTGGTTCAACAAGGGGGGGAGGGGGGGGTGATCCTTTTCTATACCCACTGTATCTATCTGTCTATCTATCTATCTATCTATCTATCTATCTATATATATATATATATATATATATATATATATATATATATATATATATATATATATATATGTGTGTGTGTGTGTGTGTGTGTGTGTGTGTGTGTGTGTGTGTGTGTGTGTGTGTGTTTACATTTATGAAAAACGCCAATAAATAAGTGGGTTGATTGTGTGCCATTGCTTGTCAATGTCTTTGCCCCTGTTGTGTACTGTGACCCAGTTACATAAGTAGTTAGCGGTGCAAACATTAGCCACAGGCTAATCGTTGTAGAGAAGACGTCGCCTGAAAAAAAAAAAAAAAATATATATATATATATATATATATATATAGAGAGAGAGAGAGAGAGAGAGAGAATATATAGATTTTTTTTTTTTAATTTCTTGAATAACATGGCTCTACAGGCGGCGGACAGATTGAAAGTTGTCCTGAACCACCTGGACCGTTCCGGTGTTGCCGTAGTATCCTTTTACGTTTCGGCTAATGTGCTAATGCGGGACTTCTTCAGGCAGCGGGTCGAAAAGACTCGCTTAGGATCAATGCGTGCTGTTTGTGGACAGATGCGCACCAGAGTTCGAGGCTTTTAGAGGCCGGTTGTGAATGAAAAGTCCAGAAAGTGCATTTTACCGCATAGCTGTACCTTTCGGCATTATAGCAATTTCGTCGAAATAGATAGTTGTTATTTATTTATTTTTTTAAGAACATCAATTCCGTTTTGAATACGTTTTGGTAACAGTAATCATAATAAACTCAATCGGTCAGAAATACACCTACCTGTTCCTAACTGTAATGTGACGCACTTAAATTAGTTAAATTAATGTTTTAAATGTTTTCAAACGTTTCAGGTTGTTCAACTTTAAACAGAAAAAATGCGACATCTAACTGATATTCTGGGATAGTTCAAGCTTTTTAAATGGAGGGATTTGGGGACCTTGTGTACTTGAATACTTCAGTATGAGATTAGATTAAAAACTGGTGGGTAACCAGAGTACCAGCCCTCGGCTACTACTTTCTCGCAGGCCGGATGCCGTCTTTTCTCTCCACACCGCTCCTCGGGTATTGTTGATTATCGCGGTTTGTGGGGACCTTTACTGCCTCAACGCTTAAACATGCACTCGGGATATTTCTCTCAAAGCACAAACGATTCCGCTTGTGATAAACACTCTCCCACCGAGTGTGTTTTTTTCTTTATGGGTTTCGCTTGAACTCCGGCGGATACCGACACACGTCGGATTGCTCGGATTACTGCCCGACTCTACTGACGCCTCCGCCTAGTGAGGCAACATGGTAGGAAGAGGAAAAGCCTGTCTTTATTATTAACGCTAGTTAAACGGATAAAGAGCGCCACCTGCAGGAAGAGCGGCGTAATTCAATATTGGAAATATTCCCCGCTGAAGGGCGCCCTCTACTAGACACATGTCAATACTGCGACTGGTCTTGGCTTGCAAGGCTTGAATGAATTAACTTTGTAGATCACCTTCCGCGTTGGCTCATTTGTTCATTCATTCATTCATTCCCCTGCTGAAAAAAATAATAGAAACCATCACAGAAATTCTAATGGTTTCCTGTACAAATACTATTACAAACCATCAGCTGTTAACCATTAAAACAATTACCAGTTGTCAAAGGTGTTCAATTTGTCCTTAATGGTATCCACTAGACATAACATGCCACCAATAGAAGGCAACAAATTACCAGTAGAGACCCACACAACACAGTTCCCAATACAAAACCAGTACAGTTCCCATTATAACCATTAAAACCATTACCAATTCTATGAGGGATTCTACTGTTTATTTTTCAGCAGGGTCATTCATTCATTCATTCGTTCACTGACATTAGCCACTTTATGCTGGAATCTGGATTCCATACTATGCACACACACACACACACACACACACACACACACACACACACTGTGACAGATCTAGGGAACCCTAGAAACCAGAGAACCCTGAGTGGACATTGCAAGTATAAGCACAGAAACTCCACACAACTCTACGTTTCAGTCAATAGTAAGGCATACTTTGAGGCATTTTAAAATATTCTTTTTTTATTGCAAAAGCATTACATTTTGAAATGAATGACTGTGTTGAAAAACACGTCTTAAGGCTTAAAACAAGAACTAATCTAAATCAATAAAAATTAATGACAAAGTCAATTAATAAAATTTAAAAAGCAGCAGATAATTTTGTGAGGGTTCAACTGTTTGTTAATTCAACCCATTTATATTTCTAATTTAAGTAAAGGACAAAGCTGTTGAATGTAAAAGGTTAAGCCTGCCAAATTTACAATATGATCAACTTAAGACGTGTCAAAGAAGTCATGCTCATTCTGCATTTGCTTGCGGAACAGGTCATTGGCATATTTTATTGCTGTTGTTGTGTTTAGATATTTGTTCAGTAAATCTTTGTAATGCTTTTCAGGATGGCCAGACCTATTGTCTTCTTGCCAGCTGTAGTAGACATTGGTTGTAGGTACGTTCAGATTGTTAGCTAGCCACAGCCAGAGCCTGGCGCAGGGCAAGAGAGCCACAGCAAAGTAGATAGGGTCTTTCTTCATCACCTCTCTGTAAGTTGCCATATATTTCTTCATGGCTGGTGTTGGTTTGATAGAAGGTCTACCCTGTATTCAGGAACATGTTATGAAATTTAAAAAAATAATGGAGATATTATGTATACTATGTAAGTATTGCAACATTTCAGCTCTTACCCCAAAGAAATATTGCCGAAGTAACGAGTTCAAAAAGTCGCTGTAACTTGTGTATCTTCCTCTTAGGAAGTCTCTAATGTCCTCTGGTTTTGTGACCTTCTTGCTCATCGTCTTCAGCATATTGGTAACCTCTTGCACATAGTTGATGTCCTGCAAGGTGAAGTTGACGTAGCGCTCAGCTTGCAGGCTGTTTGCTTGCATTTGCTGCAGGAAGTCGAGACGGAGAGTCTTGGTTGCGATGTCCTTGTTCATATTCCAGAGATCCTCATAGACATCCTCGGATGCCAAACTGTAGCTACAACAATGCAGGTAAATCATCTCAATATATTCTAGTGATATGCAATATATTATATTTGACATATTTTTGTTGTTATAATTGACTTCAGACTCCTTGCTCCCAAATCAAAATCAAAACTCCCACAGTTACTGAATAAATTAAATAAAAAGTAAATAAATCAAGTTGGATGTTAAGGGTTTCATTATACTGTTTCAAATTGACAAATACCTAAGCATTTGCAGAGATTAGAAACAAATATTTAAAATCAGTTCTTACCTCAGAGAGGAGAGAAAAAGTATGAATGAAAGTGCAGCAGACATTATTGTTTTCATTACACAGAGTTTTGTATAATGCAGCACTCTAACAGAGGAGGTCCACTTTCAGCAGAATGTGAAAATGCTTTCTTTAATAAAGCCTAAAAATTTGGCAATATAAGTGACGCATGAATGCATGTTATGTTGCATGATTGCATGTCACATATTGCCCAGTATATTTCCGGTACTCGTTTCCAGTAATTTTCAGTAATGTCTAATCTATTACAGTAAACAAAGACAAAGGAAAGTAGTTAAGTAATTGTGGAATTGTCCAGCCTATATCTGACTCAATACATGTAAGGATTCATGTAATTGAGCAAACGTAATTTCATTGGATTTCCTTTACGAATGAAAGTGTAGCAAAAGTTATGACCTCTAGCACTCACTCTAAATTTAACCACTCAACTTTTGATATGAGATTTTAAATGTATAATATTTATCATCTGTAAACTGCATAAATACATCTGCCAAAATTAATCAATTTATCTATCTATCTATCTATCTATCTATCTATCTATCTATCTATCTATCTATCTATCTATTCAGCGGCAACCTTTTCTTTAATAAAGTTATGATTTGGCAATATAGAGTGGTGATTGAAAGTTTGTGAACCCTTAAGAATGTTCTATATTTCTGCATAGATATGATTTATGTGACCCCCTTGTGCAGCAATAACTGCAACTAACTGTTTCCAGTAACTGTTGATCAGTCCTGCACATCGGCTTGGAGGAATTTTAGCCCATTTCTCGGTACAGAACAACTCTGGGATGCTGGTGGATTTTCTCACATGAACTGTTTGCTTCAGTTCCTTCCACAATATTTTTCTACTGAATTTAGGTCAGGACTTTAACTTGGCCATTCCAAAATACAAACTTTCAGGTCATAACATTTGCTGCACTTTCATTGGAAATACAATTAAATTACATTTGCTCATTTGAGTCCTTACATCTACTGAGTCAGATTAGGCTGGACAACTACACAGGGTTCACAAACTTTCAAGCACCACTGTAGGTGACACAAGATTTGAATGCATTTTATCAGATGTCTCATATTACCCAGAATAGATTTCCAGTATTTGTAATATCCTATCTGTGACAGAAAATGAAACAAAAAGAAAGTAGTGAAGTAATTGTGGAGTTGCCCAGCCTAATCTGACTCAATTCAAATGAGCCAATGTAATTTCATTGTATTCTTAGTCTTAAAGGAAATACATCAGATTTTCACCCAGGTCCTTCAAGTAGATAATGAGAACCCATTTAAACAAATGAGACAAAAATATTACACTTGGTCATTAATTTATTGAGGAAAATGATCCAATATTACATATCTGTGAGTGGCAAAAGTATGTGAACCTTTGCTTTCAGTATCTGGTTTTACCCCCTTGTGCAGCAATAATTGCAACTAAACTTTCTGGTAACCCTTGATCAGTCCTGCACATCAGCTTGGTGGAATTTTAGCCCATTCCTCAGTACAGAACAGCTTCAACTCTGGGATGTTGGTGGATGTCCTCAATCAGACTTTGATAGATCCCTGTTCTTTACATAAAACAGGGTACTCACTCACATCTGATTGTCATCCTACTGATTGAAAACACCTGACTCTAATCTCACCTTCAAATTAACTGCTAATCCTAGAGGTTCACATACTTTTGACACTCACAGATATGTAATATTGGATAAGATTGTTGCTTTTCAGCCTGAAATGAAGACGGACACAGTTTTTCTTTTATCCAGCTGTATTTACTCAGTGCAATTTATAGCATCCAAATGAAATATATAACACCAACATGTCAGAAAAAAAGAGAGAGGAAAAAAAAGAAAAAAAAAACGGAATCACTGAGTTGGTAAAAGGATTACCCCCCTCCTAAAAATGACTTGTAAACTCAATCAGGTGTAGCTAATCACCTTCTCAATGGCACACAAAGCCATTTGACTTTCAACTGTGATCAGCTGTGGTTATTTTGATTAGCTCAGAATGAAAAGAGCTTTCCTGGAGCATTTTGTAGTGCAACTAAAGCAAACAATCAACTATGGATGGCAAGGCACTGTCAAAATATCTCCAGGATAAAGTTGTGGACAGGCACAAGTCAGGAGATGGATACAAAAAATGTCAAAGGCTTTATCAATGCCTAGAAGCACAGTGAAGTCTATTATTAAGAAGTGGAAGGTATTTGGTACAACACAGACCCTCCCTGGATCAGGACGTCACTCCAAACTGGATGAAAGAGCCAGGAGGAAACTGGTCAGAGAGGCTACCAAGAGGCCTACAGCAACTCTGAAGCAGTTGCAGGAATTTATGACAAAGAGTGGTCATTGGGTGCATGTGACAACAATATCACAAATTCTCCACAAATGTGGCATGCATGGGAGGGTTGCAAGAAAAAACTCACTCCTCAAGAAAGGCCACATAAACGCACCTTGAAGATTCTGAGGCCACATGGAAAAAGGTGTTATGGTCAGATGAGACTAAAATTGAATTATTTGGCCTCAACACCAAACAATATGTCTGGCAGAAATCCAATACAGCTCACCATTCAAATATCACCATTCCTATAGTAAAGCATGGAGGTGGTAATATCCTGTTATGGGGTGTTTCTCTGCAGCAGGAACTGGAACACTTGTCAGGATAGAAGGAAAATGTATGGGGCAAAATACTGTCAAATTCTTGAGGAAAATTTGCTGCCCTCTGCCAGAAAGTTGTCAATGGGAAGAAGGTTTACCTTCCAACATGACAATGACCCAAAGCACACAGCAAAACTGACCACACAGTGGTTGGAGGAGAAAAGGGTGAATGTCCTTGCATGGCCTAGTCAGAGCCCAGACTTAAACCCCATTGAAAATATGTGGAATGACTTGAAGACTGTAGTCCACAAACGGTCACCATCAAATTTAACTGAACTTGAGCAGTTCTGCAAAGAAGAGTGGGCAAATATTGCAAAGTCTAGCTGTGCAAAGTTAGTAGAGACGTATCCCAACAGACTAAAGGCTGTAATTAAAACAAATGGTGGTTCAACAAGGGGGGGAGGGGGGGGTGATCCTTTTCTATACCCACTGTATCTATCTGTCCATCTATCTATCTATCTATCTATCTATATATATATATATATATATATATATATATATATATATGTGTGTGTGTGTGTGTGTGTGTGTGTGTGTGTGTGTGTGTGTGTTTACATTTATGAAAAACGCCAATAAATAAGTGGGTTGATTGTGTGCCATTGCTTGTCAATGTCTTTGCCCCTGTTGTGTACTGTGACCCAGTTACATAAGTAGTTAGCGGTGCAAACATTAGCCACAGGCTAATCGTTGTAGAGAAGACGTCGCCTGAAAAAAAAAAAAAAAAATATATATATATATATATATATATATATATATATATAGAGAGAGAGAGAGAGAGAGAGAGAGAGAATATATAGATTTTTTTTTTTTAATTTCTTGAATAACATGGCTCTACAGGCGGCGGACAGATTGAAAGTTGTCCTGAACCACCTGGACCGTTCCGGTGTTGCCGTAGTATCCTTTTACGTTTCGGCTAATGTGCTAATGCGGGACTTCTTCAGGCAGCGGGTCGAAAAGACTCGCTTAGGATCAATGCGTGCTGTTTGTGGACAGATGCGCACCAGAGTTCGAGGCTTTTAGAGGCCGGTTGTGAATGAAAAGTCCAGAAAGTGCATTTTACCGCATAGCTGTACCTTTCGGCATTATAGCAATTTCGTCGAAATAGATAGTTGTTATTTATTTATTTTTTTAAGAACATCAATTCCGTTTTGAATACGTTTTGGTAACAGTAATCATAATAAACTCAATCGGTCAGAAATACACCTACCTGTTCCTAACTGTAATGTGACGCACTTAAATTAGTTAAATTAATGTTTTAAATGTTTTCAAACGTTTCAGGTTGTTCAACTTTAAACAGAAAAAATGCGACATCTAACTGATATTCTGGGATAGTTCAAGCTTTTTAAATGGAGGGATTTGGGGACCTTGTGTACTTGAATACTTCAGTATGAGATTAGATTAAAAACTGGTGGGTAACCAGAGTACCAGCCCTCGGCTACTACTTTCTCGCAGGCCGGATGCCGTCTTTTCTCTCCACACCGCTCCTCGGGTATTGTTGATTATCGCGGTTTGTGGGGACCTTTACTGCCTCAACGCTTAAACATGCACTCGGGATATTTCTCTCAAAGCACAAACGATTCCGCTTGTGATAAACACTCTCCCACCGAGTGTGTTTTTTTCTTTATGGGTTTCGCTTGAACTCCGGCGGATACCGACACACGTCGGATTGCTCGGATTACTGCCCGACTCTACTGACGCCTCCGCCTAGTGAGGCAACATGGTAGGAAGAGGAAAAGCCTGTCTTTATTATTAACGCTAGTTAAAGAGCGCCACCTGCAGGAAGAGCGGCGTAATTCAATATTGGAAATATTCCCCGCTGAAGGGCGCCCTCTACTAGACACATGTCAATACTGCGACTGGTCTTGGCTTGCAAGGCTTGAATGAATTAACTTTGTAGATCACCTTCCGCGTTGGCTCATTTGTTCATTCATTCATTCATTCCCCTGCTGAAAAAAATAATAGAAACCATCACAGAAATTCTAATGGTTTCCTGTACAAATACTATTACAAACCATCAGCTGTTAACCATTAAAACAATTACCAGTTGTCAAAGGTGTTCAATTTGTCCTTAATGGTATCCACTAGACATAACATGCCACCAATAGAAGGCAACAAATTACCAGTAGAGACCCACACAACACAGTTCCCAATACAAAACCAGTACAGTTCCCATTATAACCATTAAAACCATTACCAATTCTATGAGGGATTCTACTGTTTATTTTTCAGCAGGGTCATTCATTCATTCATTCGTTCACTGACATTAGCCACTTTATGCTGGAATCTGGATTCCATACTATGCACACACACACACACACACACACACACACACACACACACACACACACTGTGACAGATCTAGGGAACCCTAGAAACCAGAGAACCCTGAGTGGACATTGCAAGTATAAGCACAGAAACTCCACACAACTCCACGTTTCAGTCAATAGTAAGGCATACTTTGAGGCATTTTAAAATATTCTTTTTTTATTGCAAAAGCATTACATTTTGAAATGAATGACTGTGTTGAAAAACACGTCTTAAGGCTTAAAACAAGAACTAATCTAAATCAATAAAAATTAATGACAAAGTCAATTAATAAAATTTAAAAAGCAGCAGATAATTTTGTGAGGGTTCAACTGTTTGTTAATTCAACCCATTTATATTTCTAATTTAAGTAAAGGACAAAGCTGTTGAATGTAAAAGGTTAAGCCTGCCAAATTTACAATATGATCAACTTAAGACGTGTCAAAGAAGTCATGCTCATTCTGCATTTGCTTGCGGAACAGGTCATTGGCATATTTTATTGCTGTTGTTGTGTTTAGATATTTGTTCAGTAAATCTTTGTAATGCTTTTCAGGATGGCCAGACCTATTGTCTTCTTGCCAGCTGTAGTAGACATTGGTTGTAGGTACGTTCAGATTGTTAGCTAGCCACAGCCAGAGCCTGGCGCAGGGCAAGAGAGCCACAGCAAAGTAGATAGGGTCTTTCTTCATCACCTCTCTGTAAGTTGCCATATATTTCTTCATGGCTGGTGTTGGTTTGATAGAAGGTCTACCCTGTATTCAGGAACATGTTATGAAATTTAAAAAAATAATGGAGATATTATGTATACTATGTAAGTATTGCAACATTTCAGCTCTTACCCCAAAGAAATATTGCCGAAGTAACGAGTTCAAAAAGTCGCTGTAACTTGTGTATCTTCCTCTTAGGAAGTCTCTAATGTCCTCTGGTTTTGTGACCTTCTTGCTCATCGTCTTCAGCATATTGGTAACCTCTCGCACATAGTTGATGTCCTGCAAGGTGAAGTTGACGTAGCGCTCAGCTTGCAGGCTGTTTGCTTGCATTTGCTGCAGGAAGTCGAGACGGAGAGTCTTGGTTGCGATGTCCTTGTTCATATTCCAGAGATCCTCATAGACATCCTCGGATGCCAAACTGTAGCTACAACAATGCAGGTAAATCATCTCAATATATTCTAGTGATATGCAATATATTATATTTGACATATTTTTGTTGTTATAATTGACTTCAGACTCCTTGCTCCCAAATCAAAATCAAAACTCCCACAGTTACTGAATAAATTAAATAAAAAGTAAATAAATCAAGTTGGATGTTAAGGGTTTCATTATACTGTTTCAAATTGACAAATACCTAAGCATTTGCAGAGATTAGAAACAAATATTTAAAATCAGTTCTTACCTCAGAGAGGAGAGAAAAAGTATGAATGAAAGTGCAGCAGACATTATTGTTTTCATTACACAGAGTTTTGTATAATGCAGCACTCTAACAGAGGAGGTCCACTTTCAGCAGAATGTGAAAATGCTTTCTTTAATAAAGCCTAAAAATTTGGCAATATAAGTGACGCATGAATGCATGTTATGTTGCATGATTGCATGTCACATATTGCCCAGTATATTTCCGGTACTCGTTTCCAGTAATTTTCAGTAATGTCTAATCTATTACAGTAAACAAAGACAAAGGAAAGTAGTTAAGTAATTGTGGAATTGTCCAGCCTATATCTGACTCAATACATGTAAGGATTCATGTAATTGAGCAAACGTAATTTCATTGGATTTCCTTTACGAATGAAAGTGTAGCAAAAGTTATGACCTCTAGCACTCACTCTAAATTTAACCACTCAACTTTTGATATGAGATTTTAAATGTATAATATTTATCATCTGTAAACTGCATAAATACATCTGCCAAAATTAATCAATTTATCTATCTATCTATCTATCTATCTATCTATCTATCTATCTATCTATCTATCTATTCAGCGGCAACCTTTTCTTTAATAAAGTTATGATTTGGCAATATAGAGTGGTGATTGAAAGTTTGTGAACCCTTAAGAATGTTCTATATTTCTGCATAGATATGATTTATGTGACCCCCTTGTGCAGCAATAACTGCAACTAACTGTTTCCAGTAACTGTTGATCAGTCCTGCACATCGGCTTGGAGGAATTTTAGCCCATTTCTCGGTACAGAACAACTCTGGGATGCTGGTGGATTTTCTCACATGAACTGTTTGCTTCAGTTCCTTCCACAATATTTTTCTACTGAATTTAGGTCAGGACTTTAACTTGGCCATTCCAAAATACAAACTTTCAGGTCATAACATTTGCTGCACTTTCATTGGAAATACAATTAAATTACATTTGCTCATTTGAGTCCTTACATCTACTGAGTCAGATTAGGCTGGACAACTACACAGGGTTCACAAACTTTCAAGCACCACTGTAGGTGACACAAGATTTGAATGCATTTTATCAGATGTCTCATATTACCCAGAATAGATTTCCAGTATTTGTAATATCCTATCTGTGACAGAAAATGAAACAAAAAGAAAGTAGTGAAGTAATTGTGGAGTTGCCCAGCCTAATCTGACTCAATTCAAATGAGCCAATGTAATTTCATTGTATTCTTAGTCTTAAAGGAAATACATCAGATTTTCACCCAGGTCCTTCAAGTAGATAATGAGAACCCATTTAAACAAATGAGACAAAAATATTACACTTGGTCATTAATTTATTGAGGAAAATGATCCAATATTACATATCTGTGAGTGGCAAAAGTATGTGAACCTTTGCTTTCAGTATCTGGTTTTACCCCCTTGTGCAGCAATAATTGCAACTAAACTTTCTGGTAACCCTTGATCAGTCCTGCACATCAGCTTGGTGGAATTTTAGCCCATTCCTCAGTACAGAACAGCTTCAACTCTGGGATGTTGGTGGATGTCCTCAATCAGACTTTGATAGATCCCTGTTCTTTACATAAAACAGGGTACTCACTCACATCTGATTGTCATCCTACTGATTGAAAACACCTGACTCTAATCTCACCTTCAAATTAACTGCTAATCCTAGAGGTTCACATACTTTTGACACTCACAGATATGTAATATTGGATAAGATTGTTGCTTTTCAGCCTGAAATGAAGACGGACACAGTTTTTCTTTTATCCAGCTGTATTTACTCAGTGCAATTTATAGCATCCAAATGAAATATATAACACCAACATGTCAGAAAAAAAGAGAGAGGAAAAAAAAGAAAAAAAAAACGGAATCACTGAGTTGGTAAAAGGATTACCCCCCTCCTAAAAATGACTTGTAAACTCAATCAGGTGTAGCTAATCACCTTCTCAATGGCACACAAAGCCATTTGACTTTCAACTGTGATCAGCTGTGGTTATTTTGATTAGCTCAGAATGAAAAGAGCTTTCCTGGAGCATTTTGTAGTGCAACTAAAGCAAACAATCAACTATGGATGGCAAGGCACTGTCAAAATATCTCCAGGATAAAGTTGTGGACAGGCACAAGTCAGGAGATGGATACAAAAAATGTCAAAGGCTTTATCAATGCCTAGAAGCACAGTGAAGTCTATTATTAAGAAGTGGAAGGTATTTGGTACAACACAGACCCTCCCTGGATCAGGACGTCACTCCAAACTGGATGAAAGAGCCAGGAGGAAACTGGTCAGAGAGGCTACCAAGAGGCCTACAGCAACTCTGAAGCAGTTGCAGGAATTTATGACAAAGAGTGGTCATTGGGTGCATGTGACAACAATATCACAAATTCTCCACAAATGTGGCATGCATGGGAGGGTTGCAAGAAAAAACTCACTCCTCAAGAAAGGCCACATAAACGCACCTTGAAGATTCTGAGGCCACATGGAAAAAGGTGTTATGGTCAGATGAGACTAAAATTGAATTATTTGGCCTCAACACCAAACAATATGTCTGGCAGAAATCCAATACAGCTCACCATTCAAATATCACCATTCCTATAGTAAAGCATGGAGGTGGTAATATCCTGTTATGGGGTGTTTCTCTGCAGCAGGAACTGGAACACTTGTCAGGATAGAAGGAAAATGTATGGGGCAAAATACTGTCAAATTCTTGAGGAAAATTTGCTGCCCTCTGCCAGAAAGTTGTCAATGGGAAGAAGGTTTACCTTCCAACATGACAATGACCCAAAGCACACAGCAAAACTGACCACACAGTGGTTGGAGGAGAAAAGGGTGAATGTCCTTGCATGGCCTAGTCAGAGCCCAGACTTAAACCCCATTGAAAATATGTGGAATGACTTGAAGACTGTAGTCCACAAACGGTCACCATCAAATTTAACTGAACTTGAGCAGTTCTGCAAAGAAGAGTGGGCAAATATTGCAAAGTCTAGCTGTGCAAAGTTAGTAGAGACGTATCCCAACAGACTAAAGGCTGTAATTAAAACAAATGCTGGTTCAACAAGGGAGAGAGGGGGGGGTGATCCTTTTCTATACCCACTGTATCTATCTGTCCATCTATCTATCTATCTATCTATCTATATATATATATATATATATATATATATATATATATATATATATGTGTGTGTGTGTGTGTGTGTGTGTGTGTGTGTGTGTGTGTGTGTGTTTACATTTATGAAAAACGCCAATAAATAAGTGGGTTGATTGTGTGCCATTGCTTGTCAATGTCTTTGCCCCTGTTGTGTACTGTGACCCAGTTACATAAGTAGTTAGCGGTGCAAACATTAGCCACAGGCTAATCGTTGTAGAGAAGACGTCGCCTGAAAAAAAAAAAAAAAAAAATATATATATATATATATATATATATATATAGAAAGAGAGAGAGAAAGAGAGAGAGAGAGAATATATAGATTTTTTTTTTTTAATTTCTTGAATAACATGGCTCTACAGGCGGCGGACAGATTGAAAGTTGTCCTGAACCACCTGGACCGTTCCGGTGTTGCCGTAGTATCCTTTTACGTTTCGGCTAATGTGCTAATGCGGGACTTCTTCAGGCAGCGGGTCGAAAAGACTCGCTTAGGATCAATGCGTGCTGTTTGTGGACAGATGCGCACCAGAGTTCGAGGCTTTTAGAGGCCGGTTGTGAATGAAAAGTCCAGAAAGTGCATTTTACCGCATAGCTGTACCTTTCGGCATTATAGCAATTTCGTCGAAATAGATAGTTGTTATTTATTTATTTTTTTAAGAACATCAATTCCGTTTTGAATACGTTTTGGTAACAGTAATCATAATAAACTCAATCGGTCAGAAATACACCTACCTGTTCCTAACTGTAATGTGACGCACTTAAATTAGTTAAATTAATGTTTTAAATGTTTTCAAACGTTTCAGGTTGTTCAACTTTAAACAGAAAAAATGCGACATCTAACTGATATTCTGGGATAGTTCAAGCTTTTTAAATGGAGGGATTTGGGGACCTTGTGTACTTGAATACTTCAGTATGAGATTAGATTAAAAACTGGTGGGTAACCAGAGTACCAGCCCTCGGCTACTACTTTCTCGCAGGCCGGATGCCGTCTTTTCTCTCCACACCGCTCCTCGGGTATTGTTGATTATCGCGGTTTGTGGGGACCTTTACTGCCTCAACGCTTAAACATGCACTCGGGATATTTCTCTCAAAGCACAAACGATTCCGCTTGTGATAAACACTCTCCCACCGAGTGTGTTTTTTTCTTTATGGGTTTCGCTTGAACTCCGGCGGATACCGACACACGTCGGATTGCTCGGATTACTGCCCGACTCTACTGACGCCTCCGCCTAGTGAGGCAACATGGTAGGAAGAGGAAAAGCCTGTCTTTATTATTAACGCTAGTTAAACGGATAAAGAGCGCCACCTGCAGGAAGAGCGGCGTAATTCAATATTGGAAATATTCCCCGCTGAAGGGCGCCCTCTACTAGACACATGTCAATACTGCGACTGGTCTTGGCTTGCAAGGCTTGAATGAATTAACTTTGTAGATCACCTTCCGCGTTGGCTCATTTGTTCATTCATTCATTCATTCCCCTGCTGAAAAAAATAATAGAAACCATCACAGAAATTCTAATGGTTTCCTGTACAAATACTATTACAAACCATCAGCTGTTAACCATTAAAACAATTACCAGTTGTCAAAGGTGTTCAATTTGTCCTTAATGGTATCCACTAGACATAACATGCCACCAATAGAAGGCAACAAATTACCAGTAGAGACCCACACAACACAGTTCCCAATACAAAACCAGTACAGTTCCCATTATAACCATTAAAACCATTACCAATTCTATGAGGGATTCTACTGTTTATTTTTCAGCAGGGTCATTCATTCATTCATTCGTTCACTGACATTAGCCACTTTATGCTGGAATCTGGATTCCATACTATGCACACACACACACACACACACACACACACACACACACACACACACACACACACACACACACACACACACTGTGACAGATCTAGGGAACCCTAGAAACCAGAGAACCCTGAGTGGACATTGCAAGTATAAGCACAGAAACTCCACACAACTCTACGTTTCAGTCAATAGTAAGGCATACTTTGAGGCATTTTAAAATATTCTTTTTTTATTGCAAAAGCATTACATTTTGAAATGAATGACTGTGTTGAAAAACACGTCTTAAGGCTTAAAACAAGAACTAATCTAAATCAATAAAAATTAATGACAAAGTCAATTAATAAAATTTAAAAAGCAGCAGATAATTTTGTGAGGGTTCAACTGTTTGTTAATTCAACCCATTTATATTTCTAATTTAAGTAAAGGACAAAGCTGTTGAATGTAAAAGGTTAAGCCTGCCAAATTTACAATATGATCAACTTAAGACGTGTCAAAGAAGTCATGCTCATTCTGCATTTGCTTGCGGAACAGGTCATTGGCATATTTTATTGCTGTTGTTGTGTTTAGATATTTGTTCAGTAAATCTTTGTAATGCTTTTCAGGATGGCCAGACCTATTGTCTTCTTGCCAGCTGTAGTAGACATTGGTTGTAGGTACGTTCAGATTGTTAGCTAGCCACAGCCAGAGCCTGGCGCAGGGCAAGAGAGCCACAGCAAAGTAGATAGGGTCTTTCTTCATCACCTCTCTGTAAGTTGCCATATATTTCTTCATGGCTGGTGTTGGTTTGATAGAAGGTCTACCCTGTATTCAGGAACATGTTATGAAATTTAAAAAAATAATGGAGATATTATGTATACTATGTAAGTATTGCAACATTTCAGCTCTTACCCCAAAGAAATATTGCCGAAGTAACGAGTTCAAAAGGTCGCTGTAACTTGTGTATCTTCCTCTTAGGAAGTCTCTAATGTCCTCTGGTTTTGTGACCTTCTTGCTCATCGTCTTCAGCATATTGGTAACCTCTTGCACATAGTTGATGTCCTGCAAGGTGAAGTTGACGTAGCGCTCAGCTTGCAGGCTGTTTGCTTGCATTTGCTGCAGGAAGTCGAGACGGAGAGTCTTGGTTGCGATGTCCTTGTTCATATTCCAGAGATCCTCATAGACATCCTCGGATGCCAAACTGTAGCTACAACAATGCAGGTAAATCATCTCAATATATTCTAGTGATATGCAATATATTATATTTGACATATTTTTGTTGTTATAATTGACTTCAGACTCCTTGCTCCCAAATCAAAATCAAAACTCCCACAGTTACTGAATAAAATAAATAAAAAGTAAATAAATCAAGTTGGATGTTAAGGGTTTCATTATACTGTTTCAAATTGACAAATACCTAAGCATTTGCAGAGATTAGAAACAAATATTTAAAATCAGTTCTTACCTCAGAGAGGAGAGAAAAAGTATGAATGAAAGTGCAGCAGACATTATTGTTTTCATTACACAGAGTTTTGTATAATGCAGCACTCTAACAGAGGAGGTCCACTTTCAGCAGAATGTGAAAATGCTTTCTTTAATAAAGCCTAAAAATTTGGCAATATAAGTGACGCATGAATGCATGTTATGTTGCATGATTGCATGTCACATATTGCCCAGTATATTTCCGGTACTCGTTTCCAGTAATTTTCAGTAATGTCTAATCTATTACAGTAAACAAAGACAAAGGAAAGTAGTTAAGTAATTGTGGAATTGTCCAGCCTATATCTGACTCAATACATGTAAGGATTCATGTAATGAGCAAACGTAATTTCATTGGATTTCCTTTACGAATGAAAGTGTAGCAAAAGTTATGACCTCTAGCACTCACTCTAAATTTAACCACTCAACTTTTGATATGAGATTTTAAATGTATAATATTTATCATCTGTAAACTGCATAAATACATCTGCCAAAATTAATCAATTTATCTATCTATCTATCTATCTATCTATCTATCTATCTATCTATCTATCTATCTATCTATTCAGCGGCAACCTTTTCTTTAATAAAGTTATGATTTGGCAATATAGAGTGGTGATTGAAAGTTTGTGAACCCTTAAGAATGTTCTATATTTCTGCATAGATATGATTTATGTGACCCCCTTGTGCAGCAATAACTGCAACTAAATGTTTCCAGTAACTGTTGATCAGTCCTGCACATCGGCTTGGAGGAATTTTAGCCCATTTCTCGGTACAGAACAACTCTGGGATGCTGGTGGATTTTCTCACATGAACTGTTTGCTTCAGTTCCTTCCACGATATTTTTCTACTGAATTTAGGTCAGGACTTTAACTTGGCCATTCCAAAATACAAAATTTATTCTTCTTTAACCACTCTTTGGTAGTACGACTTGTGTGCTTAGGGCCGTTGTCTTGCTGCCTGACCCACTTTCTCTTGAGATTCAGTTCATGGAAAGATGTCCTGACATGTTCCTTTAGAATTCACTGGTATAATTCAGAATTCATTGTTCCATCAATGATGGCAAGCCGTCCTGGCCCAGATGCAGCAAAACAGGCCCAAACCATGATACTACCTCCACCATGTTTCACAGATGGGATAAGGTTCTTATGCTGGAACGCAGTATTTTCCTTTCTCCAAACATAACGCTTCTCATTTAAACCAAAACGTTCTATTTTGGTCTCATCCATCCACAGAGCATTTTTCCAATAGATTCTGGCTTGTCCACGTGATGTTTAGCAAACTGCAGATGAGCAGAAGTGTTCTTTTTGGAGAGCAGTGGCTTTCTCCTTGCAACCCATGCACAACATTGTTGTTCAGTGTTCTCCTGATGGTGGACTCATGAACATTAACATTAGCCAATGTGAAAGAGGTCTTTAGTTGCTTAGAAGTTACCCTGGGTTCCTCTGTGACCTCATGGACTATTACATGTCTTGCTCTTGAATTTCCTCCATTTGTACACAGTTTGTCTGATTATGGATTGGTGGAGTCCAAATTCTTTAGAGATGGTTTTGTAACCTTTTCCAGCCTGATGAGCATCAACAACTTTTTCGGAGGTCCTCAGAAATCTCCTTTGTTCGTGCCATGACACACTTCCACAAACGTGTGTTGTAAAGATCAGACTTTGAAAGATCCCTTTTCTTTAAATAAAACAGGGCGCTCACTCACACCTGATTGACATCCCACTGATTGAAAACACCTGACTCTAATTTCACCTTCAAATTAACTGCTAATCTTAGGGGTTCACATACTTTTGCCACTCACAGATATGTACTCACAGATATGTACTCACTGATTAATTTGTTTGGTTGGGTTCTCTTTATCTACTTTTAGGACTTGTAAAAATCTGATGATGTTTTAGGTCATATTTATGCAGAAATATAGAAAATTCTAAAGGGTTCACAAACTTTCAAGCACTACTGTAGATAATGAGATGGATAAATTGCATTTATTAAATTTGGCAGATGCATTTATGCGGTTTATAAATGATAAATATTATACATTTAAAATCTCATACCAAAAGTTGAGTGGTTAGATTTAGAGTGAGCACTAGAGGTCACTGAAAATTACTGGAAACGAGTACCGGAAATATACTGGGCAATATGTGACATGCAATCATGCGACATAACATGCAATCATGCATCATTATATTGCCAAATCTTTAGGCTTTATTAAAGAAAGCATTTTCACATTCTGCTGAAAGTGGACCTCCTCTGCTAGAGGTCATAACATTTGCTACACTTTCATTGGAAATACAATGAAATTACATTTGCTCATCTGAGTCCTTACATCTATTGAGTCAGATTAGGCTGTACAACTACACAGGGTTCAGAAACTTTCACGCACATGATTTGATTGCATTTTATCAGATGTCTCATATTACCCAGAATAGTTCAAGTTCAAGTTCAAGTTCAGTTTATTTGTATAGCGCTTTTAACAATGGACATTGTCCCAAAGCAGCTTTACAGAAGTATATAAATTCAGGACATAGATTTTAAATTTATGAATTTATCCCCAATGAGCAAGCCAGCGGCGACGGTGGCAAGGAAAAACTCCCTGAGATGATAAGGAAGAAACCTTGAGAGGAACCAGACTCAAAAGGGAACCCATCCTCATCTGGGTAACACCGGATAGTGCAATTATAAATAAATAAATCCCTTCTATAAATGTACCAGTACAACACGGTCAGATAGCAGTTGTGAGACCATGAAAAATTCATTACAGTTTTTACATGAAGTCTGTTTTGTTGAACTTCACCACTGTAATCTCAATGATCTTTAGGCTGCACCATGTGGGGCCATCCTCAGCAGCATCATGTGACTTCAATTGATGAGGTCTCCAACCAGAAGTAGGGCATCAGGATGGATCGGGCAGGTCCAGAGAGCAGAAGGGGTCGAGATCACTGGCATCACAGGAGTATCATGTAAAGCTCGACAGAAGGGGAGGGAGAGAGAGCGAGAGAGAGTGAGAGAGAGAGAGAGATCATTAGGTATGCTTATTGTCCCGTAATGTTTAAGGACAATGTACTTTGCATAAGTGAAAGCAGGTACTCTGGCAAGACTAGCTTATGACAGGATAACTAAAAGGGAGAGCCAGAGGGTAACACAGACATGAGGGCTTCCTGGGACAAGGCGGCCAGCCACCCCACCACCAACAAACCTTGGTGGACGCCTGAAGGTGGGGGGGTGACAGGATCCAGACATCCCAGTTCACCACAACACACTATGCCCGTGAGACCTCTAGATCTGCTCCTTTACCTAAGGAAAAAAACTATTCACGAAAGGCTTGATTAAGCAAATATGTTTTCAGCCTGGACTTAAACACTGAGACTGTGTCTGAGTCCCGAACACTAATTGGAAGGCTGTTCCATAACTGTGGGGCTTTGTAAGAGAAAGCTCTTCCCCCTGCTGTAGCCTTCACTATTCGAGGTACTGACAAATAGCCTGCGCCTTTTGATCGAAGTAGGCGTGGCGGATCATAAAAGACCAAAAGTTCACTTAGGTACTGTGGCGCGAAGCCATTTAGCGCTTTATAAGTCAATAGTAGTATTTTATAATCAATGCTGAATTTCACTGGTAGCCAATGCAGTGTGGATAAGATAGGGGTGATGTGGTCATATCTTCTAGTTCTAGTAAAGACTCTTGCAGCTGCATTCTGGACTAACTGGAGTTTGTTTATGCTCCTACTGGAACATCCAGACAGTAAGGCATTACAATAATCCAACCTAGAGGTGACGAAAGCATGGACTAATTTTTCTGCATCATGTAGTGACAATATATTTCTTATCTTAGCAATATTTCTGAGGTGAAAGAAGGCTATCCTAGTAATATTACCTACATGGGCGTCAAAGGAAAGACTGGAGTCAATGATCACACCAAGGTCTTTTACTGCTGCACATGATGAAACAGAAAGGCCATCCAGAGTTACTATATAATCAGAAAACTTACTTCTAACTGCATGTGGTCCTAGTATAAGTACTTCTGTCTTGTCAGAGTTTAGTAAGAGGAAGTTAATGAGCATCCACTGTCTAATGTTCTTTACACATTCTCGACTTTATTAAACTGGTGTCTGTCATCTGGCTTTGCTGAAACATACTAACGTGTGTCATCAGCATAACAGTGGAAGCTAATTCCATGTTTACGAATAATTTGACCCAGAGGTAGCATATATAAAGAAAAGAGCAGTGGGCCTAAAACAGAACCTTGCGGAACACCAAACTTTACCTCAGTATGCACAGAGAATTCACCATTTACATCTACGAAGTGATAACGATCAGTCAAATAAGACCTGAGCCAGGAGAGGGCCGTTCCCTTAATGCCAACAACGTTTTCTAGTCTACCAAGGAGAATAGTATGATCAGTTGTATCAAAAGCTGCACTAAGGTCAAGCAACACAAGCATGGAGACACAACCCTGATCAGAGGCCATCAGTAAGTCATTTACCACTTTAACCAGTGCTGTCTCTGTGCTATGATGAGGCCTAAATCCTGACTGATATACTTCATGAATGTTATTCCTATTTAGGTACGAGCATAGCTGCTTTGCTACAACCTTTTCTAAGATCTTGGAGATAAAGGGGAGATTTGATATTGGCATATAGCTGGACAATTGACAGGGGTCGAGGTCAGGTTTTTTAATCAGGGGTTTGATAACTGCTAATTTAAATGATTTAGGTACATAGCCAGTACTAAGGGAAGAGTTGATTATTTTTAGAAGGGGTTTGATTATTTCTGGAGTAATCTATTTGAAGAAACATGTAGGTAGGGGATCTAGTATACAAGTTGATGATTTTGAAGAAGAAATTAATGAAATTAGTTCGGTCTCTCTAAGGGGAGTAAAGCACTCTAATCGTTGATCTGACATTGCTATATTATTATCTACAGGGTTAGTAAGACTGTCTGGTTTTAAATTAATAGTCTGACTTTCTTGTCTAATATTTTCAATTTTGCCAATAAAAAAACTCATGAAATCATCGCTGCTATATAATGATTGTGTGCCTGTTTCTGTGGCGGTTTTATTCCTAGTTAATTTTGCTATAGTATTAAATAAGAATCTAGGATTATTTTTTTATCTTCAATTAAGGTAGAGAGATAGGCTGATCTAGCAGCACTAAGAGATTTCCTATAGTTCAGGAGGCTCTCCTTCCATGCTGTTTGAAATACTACCAATTTGGTTTGACGCCATTTACGTTCTAATTGTCGAGTGATCTGTTTTAAGGTGCGTGTGTGATCATTATACCAGGGTGCTAGCTTTTTCCCTCCAATTATTTTTCTTTTAAGTGGAGCTACCTTATCTAAAGTGTAGCGGAACATTGAATCTAAGCATTCAGTCGCCTGATCAAGTTCTATGGGATCAGACGGTGATCGAATCATAGTTGATATCTCTGGAAGGTTATTGATAAAACTCTGTGCAGTAGCTGACGTGTATGTACGTTTGACACAGCAGCGTGGTAAAGTGCATATATCAATGTGTAATTTACACGAGATGAGATAATGATCTGAGATAACTTCAGACTGCGGAAATGTGACTATATTTTCTATATTTAATCCGTATGTTAGTATAATGGCAAGAGTGTGACCACCATTATGAGTGTCCATAATAGATTTCCAGTATTTGTAATATCTTATCTGTGACAGTAAGTAAAGTAAAGTAATGAAGTAATTGGAGTTGTCCAGCCTATTGTCTGACTCAATTCAAATGAGCCAATGTAATTTCATTGTATTTCCTATAAGACTGAAAGTGCAGCAATAACCGCAACTAAACTTTCCGGTAACCCTTGATCAGTCCTGCACACCGGTGAGTGTCCGCAAATGAACTGCTTGTTTCAGGTCCATTTCTATTGAAATAAGTTCAGGACATGACTTGGCCATTCCAAAACATTAACTTTATTAATGTTTTATAAACTGCAGACAGGTAGCGCTGTTCTTTTTTGGAGAGCACTGGCTTTCTCTTTGCAACACTGCCATGCAAAATTGTCAAATTCTCAAAATTGAGAACATTGTTGTTCAGTGTTCTCCTGATGGTGGACTCATGAACATTAACATTAGCCAATGTGAGAGAGGTCTTTAGTTGCTTTTAAGTTATATATATATATAATGTAAATTTCATTGGCTTTCAAAGAACAGGAATCGGAGGCTCCAGTAGGCACAGGCTCACTGAAACTAGACAGATGAAGATTGGAAAATGTTGCTTGGTCTGATAAATCTCAATTTCTGCTGCAACATGCATATTGTAGGGTCAGAGATTGGCATCAACAGCATGAACTCAACCTGCCTTGTGTCAATAGTTCAGGCTACTGCTGGTGATGTAATGGTGTGGGGAATGTTTTCTTGGCAGAACTGAGCATTGTTTGGATGCCTGAATTAATTTACCTGTCTTATAATGGCTACTTCAAGCATGATAATGTGCCATGTCATCACAAACTGGTTCCATGAATTTGAGGATGAGTTAGTGTACTTCAGTGGCCTCCCAATTCACCAGATCTGAATCCAATAGAGCATCTCTAGGATGTGATAGAGCGGGAGAATCGCAGTTTTAATGCGCACTTGAGAAATCTGTAGATTATGTGATGTGATCATGTTAACATGAACCTACTTCCCAACAAAAATCCCAGAAGGTTAATTGGCTATGCTAAACTGCCTATGCGTGAATGTGTGTGAATGTGCAGTCCATGCCCTGCAGTATACTGGCATCGCATTCACAGTGTATCACAATGTTCCCGGGATAGGCTCTGAATTCACCCAGGACCCTTACCATGATAAAGTGGTTACTAAAGATGAATTAATCTGAAGATAATTATCTATCTATCTATCTATCTATCTCTATAGATATAGGTTATAAAAAGATGTACATAATTTTTTTTATTTGCTTTTTCACACATGTAAATACTTGCACTTACCTGACAACATTTTAATTTCTAGAAGTAAAACACGGAATTAATGCTTAATTACAAAATGAAAAGTTCATAAGTTGTTTATTATGTAGCTGACAGTAATTTGTATTTCTGAATCTCCTGAGGTTTTAATCAACACTTAATATGTGTGTTCAGCACATATTAAGACTTGTGTGAATTTGAATGTGTGTGTTTTTACATTTATTAAAAACGCCAATAAATAAGTAGGTTGATTGTGTGCCATTGCTTGTCAATGCCAGTGCCGTCGAAAACGGCTCTGGTCAGTGTCATTGCCCCAGTTGTGTACTTTGACCCATAACTACATAAGTAGTTAGCGGTGCTAACATTAGCCACAAGGTAATCGTTGTAGAGAAGACGTCGCCAGAAAATAACATCTTTTGAACATTTCTTGAATAACATGGCTCTACGGGCGGTGGACAGATTGAAAGTTGTCCTGAACCACCTGGACCGTTCCGGTGTTGCCGTAGTATCCTTTTACGTTTCGGCTAATGTGCTAATGCGGGGCTTCTTCAGGCAGCGGGTCGAAAAGACTCACTTAGGATCAATGCGTGCTGTTTGTGGACAGATGCGCACCAGAGTTCGAGGCTTTTAGAGGCCGGTTGTGAATGAAAAGTCCAGAAAGTGCATTTTACCGCATAGCTGTACCTTTCGGCATTATAGCAATTTCGTCGAAATAGATAGTTGTTATTTATTTATTTTTTTAAGAACATCAATTCCGTTTTGAATACGTTTTGGTAACAGTAATCATAATAAACTCAATCGGTCAGAAATACACCTACCTGTTCCTAACTGTAATGTGACGCACTTAAATTAGTTAAATTAATGTTTTAAATGTTTTCAAACGTTTCAGGTTGTTCAACTTTAAACAGAAAAAATGCGACATCTAACTGATATTCTGGGATAGTTCAAGCTTTTTAAATGGAGGGATTTGGGGACCTTGTGTACTTGAATACTTCAGTATGAGATTAGATTAAAAACTGGTGGGTAACCAGAGTACCAGCCCTCGGCTACTACTTTCTCGCAGGCCGGATGCCGTCTTTTCTCTCCACACCGCTCCTCGGGTATTGTTGATTATCGCGGTTTGTGGGGACCTTTACTGCCTCAACGCTTAAACATGCACTCGGGATATTTCTCTCAAAGCACAAACGATTCCGCTTGTGATAAACACTCTCCCACCGAGTGTTTTTTAACCACTCAACTTTTGATATGAGATTTTAAATGTATAATATTTATCATCTGTAAACTGCATAAATACATCTGCCAAAATTAATCAATTTATCTATCTATCTATCTATCTATCTATCTATCTATCTATCTATCTATCTATTCAGCGGCAACCTTTTCTTTAATAAAGTTATGATTTGGCAATATAGAGTGGTGATTGAAAGTTTGTGAACCCTTAAGAATGTTCTATATTTCTGCATAGATATGATTTATGTGACCCCCTTGTGCAGCAATAACTGCAACTAAATGTTTCCAGTAACTGTTGATCAGTCCTGCACATCGGCTTGGAGGAATTTCTCGGTACAGAACAACTCTGGGATGCTGGTGGATTTTCTCACATGAACTGTTTGCTTCAGTTCCTTCCACAATATTTTTCTACTGAATTTAGGTCAGGACTTTAACTTGGCCATTCCAAAATACAAACTTTCAGGTCATAACATTTGCTGCACTTTCATTGGAAATACAATTAAATTACATTTGCTCATTTGAGTCCTTACATCTACTGAGTCAGATTAGGCTGGACAACTACACAGGGTTCACAAACATTCAAGCACCACTGTAGGTGACACAAGATTTGAATGCATTTTATCAGATGTCTCATATTACCCAGAATAGATTTCCAGTATTTGTAATATCCTATCTGTGACAGAAAATGAAACAAAAAGAAAGTAGTGAAGTAATTGTGGAGTTGCCCAGCCTAATCTGACTCAATTCAAATGAGCCAATGTAATTTCATTGTATTCTTAGTCTTAAAGGAAATACATCAGATTTTCACCCAGGTCCTTCAAGTAGATAATGAGAACCCATTTAAACAAATGAGACAAAAATATTACACTTGGTCATTAATTTATTGAGGAAAATGATCCAATATTACATATCTGTGAGTGGCAAAAGTATGTGAACCTTTGCTTTCAGTATCTGGTTTTACCCCCTTGTGCAGCAATAATTGCAACTAAACTTTCTAGTAATCCTTGATCAGTCCTGCACATCAGCTTGGAGGAATTTTAGCCCATTCCTCAGTACAGAACAGCTTCAACTCTGGGATGTTGGTGGATGTCCTCAATCAGACTTTGATAGATCCCTGTTCTTTACATAAAACAGGGTACTCACTCACATCTGTCATCCTACTGATTGAAAACACCTGACTCTAATCTCACCTTCAAATTAACTGCTAATCCTAGAGGTTCACATACTTTTGACACTCACAGATATGTAATATTGGATAAGATTGTTGCTTTTCAGCCTGAAATGAAGACGGACACAGTTTTTCTTTTATCCAGCTGTATTTACTCAGTGCAATTTATAGCATCCAAATGAAATATATAACACCAACATGTCAGAAAAAAAGAGAGAGGAAAAAAAAGAAAAAAAAATGGAATCACTGAGTTGGAAAAAGGATTACCCCCCTCCTAAAAATGACTTGTAAACTCAATCAGGTGTAGCTAATCACCTTCTCAATGGCACACAAAGCCATTTGACTTTCAACTGTGATCAGCTGTGGTTATTTTGATTAGCTCAGAATGAAAAGAGCTTTCCTGGAGCATTTTGTAGTGCAACTAAAGCAAACAATCAACTATGGATGGCAAGGCACTGTCAAAATATCTCCAGGATAAAGTTGTGGACAGGCACAAGTCAGGAGATGGATACAAAAAATGTCAAAGGCTTTATCAATGCCTAGAAGCACAGTGAAGTCTATTATTAAGAAGTGGAAGGTATTTGGTACAACACAGACCCTCCCTGGATCAGGACGTCACTCCAAACTGGATGAAAGAGCCAGGAGGAAACTGGTCAGAGAGGCTACCAAGAGGCCTACAGCAACTCTGAAGCAGTTGCAGGACTTTATGACAAAGAGTGGTCATTGGGTGCATGTGACAACAATATCACAAATTCTCCACAAATGTGGCATGCATGGGAGGGTTGCAAGAAAAAACTCACTCCTCAAGAAAGGCCACATAAACGCACCTTGAAGATTCTGAGGCCACATGGAAAAAGGTGTTATGGTCAGATGAGACTAAAATTGAATTATTTGGCCTCAACACCAAACAATATGTCTGGCAGAAATCCAATACAGCTCACCATTCAAATATCACCATTCCTATAGTAAAGCATGGAGGTGGTAATATCCTGTTATGGGGTGTTTCTCTGCAGCAGGAACTGGAACACTTGTCAGGATAGAAGGAAAATGTATGGGGCAAAATACTGTCAAATTCTTGAGGAAAATTTGCTGCCCTCTGCCAGAAAGTTGTCAATGGGAAGAAGGTTTACCTTCCAACATGACAATGACCCAAAGCACACAGCAAAACTGACCACACAGTGGTTGGAGGAGAAAAGGGTGAATGTCCTTGCATGGCCTAGTCAGAGCCCAGACTTATACCCCATTGAAAATATGTGGAATGACTTGAAGACTGTAGTCCACAAACGGTCACCATCAAATTTAACTGAACTTGAGCAGTTCTGCAAAGAAGAGTGGGCAAATATTGCAAAGTCTAGCTGTGCAAAGTTAGTAGAGACGTATCCCAACAGACTAAAGGCTGTAATTAAAACAAATGGTGGTTCAACAAGGGGGGGAGGGGGGGGGTGATCCTTTTCTATACCCACTGTTTCTATTTGTCTATTTATCTATCTATCTATATATATATATATATATATATATATATATATGTGTGTGTGTGTGTGTGTGTGTGTGTGTGTGTGTGTGTTTACATTTATGAAAAACGCCAATAAATAAGTGGGTTGATTGTGTGCCATTGCTTGTCAATGTCTTTGCCCCTGTTGTGTCCTGTGACCCAGTTACATAAGTAGTTAGCGGTGCAAACGTTAGCGACAGGCTAATCGTTGTAGAGAAGACGTCGCCTGAAAAAAAAAAAAAAAAAATATATATATATATATATATATATATATATATATATATATATAGAGAGAGAAAGAGAGAGAGAGAAAGAGAGAGAGAGAGAGAGAGAGAGAATATATAGGGTTTTTTTTTTAATTTCTTGAATAACATGGCTCTACAGGCGGCGGACAGATTGAAAGTTGTCCTGAACCACCTGGACCGTTCCGGTGTTGCCGTAGTATCCTTTTACGTTTCGGCTAATGTGCTAATGCGGGGCTTCTTCAGGCAGCGGGTCGAAAAGACTCACTTAGGATCAATGCGTGCTGTTTGTGGACAGATGCGCACCAGAGTTCGAGGCTTTTAGAGGCCGGTTGTGAATGAAAAGTCCAGAAAGTGCATTTTACCGCATAGCTGTACCTTTCGGCATTATAGCAATTTCGTCGAAATAGTTGTTATTTATTTATTTTTTTAAGAACATCAATTCCGTTTTGAATACGTTTTGGTAACAGTAATCATAATAAACTCAATCGGTCAGAAATACACCTACCTGTTCCTAACTGTAATGTGACGCACTTAAATTAGTTCAATTAATGTTTTAAATGTTTTCAAACGTTTCAGGTTGTTCAACTTTAAACAGAAAAAATGCGACATCTAACTGATATTCTGGGATAGTTCAAGCTTTTTAAATGGAGGGATTTGGGGACCTTGTGTACTTGAATACTTCAGTATGAGATTAGATTAAAAACTGGTGGGTAACCAGAGTACCAGCCCTCGGCTACTACTTTCTCGCAGGCCGGATGCCGTCTTTTCTCTCCACACCGCTCCTCGGGTATTGTTGATTATCGCGGTTTGTGGGGACCTTTACTGCCTCAACGCTTAAACATGCACTCGGGATATTTCTCTCAAAGCACAAACGATTCCGCTTGTGATAAACACTCTCCCACCGAGTGTGTTTTTTTCTTTATGGGTTTCGCTTGAACTCCGGCGGATACCGACACACGTCGGATTGCTCGGATTACTGCCCGACTCTACTGACGCCTCCGCCTAGTGAGGCAACATGGGAGGAAGAGGAAAAGCCTGTCTTTATTATTAACGCTAGTTAAACGGATAAAGAGCGCCACCTGCAGGAAGAGCGGCGTAATTCAATATTGGAAATATTCCCCGCTGAAGGGCGCCCTCTACTAGACACATGTCAATACTGCGACTGGTCTTGGCTTGCAAGGCTTGAATGAATTAACTTTGTAGATCACCTTCCGCGTTGGCTCATTTGTTCATTCATTCATTCATTCCCCTGCTGAAAAAAATAATAGAAACCATCACAGAAATTCTAATGGTTTCCTGTACAAATACTATTACAAACCATCAGCTGTTAACCATTAAAACAATTACCAGTTGTCAAAGGTGTTCAATTTGTCCTTAATGGTATCCACTAGACATAACATGCCACCAATCGAAGGCAACAAATTACCAGTAGAGACCCACACAACACAGTTCCCAATACAAAACCAGTACAGTTCCCATTATAACCATTAAAACCATTACCAATTCTATGAGGGATTCTACTGTTTATTTTTCAGCAGGGTCATTCATTCATTCATTCGTTCACTGACATTAGCCACTTTATGCTGGAATCTGGATTCCATACTATGCACACACACACACACACACACACACACACACACACACACACACACACACACACTGTGACAGATCTAGGGAACCCTAGAAACCAGAGAACCCTGAGTGGACATTGCAAGTATAAGCACAGAAACTCCACACAACTCTACGTTTCAGTCAATAGTAAGGCATACTTTGAGGAATTTTAAAATATTCTTTTTTTATTGCAAAAGCATTACATTTTGAAATGAATGACTGTGTTGAAAAACACGTCTTAAGGCTTAAAACAAGAACTAATCTAAATCAATAAAAATTAATGACAAAGTCAATTAATAAAATTTAAAAAGCAGCAGATAATTTTGTGAGGGTTCAACTGTTTGTTAATTCAACCCATTTATATTTCTAATTTAAGTAAAGGACAAAGCTGTTGAATGTAAAAGGTTAAGCCTGCCAAATTTACAATATGATCAACTTAAGACGTGTCAAAGAAGTCATGCTCATTCTGCATTTGCTTGCGGAACAGGTCATTGGCATATTTTATTGCTGTTGTTGTGTTTAGATATTTGTTCAGTAAATCTTTGTAATGCTTTTCAGGATGGCCAGACCTATTGTCTTCTTGCCAGCTGTAGTAGACATTGGTTGTAGGTACGTTCAGATTGTTAGCTAGCCACAGCCAGAGCCTGGCGCAGGGCAAGAGAGCCACAGCAAAGTAGATAGGGTCTTTCTTCATCACCTCTCTGTAAGTTGCCATATATTTCTTCATGGCTGGTGTTGGTTTGATAGAAGGTCTACCCTGTATTCAGGAACATGTTATGAAATTTTAAAAAATAATGGAGATATTATGTATACTATGTAAGTATTGCAACATTTCAGCTCTTACCCCAAAGAAATATTGCCGAAGTAACGAGTTCAAAAAGTCGCTGTAACTTGTGTATCTTCCTCTTAGGAAGTCTCTAATGTCCTCTGGTTTTGTGACCTTCTTGCTCATCGTCTTCAGCATATTGGTAACCTCTTGCACATAGTTGATGTCCTGCAAGGTGAAGCTGACGTAGCGCTCAGCTTGCAGGCTGTTTGCTTGCATTTGCTGCAGGAAGTCGAGACGGAGAGTCTTGGTTGCGATGTCCTTGTTCATATTCCAGAGATCCTCATAGACATCCTCGGATGCCAAACTGTAGCTACAACAATGCAGGTAAATCATCTCAATATATTCTAGTGATATGCAATATATTATATTTGACATATTTTTGTTGTTATAATTGACTTCAGACTCCTTGCTCCCAAATCAAAATCAAAACTCCCACAGTTACTGAATAAATTAAATAAAAAGTAAATAAATCAAGTTGGATGTTAAGGGTTTCATTATACTGTTTCAAATTGACAAATACCTAAGCATTTGCAGAGATTAGAAACAAATATTTAAAATCAGTTCTTACCTCAGAGAGGAGAGAAAAAGTATGAATGAAAGTGCAGCAGACATTATTGTTTTCATTACACAGAGTTTTGTATAATGCAGCACTCTAACAGAGGAGGTCCACTTTCAGCAGAATGTGAAAATGCTTTCTTTAATAAAGCCTAAAAATTTGGCAATATAAGTGACGCATGAATGCATGTTATGTTGCATGATTGCATGTCACATATTGCCCAGTATATTTCCGGTACTCGTTTCCAGTAATTTTCAGTAATGTCTAATCTATTACAGTAAACAAAGACAAAGGAAAGTAGTTAAGTAATTGTGGAATTGTCCAGCCTATATCTGACTCAATACATGTAAGGATTCATGTAATTGAGCAAACGTAATTTCATTGGATTTCCTTTACGAATGAAAGTGTAGCAAAAGTTATGACCTCTAGCACTCACTCTAAATTTAACCACTCAACTTTTGATATGAGATTTTAAATGTATAATATTTATCATCTGTAAACTGCATAAATACATCTGCCAAAATTAATCAATTTATCTATCTATCTATCTATCTATCTATCTATCTATCTATCTATCTATCTATCTATCTATTCAGCGGCAACCTTTTCTTTAATAAAGTTATGATTTGGCAATATAGAGTGGTGATTGAAAGTTTGTGAACCCTTAAGAATGTTCTATATTTCTGCATAGATATGATTTATGTGACCCCCTTGTGCAGCAATAACTGCAACTAAATGTTTCCAGTAACTGTTGATCAGTCCTGCACATCGGCTTGGAGGAATTTTAGCCCATTTCTCGGTACAGAACAACTCTGGGATGCTGGTGGATTTTCTCACATGAACTGTTTGCTTCAGTTCCTTCCACAATATTTTTCTACTGAATTTAGGTCAGGACTTTAACTTGGCCATTCCAAAATACAAACTTTCAGGTCATAACATTTGCTGCACTTTCATTGGAAATACAATTAAATTACATTTGCTCATTTGAGTCCTTACATCTACTGAGTCAGATTAGGCTGGACAACTACACAGGGTTCACAAACTTTCAAGCACCACTGTAGGTGACACAAGATTTGAATGCATTTTATCAGATGTCTCATATTACCCAGAATAGATTTCCAGTATTTGTAATATCCTATCTGTGACAGAAAATGAAACAAAAAGAAAGTAGTGAAGTAATTGTGGAGTTGCCCAGCCTAATCTGACTCAATTCAAATGAGCCAATGTAATTTCATTGTATTCTTAGTCTTAAAGGAAATACATCAGATTTTCACCCAGGTCCTTCAAGTAGATAATGAGAACCCATTTAAACAAATGAGACAAAAATATTACACTTGGTCATTAATTTATTGAGGAAAATGATCCAATATTACATATCTGTGAGTGGCAAAAGTATGTGAACCTTTGCTTTCAGTATCTGGTTTTACCCCCTTGTGCAGCAATAATTGCAACTAAACTTTCTGGTAACCCTTGATCAGTCCTGCACATCAGCTTGGTGGAATTTTAGCCCATTCCTCAGTACAGAACAGCTTCAACTCTGGGATGTTGGTGGATGTCCTCAATCAGACTTTGATAGATCCCTGTTCTTTACATAAAACAGGGTACTCACTCACATCTGATTGTCATCCTACTGATTGAAAACACCTGACTCTAATCTCAC
Source organism: Cranoglanis bouderius (assembly GCA_023630585.1). Taxonomy (NCBI): domain Eukaryota; kingdom Metazoa; phylum Chordata; class Actinopteri; order Siluriformes; family Cranoglanididae; genus Cranoglanis; species Cranoglanis bouderius. Next base: position 22,752,113 of record CM042538.1, read on the forward strand.
CTTCAAATTAACTGCTAATCCTAGAGGTTCACATACTTTTGACACTCACAGATATGTAATATTGGATAAGATTGTTGCTTTTCAGCCTGAAATGAAGACGGACACAGTTTTTCTTTTATCCAGCTGTATTTACTCAGTGCAATTTATAGCATCCAAATGAAATATATAACACCAACATGTCAGAAAAAAAGAGAGAGGAAAAAAAAGAAAAAAAAAACGGAATCACTGAGTTGGAAAAAGGATTACCCCCCTCCTAAAAATGACTTGTAAACTCAATCAGGTGTAGCTAATCACCTTCTCAATGGCACACAAAGCCATTTGACTTTCAACTGTGATCAGCTGTGGTTATTTTGATTAGCTCAGAATGAAAAGAGCTTTCCTGGAGCATTTTGTAGTGCAACTAAAGCAAACAATCAACTATGGATGGCAAGGCACTGTCAAAATATCTCCAGGATAAAGTTGTGGACAGGCACAAGTCAGGAGATGGATACAAAAAATGTCAAAGGCTTTATCAATGCCTAGAAGCACAGTGAAGTCTATTATTAAGAAGTGGAAGGTATTTGGTACAACACAGACCCTCCCTGGATCAGGACGTCACTCCAAACTGGATGAAAGAGCCAGGAGGAAACTGGTCAGAGAGGCTACCAAGAGGCCTACAGCAACTCTGAAGCAGTTGCAGGAATTTATGACAAAGAGTGGTCATTGGGTGCATGTGACAACAATATCACAAATTCTCCACAAATGTGGCATGCATGGGAGGGTTGCAAGAAAAAACTCACTCCTCAAGAAAGGCCACATAAACACACCTTGAAGATTCTGAGGCCACATGGAAAAAGGTGTTATGGTCAGATGAGACTAAAATTGAATTATTTGGCCTCAACACCAAACAATATGTCTGGCAGAAATCCAATACAGCTCACCATTCAAATATCACCATTCCTATAGTAAAGCATGGAGGTGGTAATATTCTGTTATGGGGTGTTTCTCTGCAGCAGGAACTGGAACACTTGTCAGGATAGAAGGAAAATGTATGGGGCAAAATACTGTCAAATTCTTGAGGAAAATTTGCTGCCCTCTGCCAGAAAGTTGTCAATGGGAAGAAGGTTTACCTTCCAACATGACAATGACCCAAAGCACACAGCAAAACTGACCACACAGTGGTTGGAGGAGAAAAGGGTGAATGTCCTTGCATGGCCTAGTCAGAGCACAGACTTATACCCCATTGAAAATATGTGGAATGACTTGAAGACTGTAGTCCACAAACGGTCACCATCAAATTTAACTGAACTTGAGCAGTTCTGCAAAGAAGAGTGGGCAAATATTGCAAAGTCTAGCTGTGCAAAGTTAGTAGAGACGTATCCCAACAGACTAAAGGCTGTAATTAAAACAAATGGTGGTTCAACAAGGGGGGGAGGGGGGGTGATCCTTTTCTATACCCACTGTATCTATCTGTCTATCTATCTATCTATCTATCTATCTATATATATATATATATATATATATATATATATGTGTGTGTGTGTGTGTGTGTGTGTGTGTGTGTGTGTGTGTGTGTGTTTACATTTATGAAAAACGCCAATAAATAAGTGGGTTGATTGTGTGCCATTGCTTGTCAATGTCTTTGCCCCTGTTGTGTACTGTGACCCAGTTACATAAGTAGTTAGCGGTGCAAACATTAGCCACAGGCTAATCGTTGTAGAGAAGACGTCGCCTGAAAAAAAAAAAAAAAAAATATATATATATATATATATATATATATATATATATATATATATATATATATATATATATATATATATATATATAGAGAGAGAGAGAGAGAGAGAGAGAGAGAGAGAGAGAGAGAGAGAGAGAGAGAATATATAGATTTTTTTTTTTTAATTTCTTGAATAACATGGCTCTACAGGCGGCGGACAGATTGAAAGTTGTCCTGAACCACCTGGACCGTTCCGGTGTTGCCGTAGTATCCTTTTACGTTTCGGCTAATGTGCTAATGCGGGGCTTCTTCAGGCAGCGGGTCGAAAAGACTCACTTAGGATCAATGCGTGCTGTTTCTGGACAGATGCGCACCAGAGTTCGAGGCTTTTAGAGGCCGGTTGTGAATGAAAAGTCCAGAAAGTGCATTTTACCGCATAGCTGTACCTTTCGGCATTATAGCAATTTCGTCGAAATAGATAGTTGTTATTTATTTATTTTTTTAAGAACATCAATTCCGTTTTGAATACGTTTTGGTAACAGTAATCATAATAAACTCAATCGGTCAGAAATACACCTACCTGTTCCTAACTGTAATGTGACGCACTTAAATTAGTTAAATTAATGTTTTAAATGTTTTCAAACGTTTCAGGTTGTTCAACTTTAAACAGAAAAAATGCGACATCTAACTGATATTCTGGGATAGTTCAAGCTTTTTAAATGGAGGGATTTGGGGACCTTGTGTACTTGAATACTTCAGTATGAGATTAGATTAAAAACTGGTGGGTAACCAGAGTACCAGCCCTCGGCTACTACTTTCTCGCAGGCCGGATGCCGTCTTTTCTCTCCACACCGCTCCTCGGGTATTGTTGATTATCGCGGTTTGTGGGGACCTTTACTGCCTCAACGCTTAAACATGCACTCGGGATATTTCTCTCAAAGCACAAACGATTCCGCTTGTGATAAACACTCTCCCACCGAGTGTGTTTTTTTCTTTATGGGTTTCGCTTGAACTCCGGCGGATACCGACACACGTCGGATTGCTCGGATTACTGCCCGACTCTACTGACGCCTCCGCCTAGTGAGGCAACATGGTAGGAAGAGGAAAAGCCTGTCTTTATTATTAACGCTAGTTAAACGGATAAAGAGCGCCACCTGCAGGAAGAGCGGCGTAATTCAATATTGGAAATATTCCCCGCTGAAGGGCGCCCTCTACTAGACACATGTCAATACTGCGACTGGTCTTGGCTTGCAAGGCTTGAATGAATTAACTTTGTAGATCACCTTCCGCGTTGGCTCATTTGTTCATTCATTCATTCATTCCCCTGCTGAAAAAAATAATAGAAACCATCACAGAAATTCTAATGGTTTCCTGTACAAATACTATTACAAACCATCAGCTGTTAACCATTAAAACAATTACCAGTTGTCAAAGGTGTTCAATTTGTCCTTAATGGTATCCACTAGACATAACATGCCACCAATAGAAGGCAACAAATTACCAGTAGAGACCCACACAACACAGTTCCCAATACAAAACCAGTACAGTTCCCATTATAACCATTAAAACCATTACCAATTCTATGAGGGATTCTACTGTTTATTTTTCAGCAGGGTCATTCATTCATTCATTCGTTCACTGACATTAGCCACTTTATGCTGGAATCTGGATTCCATACTATGCACACACACACACACACACACACACACACACACACACACACACACACACACACACACACACACTGTGACAGATCTAGGGAACCCTAGAAACCAGAGAACCCTGAGTGGACATTGCAAGTATAAGCACAGAAACTCCACACAACTCTACATTTCAGTCAATAGTAAGGCATACTTTGAGGCATTTTAAAATATTCTTTTTTTATTGCAAAAGCATTACATTTTGAAATGAATGACTGTGTTGAAAAACACGTCTTAAGGCTTAAAACAAGAACTAATCTAAATCAATAAAAATTAATGACAAAGTCAATTAATAAAATTTAAAAAGCAGCAGATAATTTTGTGAGGGTTCAACTGTTTGTTAATTCAACCCATTTATATTTCTAATTTAAGTAAAGGACAAAGCTGTTGAATGTAAAAGGTTAAGCCTGCCAAATTTACAATATGATCAACTTAAGACGTGTCAAAGAAGTCATGCTCATTCTGCATTTGCTTGCGGAACAGGTCATTGGCATATTTTATTGCTGTTGTTGTGTTTAGATATTTGTTCAGTAAATCTTTGTAATGCTTTTCAGGATGGCCAGACCTATTGTCTTCTTGCCAGCTGTAGTAGACATTGGTTGTAGGTACGTTCAGATTGTTAGCTAGCCACAGCCAGAGCCTGGCGCAGGGCAAGAGAGCCACAGCAAAGTAGATAGGGTCTTTCTTCATCACCTCTCTGTAAGTTGCCATATATTTCTTCATGGCTGGTGTTGGTTTGATAGAAGGTCTACCCTGTATTCAGGAACATGTTATGAAATTTAAAAAAATAATGGAGATATTATGTATACTATGTAAGTATTGCAACATTTCAGCTCTTACCCCAAAGAAATATTGCCGAAGTAACGAGTTCAAAAAGTCGCTGTAACTTGTGTATCTTCCTCTTAGGAAGTCTCTAATGTCCTCTGGTTTTGTGACCTTCTTGCTCATCGTCTTCAGCATATTGGTAACCTCTTGCACATAGTTGATGTCCTGCAAGGTGAAGTTGACGTAGCGCTCAGCTTGCAGGCTGTTTGCTTGCATTTGCTGCAGGAAGTCGAGACGGAGAGTCTTGGTTGCGATGTCCTTGTTCATATTCCAGAGATCCTCATAGACATCCTCGGATGCCAAACTGTAGCTACAACAATGCAGGTAAATCATCTCAATATATTCTAGTGATATGCAATATATTATATTTGACATATTTTTGTTGTTATAATTGACTTCAGACTCCTTGCTCCCAAATCAAAATCAAAACTCCCACAGTTACTGAATAAATTAAATAAAAAGTAAATAAATCAAGTTGGATGTTAAGGGTTTCATTATACTGTTTCAAATTGACAAATACCTAAGCATTTGCAGAGATTAGAAACAAATATTTAAAATCACTTCTTACCTCAGAGAGGAGAGAAAAAGTATGAATGAAAGTGCAGCAGACATTATTGTTTTCATTACACAGAGTTTTGTATAATGCAGCACTCTAACAGAGGAGGTCCACTTTCAGCAGAATGTGAAAATGCTTTCTTTAATAAAGCCTAAAAATTTGGCAATATAAGTGACGCATGAATGCATGTTATGTTGCATGATTGCATGTCACATATTGCCCAGTATATTTCCGGTACTCGTTTCCAGTAATTTTCAGTAATGTCTAATCTATTACAGTAAACAAAGACAAAGGAAAGTAGTTAAGTAATTGTGGAATTGTCCAGCCTATATCTGACTCAATACATGTAAGGATTCATGTAATTGAGCAAACGTAATTTCATTGGATTTCCTTTACGAATGAAAGTGTAGCAAAAGTTATGACCTCTAGCACTCACTCTAAATTTAACCACTCAACTTTTGATATGAGATTTTAAATGTATAATATTTATCATCTGTAAACTGCATAAATACATCTGCCAAAATTAATCAATTTATCTATCTATCTATCTATCTATCTATCTATCTATCTATCTATCTATCTATCTATCTATCTATTCAGCGGCAACCTTTTCTTTAATAAAGTTATGATTTGGCAATATAGAGTGGTGATTGAAAGTTTGTGAACCCTTAAGAATGTTCTATATTTCTGCATAGATATGATTTATGTGACCCCCTTGTGCAGCAATAACTGCAACTAAATGTTTCCAGTAACTGTTGATCAGTCCTGCACATCGGCTTGGAGGAATTTTAGCCCATTTCTCGGTACAGAACAACTCTGGGATGCTGGTGGATTTTCTCACATGAACTGTTTGCTTCAGTTCCTTCCACAATATTTTTCTACTGAATTTAGGTCAGGACTTTAACTTGGCCATTCCAAAATACAAACTTTCAGGTCATAACATTTGCTGCACTTTCATTGGAAATACAATTAAATTACATTTGCTCATTTGAGTCCTTACATCTACTGAGTCAGATTAGGCTGGACAACTACACAGGGTTCACAAACTTTCAAGCACCACTGTAGGTGACACAAGATTTGAATGCATTTTATCAGATGTCTCATATTACCCAGAATAGATTTCCAGTATTTGTAATATCCTATCTGTGACAGAAAATGAAACAAAAAGAAAGTAGTGAAGTAATTGTGGAGTTGCCCAGCCTAATCTGACTCAATTCAAATGAGCCAATGTAATTTCATTGTATTCTTAGTCTTAAAGGAAATACATCAGATTTTCACCCAGGTCCTTCAAGTAGATAATGAGAACCCATTTAAACAAATGAGACAAAAATATTACACTTGGTCATTAATTTATTGAGGAAAATGATCCAATATTACATATCTGTGAGTGGCAAAAGTATGTGAACCTTTGCTTTCAGTATCTGGTTTTACCCCCTTGTGCAGCAATAATTGCAACTAAACTTTCTGGTAACCCTTGATCAGTCCTGCACATCAGCTTGGTGGAATTTTAGCCCATTCCTCAGTACAGAACAGCTTCAACTCTGGGATGTTGGTGGATGTCCTCAATCAGACTTTGATAGATCCCTGTTCTTTACATAAAACAGGGTACTCACTCACATCTGATTGTCATCCTACTGATTGAAAACACCTGACTCTAACCTCACCTTCAAATTAACTGCTAATCCTAGAGGTTCACATACTTTTGACACTCACAGATATGTAATATTGGATAAGATTGTTGCTTTTCAGCCTGAAATGAAGACGGACACAGTTTTTCTTTTATCCAGCTGTATTTACTCAGTGCAATTTATAGCATCCAAATGAAATATATAACACCAACATGTCAGAAAAAAAGAGAGAGGAAAAAAAAGAAAAAAAAAACGGAATCACTGAGTTGGAAAAAGGATTACCCCCCTCCTAAAAATGACTTGTAAACTCAATCAGGTGTAGCTAATCACCTTCTCAATGGCACACAAAGCCATTTGACTTTCAACTGTGATCAGCTGTGGTTATTTTGATTAGCTCAGAATGAAAAGAGCTTTCCTGGAGCATTTTGTAGTGCAACTAAAGCAAACAATCAACTATGGATGGCAAGGCACTGTCAAAATATCTCCAGGATAAAGTTGTGGACAGGCACAAGTCAGGAGATGGATACAAAAAATGTCAAAGGCTTTATCAATGCCTAGAAGCACAGTGAAGTCTATTATTAAGAAGTGGAAGGTATTTGGTACAACACAGACCCTCCCTGGATCAGGACGTCACTCCAAACTGGATGAAAGAGCCAGGAGGAAACTGGTCAGAGAGGCTACCAAGAGGCCTACAGCAACTCTGAAGCAGTTGCAGGAATTTATGACAAAGAGTGGTCATTGGGTGCATGTGACAACAATATCACAAATTCTCCACAAATGTGGCATGCATGGGAGGGTTGCAAGAAAAAACTCACTCCTCAAGAAAGGCCACATAAACGCACCTTGAAGATTCTGAGGCCACATGGAAAAAGGTGTTATGGTCAGATGAGACTAAAATTGAATTATTTGGCCTCAACACCAAACAATATGTCTGGCAGAAATCCAATACAGCTCACCATTCAAATATCACCATTCCTATAGTAAAGCATGGAGGTGGTAATATCCTGTTATGGGGTGTTTCTCTGCAGCAGGAACTGGAACACTTGTCAGGATAGAAGGAAAATGTATGGGGCAAAATACTGTCAAATTCTTGAGGAAAATTTGCTGCCCTCTGCCAGAAAGTTGTCAATGGGAAGAAGGTTTACCTTCCAACATGACAATGACCCAAAGCACACAGCAAAACTGACCACACAGTGGTTGGAGGAGAAAAGGGTGAATGTCCTTGCATGGCCTAGTCAGAGCCCAGACTTATACCCCATTGAAAATATGTGGAATGACTTGAAGACTGTAGTCCACAAACGGTCACCATCAAATTTAACTGAACTTGAGCAGTTCTGCAAAGAAGAGTGGGCAAATATTGCAAAGTCTAGCTGTGCAAAGTTAGTAGAGACGTATCCCAACAGACTAAAGGCTGTAATTAAAACAAATGGTGGTTCAACAGGGGGGGGGGGGGGGGTGATCCTTTTCTATACCCACTCTATCTATCTCTCTATCTCTCTATCTATCTATCTATATATATATATATATATATATATATATATATGTGTGTGTGTGTGTGTGTGTGTGTGTGTGTGTGTGTGTGTGTGTTTACATTTATGAAAAACGCCAATAAATAAGTGGGTTGATTGTGTGCCATTGCTTGTCAATGTCTTTGCCCCTGTTGTGTACTGTGACCCAGTTACATAAGTAGTTAGAGGTGCAAACATTAGCCACAGGCTAATCGTTGTAGAGAAGACGTCGCCTGAAAAAAAAAAATATATATATATATATATATATATATATATATATATATATATATATATATATATATATATATATATATATAGAGAGAGAGAGAGAGAGAATATATAGATTTTTTTTTTTTAATTTCTTGAATAACATGGCTCTACAGGCGGGGGACAGATTGAACGTCGTCCTGAACCACCTGGACCGTTCCGGTGTTGCCGTAGTATCCTTTTACGTTTCGGCTAATGTGCTAATGCGGGGCTTCTTCAGGCAGCGGGTCGAAAAGACTCACTTAGGATCAATGCGTGCTGTTTCTGGACAGATGCGCACCAGAGTTCGAGGCTTTTAGAGGCCGGTTGTGAATGAAAAGTCCAGAAAGTGCATTTTACCGCATAGCTGTACCTTTCGGCATTATAGCAATTTCGTCGAAATAGATAGTTGTTATTTATTTATTTTTTTAAGAACATCAATTCCGTTTTGAATACGTTTTGGTAACAGTAATCATAATAAACTCAATCGGTCAGAAATACACCTACCTGTTCCTAACTGTAATGTGACGCACTTAAATTAGTTAAATTAATGTTTTAAATGTTTTCAAACGTTTCAGGTTGTTCAACTTTAAACAGAAAAAATGCGACATCTAACTGATATTCTGGGATAGTTCAAGCTTTTTAAATGGAGGGATTTGGGGACCTTGTGTACTTGAATACTTCAGTATGAGATTAGATTAAAAACTGGTGGGTAACCAGAGTACCAGCCCTCGGCTACTACTTTCTCGCAGGCCGGATGCCGTCTTTTCTCTCCACACCGCTCCTCGGGTATTGTTGATTATCGCGGTTTGTGGGGACCTTTACTGCCTCAACGCTTAAACATGCACTCGGGATATTTCTCTCAAAGCACAAACGATTCCGCTTGTGATAAACACTCTCCCACCGAGTGTGTTTTTTTCTTTATGGGTTTCGCTTGAACTCCGGCGGATACCGACACACGTCGGATTGCTCGGATTACTGCCCGACTCTACTGACGCCTCCGCCTAGTGAGGCAACATGGTAGGAAGAGGAAAAGCCTGTCTTTATTATTAACGCTAGTTAAACGGATAAAGAGCGCCACCTGCAGGAAGAGCGGCGTAATTCAATATTGGAAATATTCCCCGCTGAAGGGCGCCCTCTACTAGACACATGTCAATACTGCGACTGGTCTTGGCTTGCAAGGCTTGAATGAATTAACTTTGTAGATCACCTTCCGCGTTGGCTCATTTGTTCATTCATTCATTCATTCCCCTGCTGAAAAAAATAATAGAAACCATCACAGAAATTCTAATGGTTTCCTGTACAAATACTATTACAAACCATCAGCTGTTAACCATTAAAACAATTACCAGTTGTCAAAGGTGTTCAATTTGTCCTTAATGGTATCCACTAGACATAACATGCCACCAATAGAAGGCAACAAATTACCAGTAGAGACCCACACAACACAGTTCCCAATACAAAACCAGTACAGTTCCCATTATAACCATTAAAACCATTACCAATTCTATGAGGGATTCTACTGTTTATTTTTCAGCAGGGTCATTCATTCATTCATTCGTTCACTGACATTAGCCACTTTATGCTGGAATCTGGATTCCATACTATGCACACACACACACACACACACACACACACACACACACACACACACACACACACACACACACACACTGTGACAGATCTAGGGAACCCTAGAAACCAGAGAACCCTGAGTGGACATTGCAAGTATAAGCACAGAAACTCCACACAACTCTACGTTTCAGTCAATAGTAAGGCATACTTTGAGGCATTTTAAAATATTCTTTTTTTATTGCAAAAGCATTACATTTTGAAATGAATGACTGTGTTGAAAAACACGTCTTAAGGCTTAAAACAAGAACTAATCTAAATCAATAAAAATTAATGACAAAGTCAATTAATAAAATTTAAAAAGCAGCAGATAATTTTGTGAGGGTTCAACTGTTTGTTAATTCAACCCATTTATATTTCTAATTTAAGTAAAGGACAAAGCTGTTGAATGTAAAAGGTTAAGCCTGCCAAATTTACAATATGATCAACTTAAGACGTGTCAAAGAAGTCATGCTCATTCTGCATTTGCTTGCGGAACAGGTCATTGGCATATTTTATTGCTGTTGTTGTGTTTAGATATTTGTTCAGTAAATCTTTGTAATGCTTTTCAGGATGGCCAGACCTATTGTCTTCTTGCCAGCTGTAGTAGACATTGGTTGTAGGTACGTTCAGATTGTTAGCTAGCCACAGCCAGAGCCTGGCGCAGGGCAAGAGAGCCACAGCAAAGTAGATAGGGTCTTTCTTCATCACCTCTCTGTAAGTTGCCATATATTTCTTCATGGCTGGTGTTGGTTTGATAGAAGGTCTACCCTGTATTCAGGAACATGTTATGAAATTTAAAAAAATAATGGAGATATTATGTATACTATGTAAGTATTGCAACATTTCAGCTCTTACCCCAAAGAAATATTGCCGAAGTAACGAGTTCAAAAGGTCGCTGTAACTTGTGTATCTTCCTCTTAGGAAGTCTCTAATGTCCTCTGGTTTTGTGACCTTCTTGCTCATCGTCTTCAGCATATTGGTAACCTCTTGCACATAGTTGATGTCCTGCAAGGTGAAGTTGACGTAGCGCTCAGCTTGCAGGCTGTTTGCTTGCATTTGCTGCAGGAAGTCGAGACGGAGAGTCTTGGTTGCGATGTCCTTGTTCATATTCCAGAGATCCTCATAGACATCCTCGGATGCCAAACTGTAGCTACAACAATGCAGGTAAATCATCTCAATATATTCTAGTGATATGCAATATATTATATTTGACATATTTTTGTTGTTATAATTGACTTCAGACTCCTTGCTCCCAAATCAAAATCAAAACTCCCACAGTTACTGAATAAAATAAATAAAAAGTAAATAAATCAAGTTGGATGTTAAGGGTTTCATTATACTGTTTCAAATTGACAAATACCTAAGCATTTGCAGAGATTAGAAACAAATATTTAAAATCAGTTCTTACCTCAGAGAGGAGAGAAAAAGTATGAATGAAAGTGCAGCAGACATTATTGTTTTCATTACACAGAGTTTTGTATAATGCAGCACTCTAACAGAGGAGGTCCACTTTCAGCAGAATGTGAAAATGCTTTCTTTAATAAAGCCTAAAAATTTGGCAATATAAGTGACGCATGAATGCATGTTATGTTGCATGATTGCATGTCACATATTGCCCAGTATATTTCCGGTACTCGTTTCCAGTAATTTTCAGTAATGTCTAATCTATTACAGTAAACAAAGACAAAGGAAAGTAGTTAAGTAATTGTGGAATTGTCCAGCCTATATCTGACTCAATACATGTAAGGATTCATGTAATGAGCAAACGTAATTTCATTGGATTTCCTTTACGAATGAAAGTGTAGCAAAAGTTATGACCTCTAGCACTCACTCTAAATTTAACCACTCAACTTTTGATATGAGATTTTAAATGTATAATATTTATCATCTGTAAACTGCATAAATACATCTGCCAAAATTAATCAATTTATCTATCTATCTATCTATCTATCTATCTATCTATCTATCTATCTATCTATCTATCTATTCAGCGGCAACCTTTTCTTTAATAAAGTTATGATTTGGCAATATAGAGTGGTGATTGAAAGTTTGTGAACCCTTAAGAATGTTCTATATTTCTGCATAGATATGATTTATGTGACCCCCTTGTGCAGCAATAACTGCAACTAAATGTTTCCAGTAACTGTTGATCAGTCCTGCACATCGGCTTGGAGGAATTTTAGCCCATTTCTCGGTACAGAACAACTCTGGGATGCTGGTCGATTTTCTCACATGAACTGTTTGCTTCAGTTCCTTCCACGATATTTTTCTACTGAATTTAGGTCAGGACTTTAACTTGGCCATTCCAAAATACAAAATTTATTCTTCTTTAACCACTCTTTGGTAGTACGACTTGTGTGCTTAGGGCCGTTGTCTTGCTGCCTGACCCACTTTCTCTTGAGATTCAGTTCATGGAAAGATGTCCTGACATGTTCCTTTAGAATTCACTGGTATAATTCAGAATTCATTGTTCCATCAATGATGGCAAGCCGTCCTGGCCCAGATGCAGCAAAACAGGCCCAAACCATGATACTACCTCCACCATGTTTCACAGATGGGATAAGGTTCTTATGCTGGAACGCAGTATTTTCCTTTCTCCAAACATAACGCTTCTCATTTAAACCAAAACGTTCTATTTTGGTCTCATCCATCCACAGAGCATTTTTCCAATAGATTCTGGCTTGTCCACGTGATGTTTAGCAAACTGCAGATGAGCAGAAGTGTTCTTTTTGGAGAGCAGTGGCTTTCTCCTTGCAACCCATGCACAACATTGTTGTTCAGTGTTCTCCTGATGGTGGACTCATGAACATTAACATTAGCCAATGTGAAAGAGGTCTTTAGTTGCTTAGAAGTTACCCTGGGTTCCTCTGTGACCTCATGGACTATTACATGTCTTGCTCTTGAATTTCCTCCATTTGTACACAGTTTGTCTGATTATGGATTGGTGGAGTCCAAATTCTTTAGAGATGGTTTTGTAACCTTTTCCAGCCTGATGAGCATCAACAACTTTTTCGGAGGTCCTCAGAAATCTCCTTTGTTCGTGCCATGACACACTTCCACAAACGTGTGTTGTAAAGATCAGACTTTGAAAGATCCCTTTTCTTTAAATAAAACAGGGCGCTCACTCACACCTGATTGACATCCCACTGATTGAAAACACCTGACTCTAATTTCACCTTCAAATTAACTGCTAATCTTAGGGGTTCACATACTTTTGCCACTCACAGATATGTACTCACAGATATGTACTCACTGATTAATTTGTTTGGTTGGGTTCTCTTTATCTACTTTTAGGACTTGTAAAAATCTGATGATGTTTTAGGTCATATTTATGCAGAAATATAGAAAATTCTAAAGGGTTCACAAACTTTCAAGCACTACTGTAGATAATGAGATGGATAAATTGCATTTATTAAATTTGGCAGATGCATTTATGCGGTTTATAAATGATAAATATTATACATTTAAAATCTCATACCAAAAGTTGAGTGGTTAGATTTAGAGTGAGCACTAGAGGTCACTGAAAATTACTGGAAACGAGTACCGGAAATATACTGGGCAATATGTGACATGCAATCATGCGACATAACATGCAATCATGCATCATTATATTGCCAAATCTTTAGGCTTTATTAAAGAAAGCATTTTCACATTCTGCTGAAAGTGGACCTCCTCTGCTAGAGGTCATAACATTTGCTACACTTTCATTGGAAATACAATGAAATTACATTTGCTCATCTGAGTCCTTACATCTATTGAGTCAGATTAGGCTGTACAACTACACAGGGTTCAGAAACTTTCACGCACATGATTTGATTGCATTTTATCAGATGTCTCATATTACCCAGAATAGTTCAAGTTCAAGTTCAAGTTCAGTTTATTTGTATAGCGCTTTTAACAATGGACATTGTCCCAAAGCAGCTTTACAGAAGTATATAAATTCAGGACATAGATTTTAAATTTATGAATTTATCCCCAATGAGCAAGCCAGCGGCGACGGTGGCAAGGAAAAACTCCCTGAGATGATAAGGAAGAAACCTTGAGAGGAACCAGACTCAAAAGGGAACCCATCCTCATCTGGGTAACACCGGATAGTGCAATTATAAATAAATAAATCCCTTCTATAAATGTACCAGTACAACACGGTCAGATAGCAGTTGTGAGACCATGAAAAATTCATTACAGTTTTTACATGAAGTCTGTTTTGTTGAACTTCACCACTGTAATCTCAATGATCTTTAGGCTGCACCATGTGGGGCCATCCTCAGCAGCATCATGTGACTTCAATTGATGAGGTCTCCAACCAGAAGTAGGGCATCAGGATGGATCGGGCAGGTCCAGAGAGCAGAAGGGGTCGAGATCACTGGCATCACAGGAGTATCATGTAAAGCTCGACAGAAGGGGAGGGAGAGAGAGCGAGAGAGAGTGAGAGAGAGAGAGAGATCATTAGGTATGCTTATTGTCCCGTAATGTTTAAGGACAATGTACTTTGCATAAGTGAAAGCAGGTACTCTGGCAAGACTAGCTTATGACAGGATAACTAAAAGGGAGAGCCAGAGGGTAACACAGACATGAGGGCTTCCTGGGACAAGGCGGCCAGCCACCCCACCACCAACAAACCTTGGTGGACGCCTGAAGGTGGGGGGGTGACAGGATCCAGACATCCCAGTTCACCACAACACACTATGCCCGTGAGACCTCTAGATCTGCTCCTTTACCTAAGGAAAAAAACTATTCACGAAAGGCTTGATTAAGCAAATATGTTTTCAGCCTGGACTTAAACACTGAGACTGTGTCTGAGTCCCGAACACTAATTGGAAGGCTGTTCCATAACTGTGGGGCTTTGTAAGAGAAAGCTCTTCCCCCTGCTGTAGCCTTCACTATTCGAGGTACTGACAAATAGCCTGCGCCTTTTGATCGAAGTAGGCGTGGCGGATCATAAAAGACCAAAAGTTCACTTAGGTACTGTGGCGCGAAGCCATTTAGCGCTTTATAAGTCAATAGTAGTATTTTATAATCAATGCTGAATTTCACTGGTAGCCAATGCAGTGTGGATAAGATAGGGGTGATGTGGTCATATCTTCTAGTTCTAGTAAGGACTCTTGCAGCTGCATTCTGGACTAACTGGAGTTTGTTTATGCTCCTACTGGAACATCCAGACAGTAAGGCATTACAATAATCCAACCTAGAGGTGACGAAAGCATGGACTAATTTTTCTGCATCATGTAGTGACAATATATTTCTTATCTTAGCAATATTTCTGAGGTGAAAGAAGGCTATCCTAGTAATATTACCTACATGGGCGTCAAAGGAAAGACTGGAGTCAATGATCACACCAAGGTCTTTTACTGCTGCACATGATGAAACAGAAAGGCCATCCAGAGTTACTATATAATCAGAAAACTTACTTCTAACTGCATGTGGTCCTAGTATAAGTACTTCTGTCTTGTCAGAGTTTAGTAAGAGGAAGTTAATGAGCATCCACTGTCTAATGTTCTTTACACATTCTCGACTTTATTAAACTGGTGTCTGTCATCTGGCTTTGCTGAAACATACTAACGTGTGTCATCAGCATAACAGTGGAAGCTAATTCCATGTTTACGAATAATTTGACCCAGAGGTAGCATATATAAAGAAAAGAGCAGTGGGCCTAAAACAGAACCTTGCGGAACACCAAACTTTACCTCAGTATGCACAGAGAATTCACCATTTACATCTACGAAGTGATAACGATCAGTCAAATAAGACCTGAGCCAGGAGAGGGCCGTTCCCTTAATGCCAACAACGTTTTCTAGTCTACCAAGGAGAATAGTATGATCAGTTGTATCAAAAGCTGCACTAAGGTCAAGCAACACAAGCATGGAGACACAACCCTGATCAGAGGCCATCAGTAAGTCATTTACCACTTTAACCAGTGCTGTCTTTGTGCTATGATGAGGCCTAAATCCTGACTGATATACTTCATGAATGTTATTCCTATTTAGGTACGAGCATAGCTGCTTTGCTACAACCTTTTCTAAGATCTTGGAGATAAAGGGGAGATTTGATATTGGCATATAGCTGGACAATTGACAGGGGTCGAGGTCAGGTTTTTTAATCAGGGGTTTGATAACTGCTAATTTAAATGATTTAGGTACATAGCCAGTACTAAGGGAAGAGTTGATTATTTTTAGAAGGGGTTTGATTATTTCTGGAGTAATCTATTTGAAGAAACATGTAGGTAGGGGATCTAGTATACAAGTTGATGATTTTGAAGAAGAAATTAATGAAATTAGTTCGGTCTCTCTAAGGGGAGTAAAGCACTCTAATCGTTGATCTGACATTGCTATATTATTATCTACAGGGTTAGTAAGACTGTCTGGTTTTAAATTAATAGTCTGACTTTCTTGTCTAATATTTTCAATTTTGCCAATAAAAAAACTCATGAAATCATCGCTGCTATATAATGATTGTGTGCCTGTTTCTGTGGCGGTTTTATTCCTAGTTAATTTTGCTATAGTATTAAATAAGAATCTAGGATTATTTTTTTATCTTCAATTAAGGTAGAGAGATAGGCTGATCTAGCAGCACTAAGAGATTTCCTATAGTTCAGGAGGCTCTCCTTCCATGCTGTTTGAAATACTACCAATTTGGTTTGACGCCATTTACGTTCTAATTGTCGAGTGATCTGTTTTAAGGTGCGTGTGTGATCATTATACCAGGGTGCTAGCTTTTTCCCTCCAATTATTTTTCTTTTAAGTGGAGCTACCTTATCTAAAGTGTAACGGAACATTGAATCTAAGCATTCAGTCGCCTGATCAAGTTCTATGGGATCAGACGGTGATCGAATCATAGTTGATATCTCTGGAAGGTTATTGATAAAACTCTGTGCAGTAGCTGACGTGTATGTACGTTTGACACAGCAGCGTGGTAAAGTGCATATATCAATGCATAATTTACACGAGATGAGATAATGATCTGAGATAACTTCAGACTGCGGAAATGTGACTATATTTTCTATATTTAATCCGTATGTTAGTATAATGGCAAGAGTGTGACCACCATTATGAGTGTCCATAATAGATTTCCAGTATTTGTAATATCTTATCTGTGACAGTAAGTAAAGTAAAGTAATGAAGTAATTGGAGTTGTCCAG
This sequence comes from Cranoglanis bouderius, assembly GCA_023630585.1. Lineage (NCBI taxonomy): Eukaryota > Metazoa > Chordata > Actinopteri > Siluriformes > Cranoglanididae > Cranoglanis > Cranoglanis bouderius. The sequence continues at coordinate 22,769,021 of CM042538.1, forward strand.
CCTATTGTCTGACTCAATTCAAATGAGCCAATGTAATTTCATTGTATTTCCTATAAGACTGAAAGTGCAGCAATAACCGCAACTAAACTTTCCGGTAACCCTTGATCAGTCCTGCACACCGGTGAGTGTCCGCAAATGAACTGCTTGTTTCAGGTCCATTTCTATTGAAATAAGTTCAGGACATGACTTGGCCATTCCAAAACATTAACTTTATTAATGTTTTATAAACTGCAGACAGGTAGCGCTGTTCTTTTTTGGAGAGCACTGGCTTTCTCTTTGCAACACTGCCATGCAAAATTGTCAAATTCTCAAAATTGAGAACATTGTTGTTCAGTGTTCTCCTGATGGTGGACTCATGAACATTAACATTAGCCAATGTGAGAGAGGTCTTTAGTTGCTTTTAAGTTATATATATATATAATGTAAATTTCATTGGCTTTCAAAGAACAGGAATCGGAGGCTCCAGTAGGCACAGGCTCACTGAAACTAGACAGATGAAGATTGGAAAATGTTGCTTGGTCTGATAAATCTCAATTTCTGCTGCAACATGCATATTGTAGGGTCAGAGATTGGCATCAACAGCATGAACTCAACCTGCCTTGTGTCAATAGTTCAGGCTACTGCTGGTGATGTAATGGTGTGGGGAATGTTTTCTTGGCAGAACTGAGCATTGTTTGGATGCCTGCATTAATTTACCTGTCTTATAATGGCTACTTCAAGCATGATAATGTGCCATGTCATCACAAACTGGTTCCATGAATTTGAGGATGAGTTAGTGTACTTCAGTGGCCTCCCAATTCACCAGATCTGAATCCAATAGAGCATCTCTAGGATGTGATAGAGCGGGAGAATCGCAGTTTTAATGCGCACTTGAGAAATCTGTAGATTATGTGATGTGATCATGTTAACATGAACCTACTTCCCAACAAAAATCCCAGAAGGTTAATTGGCTATGCTAAACTGCCTATGCGTGAATGTGTGTGAATGTGCAGTCCATGCCCTGCAGTATACTGGCATCGCATTCACAGTGTATCACAATGTTCCCGGGATAGGCTCTGAATTCACCCAGGACCCTTACCATGATAAAGTGGTTACTGAAGATGAATTAATCTGAAGATAATTATCTATCTATCTATCTATCTATCTATCTCTATAGATATAGGTTATAAAAAGATGTACATAATTTTTTTTATTTGCTTTTTCACACATGTAAATACTTGCACTTACCTGACAACATTTTAATTTCTAGAAGTAAAACACGGAATTAATGCTTAATTACAAAATGAAAAGTTCATAAGTTGTTTATTATGTAGCTGACAGTAATTTGTATTTCTGAATCTCCTGAGGTTTTAATCAACACTTAATATGTGTGTTCAGCACATATTAAGACTTGTGTGAATTTGAATGTGTGTGTTTTTACATTTATTAAAAACGCCAATAAATAAGTAGGTTGATTGTGTGCCATTGCTTGTCAATGCCAGTGCCGTCGAAAACGGCTCTGGTCAGTGTCATTGCCCCAGTTGTGTACTTTGACCCATAACTACATAAGTAGTTAGCGGTGCTAACATTAGCCACAAGGTAATCGTTGTAGAGAAGACGTCGCCAGAAAATAACATCTTTTGAACATTTCTTGAATAACATGGCTCTACGGGCGGCGGACAGATTGAAAGTTGTCCTGAACCACCTGGACCGTTCCGGTGTTGCCGTAGTATCCTTTTACGTTTCGGCTAATGTGCTAATGCGGGGCTTCTTCAGGCAGCGGGTCGAAAAGACTCGCTTAGGATCAATGCGTGCTGTTTCTGGACAGATGCGCACCAGAGTTCGAGGCTTTTAGAGGCCGGTTGTGAATGAAAAGTCCAGAAAGTGCATTTTGCCGCATAGCTGTACCTTTCGGCATTATAGCAATTTCGTCGAAATAGATAGTTGTTATTTATTTATTTTTTTAAGAACATCAATTCCGTTTTGAATACGTTTTGGTAACAGTAATCATAATAAACTCAATCGGTCAGAAATACACCTACCTGTTCCTAACTGTAATGTGACGCACTTAAATTAGTTAAATTAATGTTTTAAATGTTTTCAAACGTTTCAGGTTGTTCAACTTTAAACAGAAAAAATGCGACATCTAACTGATATTCTGGGATAGTTCAAGCTTTTTAAATGGAGGGATTTGGGGACCTTGTGTACTTGAATACTTCAGTATGAGATTAGATTAAAAACTGGTGGGTAACCAGAGTACCAGCCCTCGGCTACTACTTTCTCGCAGGCCGGATGCCGTCTTTTCTCTCCACACCGCTCCTCGGGTATTGTTGATTATCGCGGTTTGTGGGGACCTTTACTGCCTCAACGCTTAAACATGCACTCGGGATATTTCTCTCAAAGCACAAACGATTCCGCTTGTGATAAACACTCTCCCACCGAGTGTTTTTTAACCACTCAACTTTTGATATGAGATTTTAAATGTATAATATTTATCATCTGTAAACTGCATAAATACATCTGCCAAAATTAATCAATTTATCTATCTATCTATCTATCTATCTATCTATCTATCTATCTATCTATCTATCTATCTATCTATTCAGCGGCAACCTTTTCTTTAATAAAGTTATGATTTGGCAATATAGAGTGGTGATTGAAAGTTTGTGAACCCTTAAGAATGTTCTATATTTCTGCATAGATATGATTTATGTGACCCCCTTGTGCAGCAATAACTGCAACTAAATGTTTCCAGTAACTGTTGATCAGTCCTGCACATCGGCTTGGAGGAATTTCTCGGTACAGAACAACTCTGGGATGCTGGTGGATTTTCTCACATGAACTGTTTGCTTCAGTTCCTTCCACAATATTTTTCTACTGAATTTAGGTCAGGACTTTAACTTGGCCATTCCAAAATACAAACTTTCAGGTCATAACATTTGCTGCACTTTCATTGGAAATACAATTAAATTACATTTGCTCATTTGAGTCCTTACATCTACTGAGTCAGATTAGGCTGGACAACTACACAGGGTTCACAAACTTTCAAGCACCACTGTAGGTGACACAAGATTTGAATGCATTTTATCAGATGTCTCATATTACCCAGAATAGATTTCCAGTATTTGTAATATCCTATCTGTGACAGAAAATGAAACAAAAAGAAAGTAGTGAAGTAATTGTGGAGTTGCCCAGCCTAATCTGACTCAATTCAAATGAGCCAATGTAATTTCATTGTATTCTTAGTCTTAAAGGAAATACATCAGATTTTCACCCAGGTCCTTCAAGTAGATAATGAGAACCCATTTAAACAAATGAGACAAAAATATTACACTTGGTCATTAATTTATTGAGGAAAATGATCCAATATTACATATCTGTGAGTGGCAAAAGTATGTGAACCTTTGCTTTCAGTATCTGGTTTTACCCCCTTGTGCAGCAATAATTGCAACTAAACTTTCTAGTAACCCTTGATCAGTCCTGCACATCAGCTTGGAGGAATTTTAGCCCATTCCTCAGTACAGAACAGCTTCAACTCTGGGATGTTGGTGGATGTCCTCAATCAGACTTTGATAGATCCCTGTTCTTTACATAAAACAGGGTACTCACTCACATCTGTCATCCTACTGATTGAAAACACCTGACTCTAATCTCACCTTCAAATTAACTGCTAATCCTAGAGGTTCACATACTTTTGACACTCACAGATATGTAATATTGGATAAGATTGTTGCTTTTCAGCCTGAAATGAAGACGGACACAGTTTTTCTTTTATCCAGCTGTATTTACTCAGTGCAATTTATAGCATCCAAATGAAATATATAACACCAACATGTCAGAAAAAAAGAGAGAGGAAAAAAAAGAAAAAAAAATGGAATCACTGAGTTGGAAAAAGGATTACCCCCCTCCTAAAAATGACTTGTAAACTCAATCAGGTGTAGCTAATCACCTTCTCAATGGCACACAAAGCCATTTGACTTTCAACTGTGATCAGCTGTGGTTATTTTGATTAGCTCAGAATGAAAAGAGCTTTCCTGGAGCATTTTGTAGTGCAACTAAAGCAAACAATCAACTATGGATGGCAAGGCACTGTCAAAATATCTCCAGGATAAAGTTGTGGACAGGCACAAGTCAGGAGATGGATACAAAAAATGTCAAAGGCTTTATCAATGCCTAGAAGCACAGTGAAGTCTATTATTAAGAAGTGGAAGGTATTTGGTACAACACAGACCCTCCCTGGATCAGGACGTCACTCCAAACTGGATGAAAGAGCCAGGAGGAAACTGGTCAGAGAGGCTACCAAGAGGCCTACAGCAACTCTGAAGCAGTTGCAGGAATTTATGACAAAGAGTGGTCATTGGGTGCATGTGACAACAATATCACAAATTCTCCACAAATGTGGCATGCATGGGAGGGTTGCAAGAAAAAACTCACTCCTCAAGAAAGGCCACATAAACGCACCTTGAAGATTCTGAGGCCACATGGAAAAAGGTGTTATGGTCAGATGAGACTAAAATTGAATTATTTGGCCTCAACACCAAACAATATGTCTGGCAGAAATCCAATACAGCTCACCATTCAAATATCACCATTCCTATAGTAAAGCATGGAGGTGGTAATATCCTGTTATGGGGTGTTTCTCTGCAGCAGGAACTGGAACACTTGTCAGGATAGAAGGAAAATGTATGGGGCAAAATACTGTCAAATTCTTGAGGAAAATTTGCTGCCCTCTGCCAGAAAGTTGTCAATGGGAAGAAGGTTTACCTTCCAACATGACAATGACCCAAAGCACACAGCAAAACTGACCACACAGTGGTTGGAGGAGAAAAGGGTGAATGTCCTTGCATGGCCTAGTCAGAGCCCAGACTTATACCCCATTGAAAATATGTGGAATGACTTGAAGACTGTAGTCCACAAACGGTCACCATCAAATTTAACTGAACTTGAGCAGTTCTGCAAAGAAGAGTGGGCAAATATTGCAAAGTCTAGCTGTGCAAAGTTAGTAGAGACGTATCCCAACAGACTAAAGGCTGTAATTAAAACAAATGGTGGTTCAACAAGGGGGGGAGGGGGGGGTGATCCTTTTCTATACACACTGTATCTATCTCTCTATCTCTGTATCTATCTATCTATCTATATATATATATATATATATATATATATATATATATATATATGTGTGTGTGTGTGTGTGTGTGTGTGTGTGTGTGTGTTTACATTTATGAAAAACGCCAATAAATAAGTGGGTTGATTGTGTGCCATTGCTTGTCAATGTCTTTGCCCCTGTTGTGTACTGTGACCCAGTTACATAAGTAGTTAGCGGTGCAAACATTAGCCACAGGCTAATCGTTGTAGAGAACACCCCCCCTGAAAAAAAAAAAATATATATATATATATATATATATATATATATATATATATATATATATATATAGAGAGAGAGAGAGAGAGAGAGAGAGAGAGAGAGAATATATAGATTTTTTTTTTTAATTTCTTGAATAACATGGCTCTACAGGCGGCGGACAGATTGAAAGTTGTCCTGAACCACCTGGACCGTTCCGGTGTTGCCGTAGTATCCTTTTACGTTTCGGCTAATGTGCTAATGCGGGGCTTCTTCAGGCAGCGGGTCGAAAAGACTCACTTAGGATCAATGCGTGCTGTTTCTGGACAGATGCGCACCAGAGTTCGAGGCTTTTAGAGGCCGGTTGTGAATGAAAAGTCCAGAAAGTGCATTTTACCGCATAGCTGTACCTTTCGGCATTATAGCAAATTCGTCGAAATAGATAGTTGTTATTTATTTATTTTTTTAAGAACATCAATTCCGTTTTGAATACGTTTTGGTAACAGTAATCATAATAAACTCAATCGGTCAGAAATACACCTACCTGTTCCTAACTGTAATGTGACGCACTTAAATTAGTTAAATTAATGTTTTAAATGTTTTCAAACGTTTCAGGTTGTTCAACTTTAAACAGAAAAAATGCGACATCTAACTGATATTCTGGGATAGTTCAAGCTTTTTAAATGGAGGGATTTGGGGACCTTGTGTACTTGAATACTTCAGTATGAGATTAGATTAAAAACTGGTGGGTAACCAGAGTACCAGCCCTCGGCTACTACTTTCTCGCAGGCCGGATGCCGTCTTTTCTCTCCACACCGCTCCTCGGGTATTGTTGATTATCGCGGTTTGTGGGGACCTTTACTGCCTCAACGCTTAAACATGCACTCGGGATATTTCTCTCAAAGCACAAACGATTCCGCTTGTGATAAACACTCTCCCACCGAGTGTGTTTTTTTCTTTATGGGTTTCGCTTGAACTCCGGCGGATACCGACACACGTCGGATTGCTCGGATTACTGCCCGACTCTACTGACGCCTCCGCCTAGTGAGGCAACATGGGAGGAAGAGGAAAAGCCTGTCTTTATTATTAACGCTAGTTAAACGGATAAAGAGCGCCACCTGCAGGAAGAGCGGCGTAATTCAATATTGGAAATATTCCCCGCTGAAGGGCGCCCTCTACTAGACACATGTCAATACTGCGACTGGTCTTGGCTTGCAAGGCTTGAATGAATTAACTTTGTAGATCACCTTCCGCGTTGGCTCATTTGTTCATTCATTCATTCATTCCCCTGCTGAAAAAAATAATAGAAACCATCACAGAAATTCTAATGGTTTCCTGTACAAATACTATTACAAACCATCAGCTGTTAACCATTAAAACAATTACCAGTTGTCAAAGGTGTTCAATTTGTCCTTAATGGTATCCACTAGACATAACATGCCACCAATAGAAGGCAACAAATTACCAGTAGAGACCCACACAACACAGTTCCCAATACAAAACCAGTACAGTTCCCATTATAACCATTAAAACCATTACCAATTCTATGAGGGATTCTACTGTTTATTTTTCAGCAGGGTCATTCATTCATTCATTCGTTCACTGACATTAGCCACTTTATGCTGGAATCTGGATTCCATACTATGCACACACACACACACACACACACACACACACACACACACACACACACACACACACACACACACACTGTGACAGATCTAGGGAACCCTAGAAACCAGAGAACCCTGAGTGGACATTGCAAGTATAAGCACAGAAACTCCACACAACTCCACGTTTCAGTCAATAGTAAGGCATACTTTGAGGCATTTTAAAATATTCTTTTTTTATTGCAAAAGCATTACATTTTGAAATGAATGACTGTGTTGAAAAACACGTCTTAAGGCTTAAAACAAGAACTAATCTAAATCAATAAAAATTAATGACAAAGTCAATTAATAAAATTTAAAAAGCAGCAGATAATTTTGTGAGGGTTCAACTGTTTGTTAATTCAACCCATTTATATTTCTAATTTAAGTAAAGGACAAAGCTGTTGAATGTAAAAGGTTAAGCCTGCCAAATTTACAATATGATCAACTTAAGACGTGTCAAAGAAGTCATGCTCATTCTGCATTTGCTTGCGGAACAGGTCATTGGCATATTTTATTGCTGTTGTTGTGTTTAGATATTTGTTCAGTAAATCTTTGTAATGCTTTTCAGGATGGCCAGACCTATTGTCTTCTTGCCAGCTGTAGTAGACATTGGTTGTAGGTACGTTCAGATTGTTAGCTAGCCACAGCCAGAGCCTGGCGCAGGGCAAGAGAGCCACAGCAAAGTAGATAGGGTCTTTCTTCATCACCTCTCTGTAAGTTGCCATATATTTCTTCATGGCTGGTGTTGGTTTGATAGAAGGTCTACCCTGTATTCAGGAACATGTTATGAAATTTAAAAAAATAATGGAGATATTATGTATACTATGTAAGTATTGCAACATTTCAGCTCTTACCCCAAAGAAATATTGCCGAAGTAACGAGTTCAAAAAGTCGCTGTAACTTGTGTATCTTCCTCTTAGGAAGTCTCTAATGTCCTCTGGTTTTGTGACCTTCTTGCTCATCGTCTTCAGCATATTGGTAACCTCTTGCACATAGTTGATGTCCTGCAAGGTGAAGTTGACGTAGCGCTCAGCTTGCAGGCTGTTTGCTTGCATTTGCTGCAGGAAGTCGAGACGGAGAGTCTTGGTTGCGATGTCCTTGTTCATATTCCAGAGATCCTCATAGACATCCTCGGATGCCAAACTGTAGCTACAACAATGCAGGTAAATCATCTCAATATATTCTAGTGATATGCAATATATTATATTTGACATATTTTTGTTGTTATAATTGACTTCAGACTCCTTGCTCCCAAATCAAAATCAAAACTCCCACAGTTACTGAATAAATTAAATAAAAAGTAAATAAATCAAGTTGGATGTTAAGGGTTTCATTATACTGTTTCAAATTGACAAATACCTAAGCATTTGCAGAGATTAGAAACAAATATTTAAAATCAGTTCTTACCTCAGAGAGGAGAGAAAAAGTATGAATGAAAGTGCAGCAGACATTATTGTTTTCATTACACAGAGTTTTGTATAATGCAGCACTCTAACAGAGGAGGTCCACTTTCAGCAGAATGTGAAAATGCTTTCTTTAATAAAGCCTAAAAATTTGGCAATATAAGTGACGCATGAATGCATGTTATGTTGCATGATTGCATGTCACATATTGCCCAGTATATTTCCGGTACTCGTTTCCAGTAATTTTCAGTAATGTCTAATCTATTACAGTAAACAAAGACAAAGGAAAGTAGTTAAGTAATTGTGGAATTGTCCAGCCTATATCTGACTCAATACATGTAAGGATTCATGTAATTGAGCAAACGTAATTTCATTGGATTTCCTTTACGAATGAAAGTGTAGCAAAAGTTATGACCTCTAGCACTCACTCTAAATTTAACCACTCAACTTTTGATATGAGATTTTAAATGTATAATATTTATCATCTGTAAACTGCATAAATACATCTGCCAAAATTAATCAATTTATCTATCTATCTATCTATCTATCTATCTATCTATCTATCTATCTATCTATCTATCTATCTATCTATTCAGCGGCAACCTTTTCTTTAATAAAGTTATGATTTGGCAATATAGAGTGGTGATTGAAAGTTTGTGAACCCTTAAGAATGTTCTATATTTCTGCATAGATATGATTTATGTGACCCCCTTGTGCAGCAATAACTGCAACTAAATGTTTCCAGTAACTGTTGATCAGTCCTGCACATCGGCTTGGAGGAATTTTAGCCCATTTCTCGGTACAGAACAACTCTGGGATGCTGGTGGATTTTCTCACATGAACTGTTTGCTTCAGTTCCTTCCACGATATTTTTCTACTGAATTTAGGTCAGGACTTTAACTTGGCCATTCCAAAATACAAAATTTATTCTTCTTTAACCACTCTTTGGTAGTACGACTTGTGTGCTTAGGGCCGTTGTCTTGCTGCCTGACCCACTTTCTCTTGAGATTCAGTTCATGGAAAGATGTCCTGACATGTTCCTTTAGAATTCACTGGTATAATTCAGAATTCATTGTTCCATCAATGATGGCAAGCCGTCCTGGCCCAGATGCAGCAAAACAGGCCCAAACCATGATACTACCTCCACCATGTTTCACAGATGGGATAAGGTTCTTATGCTGGAACGCAGTATTTTCCTTTCTCCAAACATAACGCTTCTCATTTAAACCAAAACGTTCTATTTTGGTCTCATCCATCCACAGAGCATTTTTCCAATAGATTCTGGCTTGTCCACGTGATGTTTAGCAAACTGCAGATGAGCAGAAGTGTTCTTTTTGGAGAGCAGTGGCTTTCTCCTTGCAACCCATGCACAACATTGTTGTTCAGTGTTCTCCTGATGGTGGACTCATGAACATTAACATTAGCCAATGTGAAAGAGGTCTTTAGTTGCTTAGAAGTTACCCTGGGTTCCTCTGTGACCTCATGGACTATTACATGTCTTGCTCTTGAATTTCCTCCATTTGTACACAGTTTGTCTGATTATGGATTGGTGGAGTCCAAATTCTTTAGAGATGGTTTTGTAACCTTTTCCAGCCTGATGAGCATCAACAACTTTTTCGGAGGTCCTCAGAAATCTCCTTTGTTCATGCCATGACACACTTCCACAAACGTGTGTTGTAAAGATCAGACTTTGAAAGATCCCTTTTCTTTAAATAAAACAGGGCGCTCACTCACACCTGATTGACATCCCACTGATTGAAAACACCTGACTCTAATTTCACCTTCAAATTAACTGCTAATCTTAGGGGTTCACATACTTTTGCCACTCACAGATATGTACTCACAGATATGTACTCACTGATTAATTTGTTTGGTTGGGTTCTCTTTATCTACTTTTAGGACTTGTAAAAATCTGATGATGTTTTAGGTCATATTTATGCAGAAATATAGAAAATTCTAAAGGGTTCACAAACTTTCAAGCACTACTGTAGATAATGAGATGGATAAATTGCATTTATTAAATTTGGCAGATGCATTTATGCGGTTTATAAATGATAAATATTATACATTTAAAATCTCATACCAAAAGTTGAGTGGTTAGATTTAGAGTGAGCACTAGAGGTCACTGAAAATTACTGGAAACGAGTACCGGAAATATACTGGGCAATATGTGACATGCAATCATGCGACATAACATGCAATCATGCATCATTATATTGCCAAATCTTTAGGCTTTATTAAAGAAAGCATTTTCACATTCTGCTGAAAGTGGACCTCCTCTGCTAGAGGTCATAACATTTGCTACACTTTCATTGGAAATACAATGAAATTACATTTGCTCATCTGAGTCCTTACATCTATTGAGTCAGATTAGGCTGTACAACTACACAGGGTTCAGAAACTTTCACGCACATGATTTGATTGCATTTTATCAGATGTCTCATATTACCCAGAATAGTTCAAGTTCAAGTTCAAGTTCAGTTTATTTGTATAGCGCTTTTAACAATGGACATTGTCCCAAAGCAGCTTTACAGAAGTATATAAATTCAGGACATAGATTTTAAATTTATGAATTTATCCCCAATGAGCAAGCCAGCGGCGACGGTGGCAAGGAAAAACTCCCTGAGATGATAAGGAAGAAACCTTGAGAGGAACCAGACTCAAAAGGGAACCCATCCTCATCTGGGTAACACCGGATAGTGCAATTATAAATAAATAAATCCCTTCTATAAATGTACCAGTACAACACGGTCAGATAGCAGTTGTGAGACCATGAAAAATTCATTACAGTTTTTACATGAAGTCTGTTTTGTTGAACTTCACCACTGTAATCTCAATGATCTTTAGGCTGCACCATGTGGGGCCATCCTCAGCAGCATCATGTGACTTCAATTGATGAGGTCTCCAACCAGAAGTAGGGCATCAGGATGGATCGGGCAGGTCCAGAGAGCAGAAGGGGTCGAGATCACTGGCATCACAGGAGTATCATGTAAAGCTCGACAGAAGGGGAGGGAGAGAGAGCGAGAGAGAGCGAGAGAGAGAGAGGGGGAGAGAGAGTGAGAGAGAGAGAGAGATCATTAGGTATGCTTATTGTCCCGTAATGTTTAAGGACAATGTACTTTGCGTAAGTGAAAGCAGGTACACTGGCAAGACTAGCTTATGACAGGATAACTAAAAGGGAGAGCCAGAGGGTAACACAGACATGAGGGCTTCCTGGGACAAGGCGGCCAGCCACCCCACCACCAACAAACCTTGGTGGACGCCTGAAGGTGGGGGGGTGACAGGATCCAGACATCCCAGTTCACCACAACACACTATGCCCGTGAGACCTCTAGATCTGCTCCTTTACCTAAGGAAAAAAACTATTCACGAAAGGCTTGATTAAGCAAATATGTTTTCAGCCTGGACTTAAACACTGAGACTGTGTCTGAGTCCCGAACACTAATTGGAAGGCTGTTCCATAACTGTGGGGCTTTGTAAGAGAAAGCTCTTCCCCCTGCTGTAGCCTTCACTATTCGAGGTACTGACAAATAGCCTGCGCCTTTTGATCGAAGTAGGCGTGGCGGATCATAAAAGACCAAAAGTTCACTTAGGTACTGTGGCGCGAAGCCATTTAGCGCTTTATAAGTCAATAGTAGTATTTTATAATCAATGCTGAATTTCACTGGTAGCCAATGCAGTGTGGATAAGATAGGGGTGATGTGGTCATATCTTCTAGTTCTAGTAAGGACTCTTGCAGCTGCATTCTGGACTAACTGGAGTTTGTTTATGCTCCTACTGGAACATCCAGACAGTAAGGCATTACAATAATCCAACCTAGAGGTGACGAAAGCATGGACTAATTTTTCTGCGTCATGTAGTGACAATATATTTCTTATCTTAGCAATATTTCTGAGGTGAAAGAAGGCTATCCTAGTAATATTACCTACATGGGCGTCAAAGGAAAGACTGGAGTCAATGATCACACCAAGGTCTTTTACTGCTGCACATGATGAAACAGAAAGGCCATCCAGAGTTACTATATAATCAGAAAACTTACTTCTAACTGCATGTGGTCCTAGTATAAGTACTTCTGTCTTGTCAGAGTTTAGTAAGAGGAAGTTAATGAGCATCCACTGTCTAATGTTCTTTACACATTCTCGACTTTATTAAACTGGTGTCTGTCATCTGGCTTTGCTGAAACATACTAACGTGTGTCATCAGCATAACAGTGGAAGCTAATTCCATGTTTACGAATAATTTGACCCAGAGGTAGCATATATAAAGAAAAGAGCAGTGGGCCTAAAACAGAACCTTGCGGAATACCAAACTTTACCTCAGTATGCACAGAGAATTCACCATTTACATCTACGAAGTGATAACGATCAGTCAAATAAGACCTGAGCCAGGAGAGGGCCGTTCCCTTAATGCCAACAACATTTTCTAGTCTACCAAGGAGAATAGTATGATCAGTTGTATCAAAAGCTGCACTAAGGTCAAGCAACACAAGCATGGAGACACAACCCTGATCAGAGGCCATCAGTAAGTCATTTACCACTTTAACCAGTGCTGTCTCTGTGCTATGATGAGGCCTAAATCCTGACTGATATACTTCATGAATGTTATTCCTATTTAGGTACGAGCATAGCTGCTTTGCTACAACCTTTTCTAAGATCTTGGAGATAAAGGGGAGATTTGATATTGGCATATAGCTGGACAATTGACAGGGGTCGAGGTCAGGTTTTTTAATCAGGGGTTTGATAACTGCTAATTTAAATGATTTAGGTACATAGCCAGTACTAAGGGAAGAGTTGATTATTTTTAGAAGGGGTTTGATTATTTCTGGAGTAATCTATTTGAAGAAACATGTAGGTAGGGGATCTAGTATACAAGTTGATGATTTTGAAGAAGAAATTAATGAAATTAGTTCGGTCTCTCTAAGGGGAGTAAAGCACTCTAATCGTTGATCTGACATTGCTATATTATTATCTACAGGGTTAGTAAGACTGTCTGGTTTTAAATTAATAGTCTGACTTTCTTGTCTAATATTTTCAATTTTGCCAATAAAAAAACTCATGAAATCATCGCTGCTATATAATGATTGTGTGCCTGTTTCTGTGGCGGTTTTATTCCTAGTTAATTTTGCTATAGTATTAAATAAGAATCTAGGATTATTTTTTTATCTTCAATTAAGGTAGAGAGATAGGCTGATCTAGCAGCACTAAGAGATTTCCTATAGTTCAGGAGGCTCTCCTTCCATGCTGTTTGAAATACTACCAATTTGGTTTGACGCCATTTACGTTCTAATTGTCGAGTGATCTGTTTTAAGGTGCGTGTGTGATCATTATACCAGGGTGCTAGCTTTTTCCCTCCAATTATTTTTCTTTTAAGTGGAGCTACCTTATCTAAAGTGTAGCGGAACATTGAATCTAAGCATTCAGTCGCCTGATCAAGTTCTATGGGATCAGACGGTGATCGAATCATAGTTGATATCTCTGGAAGGTTATTGATAAAACTCTGTGCAGTAGCTGACGTGTATGTACGTTTGACACAGCAGCGTGGTAAAGTGCATATATCAATTCGTAATTTACACGAGATGAGATAATGATCTGAGATAACTTCAGACTGCGGAAATGTGACTATATTTTCTATATTTAATCCGTATGTTAGTATAATGGCAAGAGTGTGACCACCATTATGAGTGTCCATAATAGATTTCCAGTATTTGTAATATCTTATCTGTGACAGTAAGTAAAGTAAAGTAATGAAGTAATTGGAGTTGTCCAGCCTATTGTCTGACTCAATTCAAATGAGCCAATGTAATTTCATTGTATTTCCTATAAGACTGAAAGTGCAGCAATAACCGCAACTAAACTTTCCGGTAACCCTTGATCAGTCCTGCACACCGGTGAGTGTCCCCAAATGAACTGCTTGTTTCAGGTCCATTTCTATTGAAATAAGTTCAGGACATGACTTGGCCATTCCAAAACATTAACTTTATTAATGTTTTATAAACTGCAGACAGGTAGCGCTGTTCTTTTTTGGAGAGCACTGGCTTTCTCTTTGCAACACTGCCATGCAAAATTGTCAAATTCTCAAAATTGAGAACATTGTTGTTCAGTGTTCTCCTGATGGTGGACTCATGAACATTAACATTAGCCAATGTGAGAGAGGTCTTTAGTTGCTTTTAAGTTATATATATATATATATATATATAAAATGTAAATTTCATTGGCTTTCAAAGAACAGGAATCGGAGGCTCCAGTAGGCACAGGCTCACTGAAACTAGACAGATGAAGATTGGAAAATGTTGCTTGGTCTGATAAATCTCAATTTCTGCTGCAACATGCATATTGTAGGGTCAGAGATTGGCATCAACAGCATGAACTCAACCTGCCTTGTGTCAATAGTTCAGGCTACTGCTGGTGATGTAATGGTGTGGGGAATGTTTTCTTGGCAGAACTGAGCATTGTTTGGATGCCTGAATTAATTTACCTGTCTTATAATGGCTACTTCAAGCATGATAATGTGCCATGTCATCACAAACTGGTTCCATGAATTTGAGGATGAGTTAGTGTACTTCAATGGCCTCCCAATTCACCAGATCTGAATCCAATAGAGCATCTCTAGGATGTGATAGAGCGGGAGAATCGCAGTTTTAATGCGCACTTGAGAAATCTGTAGATTATGTGATGTGATCATGTTAACATGAACCTACTTCCCAACAAAAATCCCAGAAGGTTAATTGGCTATGCTAAACTGCCTATGCGTGAATGTGTGTGAATGTGCAGTCCATGCCCTGCAGTATACTGGCATCGCATTCACAGTGTATCACAATGTTCCCGGGATAGGCTCTGAATTCACCCAGGACCCTTACCATGATAAAGTGGTTACTGAAGATGAATTAATCTGAAGATAATTATCTATCTATCTATCTATCTATCTATCTATAGATATAGGTTATAAAAAGATGTACATAATTTTTTTTATTTGCTTTTTCACACATGTAAATACTTGCACTTACCTGACAACATTTTAATTTCTAGAAGTAAAACACGGAATTAATGCTTAATTACAAAATGAAAAGTTCATAAGTTGTTTATTATGTAGCTGACAGTAATTTGTATTTCTGAATCTCCTGAGGTTTTAATCAACACTTAATATGTGTGTTCAGCACATATTAAGACTTGTGTGAATTTGAATGTGTGTGTTTTTACATTTATTAAAAACGCCAATAAATAAGTAGGTTGATTGTGTGCCATTGCTTGTCAATGCCAGTGCCGTCGAAAACGGCTCTGGTCAGTGTCATTGCCCCAGTTGTGTACTTTGACCCATAACTACATAAGTAGTTAGCGGTGCTAACATTAGCCACAAGGTAATCGTTGTAGAGAAGACGTCGCCAGAAAATAACATCTTTTGAACATTTCTTGAATAACATGGCTCTACGGGCGGCGGACAGATTGAAAGTTGTCCTGAACCACCTGGACCGTTCCGGTGTTGCCGTAGTATCCTTTTACGTTTCGGCTAATGTGCTAATGCGGGGCTTCTTCAGGCAGCGGGTCGAAAAGACTCGCTTAGGATCAATGCGTGCTGTTTCTGGACAGATGCGCACCAGAGTCCGAGGCTTTTAGAGGCCGGTTGTGAATGAAAAGTCCAGAAAGTGCATTTTACCGCATAGCTGTACCTTTCGGCATTATAGCAATTTCGTCGAAATAGATGTTTTTTTGTTTTTCTTTTTAAGAACATCAATTCCGTTTTGAATACGTTTTGGTAACAGTAATCATAATAAACTCAATCGGTCAGAAATACACCTACCTGTTCCTAACTGTAATGTGACGCACTTAAATTAGTTAAATTAATGTTTTAAATGTTTCAAACGTTTCAGGTTGTTCAACTTTAAACAGAAAAAAATGGGACATCTAACTGATATTCTGGGATAGTTCAAGCTTTTTAAATGGAGGGATTTCGGGACCTTGTGTACTTGAATACTTAAGTATAGGGGGTTAGATTAAAAAATAGTAAAATTCTGAGTATTAACTTATTGTTTACATTATTGTTGAATATTAAGTTATTGATTAATTAAACTTCCAAATGTTTTAATCAAATTGACAGTTATTTCACAGAGGCTGTTGCATTTAACTTGTGATATCAAAAGGTTACTTTTGTATTGTTTTGCTTCGTTTTGTTGTTTAAAAATTTGTTATCGAAATGGCAGATGCAAAAACTAGACGTTGGTAAATCAGTCTTAAGTGAATAACACTTAAGTGAGTTAACACTAAGTTAACTTAGAATAACACATAACTTAGAAAGTACATATGCAAGGCATGGAGAATTGACATAAATAAGTCATATTTAGGATTTTCTGAACCAAATCCATGAGTATCCCAGATGACCTATTGAGCTGATCACCAGATATGGGTAGGAAAAATGGTGGTAGAGGTCATGTCTGTGAGTGATATCTACATTTCCCTTCTGATAAGAGTTGACGTTGACTTTCCTTAAATACTTGTAATAAAGCGCACATCCTTTACATCTGCACAAGACCTGTCACATCACCATCCTGAAGCACTTCAGTAAGTACATACAGTGCATCCGGAAAGTATTCACAGCGCTTCACTTTTTCCACATTTTGTTATGTTACAGCCGTATTCCAAAATGGATTAAATTCATTATTTTTTCTCAAAATTCTACAAACAATACCTCATAATGACAGTGTGAAAGAAGTTTGTTTGAAATCTTTGCAAATTTATAAAAAATAAAAAACGAAAAAATCACATGTACATAAATATTCACAGCCTTTGCTCAATACTTGGCACCTTTGGCACCAATTACAGCCTCAAGTCTTTTTGAGTATGATGCTACAAGCTTGGCACACCTATTTTTGGGCAGATTCTCCAATTCTTCTTTGCAGGACCTCTCAAGCTCCATCAGGTTGGATGGGGAGCCTCGGTGCACAGCCATTTTCAGATCTCTACAGAGATGTTCAATCTGGTTCAAGTCTGGGCTCTGGCTGGGCCACTCAAGGACATTCACAGAGTTGTCCCGTAGCCACTCCTTTGTTATCTTGGCTGTGTGTTTAGGGTTGTTGTCCTGTTGGAAGATGAACCTTCGCCCCAGTCTGAGGTCCAGAGCACTCTGGAGCAGGTTTTCATCAAGGATGTCTCTGTACATTGCTGCATTCATCTTTCCCTCGATCCTGACTAGTCTCCCAGTTCCTGCCGCTGAAAAACATTCCCACAGCATGATGCTTCCACCACCATGCTTCACTGTAGGGATGGTATTGGCCAGGTTATGAGCAGTGCCTGGTTTCCTCCAGACATGACGGTGCCTGGTTTCCTCCAGACATTCCTCCTATTCAGGCCAAAGAGTTCAATTTTTGTTTCTCATGGTCTGAGAGTCCTTCAGGTGCCTTTTGACAAACTCCAGGCGGGCTGTCATGTGCCTTTTACTGAGGAGTGGCTTCCATCTGGCCACTCTACCATACAGGCCTGATTGGTGGAGTGCTGCAGAGATGGTTGTTCTTCTGGAAGGTTCTCCTCTCTCCACAGAGAAATGCTGGAGCTCTGTCAGAGTGACCATCAGGTTCTTGGTCACCTCCCTGGCTAAGGCCCTTCTCCCCCGATCGCTCAGTTTGGCCGGGCGGCCCGCTTTAGGAAGAGTCCTGGTGGTTCCAAACTTCTTCCATTTACGGATGATGGAGGCCATTGTGCTCATTAGGACCTTCAATGCTGCAGAAATTTTGCTGTACCCTTCCACAGATCTGTGCCTCGATACAATCCTGTCTTGGAGGTTTACAGACAATTCCTTGGACTTCATGGCTTGGTTTGTGCTCTGACATGCACTGTTAACTGTGGGACCTTATATAGACAGGTGTGTGCCTTCCCAAATCATGTCCAATCAACTGAATTTACCACAGCTGGACTCCAATCAAGTTGTAGAAACATCTCAGGGATGATCAGTGGAAACAGGATGCACCTGAGCTCAATTTTGAGTGTCATGGCAAATGCTGTGACTACTTATGTACATGTGACTTTTTTCGTTTTTTTTATTTTGAATAAATTTGCAAAGATTTCAAACAAACTTCTTTCACATTGCCATTATGGGGTATTGTTTGTAGAATTTTGAGAAAAATAATGAATTTAATCCATTTTGGAATAAGGCTGTAACATAACAAAAAGTGGAAAAAGTGAAGCGCTGTGAATACTTTCCGGATGCACTGTATGTTGTTGTGACGAATATCGTGTCATAAAATATAAGCTGGTCTTTCTGCCATCTGATGATCTTTTGCATCCACTGTGTTATTGTGGCTATAGGTACACCTTTGATACAGACATGCTGTCTCCGGAACAAAGACTTGCTTATGAAGAAAATGGCTTCATTTTGATCAAAAACCTGGTTTCTGAAGAGGACATCAATAGATTTAGGCAAGAGTGTCATTCCACAAGCACACTACATAAGATAACTCAAACTACCCTTAGTAGTATCAGCTCCTGATTTCTTAATTAAGGTCAGTAAAAACAAAGGTGCCACTGATGTCAGCAGGAACAGGGTACACTAGTTCTGAAACACATTGTTTGCAGCATTGAAACTTACATTACTTAGAGATGCATAGGGTTTTGCAGAGAAGGATAAACAGATCAGTTCGTTCGTAGGCGCCAGCTTTTTCTTCCTTCGATCCCTTTCTAAAATTAAACCATTTCTTTCTGTAGCTTCCCTAGAGATTGCCATCCATGCCTTCAACACGTCAAGGCTGGATTACTGTAACTCACTGTACTATGGCATTTCGAAAACCCAAATCTCTCATTTACAGGTAGTACAAAATGCAGCAGCTTGATTTCTGAAGGGGTGTAAAAAATTTGATCATGTTACACCCATTCTGAGATCCCTGCATTGGCTGCCTGTTCAGTACAGAATTGAGTTTAAAATTCTTCTATTTGTCTTTAAATCATTGAACAATTTAGCTCCGCCTTATCTTACAAACCTACTTCATCCTTACATCCCTACAAGACGATTACGATCCGAGGAAAAACTTCTCCTCCAGATCCCTTGCACTCGTCTAAAGACGAGAGGAAATAGAGCGTTCGAAGTGGCTGGTCCTACTCTCTGGAACAATTTACCATCTCATATTAGAACGGCCTCCACTCTACCTGCGTTTAAATCTAGTCTAAAAACTCATCTTTTTTCTCTGGCGTTTAAAAATTGATTTTGTTATAGTTTTGTTATGTGTATTTTTACATTACACTAGTAATATTTTACTTATTGTATTTGTGCTATTGACAGTGTACAGCAGTTTCGGCTTTTAGCTGTTTTTAAATGTGCTTTAGAAATGAACTTGAACTTGAACTTGAGAAGTGCTTGCGACAAACTATGTGTCAGCCAACTGAAATGTAGCATCTCAGATGTGATTGTGTCAGGATTGAGGTCAGGATTGAGGAAGTAGAGTGATTGTGTCAGGATTGAGGTCATCTGACATACAGTTTTAGAATTTAGAATTTTCTATATATCTGCATAAATTTGACCTAAAACATAATCTGATTTAAAAGTAGACAAAGAGAACCCAATTAAACAAATGAGACAAACATATTATACTTGGTCATTTACTTATTGAGGAAAATCTCAATATCCAAAATCTCAAGATCCAATATTACATATCTGTGAGTGGCAAAAGTATGTGAACCTCTAGGATTAGCAGTTAATTTGAAGGTGAAATTAGAGTCAGGTGTTTTCAATTAATGGGATGACAATCGGATGTGAGTGAGAGCCCTGTTTTATTTAAAAAACAGGGATCTATCAATGTCTGATCTTGGTCCAAAGGAGATTTCTGAGGACCTCAGAAAAAGAGTTGTTGATGCTCATCAGGCTGGAAAAGGTTACAAAACCATCTCTAAAGAATTTGGAGTCCACCAATCCTCAATCAGACAGATTGTGTACAAATGGAGGAAATTCAAGACCATTGTTACCCTCCCCAGGAGTGGTCGATCAACAAAGATCACTCCAAGAGCAAGTGTAATAGTCCGCGAGGTCACAAAGGAACCCAGGGTAACTTCTAAGCAACTAAAGGCCTCTCTCACA
Source organism: Cranoglanis bouderius (assembly GCA_023630585.1). Taxonomy (NCBI): domain Eukaryota; kingdom Metazoa; phylum Chordata; class Actinopteri; order Siluriformes; family Cranoglanididae; genus Cranoglanis; species Cranoglanis bouderius. The sequence goes on from CM042538.1 coordinate 22,789,447, forward strand.
TTGGCAAATGTTATTGTTCATGAGTCCACCATCAGGAGAATACTGAACAACAATGGTGTGCATGGCAGGGTTGCAAGGAGAAACCGACTGCTCGCCAAAAAGAACATTGCTGCCCTTCTGCATATAAAGATCATGTGGACAAGCCAGAAGGCTATTGGAAAAATATTTTGTGTATGGATGAGACCAAAATATAACTTTTTAGTTTAAATGAGAAGTGTTATGTTTAGAGAAAGGAAAATACTGCGTTCCAGCATAAGAACCTTATCCCATCTGTGAAACATGGTGGTGGTAGTATCATGGTTTGGGCGTGTTTTGCTGCATCTGGGCCAGGACGGCTTGCCATCATTGATGGAACAATGAATCCTGAATTATACCAGTGAATTCTAAAGGAAAATGTCAGGATATCTGACATTTTCTCCATAAACTGAATCTCAAGAGAAAGTGGATCATGCTACAAGACAATGACCCTAAACACAAAAGTCATTCTAAAGGAACATGTCAGGACATCTGTGCATGAACTGAATCTCATGAGAAATTGGGTCATGCTGTAAGACAATGACCCTAAACACAGTCATTCTAACAAAGAATGGTTAAAGAAGAATAAAGTTATGGAATGTTTTGGAATGGCTAAGTCAAAGTCCTGACCTTAATCCAATAGAAATGTTGTGGAAGGACCTAAAGCAAGCAGTTCATGTGAGGAAACCCACCAACATCCCAAAGTTGAAGCTGTTCTGTACTGAGGAATGGGCTAAAGTTCCTCCAAGCTGATGTGCAGGACTGATCAAAAGTTACCAGAAACATTTGCTGCACAAGGGGGTTACCAGATACTGAAAGTAAAGGTTCATATACTTTTACCACTTACAGATATGTAATATTGAATAATTTAATAAATAAATGACCAAGTATAATATTGTTGTCTCATTTGTTTAACTGTGTTCTCTTTATCCACTTTTAAAACTTGTGTGAAAATCTGATGTTGTTTTTGGTTATATTTATGAAGAAATATAGAAAATTCTAAAGGGTTTCACACCCTTTCATGCACCACTGTAATGGAAATTTTCATGACATTGGAAAAATCTGCCCAGGATTATTACCAAGATTAAATAAATGTTAACCACTGATTCCTAATTTTGTTCATTTTTAGAAGGCCACCGAAACACACAGTGTCTCCACGACATGGCGCCAAACAGTTCACTGAAGCCTCGCCTTCTTTCTTCGTAGCTGCCTTTGGGTGGGATTACGCTGATATTTCACGTAGTGACTTAGATGTTTGCGGACGTAATATCTGGACTTCGAACGAGGTGTTTTGGGCAGGTCTGGAGCAGTGTTCTCTGTTAGACAGAATAAATCCCTCTGGGGGGGAGACTGTGAGCTTTGTAACTTTACAGATCTTGTACATGCACAAACAGATACATTATACACCCAAACAAAAGAAAAACATTAAAAAGCAAAATATGACTCCTTTAATCTTGTAGCATTTATAGTGAACACAAGGAGGCAGCATAATAGTTGTTTATCAGATTACAAACTCTGGAGCCTCACTTACGAAATTGGGCATGTATTCATGTATTCAGAGTGAAAATAACTGGCCTACCCATAAAAAGGTTCTTAACATGCCTGTTTTTTTGTTTATTAATAATCTTGAATGCATATAAATAGTGTCCTGATTAACACTGTATCTGTAAGAAAGCTGGTGGAATGTATAAGGAAAGGGGAAAAGCGAACGTTTTCATAATGTGTATACACTGCAATTAGATAAAGTTAGGGAATGTTGATTCAGGCCATTTCACAAACTACAAGAGTCAGAGCTAATTGTGCATCACAGACCACTTGCACACAAATTGAGTGATGATGGTTTCAGTGAACAGAAGCAAGGTTCCTTTGTTTCAACATGGATGCAGTGATTTACTTTTGGGAAGTCACTGCAAATTGGGTATAAAAAAAAAAAAGAAAAACTGTGTGAATCTGGATGAGTACCCCTCCATGGGGCTGACATGATGTAACTGATGAAGATATCAGTTCAGTCAATCAGTTCTGTCAAATACCTGAAAGTTGTCAGTACCTGTAGTGGAACAGAGATTTTACATTAATTTGATTCATTTGGACACTTTTTTATTCAAGTGACTTACAACTGAGGCAGGGTGGATTCAGTTTATCTCTCTGCTGTTTGGGCCTCAGTTCTAAAATCCCAAGGAGATTTGAAAACTTCTTATAAGCCAGTCATTGTCGTCATCATCATCATTATAAGTGGCTTAGTGGAAAGGACTTTACACATACTGACATAGAGTCCTGCCTGAATGCCAATTAACTCGGCTTGGAGTACTTAACGCTTCAAAAATATGCTGCTTTTTGGACATATTTTTTGCATGCACCAGCAAAAGTGTGCATACACACTTTTTTCTCGATTTTACTTTGCAAATCCTAATGTGTGCATGGAAATGACACATGCTCATTTTATGCAAATGCCATGTTTATAAATGTGATGCCTGACCTGTGAAACACAACTATATTTCATGAATCAATGTGTGTGTACCTGCAGGAAACAGTTTGAGTGTATTTGTAAAAGAGACGTGAAGATTCCTGGCTTGGTGGTAATGAGAGATGTGTCCATCGCTAAGTCTGAGTTTGTGCAGGGGGAGAAGGCTGTGACTAAACTTCAGGACTTTCAGGAGGACCCGGAGCTGTTCCACTATTGCACTCTGCCTCAGGTCCACACATACACAAACAAACACTATGACGTTTGTACCCCCAGTAGGTTAAGGCAGACAAAGCTTATCTTTGTCTTTTTGATTTGACGTTTGATTTTAGGATCTTAGGAGGAATATAGGCATTGTAACAAATTTGGCTTGTACTTGTAACAGATTCTAAAATATGTTGAGTGTTTCACGGGCCCCAACATCATGGCTATGCACACCATGCTCATCAACAAACCCCCTGATGCAGGTAACATACACACATACTAACATGTGCATCAATCTTTTGACCAAGATGTAATCTCAGAGCAATAGTGTAGAGCTGTGCATGCTGTGTCTCAGGAAAGAAGACCTCTCGTCACCCCATGCACCAGGACCTGCACTACTTCCCATTCCGGCCAGCTAATCGCATCGTGTGTGCCTGGACGGCAATGGAAAAAGTAAGCCGCCAGAATGGCTGCCTGGTAGTGCTGCCTGGCACCCACAAGGGCACCCTGCAGGAGCACGACTACCCAGATTGGGAGGTGAGGAAAAGGGACAAGGTCTGGGAGGGCTCTATAAGAATGAATAGCAGTGGTAAGCACAAGTAGCTGAATAATTAAGTACTTGTTATATACAGTACCTTCCTACTCGAGCAGTAAAATGCTGCTTAGTATTTGCAAATTAATTTTCTTCAACCTATAAAAAACAGGCAAATCACTTACTTTCCATTACAATGTAAATTCATGGCATGACAGTCACATGTCTACCTCGTAGGGCTCCTATTTACCACAGTATGTTTGTTGGCCTGCAGTAATGGAGACAAGTGCATCCAAACGAAGCCAGGATCTGCAATACATTAATCTTAGTAAAAATAGAGAGAATGTTGAGGGCACAGTTACACCATGGCAAGAGCTGAGTTCTTCCACAGGTAGCTCACAACAGCATGTTTGTACCAGAGAAGACAAAATTCCAAAAATGTACATAGTGTAGCTTTAAATATTGATTACTCGTTTATTTGTCTCTGAGTGTATGTGTGTGAATGATGTTCCCTCTGAACATATAAAGTTCCTCTCTTTGCTCTCTACTCAGGGTGGGGTGAACAAGATGTACCATGGCATTCGAAACTACAATCCCAGCCATCCCAGAGTGCACTTGGAAATGGAAAAAGGAGACACCGTGTTTTTTCATCCTTTGCTTATCCACGGCTCAGGAATGAACCAAACTCAGGGCTTTCGAAAGGTAAAGACATTCCTTGGATTGAACCTGATATTCTGCATTGTCCCCTTTTAGTTTATTTCCCATTTCATATCCAGTGTGCTACAGTACATAAAACAGCAAAATGTCAACATTCAGTTACTTACTGGATCATTTCTATCGTGTCTATCATCTGTGGTGTAGTCCCATTTTTATTTCAGCACATAAGAATCTCAGTTGTCTTCGGTTTCATTAAAACAGGGCTAAAGTAAGTCCAAAGCGACTTACAAATGAGGAAATACAAGCAAAACAACATATCAAGCGGAGAACAATACAAGTAGTGCTACCATACAAGATTTTTAATTGAGTGCTAGAAGAGCAAAGTGCACAGAGTAGCAGTGTAAAAGCAGGTGTAAGTACTTTTTTTGTTTTTTTGAGTGGGGACAAATTAGGGGTGAGTTAAATGATCATGGAAGTGGCGGGTCTTTAGCTGTTTTTTGAAGCTAGTGACGGATTCTGCTGTCTGGATTGAGGATGGAACTTCATTCCATCATTCCATAATGAGTTAAAACATCATCATGACTCAATCAGTAATCTTTGTATGAGTAAAGCCTGACACCAAACACAAGTTTCCTTATTATGATTCCGCTATTTTAATTTTTAAATCTTTCCTAATTAAATAAGAATAAGTCTGTTTTTTGCTAGAAACATTAAAAAAGACATACAGGTGCATCTCAATAAATTAGAATGTTGTGGAAAAGTTCATTTATTTCAGTAATTCAACTCAAATTGTGAAACTCGTGTGTTAAATAATTTCAGTGCACACAGACTGAAGTAGTTTAAGTCTTTGTTTCTTTTAATTGTGATTATTTTGGCTCACATTTAACAAAAACCCACCAATTCACTATCTCAACAAATTAGAATACTTCATAAGACCAATAAAAAAAACATTTTTAGTGAATTGTTGGCCTTCTGGAAAGTATGTTCATTTACTGTACATGTACTCAATACTTGGTAGGGGCTCCTTTTGCTCTAATTACTGCCTCAATTTGGCGTGGCATGGAGGTGATCAGTTTGTGGCACTGCTGAGGTGGTATGGAAGCCCAGGTTTCTTTGAGAGTGGCCTTCAGCTCATCTGCATTTTTTGGTCTCTTGTTTCTCATTTTCCTCTTGACAATAACCCATAGAGTCTCTATGGGGTTCAGGTGTGGTGAATTTGCTGGCCAGTCAAACACACCAACACCATAGTCATTTAACCAACTTTTGGTGCTTTTGGCAGTGTGGGCAGGTGCCAAATCCTGCTGGAAAATGAAATCAGCATCTTCAAAATGCTGGTCAGCAGAAGGAAGCATGAAGTGCTCCAAAATTTCTTGGTAAACGGGTGCAGTGACTTTGGTTTTCAAAAAACACAATGGACCAACACCAGTAGATGACATTGCACCCCAAATCATCACAGACTGTGGAAACTTAACACTGGACTTCAGGCAACTTGGGCTATGAGCTTCTCCACCCTTCCTCCAGACTCTAGGACCTTGGTTTCCAAATGAAATACAAAACTTGCTCTCATCTGAAAAGAGGACTTTGGACCACTGGGCAACAGTCAGTTCTTCTTCTCCTTAGCCCAGGTAAGACGCCTCTGACGTTGTCTGTGGTTCAGGAGTGGCTTAACAAGAGGAATACGACAACTGTAGCCAAATTCCTTGACACGTCTGTGTGTGGTGGCTCTTGATGCCTTGACCCCAGCCTCAGTCCATTCCTTGTGAAGTTCACTCAAATTCTTGAATCGATTTTGCTTGACAATCCTCATAAGGCTGCGGTTCTCTCGGTTGGTTGTGCATCTTTTTCTTCCACACTTTTTCCTTCCACTCAACTTTCTGTTAACATGCTTGGATACAGCACTCTATGAACAGCCAGCTTATTTGGCAATGAATGTTTGTGGCTTACCTAGTGAACCAAACTGAGAGACCATTTTGAAGGCTCAGGAAACCTTGGCAGGTGTTGTGAGTTGATTAGCTGATTGGCATGTCACCATATTCTAATTTTTTGAGATAGTGAATTGGTGGGTTTTTGTTAAATGTGAGCCAAAATCATCACAATTAAAAGAACCAAAGACTTAAACTACTTCAGTCTGTGTGCATTGAATTTATTTAATACACGAGTTTCACAATTTGAGTAGAATTACTGAAATAAATGACCTTTTTCATGACATTCTAATTTATTGAGATGCATCTGTATTTGAGTGTGATATGAAATTTGTTTCCTCAGCTGACACTGTTTGTGGAGATGAGACCAGTCAGACTGATTTGTACAGTGGGGGAAAAAAGTATTTGATCCACTGCTGATTTTGTACGTTTGTCCACTGACAAAGGAATGATCAGTCTATAATTTTAATGGTAGGTGTATTTTAACAGTGAGAGACAGAATAACAACAAAAAAATCCAGAAAAACGCATTTCAAAAAAGTTATAAATTGATTTGCGTTTTAATGAGGGAAATAAGTATTTGACCCCTTCGACTTAGTACTTGGTGGAAAAACCCTGGGTGGCAATCACAGAGGTCAGACGTTTCTTGTAGTTGGCCACCAGGTTTGCACACATCTCAGGAGGGATTTTGTCCCACTCCTCTTTGCAGATCCTCTCCAAGTCATTAAGGTCATTTTCAGTGCCCTGGCTGAGGGAAGGAGGTTCTCACCCAAGATTTGACGGTACATGGCCCCGTCCATCGTCCCTTTGATGCGGTACAGTTGTCCTGTCCCCTTAGCAGAAAAACACCCCCAAAGCATAATGTTCCCACCTCCATGTTTGACGGTGGGGATGGTGTTATGACTTGGGGTCATAGGCAGCATTCCTCCTCCTCCAAACACGGCGAGTTGAGTTGATGCCAAAGAGATCTGACCACACCTGACCACAACACTTTCACCCAGGTCTCCTCTGAATCATTCAGGCAAACTTCAGACGGGCCTGTACATGTGCTTTCTTGAGCAGGGGGACCTTGCGGGCGCTGCAGGATTTCAGTCCTTCATGGCGTAGTGTGTTACCAATTGTTTTCTTGGTGACTATGGTCCCAGCTGCCTTAAGATCATTAACAAGATCCTCCCGTGTAGTTCTGGGCTGATTCCTCACCGTTCTCATGATCATTGAAACTCCACGAGGTGAGACCTTTCATGGAGCCCCAGACCGAGGGAGACTGACGGTTTCTTCCATTTGCGAATAATCGCACCAACTGTTGTCACCTTCTCACCAAGCTGCTTGGCGATGGTCTTGTAGCCCATTCCAGCCTTGTGTAGGTCTACAATCTTGTCCCTGACATCCTTGGACAGCTCTTTGGTCTTGGCCATGGTGGAGAGTTTGGAATCTGATTGATTGATTGCTTCTGTGGACAGGTGTCTTTTATACAGGTAACAAACTGAGATTAGGAGCACTCCCTTTAAGAGAGTGCTCCTAATCTCAGCTCATTACCTGTGTAAAAGACACCTGTGAGCCAGAAATCTTGCTGATTGATAGGGGATCAAATACGTATTTCCCTCATTAAAATGCAAATCAATTTATAACTTTTTTGAAATGTGTTTTTCTGGATTTGTTTTGTTGTTATTCTGTCTCTCACTGTTAAAATACACCTACCATTAAAATTATAGACTGATCATTTCTTTGTCAGTGGGCAAACGAACAAAATCAGCAGGGGATCAAATATTTTTTTCCCCCACTGTACAGTGATATTCATAAATACATGGCAGTATTAAAGTCCCATCTGCTTCACTTGTAGCAGAAACATTTCACTCAGTATGGCAAAGTTGTCAAGCCTGTTTCTTTAATATAATGGATGTTTGAGAGGAATATAATTTTTTGTTTATGTGGTGAACTGGGTCTACATACTGGTACACTTCACTACAACATGAGTCATTTCACTCTGTTTTATATGTAATCAATGAAACGTGTGTGTGTGTGTGTGTGTGTGTGTGTGTGTCTGTCTGTGTGTGTGTGTGTGTGTGTGTGTGTGTTTTAGGCCATCTCCTGTCATTATGCCAGTGCTGATTGTCACTACATCGATGTGAAAGGAACAACCCAGGAGAACATCAGTAAGGAGGTGGAAGAGCTTGCTCTCAAAAGAATCGGGAGGGATGCCACTGTTTCCTTTCAGGTTGGTTTCCTGGGCCGCACTGACCATCTCAGCATAGCCTGAGTGTGTGGCACACCCAGGTGTAATACAGTGTGTATTGCTTTATTTATGCATCATGGGTGTATTCTCACCTTGTGATATTTTGTGCTTGCAGGACTCCTGGGCACTTAGAGGACGCCTGGTCCAAGGAGACAGGACAACACTGTGATCCTTATTTCCTGCTCCAATGTCTGTACATCACAGCAGAAACATGCACCCAGAACAATAACTGACGGTAATAAACAGTGTGTAATAATGCTGTCTAGGAAGCAATGATTTAAACAATAAAGCTATCTAAAGGCTGGGGTAATAGTGTAGGAAATGGGTAAAAAGCTACATAATGTTCAAATTTCAAAGGTACACTAAATATCCGTAACTGTATTTGAATCCATTTTCTAACATACAGAAAAAAGGATGGATGTTCAACAGAGAGGTCGCACATACTTGTATGTGTATAGAGACAGTTAAAGTATGTCTGAGAGCTTTTAACAGTAAAGAGAATTTTGTGCCTTCTTTAATCAGACAGGGTGCATGAACAGTGTAATATATCAGAATGCAGTGAAATCTAAACTGAATGTAATCTGTTACATAGACAGAATGGTTTCTGTTTAAGTGCATTGTCCAGAGTTAAACTGAAAGCATGGGCCTGTTGAGAAATTCTGGTAATTTTAGCTTCACATAGTTCTGCTTTTAAGCAAATTAGACATTTTTACAATGCTTTGTAATTAATATTTTCTTGTAATTGTGTGAAAATAAATGTAATTTAATATACAATTATTGTGTTAATTGAAATGCAACATTAATGAGCCTTTTTTGTTTTGTTTATTGTTACAAGACAAAATGTGGAATCAATCAATCAATCAATTCCACATTTTGTCATAACAATGATAATGTATTTTGAGACTCATCAGTAATTATGACACTGAAACCAGCTAATCTGTTCAGTCCAAATACAAAGAATGCAGTACTTATGGATGTTATCTAACCCTTACCTGTCTACATAAGAAGATTATATTGTCATGTGAAAAAATAAGTACACCCCATGGAAATATATATATATATATATATATATATATATATATATATATATATATATATATATATATATATATATATATATATTGTTTGTTTGTTACATATTTGGACACTAGCAAACATTTGATCCTCTTTGAAACAGTGCCTATTAATAAAGGTGATGCACTCTATCAAATGACACACAAAATGGACATTTTTAGTAATTTTCACAATTTAAATTAAAAACAACAACAACAAAACAGATCAGTCACATGGAAAAAGTAAGTACACCCCTACATTTCAAATCCATAAAATTAGAATCAGATGTTATTGGGTGCCAATACTGGGTTCCAGTGATTAGAACCTGCTAAGGGAGTGCAGTTGGAACCTGTCTTATTTATACCCCTCTCATGTCTAGTGTCTGGTGTTCCCTTTGCTATTGAGATGTGTGGTGTCGTCATGCCAAGATCTAAAGAGTTCTATAAGGCCTTCAGAAAAAAGGTTGTGGATGCCTATGAGTCTGGCAAGGGATTTAAAAAGATCTCCAAATTATTTGAAATACATTATTCTACTGTAAGAAAAATAATCAATGATAATTAATAATCAACAAATGGTGCAGATTTCAAACGACTGCAAATTTGTCCAGGACTGGCCATCCCAGCAAATTCAGCCCAAGAGCAGACCATCTGATGCAACAAGAAGTCTCCAAGAACCCCAACATTTCACCACAGGATATGCTAGTAAGTCTTGCTACTGTTGGTGTCAAAGTGCATGCTTCTACAATCAGAAAGAGATTGCACAAATTTGACCTGCATGGGAGGCGTGCCAGGAAAAAGCCTTTGCTGTCTAAAAACATTAGAACTTACAGACTACAGTTTGCCAATGAACATATAGGCAAAGAACAGGACTTTTGGAATAATGTGCTCTGGACAGACAAATCAAAGATAGAGTTGTTTGGCCACAGTAACAGCAGACACGTTTGGCGCAGGCCAAAGACAGCTTTTCAGGAGAAGCACCTCATACTAAATGGGAAGCACAGTGGTGGAAATGTTATGGTTTGGCGTTGCTTTTCTGCCTCAGGGACTGGACAGCTTGCATTCATTGATTCAACTGTGAATTCTGCATAATATCAAAGAGTGCTTGAAGATAATGTGATGCCATCTGTCCGAAAGTTGAAGTTGAACCGAAAGTGGACCTTTCAATAGGATAATGATTTTAAGCACACTAGCAAATCCACCAAGGAATGGTTCAAAAAGAAGAAATGGAGGGTTACGGAATGGCCTGGTCAAAGCCCGGATTTGAATCCCATTGAAATGTTGTGGGGGGATTTGAAATGGGCAGTACATGCAAGAAAACCCTCAAACATCTTGCAACTGAAAGAATTTTGTTTTAAATGTGTTTTTATAAGAATTGTTTTTTATTTTCTCTTAAAGATTAATTATGTAGGATTGTTCTGTGGTGTTTTGGTGCATCACACACAATAATGCACCCTCCCTGATGCCATTTTGGTAAACCCCAACTTTCATACTCTGAAAAAAAAAAAAAAAAAACCTGAGCAATTTGGCAGCTTGGCATCTTACTGCTACATTATGCACAGTCACCTTATACTTATACTGTACATTTATACAAACTCTGTAGCTCTCATAAGATACCAACATTTTTTCAAATTAATAGGATTTTGTAATGTTTGGATGAATGTTTGGGTCATGTATCTGCTGCCATCCTTGGCCGCATCTTCATTCTCTTAAATAATAGGAGGCATTGTGGCAAACAGAAAGCTCCAGTTTCACATACAATTAGGTACAACAATGAAGAATATCAAGTTTGTTTGTTTTTTAAAGATAAAAAAATGACCTGTAGACTGGTGGCATATGTGATGAAACTGCACATTATCTCATGATCTTAATGCCTAACTTTACTCGCTCTCCATAAAGAAGGCTACTTTGTCTGATAGAAGTCAAGCCCCATCACACTTCTGCTATTCAAGTCTACGATTTACAAAAAGCCTAGATAAATCTATTTATTTTTGTTTCAAGTAAGGGTGTAATGATCAGATGATTTGGATTGATGCATTAATTTAAAAGGCTATGATTACAGTGAATCAAGGCAACAATCATAAATCAGTTACTGTCAAAAAAGGATAGACAAGTGGTGCGTAAAAATAATTTCTATTTTATTTTTTTGTTTTGTAAAAAAGGCTGGTGATTTGATACTTTAAATAGTCCTTCTTTACATCATTTCTGGTAGCCCTATCCCAGATTCTAAGCAAAGTTGGACATGTATTGGTCAGGGGTTATTAAATAGTATCATATTGTAGCAGATTCAATTGTGTCTTCAAATATTAGTGTGAAAACGGCAATTTCCACACTGTATAAACATGATTCAGCTTTAATTTCAGTAATTATTTTAAGTGGATGATGTCAGTGAGTAAACTGAACACCATTAGACTGGTAATTACTCTAGGACTGATGGACCAATCACACCTTCTCCAAACCTTTAAAGTGGGAGAGAAGGGGGAAGGTTGTTTGTTTGTATGAATTCAGTACTGTGTTTGTGTAGAGACTGTGGCTAATTCTCATTTGCTTTCATTGGTTTTAGTACAAACAAGACACACACACACACACACACACACACACACACACACACACACACACACACACAAAGTGCAACACTGTTGAAAGGTAAACCCAAGCCATTTTTCAACTTGATCTCTATCTACTGAAGACATCCATCTAAGAAAGTCAATGGGCAGTTGTGGAATTTTGTGGACACTTTCATGGTTCCTTTGAGCTTCACTGACGATGTTGATAACATCAAATATCTCCCTCTGAAAAGTAGACCCATCTCTGAAAGGTTTAATTATACAGATTCACAACTTAATTTTAAAATAACTTTGAAGAATTCATGAATGTGTTCTACAGAAATACATACTGTATATCAATACATGGCAGTCAATAAACATAAAAGTTTAATGACTGCCAGATTAACTGTGGTAATCATCCACATTGAACAGATGCGGTAGATTGAAAAACACTGGTGTATTCCTTTAAGCAGTTGTGGTGAGAAGTGGCATCAGAGGGGCAACCTTTTCAACAAAAGGTTAATCTTCATGAAGTCCTCATTCACAGCTCCATACATTTTAAATTCTCTTGAAATACTGATGATCTCTTTGTTAATAGTTGAGTGACCAACAATTTTATTTTTAAATGTTGCCATTTGACAAGATATAAGCTAATGTCGCATTGATTTGGTCACCTTTCAAGATGTCCAATAGTGGGACAGCCTGTTCACCACCCCATTTAGATTCTGAAGAGTTATTATTGCACCTAAAAGTCAAAAATGGGAACTGCAACAAGTGCTAATAAAGGCCCATTGGGGCTGGAATCATGCTGCCCCATACTCGCACTGTAAACATTTTCAGTGGAACAGGAGCAGGGGACAGGACAGTTAATGACAGGGTTGCCAGATTGGTGTAGTTCTAAATGCTCACCAAGATCTTTTTAATAATAAATTATTCAAATTAAATCTAATACATTTCTGCAAAGGCCAAATCTATGCGACGCCAGTCTGTCTATGACTTATAGAATAATTTTTATTGTAAGATTGTTTGTGTGGCAATCACACTAAAACCACTGAAAACAAGCTGCTAGACTGTATGTTGGATTACGGTATGTTGTTGACTCATACAGTAACTGCCTATTATGGGGTTACTCTTAAAATTCACAAGAACATAGCTTATAGCGTAAGTTAAGTGTGATATCCTCTGCTCCTGTTTTGTTAAGGTTATGTTGTTATTAATGTTGTCCTGCCCCACCAAAATCTGTGGTCATGAGCCACTGTTGCTGATCAAATTGCTCCCAGGAAACTCACTGATAAAGTGAAAAGAGAGACAGAAAACAGAAAGGGGATTTCAGAGAAATCCATCTTTCTCTGGGAGTAACATTTCCACAAGCTGTGTTTTTGTACTAAAACCTGTGTGTGTGCACTAAAAGAGGTTTGCAAACTCATGCAGACTACACACCAAAAAAAATACCTGATGGAATTCAAACACAAAAGACGCCATTTAGACAGCAAGAAAACCAAACAAAAACACATACTAATGCACGCACTGTAGTTATATAAAATATGGCTGAATTAATTAAGGGATTTTAAAGATTCATTAAGAAAACAATAGACCGTATAACATATTCAAATAGAAACATCCAGCCATCCGTACCACTTATCCTGCACAGGGAGCCTATCCCAGGGAACTCTGGGCACAAGGCAGGGGACACCTTGGACAGGGTGCCAACCCATTGCAAGGCACAATCACATACTATGGACAATTTGGAAATGTCAATCAGCCTACAATGCATGTCTTTGGACTGGGGGAGGAAACCAGAGTGCCCAGAAGAAACCCCCGAAGCACAGAGAGAACATTCGAACTCCATGCACACAGGGCAGAGATGGGATTCGACCCCCAACCCCAGAGGTGTGAGGCAAATGTGCTAACCACTAAGCCACTGTGCCCCCATAGAAACAATTATTTTGCATAATAAAAAAAGAACTAACATCTATAGGAAAAATACACTAGTTTAGTGCTTGTTCAGATTCAGGAATAATCACCCTCTGTGACTCTGTCTCCTCCCTCCCCACCCCTCTTTTTCTATCCATATTCTCTCACAGTCCATCTGTTTTCTGCCTTTATATTTCTCTCTCTCTCTCTCTCTCTCTGAATGAAGTTTGCTTTGTGAAAGCAAAGTATGGAAACATTATTGAAAACCTATATATATATATATTTTTTTTAATGATAAACTAATTAGCATGTATGTAATTATACAGTGTGTCAGTTTACTTAGATGCACACACACAAACCACACAGTACTCCCTGATGGCTTTAGGGCAAGAAAATACTTTCCGTCCCTCAGTCTCTGTCTGCAAATTGTTAAATACTGCCATGTGACACACACACATCAAATGGGTCGATCTTTAAACCTGGAATGTGCGAGCATTTTAGTCAATTTTCACTAGTTTTAAATCTGGAGTTTTTGTGCATTATGGCAGTTTTATCTGAGTGTGTAGGTGTAAGGCAGAGGACACAGTGAGCATTACAGCTCATTTTATATAGTATTTAATACTGTACCATCACTGTAAACAGCACTGTGACTTCAGGTCAATACACATCACTAAAGGAATCTCTAATCTAAGTCTGCATTGTGGTCGTGCTTACAGGTACATAAACAGCTTTCAGGTTGTTAATTGGGTGTAACTAATCTCCTAGACAATTAGCTATATGCAATATTCATATCACACACAGCTGATATTTATTCTCTAATCTGAAGACGAATCATGTAAATAAAACATGCTGAAGCATACTCAAGTAATAATAAAATCATCATATCAAAGGTTCTGCAACCATACATCAAGTCTTGGCAAGTCAACATCATCAGTCGTTTATCATTTCACCTTTTCTTTTGCTTCCTCCATCAGTCTCTCTCTTTCTCTCTCGTGCTCATTTCCTCGCCCCTCCTGTGTCCCCTGGGCCTGTGGAATTACATCCCGTCCCCTCCTACCTTCATCCCTTCTCTCTCCCTCCCTCTCTTGTACCCTCTGCCAGGACTGACTGCTGCGGTTGTGCTACCTGCAGCACACACACTCTCACACACTCTGCCTGAACCATGGCCCGGCTGCACATAGCTCTCCTGGCCCTGCTGCCCATCATCCTCATCCTAACTGGTGAGTGTCTCATTCAGGGTGTGTGAGAGGATGTGTGTGTGTGAATGAGGAGAGAGGATGAAGCAACTACATAAACTTTTATTCATTATAGTGCCTTTCATATATAAAATGTAGATCAAGGTGCCTTTGACATGGTTGAAAGACAACAATTCATTAAAGGGAAAAAGTCTGTTTGAAAATATTTATTATGATTTAAAATGAAGTAAGGATACAAAGATCAATATTTATACAAAAACTTTATTAAACGATGTAAAAAAAAACCCAGAAACAAGTATTTTAACTAAAATAAATATAAAGTCAGAAATTTAATGTAATTTTCAACCCTGTAAAAAAGTCACTGCTGAATTTCTTGTGGTAGGAATTTCGTAACTTTGGGGAATATAAACAGAAAGCCTTGGCACCTTTGTGTTTTATTCCTGAGCCATTTAAAATATAATTTAGTGCATACTCTCACTTTGATATTGTGTTAAACTATTAAGTAGACCATTAAGCAATTTATCAAAAATGAAAAATCTACCATAAACTGTAGTTAGTGAGAGAAACATGGAATATCCCCATTATTTTACATTTGAGTTGGTGGCTGCTACATTTTGCCCATCTTGTTTATGAGCATTTTCTTAAAAATCTCACATGCATTAGACATGCAAAGTCTGTGATTATAGTGCAAATTGTTAAGAAAAACAATAAAGGTTTTACATATTAAAATACATATTTTAATTGCCTCAAACTCTACTGATGATAGATGTCCAGTTTCCTCCACAACGAAAACTGAGATCAATACTTTTGCTAAACCCTCCTCTCATTAAAACTATTTCCTCTCCTCCTCCCCTCGCTAGTGCTGGCAGAGGTAGAAAGTGCAGCAGTAAAGGATGGAAAAGAAAAAGTCAGTGAACGTCAGGGTGAGTTCAACACACACACAGATTTGCCCACACAGATATTTTAATAAAAGCTGTAGTTTTTGTAATAATACTAATACTACTAATACTACTACTACTACTAATAATAATAAAAGTTGTCCTTGTGGAGACCGGCCAAATCTCTTTATACCCAAAAGTATGTGGACACCTGACCATCAAACCCATATGTGGGTCTTTGTCAAACTGTTGCCACAAAGTTGGAAACACAGACTTGTATAGGATGTCTCTGTATGCTATAGCATTGAGAGTTCCTTTCACTTGAACTAAGCGGCCCAAACATGTTCCAGCATGGCAATGTCCCTGTGCACAAAGCGAGGTCCATGAAGACATGGTTTGCCACGGTTGGAGTGGAAGAACTTGAGTGTACCATTGAGATAAACTGGAACACCGACTGCACCCCAGACCTCCTCACCCAACATCAGTGCCTGAGCTCACTAATGCTCTTGGGGCTGAATGAGCACAAATCCCTACAGCCATGCTCCAAAATCTAATGGATGAGTGGAGGTTATTAAAACAGCAAAGGGGCTGAATCTGGAATGGGATGTTCAACAAGTAGATACTGTCCTGTATGTTTGATTGGTCAGGGGTCCACATACTTTTGGCCATATAGTGTATAAAAACATACACAAGAGAGAGAAAGAAAGAGAGACCTCATGGAAAATCTGTATGTAGTCTTATTTGTTCTCTAATTACTCTACCCTGTAGGATCATCTAAGAAGGTTTTCGTTCCAGCATCAGATGCATCAAACTTTTTCAAGCGTCGTGGCCGCAGGTCCCCAAAATCATACACAGAGTATGTAGGTGAGTTGCACTGCGATCCAGCCCTTCTTAACTGAACCGTGTCGGATGTCTAACACATACTATTAAGCGTTAAATCACACAGAGGAGCTTATTCCTTTAATCATTTATATGAAATAGATACAGTAGCTGGAGGCTAATCCTATGATCTTAAGTGAGGGAAGGATTTTAGGCAACTTGACTATTAATCAGTCTGAAGGTATGATGGGTGGAAAACACTCATGAAGAAGTGCAAGTGTGTGAGTGGTTGTGAGTGTTGGGGAAGGAAGGGGAAAGATGGCCATGAGGATCACCAGGACAGTGTGGAGCTGCTTACCCATAAGGAGCAAGGTAGAGCAAACGTGAGCAAACACACACAGACACACACAGACACACACACACACACACACACACACACACACACACACACACTCCAGTGAGCCACATCAGAGTGTTTTGATTTTTATTTTCAAGCTTGCATGTGGGTGTGTGTGATGATGCTGCAGAACGCAGACTGGAGGAAAAGAAGCAGCTGGAGCTGAGAGTGGAATGTGCAGACGCAGGACAGAGAGAAAATAGAAGACAGATTAATACTGTCCTTAATGATCGGGCCAGAGAGTTTTAAGTTCACTTTGTATTCTGGCAGCTGTCAGAATGAAGGAATGAAAGAGCGGTCCCACCTCCCACTCATCCAAAGAAAGCAAGGATAAAAGGTCTTTGTGTGTGTGTGTGTGTGCACGTGTGTGTAAAAATTGTAAGTAAAATGACTTCAGAAAGATACACATAAATTACACATTTAAACACCCCATACAACAGGCCATACCATTTCTTTACTTCCTAAAACTTATCTCCGTCATTACAAATTTAGTCACTGTTAGGAAAACTATAAGTATCTAGGTCAAACTTATTTTGTGACTAAGCTTAATTTAAACAGAACCGTGCTAACTGCCATATGAACTATTTGTTTAACCACATTGTTAATAATAATAATAATAATAATAATAATAATAATAATAATAATAATTATAATAATAATTCCTTACATTTATATAGCACTTTTCCTCAAACACCACCAGTGTGTAGCATCCACCTGGATCATGCGACGGCAGCCATAGTGCGCCAGGACGCCCACCACACACCAGCTATTGGTTGAGAGGAGAGGAGAGTGATATAGCCAAGGGATGAAGATTATTAGGGGGCCCATGATAGATAAGGGCCAGTGGGGGAAGAAGAGGGGGAAGGAGAGAGGAGAATCCCTAATTGTTCATCAACATAGCCATGTGCCATGTATTTTGGTAGGTTTGGAAGAAAAACTGAAAGCAAGGGGGATTATTTGTTTTAATTTTGTGTTTCCGAAATCACTGACTACACCAGGGGTGTCCAAAGTCTGGCCCCAGAGCCAAACGCAGACCACGGCTTCTCTCCTATAATGAAGGGCCTATTTTTTTTTCTCTGACTACACAAATTAATTTACTGAATGATATTTAGTAATGGCTTCAGACAAAAAGTGAACGTTAACAGTGAGAAGGCACGATTTCAAAAGAGCTGGAAATAGAAAATGTGTGTCTGATATGTCAAAAGACTGGTAATTAAGGAATTTAATATCATGAGACATTATCAAACAAATCATGAGCATTGTTTTTTAAAAAAAAAAAAAAAAAAAAAAAGATAGGGTTGAGAGGGCACAGAACCTGAAGCAGCTGGAAGCTCTCCAGAGCAAACACGGCACAGAACATTACCAGAGCTAATACGTGGCAATGCTTCTAACTGCTAAGCATGGAAAAGCTTTCATGGATCCTTGAAAGAGTTCTTAACTAGTCAATGTCATTTGTCTCTTGTCTCAAAAAATGAGCATGAATATAATCCTGTATGTCACAAATACAGCTGTCAGATGATACCCTGCTCCAGTTATTCCACTTAAATTCACTATATTGTAGTTCTAAATTTATATTTTGGTGACCAGCCCTCTGGTATTTTGTTGCGGTCTAACCAACCCCCTTTGAAAAAAGTCTGGACACCCTTGGACTACACCTTCAAGGATTAATTACTCCAGTAGCGAATGCTTACCACCATATCCCTATCACCACCCCCAAGAAAATATACTTTATATTTATTTATTGAGACCCCTTATTGAGATCTGATTGCATTATGCTGCCAATAGTTGACAGTTGGTGACGGTTGTGATGTGTAAAATTAAGTGGCAGTATTTTGTTTGTATGTGAGCTGTATGAAGTGTGTTGCTGTGTCTAGCTGACTGGCTAGAAAATGTCTGCACTGAACGTCATGCTTGGCTTTGGTTTGCCAACAATAGGTGACACTTTGCCCAAGATTTTCTCGCTTAAAAAAAACCCCAAATCCTATTGACAAAACAATTAACAGTTTAATTATTCAAAATTGCTTATTTGACAGATTGTTCTATTCTGAAATTAATGGTCCAGACAGATTGTTCTGATTGTTATAATTAATATTATTTCTTAGTTTTCCCATAGTTTATGGGGGTAATTTAGACTGTGCCATTTCAGTTTACCTTCAACTCAACAGCCAGTAAAAAAAACCAAAACAAATTAAAGCCAGCTTCAGTGTGTACCTAAAAAGTCAAAAGATAATGCTTTCTTTCCCTGCAGCGGAGCATAAGATGCAGTTGGCTGCCTCTGAGCGCAGGAGGGAGTACTATGACGAGCAGAGCAATGAGTACGAGAACCATCTGGAGGAGAGCCGAAACGGTAAGACGTGTCTCTTGCTCTGATTAGTTTGGCTCCAAAGCTTAAAAAAAAAAAAAATCCCACAGGCCCATTAATAAGATGCTGCTGTCTGGAGGAGTAATCAACGTCTGATGAGTGAAATAGCACACTAATCCAAGCAATCACAACCTGCTGTTTTACACACGGCAGCGTGGAACCTGAAAACTAAAGCAAGCTGCAAAACCAAATTAATTTATAGTTTATAAAAAACAAATAAATAAAAATAAATAAATAAATAAAAATAATAAGAAGAATAATCTGTATTTATAAAGCAGATTTAATATTTGGTACAATTTAAAAGACTAGGCAAAAATATTTGATTAAAGCACAATAAATGAATAAATCTACAATCATTAATGAAAATGAATACAAATCAAGAAATTATTCTTTTTTTTAATTAAAACCAAAAAATCCCCCCAGGAACTACAAATAGCCCACGTTAAACAAGTCCATCTTGAAGCACAGGTATAGTGCTTGTGTGATGTAAGAAATGCTTCTACAAGCTGAGCTGTGAGTGATTCTCAGGAATAACTGTATGCCTGCCTCAACTGAGTAAAATGCTCAGGATGAGCTACAATGCTTCATGAGATCAGAAAGATGCTGGAGGTAAACCATTCCAAGCCTTAAAAGTCACAAGCAGGACTTTATAGTCAATGTGGAAGTCATTAGGTATCGCTAATCTAGATCGAATAAAACTTGGCTAATGTGCTCTGAATTTCCTTTTCTGGAAAGAATAGACAGACGCATTCTGAATTAGCTGAAGCATGCACTAGTTTCTCAGGGTCATGTAGGGATTGTGTGTGCCTTATTTTGGATATGTGTTAAATAATAATATATAATTTACAAGCCATCTTGAGAGAAGCAATATCTGTAACAGAACAACCTGTCACTAAAGTCATGTCTATACTCTTTCTTACCATTTTCAGAGCAGTATGAAAGGAACCGGGAGAATGCCGAGCAATGGAGGGAGTATCACTATGATGGGCTCTACCCACAATACCCACATCACCGCCCTTATGTCTAAGTGTCTCATAAAACCTTGCATGTCTGAGGGTCACGCACAGCTATAGCAAATATTTTTGAAATTGATTTAATCTGCACTTTATATATATATATATATCTTGTAAGTGCAATCATTTCAAAACATGGTGAATATATACTGCTTGTAATCCAGTCTGATTATATTCCTTTTTAACTCGCATTACCTATTTTTAATTGTAAACATTTCATAACCATTTTGTATGCTTTATATATGGCTATAATAAAAGTACATGGTGGATGAGAAACTTTTATAATACCATTTTTTGGAATGGATTAGGCTGGGATCAAGTAATATATCATTTTGAAAGGGGATGATTTACACAATTTCCATTTTGAAACCCTACACACTTTTCTGTAGATCAGTGAATGTAGGCCTTTAACACAGTCACGTCCCCCTGCTAGATAATGAAATGGGCTGACTCCTGAAGTGCTCACTCCTGCCCCTCGTCCCCTAACAATCAAAACAAACAAAAAAACTTTTCCTTTACTTCTGATCCCTTAAGCTGAGACATGCACAGGCAGTAAAAGCTCACTTGGATACAAAAGGGGGTACCTTGGCCGTCATGGTCCATCCACACTTACTCAAAATCTATTTTCTTGATCATGAAAATTATAACAGGAATGGAAAAGACAATTACAGAAATGTATGTGAGTACTCAAACTAGTTTAATTTAAGCACTATATCACAGCCACACATGATTCAGAAGTGAAAATAGAAAAAAAATGCTTTAAAATATATCACATTATAAAATACATAAACATACACACATTAAAAAAGACCAAGACAAATAGTTGGCACTAACCAACTTGAGATTAGAGCTGCTGCAAATCAATTGCAACAATTTACATTAGTACTGCATTTAAGCCTCGTGTGCCGATATGAAAAGCTGTAAATTAACAGCACTTCAGTCTCGGCCTGGCTCAGGGAAAATTGAGAGGCTTCCAGTTTCATCACTGTGCACTGTAATAAAAAGACTCCCTAAGCAGTGTGTGAGAGGAGGAGTACTGGGGGACTGAGTCAGATAGCAGGAAGACTGCTGGCTTTATTTCAGACTATTGAGGAATTTGGAGTGTTCTTCACCACGCGGCAGCAGCAGTTCACCTCCAATTTTTGGTCCATTCTTTTCCTAAAGGAACAAAAAACAGAAATGAAGTAACAATTTATCTTGAAGAGACTAGGCTCATAATTGTTGACCCTCCAATGACTGCACTGCAACTGTTGCTATTCACCATTGCTCCAGTAAAGTTTTCTTGCACTTTGGAATTGCCAGGGTGTCCCATAGACATAATTTGAATTCAAGCTCTATATAGGGGCAAAAAATGTGCACAGCCCACAGCTGGATTTTTTTTCTCTCAAAAATTCTCTATGGCTATGGAAATTGGTAGAAAAGCTTTAGATTTTGGATTAGACTTAAGGGCTGGAACTAATAATAATAATCATCAGCTGAACATACACCCTAAGCAAATACCCCTATTCTGTCCTCTTTTTAGTTGGTTATATCAAATAATATGGTGTGTGTGTGTGTGTGTGTGTGTATGAAAACAGTTCTGTAAAAGGTTACAGCTTATCCATAGCTAAACTGTTCAAATCTTTATTTAGACTTGAAATGGGTGTTCATGCAAGCTGTTAAGCAAACATTTATCAGCTAACCTCGAATACTATTTTTAAATCACATCCCCTGTGCACTAATGAATTCATCTTGATGAGGCTTTGTGTTAGCGTCTACCTGAAACCTTTCCTGCTCCTCAAAACTGATCATTGCATCCATTTATCTCAGTGATTCAGCCTCTATTTTCCCCCCGAAAATAAATCTATACAGCAACAGTAACAAACCAAGGGTGGAGCTTAGGATTGGTCAATTAAAGCCAAAATAAAAATCCCTAAATGAGGAGCATTATTGGGTTCCACCAAAAGTATGACAAATTTCTTGGTACCTTTAACATGCCGTCTCTCTCCCACTTGAACACACCACAGTTGCTGAAACAGAAGATGCAGATGTCAATAAAACTTACACGTGTAACAGGACCTTATCATAACTCATGGGTAAACCTTCCTGCCACAGACATAAGTGAAGAAACATCAGGTTGCAGCTTCTTCTACTGCTTACCTGCAGGCTGCAGTTGGGAAGCGGCTCAGGCTGATCTTCCTCTGGCCGCAAGGGCATTTGAAGAAACGCTTGACGGCATCATGCCAGTGGTAATCGTGTTTCTCCTCTACACAGCGCTCAGCCGGTTTGAAGTGCGTGTACTTACACTGCAGAACAGAATGCCTCATTAACCTTATTACCTCATATAAGCTTAAAGTGCCCTCCACTAATATTGGCACCCTTTGTAAATATGAGCAAAGAAGGCTGTGAAAAATTGTCTTTATTTTTTACCCTTTTGAGCTTTTGTTAAAAAAAAAAATTTAAAAAATCACAAAAATACTCTGCTGTCATGGATATCAAACAATTGCAAAAAATCTTGGTTAAATATAGGTGTGCAACAATTATTGGCACCCCATGAATTCATATGAGAAAAATATATTTGAAGTATATTCCCATTGATATTTTACATTATTTTAGTACACCTGGGTGACTAGGAACACAGAATTATTCAACCATGACTTCCTGTTTCACAGGGGTATAAATATGAGGTAACACATAGGCCAAATTCCCTTAATCATTCATAACAATGGGTAAGACCAAGGAATATAGCTGTGATCTGTGATCTGAAGCAAAAAGTTGTTGAGCTTCACAAAATAGGAAGTGGCTATAAGAAAATAGCACAAGCATTGAAAATGCCCATTTCCACCATCAGGGTAATAATTAAGAAGTTCCAGTGAACTGGAAATGTTATGAATCAACCTGGAATTGGACGTGTGTCTATACTGTCTCAAAGCACTGTGAAGAGGATGGCTCGAGTGGCCAAAAAATCTCCAAGGATCACAGCTGGAGAATTGCAGAAGTTGTGTCTTGGGGTCAGAAAGTCTCCAAAACTACAATCTGAAGTCACCTACATCACCACAAGTTGTTTGAAAGGGTTTCAAGAAAAAAGCCTCTACTCTCATCCAAAAACAAACTCAAGAGTCTTCAGTTTGCCAGACACTACTGGAACTTCAAATGGGATCGGGTTCTATGGTCAGATGAAACCAAAATAGAGCTTTTTGGCAATAAACACCAGAGGTGGTTTTGGCGCACACAGAGGTAGCCATATGGAAAAGTAGTTCATGCCCACAGTTAAATATGGTGGTGGCTCTTTAATGTTTTGGGGCTGTTTTTCTGCCAGAGGACCTGGACATTACCACAATACCAACAGATATTAAATGAAAACCTGACTGCCTCTGCCAGAAAGCTTAAAATGGGCCGTAGTTGGATCTTCCAGCAGGACAATGATCCAAAACATACATCAAAATCAACACAAAAATGGTTTACTGACCACAAAATCAAGGTCCTGCCATGGCCATCCCAGTCCCCTGACTTGAAACCCATAGAAAACCTGTGGGGTGAACTGGAGAGGAGTCCGCCAGCGTGGACCTTGAAATTTGAAGGATCTGGAGAGATTCTGTATGGAGGAATGGTCTCAGATCCCTTGCCATGTATTCTCCAACCTTATCAGGCATTATAGGAGAAGACTCAGAGCTGTTACAGTGGGGGGAAAAAGTATTTGATCCCCTGCTGATTTTGTACGTTTGCCCACTGACAAAGAAATGATCAGTCTATGATTTTAATGGTAGGTGTATTTTAACAGTGAGAGACAGAATAGCAACAAAAAAATCCAGAAAAATGTATTTCAAAAAAGTTATAAATTGATTTACATTTTAATGAGGGAAATAAGTATTTGACCCCTTCGACTTAGTACTTGGTGGCAAAACCCTTGTTGGCAAATCACAGAGGTCAGATCTTTCTTGTAGTTGGCCACCAGGTTTGCACACATCTCAGGAGGGATTTTGTCCCACTCCTCTTTGCAGATCCTCTTCAAGTCATTAAGGTCATTTTCAATGCCATAGCTGAGGGAAGGAGGTTCTCACCCAAGATTTGACGGTACATGGCCCCATCCATCATCCCTTTGATGCGGTGCAGTTGTCCTGTCCCCTTAGCAGAAAAACACCCCCAAAGCATAATGCTCCCACCTCCATGTTTGACGGTGGGGATGGTGTTATGTCTTGGGGGTCATAGGCAGCATTCCTCCTCCTCCAAACATGGCGAGTTGAGTTGATCCCAAAGAGATCTGACCACACCTGACCACAACACTTTCACCCAGTTCTCCTCTGAATCATTCAGGCAAACTTCAGACGGGCCTGTACATGTGCTTTCTTGAGCAGGGGGACCTTGTGGGCACTGCAGGCTTTCAGTCCTTCATGGTGTAGTGTGTTACCAATTGTTTTCTTGGTGACTATGGTCCCAGCTGCCTTGAGATCATTAACAAGATCCTCCCATGTAGTTCTGGGCTGATTCCTCACCGTTCTCATGATCATTGAAACTCCACGAGGTGAGATCTTGCATGGAGCCCTAGACCGAAGGAGACTGACAGTTTCTTCCATTTGCGAATAATCGCACCAACTGTTGTCACCTTCTCATCAAGCTGCTTGGCGATGGTCTTGTAGCCCATTCCAGCCTTGTGTAGGTCTACAATCTTGTCCCTGACATCCTTGGACAGCTCTTTGGTCTTGGCCATGGTGGAGAGTTTGGAATCTGATTGATTGATTGCTTCTGTGGACAGGTGTCTTTTATACAGGTAACAAACTGAGATTAGGAGCACTCCCTTTAAGAGAATGCTCCTAATCTCAGCTCATTACCTGTGTAAAAGACACCTGGGAGCCAGAAATCTTACTGATTGATAGGGGATCAAATACTTATTTCCCTCATTAAAATGCAAATCAATTTATAACGTTTTTGAAATGCGTTTTTCTGGATTTATTTGTTGTTATTCTGTCTCTCACTGTTAAAATACACCTACCATTAAAATTATAGACTGATCATTTCTTTGTCAGTGGGCAAACGTACAAAATCAGCAGGGGATCAAATACTCCCCCCCCCCCCCCACTGTATCTTGGCAAAGGGAGGTAGCACAAAGTATTGACTAAAAGGGTGCCAATAATTGTTGCACACTAATTTTATTATTATTTTTTGATAAAACGGTTTTGTTTGCAATTGTTTGATATCCATGACAGCAGAGTATTTTTGTGAATTTTTTTAAAAAAGATCAAAAGGCTAAACAATAAAGACAATTTTTCACAGCCTTCTTTGCTCATATTTACCAAGGGTGCCAATATTAGTGGAAGGCACTGTATATTGGTGAGCAATTTGACACCAATCATTTATATAAAACATGACTTTACAGCTTAAAGCAAGGCTAATTTTTTACTTCATATTATGGTTACAAAGGTTAATTCTTTAACCTAAAGCAAGTATTTAACCTAGATTCTATCTACCACATGTACAGGTGCATCTCAATAAATTAGAATGTCGTGGAAAAGTTCATTTATTTCAGTAATTCAACTCAAATTGTGAAACTCGTGTATTAAATAAATTCAATGCACACAGATTGAAGTAGTTTAAGTCTTTGGTTCTATTAATTGTGATGATTTTGGTTCACATTTAACAAAAACCCACCAATTCACTATCTCAACAAATTAGAATATGGTGACATGCCAATCAGCTAATCAACTCACAACACCTGCAAAGGTTTCCTGAGCCTTCAAAATGGTCTCTCAGTTTGGTTCACTAGGTAAGCCACAAACATTCATTGCCAAAGAAGCTGGCTGTTCACAGAGTGCTGTATCCAAGCATGTTAACAGAAAGTTGAGTGGAAGGATAAAGTGTGGAAGAAAAAGATGCACAACCAACCGAGAGAACCGCAGCCTTATGAGGATTGTCAAGCAAAATCGATTCAAGAATTTGAGTGAACTTCACAAGGAATGGACTGAGGCTGGGGTCAAGGCATCAAGAGCCACCACACACAGACGTGTCAAGGAATTTGGCTACAGTTGTCGTATTCCTCTTGTTAAGCCACTCCTGAACCACAGACAACGTCAGAGGCGTCTTACCTGGGCTAAGGAGAAGAAGAACTGGACTGTTGCCCAGTGGTCCAAAGTCCTCTTTTCAGATGAGAGCAAGTTTTGTATTTCATTTGGAAACCAAGATCTTAGAGTCTGGAGGAAGGGTGGAGAAGCTCATAGCCCAAGTTGCTTGAAGTCCAGTGTTAAGTTTCCACAGTCTGTGATGATTTGGGGTGCAATGTCATCTGCTGGTGTTGGTCCATTGTGTTTTTTGAAAACCAAAGTCACTGCACCCGTTTACCAAGAAATTTTGGAGCACTTCATGCTTCCTTCTGCTGACCAGCTTTTTGAAGATGCTGATTTCATTTTCCAGCAGGATTTGGCACCTGCCCACACTGCCAAAAGCACCAAAAGTTGGTTAAATGACCATGGTGTTGGTGTGCTTGACTGGCCAGCAAACTCACCAGACCTGAACCCCATAGAGAATCTATGGGGTATTGTCAAGAGGAAAATGAGAAACAAGAGACCAAAAAATGCAGATGAGCTGAAGGCCACTGTCAAAGAAACCTGGGCTTCCATACCACCATGCCACAAACTGATCACCTCCATGCCACGCCGAATTGAAGCAGTAATTAAAGCAAAAGGAGCCCCTACCAAGTATTGAGTACATGTACAGTAAATGAACATACTTTCCAGAAGGCCAACAATTCACTAAAAATGTTTTTTTTATTGGTCTTATGAAGTATTCTAATTTGTTGAGATAGTGAATTGGTGGGTTTTTGTTAAATGTGAGCCAAAATCATCACAATTAAAAGAACCAAAGACTTAAACTACTTCAGTCTGTGTGCATTGAATTTATTTAATACTTAATAAGTTTCACCATTTGAGTTGAATTACTGAAATAAATGAACTTTTCCACGACATTCTAATTTACTGAGATGCACCTGTATAGAAGAATGGAAAACGGATTATTCAAACCTCGCTTATATAGGATTTCCAAGGGTAGTTGCTGAAAGATAACAATATGTTTATGAAAAAAGTGTATCTGTGTAGAAAGCTTTATTATTAATTCTTTATAGCATCCAGCTCCACATATACTACACCTCCACAAAACTATTCCTTTTAGAAAATGCAGGAATATTCAGTTATGCATTACCAGTGTTGGAAATATAGCTCAAAGTAGGTTTCTTCAAAAAAGCTTAAGAAACTGCAAAATACTTTGTGTTTTGCTCCAGATTCATCCTGAGATCTTTGTTGTTAGACTGTAATGGCTGTGGTTTTTCATTGTGTATAGTCACGCGAGTTGAAAATCGAGTAGAAATTTTTGTCCGTCATGTGCTACTGATCGAGTTAAGTCAAGTGAGTTTTTATTGTCATTCCTGTATGACAGCTTGCATACATTGGAACAAAATGTCGTTTCTTCAGGACCATGGTGCAACAGAGAACAGTACGCAAGACTACATGAAGTGCAAATGGACAACAGATGTTGCAAGTAGAGATTAGGCTGAAAAACACTCAAGTATTTCTTTAATCAGATAATGCTCCCTCATCTAGATAGCTTCCATACTTAACATGTGAGTGGATGAAAGAATTATGGCTAGCATGTGCCACTCTAGTGGGCTTTTCATCATCATTATGTTGGCTTTGTGTACACAGACCTGTTGCTTTAAAGACAAGCAGCCATAGCAGTGTAATGAGGCAGGACCAATAATTCAGAGGTATTTGACAAGAATTAGCAAGAGGCAGACAGATAAACATGCACTGAGCCACAGACTTTGAATCATTGTACAGAGGTTTTTCTAAGTCAATAGACCATTTAGGATGTATCCATAATGGTTACCTGCTATACCTGCTACACCTGCTACCTGCTAATAGAGTCAAACACTGTCTATTGTGTGACAGAAATGAACAATGTATAACTTACAGTTTTACAGGTGACTGCTCGGCATTTCATCTCCCTGATGCTCTTCATCTTCTCTTCCAACTTCTCTTTTTGTACTAGTGGCTCAAAGTAATCCTGCATGACCTTCTCTTCCATCTAAACACAGTTTAAATAAAAATAAGGGTGCTGTGTGTGTACACAGGTGCATCTCAAAAAATTTTAATATTGTGGAAAAGTTATATATATATATATATATATATATATATATATATATATATATATATATATATATATATATATATATATATATATATATATATATATATATATATATACACACACACACACACACACACTCATACAGGTGCATCTCAAAATATTAGAATATCGTGGAAAGTTCATTTTTTCCTGTAATTTAATGCAAAAAGTTCTAGATTCATTACACATAAAGTGAAATATTTCAATCCTTTTTTGTTTTAATCTTGATGATTACAGCTTACAGCTCATGGAAATGAGAATATTACAATAAAAAATTTGTAATACAGCAATGTCGACCTGAGAAGAGCTCTAATCAGCTAATTAACTAAAAACACTGTTGCTCAGTGGTCCAAAGTCCTCTTTTCAGATGAAAGTAAATTATTTCATTTGGAAATCAAGGTCCCAGAGTGGAGGAAGAGTGGAAAGGCACAGAATCCAAGTTGCTTGAAGTCCAGTGGGAAGTTTCCACAGTCAGTGATGATTTGGGGTGCCATGTCATCTGCTGGTGTTGGTCCACTATGTTTTCTCAAGTCGAGAGTCAATGCAGCATCTACCAGGAGATTTTAAAGTACTTCATGCTTCCATCTGCTGTCAAGCTTTATGGAGATGCTGATTTCCTTTTCCAGCAGGACTTGGCACCTGCCCACAGTGCCAAAACTACTAGTAACTGGTTTGCTGACTAGTTATTACTGTGCTTGATTGGCCAGCCAACTCGCCTGACCTGAATTTTGTCAAGAGGAAGATGAGAGACACCAGACCCAACATTACAGACGAGCTGAAGGCCGCTATCAAAGCAACCTGGGCTTCTATAACACCTCAGCAGTGCCACAGGCTGATTGTCTCCATCCCACGCCCCATTGATATAATTCGTGCAAAAGGATCCCCGACAAAGTATTGAGTGCATAAATTAACATACTTTTCAGAAGGTCGACATTTCTGTATTCTAAATTCTTTATTCTAATATTTGTGAGATACTGGGTTTTTGATTTCCATGAGCTGTAAGCCATAATCATCAAGTTTAAAACACAAAAAGGCTTGAAATATTTCACTTAAAGTGTAATGAATCTAGACTATCTGAAAGTTCCACTTTTTGAATTCAATTATGGGGAAAAATTAACTTTTCCACGATATTCTAATATTTTGAGATGCACCTGTATGTGTGCCTGTGTGTGTGTATATATATATATATATATATATATATATATATATATATATATATATATATATAGACAAAGATTTCTATTCTATTGCTAACTTTCCACAGACAAAAACACACAAGGTCCAAGTTACTGTTATTTAAGCAATATCACACTCGCAATCGTGCTGCTGTGCTGATCTGCCACAAGTAATTAAAGCCGTGCTTATATTCAATACAACAGCATGATTGCAAGTGTGATACTGCTGTGATACTGTTTTATAAACAAGAAATTAATACTGAGTTACTGACATTTCAGACACAGTATGGCCTAATATTTTGTTTATTTTTGCTACGTCAACAAAAATAGTTCCCAAAGATGCCACAGCTGGATAGAGCATTCATTGCATGTTGCCATGTAATGCACAGACAGACTGACAGCCCACAGTAAGTGTAGTAACGGTTTCAGTGTAACAAACTATTGCTAGAATTGGAATTTTATGTAGTGAAAAGACAAATGAAGTGATATGAACCATTAAATATAAGAACTCTTAGAATGCCACCATTCAAATTAGTGGACTGGAACTAAGTGCTGTATAATTGTTATTTATATGCCTACTTATTTATGAGTTATTGAGGTTTGGCTTAAACCCAAAAAAATTATATAGGCTAAGGACCCAGTAATGAATACCCATGGACCATACTTTCAGAAATCACTGTTCTTTTTTCATTAAGATTAATACACTAATGTATTATTGTTACTCCAGTCCACCACCCATGCTTAGTAGTTTGTGATAAACAGTGACCGAGCCTTGCCATACATTCAGACTGCAACAAAATAAGCTACATGCCTGTTTTTATTTATTTAGGGTCAGCTATTAACCAATCAAGCACATTACTAACAGATTAGGTGATAACTACTGCACACACATGTGCACACCCACCTCCCCCATTATCCAGGAGTTTGTAGACTTGGCATTCAGAATGCGCTGAAACTCCTCAGACTGGATATAATCTAGCTGCTCACGCTTCTTCTTCTGAGCTGGCTCCTCTGCCTCCTGCTCTGCTCTATTCTCCCCTGAAATCAGACAGGACATTAAGATCAGTGTGAGCTTAGGGTTTGGCTGTAACCATGGCAGAGCCATCACACCGTCAGCTGGAGATCAGACCTTCAGGTGAGGCTAGGCTGCGGTCCACTCGGGCTGATATGTCATTGCTGGTGGGTCGCTTGCGTTTCACCGCGTTAGGGTCATCTTTAATAAGTGCCACTCCTTTGGCTTGGAGCTTTTTGACTGCAGCCAGCTGAGAGACAAGACAGAAGGGAAACAGTCAACGCTACTGACTCACAAATAGACAGGGTCGTTATTATAGACAGCCCTTCAATGAAATGCCAACAATTAATAAAAAAAAAACAAAAAAAAACTGGCAAGATATTGTGATTGATGAACCCCAGTTAGACATTGTCAATAACAATCTCTCAAGCTTTGCTTTGTCACAAGTCAGGCCTGGCTTTTGTAAAGGAGCAGTTTGTAATTTTTGTGTTCTGCTGCCAAAGTGAACTGCAATTGCAAGGACAAAATTGACAAGCTGTTCCCCTTCCCAACAACCAACTCCACCCCTCTATTTACACTGCTTTAAAATTCATGCTGGAAAAAAATGCAAACATTGCCAGATCTATTGCAAACTGTTAAATTCTTGCAAATTGTTTCTAAACTATATTACATCATATGCTCGTTACAGAAACACTTTAAACATTATACACTACTACTTTATTGAAAATGAAACTGTAAAGAAAAAAATAATGATGCATTTTTGTTTTCTTATCATGCTGCCTGCCTAATCTTGTTCTCTGTGATTAAAGGGAACACATACTTTTGCAGCCGAGATGCTTTTTGCGCATGGAGGAGGTGACATGTCCAGTAGAATATCCTCTCCCTCTGTGTAGCCTCGTCCCAAGGTGGGTACAGGAGGGGTGGAGAGGCCAGGTTTAGGTGGTGAGGAGCCTTTGGGACCCTCTGAAGCTACTTTCGGGGAGGACAGATCTGCCCTGTTTAGGGAAGGTCTAGCTGGAATCACAGCACCTCCTGTGTTTTGCAGCACCCTGAGAAAAAGTACAAAATCAGTTCAACAGTTCAACACATTTAGGTCTCTCCATCATTCATTCTCTGTAACACACACCTCTTCTGGATTTCCTTTGCCCTCTTGTGCCTGGCCTGAAACCTTTGCTGGTGAAGTGCTTTCTGTTGCTTGAGGAGCTCAGCCGCAGAGATGGACTGAACCGATGATCCAGAAAGTTCTGTGTTAAACACACAGCAGGAGAGGGAGCCATGAGCACTAACACTACCCCACTCACAAGACTTGATGTATTTAAGTAATAACACTTGTGCTGGAAAGAGCTCGGTACCACAGAGAACTGTTTTTGGTTAGTGCACAAAATCAAAAAGCTCAAATTCTGCTCTGGTAGAGTAGGAAGAGAAGTGAGTCATACACACACAGGGTTCCCATTCTTTTAACAGAATAATTTTCCAGGGCTTTTTCCATGACTTATATATACACATCACAGCGTGGAAATCTTAGAATAAATCACATCTGCTGACATACTTAACAATACACTCCCTACTGACCTCTTAATTATCATTTAATCACAAGTGCTACTGAAATAGAAGTAAACAAACTTACTGACTAAGAAACCAGAGGCTGGTCATGTTTAAAAGTAAGTCTAAATTGATCCAATGCCTGGTTAGAATTCCTACAGTAGAAACTATACAGCCTTTGGTCTAGGAGAAAATAGAAATAATTAATTAAATACATACATACATACATACATACATACACATACTGTATGTGTGTACATACATTCTGACCAAATCCCCAACTCCATTTGGGGGACCCTCCACCATGCTTCATTGTTGCCTGTTGACACTCATTCATGTACTGCTCTCCAGGCAATCGGCAAACAACCAGCCTTATGCTACAGCCAAATATGACAAATTTTGACTCGGTAGTCCAGAGCACCCGCTGCCATTTTACTGCACCTCAGTTCCTTTCTTTTCGTTCATAGTTGAGTCGCTTGGCCTTGTTTCCATGCTAGAGGTATGGCTTTTTGGCCGCAAATCTTTCATGAAGGCCACTTCTTACCAGACTTCTCCAGACAATAGATGGGTGTACCAGGGTCCCACTGGTTTCTGACAGGTCTGAGCTGATGGCACTGCTAGACTATCTTCCGATTGTGATGGGAAGTAAGCCTGATGTGTCTTTCATCTGCTGCAGTAAGTTTCCTTGGCCGACCACTGCGTCTATGGTCCTCAATGTTGCCCGTTTCTTTGTGCTTCTTCAAAAGAGCTTGGACAGCACATCTGGAAACCCGTCTGCCATGATGCCGTTGGTAGTTCCTGTTTTCAAATTGTTTGCCGGGAGTTTGTTGCTTGTGTTGGCTTGTAAATTATACGGTTCCTTTATTTTTTTATTAATAATTTTGCGCTTCCAAAATCGTTTCCATTTGTTGTAGCTAGTCTTATTTACATTCTCGTTGGAGGCTGTGGAGAAGCAGATCCGCGACCTACTAAAGAAGCAGGCCCAGCTGCGTGAATGGAGAGCCGCACTAGGGACGTCTCGCGCTGATGCTCACAAAAGCACCGTAAGTTTGTGACGTGATACAATCACTCCCACCACCTCTACTCCGTACGTTTCTCTGCACAGGGGCCATGCACCCAGGACGCAACCAGCCCAGGTCTCCTTCACTCCAGTGCCGACACACCACGGACCTCGGGTGCACCAGCAGCGGAAGGCGCGGGCCAGACTCTGGGTGAGGACCTCTCCCCCTCCGCCACCCCCAGTCTTCGAGATCTCCACCAGGAACCGCTTCGCCCCTCTCCGCGTGACCAAACCCAACGCCGTGATCATCAGAGACTCCATTGTTCGAAACTTCCGCGTCACCTCAACTAAAGGTAAGGTTCGCACCCACTGTTTTTCTGGCGCTCGTGTTCTTGATGTCGCTGCGCAGGTACCCGCAATCCTGAAGGATGCCAAGAACACCGGAGCTGTCGTGCTGCACGCGGGGGTCAACGACATCAGGCTGCGGCAGACGGAAATCCTGAAGATGGACTTCTGCAGCCTGATAGAGACGGTACGCAACACATCGCCCACGACGAAGATCATCGTGTCTGGACCTCTCCCCACATACAGACGTGGACTTGAAAGGTTCAGTAGACTTTTCGCTTTAAACGAATGGTTAATTACATGGTGTAATGAACAGAAACTGTGCTTTATAAATAACTGGAATCTTTTCTGGGAGCGTCCTAGATTGTTCCGTGCTGATGGCCTGCACCCCAGCAGACTCAGAGCGGATCTCCTCATCTCAATACGAAATCTGTAGTTTATCCTATAGAGACTGTCTGTTCCCCGAGCTGAACAAATATGTAGAAATTTCCGGAAACTTTGTTTGAGCAACCTAATTAACATAAAATTAGACCATACTGAACGCACAGCCAGCACCTTTGATCTGAAGCTAGGACTGTTAAATATTAGATCTCTTACGTCTAAAGCACTTATTGTTAATGAAACCATTACCGATCAGGAGTTTAATATAATGTGTTTAACAGAAACATGGATTAAACCAAACGAGTACATAGCACTAAATGAAGCCAGTCCTCCTGGATACAATTATATACATCAACCCCGTCTAACTGGCAGAGGAGGAGGTAATGCACTTATTTATAATGAAAATCTAGGCGTCATACAAAGACCTAGCCATAAGTTCAATTCCTTTGAAGTTCTTCATACTAGTATAACATATGTAACCACAAAAAATAAGTCTATCGAGTCAATTCCACTTATTATTATTTACAGACCCCCAGGGTCATATTCTGAATTCCTTGATGAATTTGCAGATATTATCTCGAACCTGGTTGTTTCTCTAGACAAAGCATTAATTGTTGGTGACTTTAATATTCACTTTGATAACCCAGAAGATCCTCTGAGAAAAGCGGTTGTGTCTATTTTAGATTCAGTAGGGGTCAATCAGAATGTAATAGGACTCATAATGGTGGTCACACTCTTTACATTATACTAACATACGGATTAAATATAGAAAATATAGTCACATTTCCACAGTCTGAAGCTATCTCAGATCATTATCTCATCTCGTGTAAATTGCGCATTGATCATAATATATGCACCTTGCCATGTTACTGTGTCAAACGTACATTCACGTCAGCTACTGCACAGTTTTATCAATAACCTTTCAGAGATATCAACTATGATTCAATCACGTCTGATCCCAAGGAACTTGATCAGGCGACTGAATGCTTAGATTCAATGTTCCGCTACACGTTAGATAAGGCAGCTCCACTTAAAAGAAAAATAATTGGAGGGAAAAAGCTAGCACCCTGGTATAATGATCACACACGTACCTTAAAACAGATCACTCGACAATTAGAATGTAAATGGCGTGAAACAAAATTGGTAGTATTTCAAACAGCATAGAAGGAGAGCCTCCTGAACTATAGGAAATCTCTTAGTGCTGCTAGATCAGCCTATCTCTCTACCTTAATTGAAGATAACAAAAATAATTCTAGATTCTTATTTAATACTATAGCAAAATTAACTAGGAATAAAACCGCCACAGAAACAGGCACACAATCATTATATAGCAGCGATGATTTCATGAGTTTTTTTATTGGCAAAATTGAAAATATTAGACAAGAAAGTCAGACTATTAATTTAAAACCAGACAGTTTAACTAACCCTGTAGATAATAATATAGCAATATCAGATCAACGATTTGAGTGCTTTACTCCCCTTAGAGAGACCGAACTTATTTCATTAATTTCTTCATCAAAATCATCAACTTGTATACTAGATCCCTTACCTATGATGTTTCTTCAAACAGATTATTCCAGAAATAATCAAACCCCTTCTAAAAATAATCAACTCTTCCCTTAGCACTGGCTATGTACCTAAATCATTTAAACTAGCAGTTATCAAACCCCTGATTAAAAAACCTGACCTCGACCCCTGTCAATTGTCCAGCTATATGCCAATATCAAATCTCCCCTTTATCTCCAAGATCTTAGAAAAGGTTGTAGCAAAGCAGCTATGCTCGTACCTAAATAGGAATAACATTCATGAAATATATCAGTCAGGATTTAGGCCTCATCATAGCACAGAGACAGCACTGATTAAAGTGGTAAATGACCTACTACTGGCCTCTGATCATGGTTGTGTCTCCATGCTTGCGTTGCTTGACCTTAGTGCAGCTTTTGATACAACTGATCATACTATTCTCCTTGATAGACTAGAAAACGTTGTTGGCATTAAGGGAACGGCCCTCTCCTGGCTCAGGTCTTATTTGACTGATCGTTATCAGTTCGTAGATGTAAATGGTGAATTCTCTATGCATACGGAGGTAAAGTTTGGTATTCCGCAAGGCTCTGTTTTAGGCCCACTGCTTTTTTCTTTATATATGCTACCTCTGGGTCAAATTATTCGTAAACATGGAATTAGCTTCCACTGTTACGCTGATAACACACAATTGTATGTTTCAGCAAAGCCAGATGACAGACACCAGTTTAATAAAGTCGAGGAATGTGTAAAGAACATTAGACAGTGGATGCTTATTAACTTCCTTTTACTAAATTCTGACAAGACAGAAGTACTTATACTAGGACCACATGCAGCTAGAAGTAAGTTTTCTGATTACATAGTAACTCTGGATGGCCTTTCTCTTTCATCATGTGCAGCAGTAAAAGACCTTGGTGTGATCATTGACTCCAGTCTTTCCTTTGATGCCCATGTAGATAATATTACTAGGATAGCCTTCTTTCACCTCAGAAATATTGACCCCGACCCCTTCTGTTCTCTGGACCTGCCTGATCCATCCTGATGCCCTACTTCTGGTTGGAGATCTCATCAACTGGAAGTCACATGCTGCTGCTGAGGATGGCCCCACACGGTGCAGCCTAAAGATCATTGAGATTACTGAGGATGGTACCACTTAAAAACCATAAAGATGGCTTTGGACCTCAACTTATATGAACAGTTATGCTATGATGGCTAGGACTGCAATTGCCACAAACGGTTTGGCACTCAAGTCTCCATCAGTGAACAGTGGTGAAGTTCAACAAACAGACTTCATATAAAAACTATAATGAATTTTCATGGTTTCACAACTTTTTGACCATGTAGTACTGGTACATTTATAGAAGGGATTTACAGGTGCATCTCAATAAATTAGAATGTCGTGAAAAAGTTCATTTATTTCAGTAATTCAACTCAAATTGTGAAACTCGTGTAATAAATAAATTCAATGCACACAGACTGACGTAGTTTAAGTCTTTGGTTCTTTTAATTGTGGTGATTTTGGTTTACATTTAACAAAAACCCACCAATTCACTATCTCAACAAATTAGAATATGGTGACATGCCAATCAGCTAATCAACTCAAAACACCTGCAAAGGTTTCCTGAGCCTTCAAAATGGTCTCTCAGTTTGGTTCACTAGGTAAGCCACAAACATTCATTGCCAAAGAAGCTGGCTGTTCACAGAGTGCTGTATCCAAGCATGTTAACAGAAAGTTGAGTGGAAGGAAAAAGTGTGGAAGAAAAAGATGCACAACCAACCGAGAGAACCGCAGCCTTATGAGGATTGTCAAGCAAAATCGATTCAAGAATTTGAGTGAACTTCACAAGGAATGGACTGAGGCTGGGGTCAAGGCATCAAGAGCCACCACAAACAGACGTGCCAAGGAATTTGGCTAAAGTTGTCGTATTCCTCTTGTTAAGCCACTCCTGAACCACAGACAACGTCAGAGGCGTCTCACCTGGGCTAAGGAGAAGAAGAACTGGACTGTTGCCCAGTGGTCCAAAGTCCTCTTTTCAGATGAGAGCAAGTTTTGTATTTCATTTGGAAACCAAGGTCCTAGAGTCTGGAGGAAGGGTGGAGAAGCTCATAGCCCAAGTTGCTTGAAGTCCAGTGTTAAGTTTCCACAGTCTGTGATGATTTGGGGTGCAATGTCATCTGCTGGTGTTGGTCCATTGTGTTTTTTGAAAACCAAAGTCACTGCACCCGTTTACCAAGAAATTTTGGAGCACTTCATGCTTCCTTCAGCTGACCAGCATTTTGAAGATGCTGATTTCATTTTCCAGCAGGATTTGGCACCTGCCCACACTGCCAAAAGCACCAAAAGTTGGTTAAATGACCATGGTGTTGTCACGAGTTTTACAATTTGAGTTGAATTACTGAAATAAATGAACTTTTCCACGACATTCTAATTTATTGAGATGCACCTGTATTTATTTATAATTGCACTATCCGGTGTTACCCAGATGAGGATGGTTTCCATCCTCATGGTTGAACATGATGTATGTCTTTTGACAGTCTTCAGCAACCTCACCTTGTTAGCTGAGTTTGGCTGTTCCTCACCCAGTTTTATTCCTCCTACACAACCGTTTCTGTTTCAGTTAATGATTGTGTTTCAACCTACATATTGAATTGATGGTCATTAGCACCAGTTTCGTATAATTGTTTACTCATACACCTGATTATATGCCTACAAAGTCCCTGACTTTTTGCAAGTGTACCTAGAAGAATTTATGCTGTTTTGAAGGCAAAGTGTGGTCACACCAAATATTGATTTGATGTAGATTTTTCTTCTGTTCACTCACTTTGCATTTTGTTAATTGATAAATATAAACTATTAACATGTCTATTTTTGAAAGAATTCTTACTTTTCAGTATTTTTCACAACTGCCTAAATCTTTTGCACAGTACTGTATACACACACACACAGCCCTCCACTAATATTGGCACCCTTAGTAAATATGAGAAAAGGAGGCTGTGAAAATTGTCTATTGTTTAACCTTTTGAAGTTTTGTTCGAAGAATGCACAAAAATCTTCTGCTGTCATTGATAAACAATTGCAAACAACAGGTTTATCCAAATTTTTATATATATATATATATATATATATATATATATATATATATATATATATATATATATATATATATATATATATATATGCATGCAACAATTATTGGCACCCCTATGAATTCATAGGTGACTAGGAACAGGAAATTGTTCAACCATGACTTCCTGTTTCACAGGGGTACAAATATGAGGTAACATAGGCCACAGGCCATAGAATCTAGCCACAGGAGGTCACAAGCCAGTGTACTTTTTGTGCCGGTCCCAAGCCCGGATAAATAGAGAGGGTTGTGTCAGGAAGGGCATCCGACGTAAAACTTTTGCCAAATTCAATATGCGAATCACTAAAATGACTTCCATACCGGATCGGTCGGGGCCCGGGTTAACAACGACCGCCATCGGTGCCGTTGACCTACAGGGCACTGGTGGAAATTGGGCTACTGTTGGTCGAAGAAGGAGAGGAGGAAGGTGTGTTAGAGGAGGAAGGCGTGTCCGTAGGCAGAGAGAGAAGAGGAAAGGCAGGAGTTTAGGACTGAAAGTAGGGACTTTGAATGTTGGTACGATGACAGGTAAAGGCAGAGAGCTGGTAGATATGATGCAGAGGAGGAAAGTCGACATTCTGTGGAGACCAGGTGGAAAGGGAGCAAGGCTAGAAGCATTGGAGCAGGGTTTAAACTGTTTTATCATGGGGTGGACAGGAAGAGAAATGAAGTAGGAGTGATCCTGAAGGAGGAGTTTGTGAAGAATGTTCTGGAGGTAAAGAGAGTGTCAGATAGGTTGATGAGTCTGAAGCTGGAAATTGAAGGTGTGATGTTGAATGTTGTTAGTGCTTACGCTCCACAAGTAGGTTGTGAGCAAGAGGAGAAAGACAGATTCTGGAGCGAGCTTGAGGAAGTGATGCAGAGTGTTCCCAGATGTGAGAGAGTGGTGATAGGGGCAGACTTTAATGGACATGTTGGTGAAGGGAATAGTGGGGATGAGGAAGTGATGGGCAG
The DNA here is from genome assembly GCA_023630585.1 of Cranoglanis bouderius. NCBI lineage: Eukaryota > Metazoa > Chordata > Actinopteri > Siluriformes > Cranoglanididae > Cranoglanis > Cranoglanis bouderius. The sequence goes on from CM042538.1 coordinate 22,828,850, forward strand.
GTTTGGTCTTCAGGTAAGGAACCCAGAAGGACAGAGGTTGGTAGACTTTGCTAAAAGTATGGAGATGGCTGTGGTGAACACGTACTTTCAGGAGAGGCAGGAACACAGGGTGACATATAAGAGTGGTGGCAGGAGCACACAGGTGGACTATATCTTATGTAGACACTGTAATCTGATGGAGATTAGCGATTGCAAAGTAGTGGTAGGAGAGAGTTTAGCTAGACAGCATAGGATGGTGGTGTGTAAAATGACTCTGGTGGTGAGGAAGATGAAGAGAGCAAAGGCAGAGCAGAAGACAAAGTGGTGGAAGTTGGAAAAGGAAGAGTGCTGTGCGGTTTTCAGGGAGGAGTTGAGACAGGCTTTAGGTGGTCAGGAGGTGCTTCCAGATGACTGGACTACTACAGCCAAAGTGATCAGGGAGACAGGTAGGAAGGTGCGAGGTGTGTCATCTGGAAGGAGGAAAGAAGACAAGGAGACTTGGTGGTGGAATGAGGAAGTTCAGGAGAGTATCCAGAAGAAGAGGTTAGCTAGGAAGAAGTGGGACAGGAATATAGGGAGATGCAGCGTGAGGTTAAGATAGAGGTGGCAAAGGCTAAACAGAAAGCTTATGAGGACATGTATGCAAGGTTAGATAGTAAGGAAGGTGAGAGGGATTTGTATCGGTTGGCGAGGCAGAGGGTTAGAGATGGTAAGGATGTGCAGCAGGTTAGAGTGATTAATGATAGAGATGGAAATGTGGTGACAGGTGACAGGAGGGTGAGGGAAAGATGGAAGGATTACTTTGAGGAACTGATGAATGAGGAAAATGACAGAGAGAGAAGAGTAGTAGAGGCAAATATTGTTGAGCAGGAAGTAGAAAGGATTAGCAAGGGTGAAGTTAGGAGAGCTTTGAAGAGGATGCAGAGAGGAAAGGCGGTTGGTCCTGATGACATACCAGTGGAGGTATGGAAGTGTCTAGGAGAGATGGCAGTAGAGTTTTTAACTAGGTTGTTCAACGAGGTCTTAGAGAGTGAGAGGATGCCTGAGGAATGGAGGAGAAGTGTTTTGGTGCCGATTTGTAAGAACAAGGGAGATGTGCAGAGTTGTGGAAACTACAGAGGTATTAAGCTGATGAGCCATACAATGAAGCTGTGGGAAAGAGTAGTGGAAGCAAGGCTAAGGGGAGAAGTGAGCATTTGTGAGCAGCAGTATGGTTTCATGCCAAGAAAGAGCACTACAGATGCAATATTTGCTTTGAGAATGTTGATGGAGAAGTACAGAGAGGGTCAGAAAGAGCTGCATTGTGTCTTTGTAGATTTAGAGAAAGCGTATGACAGGGTGCCAAGAGAGGAGCTGTGGTATTGTATGAGGAGGTCTGGAGTGGCAGAGAAGTATGTTAGAGTGGTGCAGGATATGTATGAGAGCAGTAGGACAATGGTAAGGTGTGCGGTAGGTGTGACAAAAGGAGTTCACGGTGAAGGTGGGACTGCATCAAGGATCGGCTCTGAGCCCCTTCTTGTTTGCGGTGGTGATGGACATGCTGACAGATGAGGTCAGACAGGAATCTCCATGGACTATGATGTTTGCGGATGACATTGTGATCTGTAGTGAGAGCAGGGAGCAGGTGGAGGAAACTCTAGAGAGGTGGAGGTTTGCTTTGGAGAGAAGAGGAATGAAGGTTAGTCGCAGCAAGACAGAATACATGTGTGTGAATGAGAGGGATCCAAGTGGAACAGTGAGGTTACAGGGAGAAGAGATAAAGAAGGTGCAGGATTTTAAGTACTTAGGGTCAACAGTCCAGAGCAACGGGGAGTGTGGAAAAGAGGTGAAGAAGCGTGTGCAGGCAGGTTGGAATGGGTGGAGAAAAGTGTCAGGTCTGTTGTGTGATAAAAGAGTACCAGCAAGAATGAAAAGAAAGGTGTACAGGACAGTAGTGAGACCAGCGATGTATGGTTTGGAGACAGTTGTACTGAGGAAAAGACAGAAGGAAGAGTTAGAGGTAGCAGAGCTGAAGATGTTGAGGTTCTCTTTGGGAGTGACGAGGATGGATAGGATCAGGAATGAGTACATCAGGGGGACAGCACATGTGAGATGTTTTGGAGACAAAGTTAGAGAGGCCAGGTTGAGATGGTTTGGACATGTTCAGAGGAGGGAGAGTGAATATATCGGTAAAAGGATGCTGAGGTTAGAGCTGCCAGGCAGGAGGCCGAGAGGAAGACCAAAGAGGAGGTTTATGGATGTAGTGAAGGAGGACATGAAGGTAGTCGGTCTGAGAGAAGAGGATGCAGGGGATAGGGCTAGATGGAGGCAGATGATTCGCTGTGGCGACCCCTGAAGGGAACAGCCGAAAGGAAAAGAAGAAGATATAGGCCAAATTCCCTTAGTCATTCATAACACTGGGTTAGACCAATGAATATAGCAGTCGTGTGCGGCAAAATGCTGTTGAGCTTCACAAAATGGGAAGTGGTTATAAGACCACTGCATAAGCATTGAGAAAGCATAAGCATTGAAAATGCCCATTTCCAGTCAAGTTCCAGACACTCAGTGTCTCAACGCACTGTGAAGAGGATGGCTCGAGTGGCCAAAAAATCTCCAAGGATCACAGCTTGAGAACTGCAGAAGTTAGTTGTGTCTTGGGGTCAGAACTAAAGCCAAGCTAAAACTACAATCTGAAGTCACCTACATCACCACAAGTTGTTTGAAAGGGTTTCAAGAAAAAAAGTCTCTACTCTCATCCAAAAACAAACTCAAGCATCTTCAGTTTGCCAGACACTACTGGAACTTCAAATGGGATCGGGTTCTATGGTCAGATGAAACCAAAATAGAGCTTTTTGGCAATAAACACCAGAGGTGGTTTTGGCGCACACAGAGAGGTAGCCATATGGAAAAGTAGCCCATGCCCACGGTTAAATATGATGGTGGCGCTTTAATGTTTTGGGGCTGTTTTTCTTCCAGAGGACCTGGACATTTTGTTAGGATACATGGCATCATGGACTCTATCAAATATCAACAGATATTAAATGAAAAGCTTTCTGGTAGAGGCAGTCAGGTTAAAATATGCCATGGGTGGATCTTGAATTATCCAAAACATACATCAAAATCAACACAAAAGTGGTTTACTGACCACGAAATCAAGGTCATCCATGCCATGGCCATCCCAGTCCCCTGACTTGAAACCAATAGAAAACCTGAGGGGTGAACAGAAGAGGAGATTCCACTAGCGTGGACCTTGAAATTTAGAGGATCTGGAGAGATTCTGTATGGAGGAATGGTCTCAGATCCCTTGCCATGTATTCTCCAACCTCATCACGCAGTATAAGAGAAGACTCAGAGTTGTTATCTTGGCAAAGGTAGGTAGCACAAAGTATTGACTAAAAGGGTGCCAATAATTGTGGCACACCTATATTTAACACAGATTTTTTTTGGATAAACCTATGTTTTGCTTGCAATTGTTTGATATCCATGAGAGCGAGTATTTTTGTGAATTTTTGGAAAAAAGATCAGAAGGGTAAACAATAAAGACAATTTTTCACAGACTTCTTTGCTCATATTTACAAAGGGTGCCAATATTAGTGGAGGGCACTGTATATGGTCTTTAAGAATGCCTTTGACAAAAGAACGCATTGAAATCATTCTGATGGCTGAATTGGGAAGCTGTCTCAAGGTTGTGAGGGACTTGACCTTAACAGGAAACATGGCAAGCACATTACACACGACACTGTTGCCAAACTTATTAACAAATTTAAAGTGACTACATGTTATCCATTTTCTAAATCTCTAGGTGTTTTCAATTACTCAGAAACGGTCAATAAAATACCAGGTTTTGCAATATGTGTGGAAACCCTGATGTATCTGACATGTTGCAACACAAAAGCCTCGGTGAGAGAACAAACCTCTAACTGTGGTTTCTGGAGGATGATTAACTGTAGTATATACATGACCAAGCAAATAGGCTATTTTTGAAGTGGTTTTGTGTTATCAACCAAGCCAATTACCTTTTGTCTTAGTTTGTCCTAGATGTTTCTTTATGTTCAGAGCTCCTGGTGTAGGCATGGTCATTAGGCTTCTGAAGTCATCAGAACATCCCGCCACCTCACCTGAACTAACGGCTAGAAATGACAAAGAAAATTAGCACAATACACAGGCATGAAGTTATTCAATGATCATAGTAACACATTCCATTGCTATATCCATCTATCCATCCATCCATCCATCCATCTTCTGTACCACTTATCCTTACTGGGTTGCGGGGAACCTGGAGCCTATTCCAGGGAGCATGGGGCACAAGGTGGGTGATACCCTGGATGGGGTGCCAATCCATCGCAGGGCACAATCCCACACACATTCACACACCCATTCCTACACTATGGATACTTTTGGACATGCCAATCAGCCTACAATGCATGTCTTTGGATTGGGGGAGGAAACCCATTCCTATATATCATTTAGACTTTATTATACTGTGTCCTTTAATCCTTTAAGTTATACACACACACAAACACTCAGTGGTCACTTTATTAAGTACACCTACCATGTACCTACATTTGTTGGCTGTTTTAGTAGGTAAACCTACCATAAAGTTGCACTTTGTGGGTAACCAGGTACTGAATGCAGCTCATCTGTTGATATGCAAAGTGAACTCAGCTCCCCACCATACCCTGTGTAGCTCATCAGTTACTATGCTCAGTTGGTCAGCTACCATTCAAAGTACCATTCACAGCACGATACTGACATTGTTCTATTGATTTTATATCTATCTATCTATAGATAGACAGACAGACAGACAGACATAGATATACTAGTCAGTTGTAAGTAGTAATAGTCATACTCTTACCAATCATTTTGTTAGGGATGGAAGCCAAAACTGCCTGAATTGAGGGCTGTTTCTTAGGCTGTGGGGCAGTCCTTCAGACAAAAGATGTTACAGTGATTTTAGAAAACTAAAGCAAGTCAAATAAACTTTTTTTCCCTTTAAAAGGATTAACTTACATTGATGGTGCACATGCAAGTGACGACAGACCCCCATAGTGGAAGTCACTTTGGCACAGGCGTTCTCGTAAACTTCCACTGCCTTTTCCTTTACGAGGGGCAGTGCCTGTGTAACTGGACTGAAGCTCGGCCCTCTTTGAGCTCATTTTCTTGTACTGTGCTTTAACGTGGTACTGGCAGTACTGGCATTCATACTATTGACAGTGGGGAAAAAATGTATTACAAATCCAACCGAAATGAAAACATGGGTTTCTAGAAGAGGTAAACTCACCAAGTTGACTAGCTGTGTGCAGGAATCTCCATTTTTCTTTTTGGCTTTGCAGGTACCAAAATCCATGGCTTCTCCCAACATCAGAACCTTCTGTGGATGGTCAACTGTGAGGCAAAGCTGTAGAAAGGATATAGGCTGCATTATGCTGCATTATATTAGAGTACAAAGACAAGAACCAAATCAGTCTCATAGTAATGGAAAACATCCACTTATAGATACAATATATTTCATATATTTAAACTATATATTGCTTATTATAGGCTATATATTTCCCTCAATATCCATTGCAACCCTGGCCAGAATAAAGCAGATACTAAAGATGAATAAACGCTTTCCTGAGATATTTTGGGTATTGTCAGTATTTTAAAAACACTGCCTGACTCCACTGTTGTTTACAATAAGTAGCTGATTGGACATCAAGTTATACATTTTTGTACCCAATATTAATTCTCCCCACTTTTCTGTAATAAATAGCTTATTATTATTATTATTATTATTATATGCTAATTATAGTAACATACCTTTTCTATTTTGAAAGTGTTTTCAAGAATCATGTTATTTTCCCATAATGGCCGACTCCATTACAAACACTAATATCACTTCCATTATTAACACCAATATTACACACAATCATAATCCTTATTAAAATGAATAAACCAATTAAAACTAGACTATTTGTAAATGAATAGTATCAACATCATATGCAAAGCTACAGTATAGAAATTTTTCACTCTGCAATTTAACAGCTGGTGTCTCCATCTAGTGCTGAACATACAATGGAAAATCAAAATTAAATAATAATAATAATAATAATAATAATAATAATAATAATAATAATAATAATAAAAATAAATCACTCAGTACCTCATCAGCTAAACTAAAAAGCACAACCCTCATTTAACCTAATAAATGATCATCAGCTGCATGTTATCTTCTACACAAAATCTTTACTATTTGGTTTTTAGTAGTAAGGACAACACTGTCTCACCTCACTGGAGCCATCTTTGTTCTTCATTTGATTGGGGTTGAGTATACCAATCACTGTCCCAGTGTCAGTCTTCCACAGGTCTGTGTGAACAGTCCCAAAGAGGAAGAGCGATACATTCACATCTAAGTTATGAAGGTCATTCAGCTTCCAGATACTGAAAGTTTTCCCCTGTAAACAAATTGGTTTAAAACATTTGTTTAGTGATAAATCTAGAAACAGGTAATTTATCTGCTTCAGACACTGTGATATTTGTCACTATGCAATGCTGAAACTGGTCAGATGGTTTGCTGCTTACATTATTCTTGCTTTGTGGGGTGATTTTATTTATCAGCACAGCAAACGTGACCCAGTCGCTGTCTTCCAGATTTTCCCGAGCCAGTCGATCGGGCAGCTGTGAAAGCCGGATCATTCTGCGGTTAGCCATTTTGTGTTCGATTTCTACTGAGGACAGCCGAGGTCTCCTACAGAGGAAGGACAAGTGATGAAGACAATGGCACCACAGTAACGAAGGTCACAAACTTTAATCAAATGGCAATGCATGACACAATGTCAGTTCAGGTAAAATGACATCATGTAGCAATTACTAGCATTTAGCAATTATTTCTTCATGGTAAGCCTGTCACGATAACTACATTTGCTGGACAATATATTGTCCCAGAAATAGTTGCGAAACGATATTGTCATTTTAAGACCATTTTACACCACTGATATAATTATAATATAATAGCATAATAATGCTTTCAAGAGCAATGAACTTTTAATTCTTAAGAATATTCAGACATTGCAATCCAATATACAATAACTACATGCTTCAGTTATTCACTGTCCGTGTTTTGGTGCGTTGTTACAGAAAGCGTATATTCACAACGTGACTTACCATTCTATCTAGCGTGTTACTTAAGTACAAGTTCACTTATGCATTCACTTCATTTCGTGCAGACTCAAGTTGTAATATTAGGTTTATTTTGTGTATATGTCTGATTAATCTCATGTGTGTATAGGATGCGATTGGGTGAGTTAATTAACCCACTAGTAAAGCGCTTCAGTTTACCACTGTTCAGCTTCAGCTCACACAGTTTATGCGGCTCAATCCCCGACATTATTGACTATGACTGGATTATTTGAAACACTAAAACTATTCTTTCTAGATTTTTCACACAAAAAAAAAGTTAGTGCAAATTGTTAGTGCATTGTGAATATCTTGCATCATTTTTTCAACAGAATGTTTTATTTAAAAAATCGGTGCTAGTGCTTGCTACACATCTTAAATTTGAATGTACAAATTTTGCATTTGAATGTACAATTTTATCTTAAATTCAAGAAATATTTGAAGTTCGAATTTTAATTTGACAGCCCTAGAGCAGACGAGAGGACAGAAGCTGTGCGAATGGCTAAAATGTAATGGGCACATCTAAACACAATGGGCAATATCAAGGTCAGCAAAAATGATCGAGGTCATGTCCATATATCATACGATAAGTCGATAACATAATTATCGTGACAGACCTACTTCAAGGAATTATATTGTTTTTATAATAGTTTTACTAATTTACTTTATATTAGTTTTAGCAGTCTAACAAATTTTAACCAAATGCCACTTTGTGAGTCAATGTCAGTTCAGGTAAAATGATTTCCCGACTAACAAGGAAAAACAATAAGGCCGAATATCGGCAAATAATCTATGGCTTCATTATATAAAACACAAAATACACACCTAAGCCTGAGACCTGAGAATTTCTCCACGGTAACATCCTGAGTGACAGATGGTCGGGGTGTGGTCTGTCTTGCAATGGGAGGGGCCACACCAGCACTTTTGCTTGCTGGTGGTGACTTCATTGTGTTGTTGACCGTACTGCTACTCCTCATTGGCTGTGACAGCTTGTCACTCACACCCTGACTCAAAAAAGTCTGGTTTTCCGGGGAGGCTGTTTAAAAAAAAAGTTAAGGCATCAGCTTCGCTTTACTTGTTATGCACACACTTCAGTTTTTGTTTATATGTCATTACCTGGCAAAAGATAATATCAATAAAAATCCTACAGTACTCAGCAAAGTCTTCATACATACATGATAACTGCCTACCTGCTTTGGGTTGGTGTCCAGTCCTCTGCTTGTTCTGCACTTTCCCAGTCAGCTCTGCTGCTGAGAATCGGGGTGAGGAAAACACTGTAGCTGCTTTCTGGGGCGTCTTGCTGCTCTGATTTGCTTTGATTTGTCTGCTGCTCTGCTGAGGTGAAGTCAGAGTCTTGCTGTTCTGCTGGGCTGCTGGTGAGCTCTTGGTACTTGTCTGCCTTTGTGAGGAGAAAGTGTTGTCTTCTGTATGTTTGGGCCGGGAGACATCCGCACACTTTTGTGATGCCTCCAGCTGCTGCTGTAGCTTCTGCATCTTCTCTCGCATGTTCCTCAACTCAGCTGGTATGGAAAACAACACCATCAATACAACACAAACATGTATGCATGACATAATACAAGTAGGACAAATCAGCAGAAGTTTGCATTAGATACTTAGATACTGCTACAAAAAAAAAAAAAAAAAAAATATATATATATATATATATATATATATATATATATATATATATATATATATATATATATATATATATATATATATATATATATAACACACACACACACACACAGTATCTCAAAGTACACCCCTCACATTTTTGAAAATATTTTATTACATCTTTTCATGGGACAACACTGAAGAAATGACACTTTGCTACAATGTAAAGTAGTGAGTGTACAGCTTGTATAACAGTGTAAATTTGCTGTCCCCTCAAAATAACTCAACACACAGCCATTAATGTCTAAACCGCTGGCAAAAAAGTGAGTACACCCCTAAGTGAAAATGTCCAAATTGGGCCCAATTAGCCATTTTCCCTCCCCGGTGTTATGTGACTCATTAGTGTTACAAGGTCTCCGGTGTGAATGGGGAGCACACTCTCATACTGGTCACTGGAAGTTCAACATGGCACCTCATGGCAAAGAACTCTCTGAGGATCTGAAAAAAAGAATTGTTGCTCTACATAAAGATGGCCTAGGCTATAAGAAGATTGCCAACACCCTGAAACTGAGCTGCAGCACAGTGGCCAAGACCATACAGCGGTTTAACAGGACAGGTTCCACTCAGAACAGGCCTCGCCATGGTCGACCAAAGAAGTTGAGTGCACGTGCTCAGCATCATATCCAGAGGTTGGCTTTGCAGAATAGACATATGAGTGCTGCCAGCATTGCTGCAGAGGTTGAAGGGGTGGGGGGTCAGCCTGTCAGTGCTCAGACCATACGCCGCACACTGCATCAAATTGGTCTGCATGGCTGTCGTCCCAGAAGGAAGCCTCTTCTAAAGATGATGCACAAGAAAGCCTGCAAACAGTTTGCTGAAGACAAGCAGACTAAGGACATGGATTACTGGAACCATGTCCTGTGGTCTGATGAGACCAAGATAAACTTATTTGGTTCAGATGGTGTCAAGCGTGTGTGGCGGCAACAAGGTGAGGAGTACAAAGACAAGTGTGTCTTGCCTACAGTCAAGCATGGTGGTGGAAGTGTCATGGTCTGGGGCTGTCATGGTCTGGGGCTGCATGAGTGTCATGGTCTGGGGCTGCATGAGTGTCATGGTCTGGGGCTGCATGAGTGTCATGGTCTGGGGCTGCATGAGTGTCATGGTCTGGGGCTGCATGAGTGCTGCCGGCACTGGGGAGCTAATGCCAACATGTACTGTGACATACTGAAGCAGCGCATGATCCCCTCCCTTCAGAAACTGGGCCGCAGGGCAGTATTCCAACATGATAACGACCCCAAACACACCTCCAAGACGACCACTGCCTTGCTAAAGAAGCTGAGGGTAAAGGTAATGGACTGGCCAAGCATGTCTCCAGACCTAAACCCTATTGAGCATCTGTAGGGCATCCTCAAACGGAAGGTGGAGGAGCGCAAGGTCTCTAACATCCACCAGCTCTGTGATGTCGTCATGGAGGAGTGGAAGAGGACTCCAGTGGCAACCTGTGAAACTCTGGCGAACTCCATGCCCAACAGGGTTAAGGCAGTGCTGGAAAATAATGGTGGCCACACAAAATATTGACACTTTGGGCCCAATTTGGACATTTTCACTTAGGGGTGTAGTCACTTTTGTTGCCAGCGGTTTAGACATTAATGGCTGTGTTGAGTTATTTTGAGGGGACAGCATCAATTTCAAAATAAATGTTTATCTTCAAAAAACTATGCGGTTGATTAGGTAAAACATCAAATACCTTGTCTTTATATGTTTTTTGTTTAAATACAAGTCAACGTACATTTATAAATCACTCCTCTTTTTTTTATTAGCATTTTCCGTACTGTCCAAACTCTTTCAGAATTGGGGTTATATAAACACAATGTATCTGAACCACTACCATATTACAGAGGAAGCTCCTTTTTGGGGAATAATTGTTCTTCCTCATCTAGGTTTGGAACTCGTAAACACATCGTCAACTGTATCGTCAATATCGCGGGATGACAAATTCTTATCACTGGGAGGAATTGTACCGGTATATCATGGATGATACGATATTGAACAGCCCTACTCCGTAGTGTACATACTGAACAGGAAGCAACCTGCGATTCAATCTAACTTGAAAATGGTAGCTTTTATTTAATGTAACACTGAGCTAAACATTCAACATGTTAAAACACGATAACATTCCTGTAGGTAAATAAATAACATCAAATGTAAAGCATTTAAAAATTTCTTGTATTGCCTGCTAAAGCAGTCAGAAAAAGGTCAATTGAAAAGATTGACCTTGAAATAGACATTGGGAGTCACTACAGTCAGTCGCAAAGTAATTTTAGCCACAGATATCATTTTACTCATTTGGCTGATACTTTTATCAAAGCAGCTTGCAAATACAACTGCACAGTTTAAGAGTTAAGGGTTTGTTAGTAACACCTTAACCACCGAGTCACCTCTACCACTGCTAAAACATTATGTAGATGATAATATTAGATCCGTTTATAAAATCAATGATTTGCATTATTTTCAGCTTTATCAACATGTCCCTGCATGCCTGCTTCCTCGGTATGCTTGCTTCCTAAGCACGAAGTATCAAATGCAATGAAGTATCAAATCTGTGAGACGACATTTTGCTGTTATTTCCATTGACAAGTGAACCTTATGGTAAGTAAACAATGATCAGCCATAACTTTAAAACCACTTGCCTAATATCGTACAGGTCCCCCATGTGCCGCCAAAACAGCTCTGACCTGTCGAGGCATGGACTCCACAAGACCCCTGAAGGTGTGCTGTCATATCTAGCAGCAAATGTTAGCAGCTGATCCTTTAAGTCCTGTAAGTTGCGAGGTGGGGCCTTCATGGATCAGACTTGTTTGTCCAGCACATCCCACAGATGCTCGATCGGATTGAGACCTGGGGAATTTGGAGGCCAAGTCAACACCTTGAACTCTTTGTCATGTTCCTCAAACCATTCCTGAACAAGCTTTGCAGTGTGGCAGAGCGCATTATCCTCCTGAATGAGGCCAGTGAGATTTGGGAATAGCGTTTACCATGAAGGGGTGTACTCGGTCTGCAACATTATTTAGGCAGGTGGTTTTAATGTTATGGCTGATCAGTGTATAGTTACAGTATGGTTCACCTGTCAATGGAAATAACAGCAAAATGTGGTATCGCAGATTTGATACTGCATCTTTACCAGCGCCTTTCTATCTGTAAGTGATTTATGTATATTCAATATCAAGTGCAATGCAAATCTGTAGCGAAGAATGACCCATGTCCAGGAATTGAACTAATCTCACCTTCCAGGTCCTCTTTGGATCTGTTATGCTCACTTTCTGCTTCTGTGCCCGAGTTCTCCAACGTCACATCCTCCTCCTCCGGCTCAGCATAACCTTCACCATCTTCGTCGTCATCATCATCTTCGTCGAACAGACCATCCAGGTTATCTTCCCCTTCTTTGGAAGAGGAGTTCTCTGGATCCGGACCCTGACTCTCCTCAAATAAGGAGAGCAGCATGTCCAGGTTTTCGTCCTCAGCTGGTTGGGATGACAAATCACAAAGATAGAATTACAGTCTGCTCTTTCATGCATGTTACATGTTATAGCAGCTATGTATTAAAGACAGCAGGAATTCAGGACTTGTATTTGTCCTATACAACATAGAGACAGCTGTAAACAATAACTGCAGAAGGGGAAGAGAGTAAGAAATAGAAATGATAGTGGAGACAGCAGTAGCATAAGATATAAGGTGTTAAATTACAGTCAGATCACAGATGAATAACCTTAAAATGTGTAAAGATAAGTTTTAATGATTTGAAAACAAATGACAACATAATGCGATTTTGTGATCCAAACCTGTTTAACCTACAACAACTCACCAGTCATTACACCAGTCTTCTTTACCAGCAATTAAAGAACTGAACTGCTTTCCTTGTTTTGTTTTGTTTTTTTAAATCAGTGAATGACTTGGAATATTGCTGGCAGCTGTTAGTTAACTAAGGTAGGTAACTAGCCAAGGGTTAACTCACAACTAAACTAAGTAAACAGGTTAACAGTACAATACAACATTTAAAAATTAAGCTGACACCGATTATATCAACATCTTTGTACAACTTATGATGAACAAAACAACGACAGGAAAGTCCCAGTGTGCATAATCCCTAAAATAATTTCTCGAAAGCATTAAATACGAAGCAATATATCTAGAAGATGCTATTCTGTTCTGTCCGGCTCTGTTCACTGGTGGCGCGAAAAACGTTAAAAACGCAAGGACCCTTACAAACACGTCATTTAGAAAGGGGCAGCTATTACGCCTGATCAAAAATAAAAATTTGTGGCAACAGCTGTATCTGCCAAGTCGCTCAGTGCACTACACTACAACGATTCTATTCCATTAATTAATCTATTCAGTCTGTATTATGTATGTCTACATGTTAGTTAGTTAGTGACAGTAACACAATGTTCAGGCGGACAACCACTGCTTACGCTGATCTTTACATCATCGCCTCCCGGAAGTACTTGGTTTACATGTTGTGCAGATCATTGGAAAATGGCGTTAAGGCTTTGTGGCTTGTGACTGATTGCAAAAACAGAAGCGCAGGAAAATTTAGCACACAGAAGCTTGAGCATATATTCACTCCATACACAACCATTTTTTTTTAAAGGAATTACCTTTATTCATAATAGTATGCATATACATATTTATTTTTGGTTCGCAGATTCTAGACTGTTAAATTATAGTAGGTTTTTAATATAGAACTACTCTGTTAGACCACATTAATCAGTCATTCACATACAAACACAAACTATTTTTTTCTTTTCCTATAAAGAACAACATTATAACCAATTTCCTTAAAATAAGTGCTTATCGTAGTTTACCTGCTCTAGTGAGATGAGTAATCTGTTCTAGTGTAAATCTGCCTCTGATTGTCCCTGAGTATATATACAATATAATATGTCCTGATACATATAATAATAAACATTCACATACTTTACTCCTGTGTAATTACTGAGCAGAATTGTAAATAATATAGCTTTTACCATATTGTGCTATTACCACACAAAAGGCTGACAGTTTCAATTTTTACCTCTGAGACAATCATAAATTAATACACTTTTTCTAACTACACAGGTTTCTTATTTTCAAAAATAAATAACATCCATTGATAATAACAGCTGGAGTGCTATACACTCTGTACATATTAGTACAAAACTACTATACATGTTCCTTTATGCCATTTAAAATGAGGTATTGGTCCTACATGAGGGCTGTGTGGGTAGGCTGTATTCTTGCATGGCATGAAAATCACACTTCATATTCAGAACAGACTTATGAATACATTTTCCATGTGGCACACACTGCTCTCAGAAGGCATTAAATAACAGTTCACACAAATAAGTCCTAACAGTTTGCTTGCATTTGACAGACCTACAGTACTGTGCAAAAGTTTTAGGCACATGCAAAGAAATGCTGTAGAGCAAAGATGCCTTCAAAATAATGAAATTAAATGTTTCTCCATTTAAAAAAAAATACTGTAAAGAGCAGTAAACAGTAGTAAATGAAACAAAATCAATATTTGGTGTGACAAAAAAATAAAAAATAAAAATAAAAATAGTAGTCTACGGTACAATTTGTGCAGTTTTATAAAGAAATTAGCTGGTGAGTTTTATCTTGCAGAACCAGCCACAGTTCTTCTGGAGACGTTAACTGTTGCACTTGCTTCTTATTTTTGCAGCAAAACCCAGCAGCCTTCATTGTGTTTTTTGTCTGAAAAGTGTCTCTTATGTAATATGCTGCTTTCTTTAATGGCATACAACATTTTTCTGTAACATTTAATTTTGTGCTAGAAAACTAATGTTTGGGAATCTAAAATATTTTCTGTACGGACTTGATAATGTAGAAGTCATAAAATAAAAAATCTATAACAAATATTGTACAAAAAAAATAGGGAGCCTAAAGCTTTTGCACAGTACTGTATACATACAGTTGAGTGCAAATGTTTGCATCCCCTATGATTTTCTACAAAAATTTAAGAAAGTAAACATGAAATGCGGTGTATCCAAAGAATCAGAAACATCAGACAAAATCTAAGAAATATTTGAGCAGAAATATTTGAGCATGACAATCTCCAAACTCGATCTGAAAAAAGAAGTCATCTAAAAGAGTTGCAACAGACATGTCACGAATAATGGGCAAGGATTGGGCTAGATGGAGCCAATATTTAAAACTGACAGGATCCAAAAGCTGTTCCAAAAGAGGCTATAAAGGAGGTTGGAGACAATTATAAAGGAAAAGGATGGGCCTACAAGTTAATGAAGCGAGATAGAGGTTTTTTTTTTGTTTTTTTTTAACTGTTAATATAGTAACATACATAATTGGGACATTTTAGCTAACGGACAAACATGTGAAACACCAGAAATTAAACATGGCTACTAGTAAAATTTGTAAGGGTGTGCAAACTTTTGCACTCAGCTTTATCATTCCCTGTAGTGAATCCCTGGAGTAAAAGGCACTGCATACAACTACAGGCTTGCACATTTGTCCACTGGGGCTGTATATTAGTGTACAACCATACAGTTTAATCAGAGCAGGTTAATCTGTTAATCCACTAGCAGGTTAATCTGTTAATCCTCTTGTTACGGTCCTGAAGACGGAGGGCATTATTTAGGCATAGGCTACCTCACATCCAGCTACACCACCAACTCCAACCTGTAGTTCAATGTTCAGTACATATCCTTATAAATTTCCTGCAGTAGTGGATGGAGAGAAGTGTCCTGTGTTTCCTTAATGTCCTGGACTAACTGTGCATGCTCCGTTACGAGCTGCCGAAGATCAGCAAGTTTCTGCAGGAGTTTGGGGAAGAGCAAGGTGTCGTCGGGGTGGTTGGTCTGCAGGTGGAGCCTCAGAGCATGAATGATATTTTCTTGAATGCATTCGACATGTGACACGTTTCCCAGTCCTGGTCGGTCTGCAAGAGTTGGGAGTTGGTAGTGGGGGTGGGTGTGGGGGTTGTGGCGGCATAACAAAAGACAGAGAGAAATATAAAAATGGAGTAAGAGAAACACTGAACATTATTTCTCTAGGTAAATTAATGACCGCATATAGAGCGTATTGCATGGCATGTTAAACAGGGATCCTGTGAAAGAAAGAGTGAGCATGTAGCAGGCTGTAGTTAAATTCTCAGGCCATACAGAACCCTGTGGGCTGCAGCTGGAGTAAACACTCATGGAAGCTGTGGATTTTTTTGCTGAAGGAGAAAAAAAAAATCACCAAAGATACTCTGAGCCTGGCTATTATTATGTAACTTTATTCAAACACCCACTCAGTACTGGAGATGAAAAAAAGCAGAGAAGGAAAGCCCTCACACACAGCTTACACTTATATAGCTCATTAAGTTCTCATAAAAATGTACAATAAACAGTTTCTCTAAGCAAAATAAAACATTTTGACAGAACGTTTGCCAGAACCTCACATTTATAAAAGTAACACTGGTGCATCTTTCAGTTCTGTACTAACAAAAGAAAGTTTGATCAATTTTAAAATTAATTTTGAATTCAGTTCCATTGAACACATTTCTGGCCCACTTGAAAAACAGTAGTCTGGGGTTCACTTTAATTGAACTCGGGCACTACCACTCTATGTGTGAAAGTGTAGGATAAGCGATATGGAAAATATAACATTTACTAAAGCCGGGCACAGCCTTGGCAAACTCGGTAAGCTGTGTGACCGTTTTCCATATTGCTTATCCTACACAGGGCTGCAGGGGAGCCTGGAGCCTATCCCAGGGAACTTGGGGCACAATGCAGGGGACACCCTGGACAGGGTGCCAACCCATCACAGGGAACAACCACATACAGACTCACACACACATTCACACACTATGGTACACCGCCACTCCTGTGTCAGTGAAACCTTCCTGCAGGTCCTTAGTGTCATATGGGGGTTTTGCTTTGCCTTTCTGGCCAGGATATGGGTAGTTCTTTCTGACAATTTTCTTGGTCTTCCAGCTCTTGCCTTGAGTTCCCCTTAACTGCAATTTCTTAATGACACTTCAGACAGTGGAAATTGTGAGCTGGAAGCACTTTGATATCTTTTATAGCCTTCCTTGCTTTGTAGGCATCAGTTAGCTCAGTTAGAGGAACCCATGGTTGTTGAGTGTTAGCACAAGGTTTGAAGAATCATAGAATTCATTATGCTTTAGAATTGCTATTCCTAATGACATGTTTTGACCTGCCTAACAAGTTCTAATGAGTCAGTTAAGGCCTAATTACTTAATTAAGTTGTGATAGTTTACAACTCAAAGGGTACTTTCTTAATTTTTTTTTTTTTTTTTTTTTTTTTTTTTTAAAGTTCATCAAATACAAGTTTTTGCTTCTCTTCACTTCAAAAATCAAAATTTTCTAAATTTGGCCACAGGTGCTCTGGCCAGCTGTACCTATTGTCTCCAGTTTTGGAAACACGGCAGAAGTGATGATCAAATTTAAAATAATCACATTTTGTTGCTTTTCAGCCTGAAATGAAGACGGACACAGTTTTTGTTTTATCCAGCTGTATTTACTCAGTGCAAATTATAACATCCAAGTGAAAGATATAACACCAACATGTCAGAATTTTTTATTTTTTTTAAATTAAAAAATATAATTACTGAGTTGGAAAAAGGATCACCCCCCTCCTAAAAATGACTTGTAAACTCAATCAGGTGTAGCTAATCACCTTCTCAATGGCACACAAAGCCATTTGAATTTCAACTGTGATCAGCTGTGGTTATTTTGATTAGCTCAGTATGAAAAGTCCTTGGTAGTGCAACTGAAGCAAACAATCAATTATGGGTGGCAAGGCACTGTCAAAAGATCTCCAGGATAAAGTTGTGGACAGGCACAAGTCAGGAGATGGATACAAAAAAAAATTCAAAGGCTTTATCAATGCCTAGAAGCACAGTGAAGTCTATTATTAAGAAGTGGAAGGTATTTGGTACAACACAGACCCTCCCTGGATCAGGACGTTGCTCCAAACTGGATGAAAGAGCCAGGAGGAATCTGGTCAGAGAGGCTACCAAGAGGCCTACAGCAACTCTGAAGCAGTTGCAGGAATTTATGACAAAGAGTGTTCATTGTGTGCATGTGACAACAATATCAAATTCTCCACAAATGTGGCATGTATGGGAGGGTTGCAAGAAAAAAGCCACTCCTCAAGAAAGGCCACATGAATGCACCTTGAAGATTCTGAGGCCACATGGAAAAAGGTGTTATGGTCAGATGAGACTAAAATTGAATTATTTGGCCTCAACACCAAACAATATGCATGGCGGAAATCCAATACAGCTCACCATCCAAATAACACCATTCCTACAGTAAAGCACGGAGGTGGTAATATCCTGCTATGGGGGTGTTTCTCTGCAGCAGGAACTGGAACACTTGTCAGGATAGAAGGAAAATGGATGGGGCGAGGAAGAAGGTTTACCTTCCAACATGACAATGACCCAAAGCACACAGCAAAACTGAACACACAGTGGTTGAAGGAGAAAAAGGTGAATGTCCTTGCATGGCCTAGTCAGAGCCCAGACTTAAAATCCATTGAAAATCTGTGGAATGACTTGAAGACTGTAGTCCACAAACGGTCACCATCAAATTTAACTGAACTTGAGCAGTTCTGCAAAGAAGAGTGGGCAAATATTGCAAAGTCTCGATGTGCAAAGTTAGTAGAGACATATCCCAACAGACTAAAGGCTGTGATTAAAGCAAAAAGGTGGTTCAACAAAATGGGGGGGGGGGGTGATTCTGTTTTTTAAATTTAAAAAAAAATTTTCTGACATGAGGGTGTTATATCTTTCACTTGGATGTTATAAGTTGCACTGAGTAAATACAGCTGGATAAAACAAAAACTGTGTCTGTCTTCATTTCAGGCTGAAAAGCAACAAAATGTGATTATTTTAAAGGGGGGTGATTCTTTTCTATACCCACTGTATATAATTTGGAAGAAATTTGTTTGTGTGAACTCAAGCATGACAATGCCCTAAGACTGTAAACAGAATTTCCATTTCATGAAATTTAAAGCACTCACACTGACTTACCTCCACAGCAGATAATGGCAGCCACAAACAGTGCCAGGTCACTGTCGTCCAGCTCCAGAGCATTGAAACGCATGGCGAACTGGAACTTGGACTCTATCATATCACTGAAAGGCTTGCGGAGGCTCTTAAGGAACTCACGGGTAATAAAGCCACTGCCCCGTGCCACCAGCATCCCGTCCTTGTTCATGCATGAAGCCAGCAGGGCAAAGAAAGCTTCATGCACACCGTACTTCAACAGTGTCACCTGGTCATTGAGGTCGAGGCTGGGGAAGCCGGGCACAGCCTTGGCAAACTCGGTAAGCTGCGTGACCGTTTCAACCGAGATGTATTGACAACAATGGAAGAGGCGATCCTCAGTCTCCTGCCCCTGAACATTAAGTGCAAAGTCCTCCCTTCCCTCACTCAGCATCTGGGTGACCAGAACAGGCTGTGCCTGCTGTAGTGTGTCCAGGTCATGAATGACAAAAGGCTGGTGAAAGCATTGCAGGGGTGAAAAAAACATGAAAGGATAATTACTACTAGCAATAATGTAATAGCTGGAGTAGCAAGCAGCAACTGTACAAGCTCAGGATGCCAGGATGCACAGATCATTCTTACTCTCTGATGTAATTACATGTTTCCTTAGTATTACTTTAGCCATTAAATAATTCATAATAGTTGCAGAGTAATATGTTTTAAGAATAAGTGAATAATAAGCTGGGAGTTTAGAGAGTTTAAGGCACACAGCTATGGAAAGCCTGCCATCATAAATCAGAACAGAAAGATTTGAATACAAATGTAAAAAATTAAAATTAGGTAAATTTTACTATTTATTATGGTGGTGCAGTGGGTAGCATTGCTGCCTCACAACTCCAGGCTCCCTGGTTCAAACCTGAGTTCGAATGAATGAATTACTTTCATGAATACATACGGTCATGTGAAAAAATAAGTTCACCCATTGGAAATTGTTTTTTTTTTTTTTTTTTTTTAAACATATTTGGACAAGCAAACGTTTGATCCTCATTGAAACAGTGCCTATTAATAAAGCTGATACACCATCAAATCAACATTTTGTAGTAATTTTCACAATTGAAATAAACAAAAAAAACAACAACAGATCAGTCACATGGAAAAAGTAAGTGCACCCCTACATTTATCACACTTTCAAATCCATACAATTTTAATCAGGTGTTCAAGATTGGGTGCCAGTGATTAGAACCTGCTTAGGGAGTGCAGGTGGAACCTGTCTTATTTAAACCACTCACATCTACTGTCTTGTTTTCCCTTTGTTATTGAGGTGTGTGGTGTCATCATGCCAAGATCTAAAGAGTTCTATAAGGCCTTCAGAAAAAGGTTGTGGATGCCTATGAGTCTGGCAAGGGATTTAAAAAGATCTCCAAATGATTTGAAATACATCATTCCACTACAAGGAAAATCATCTACAAGTGGTGCAGATTTCAAACGACTGCCAATTTGTCCAGGACTGGCCATCCCAGCAAATTCAGCCCAAGAGCAGACCGTCTGATGCAAAAAGAAATCTCCAAGAACCCCAAAATTTCATCACAATATCTGCTAGTAAGTCTTGCAACTGTTGGTGTCTACAATCAGAAAGAGATTGCACAAATTTGATCTGCATGGGAAGCATGCCAGGAAAAAGGCTTTGCTGTCTAAAATGAACATTACAGCAAAACTACAGTTTGCCAGTGAGCATACAGGTAAAGACCAGGCCTTTTGGAATAATGTGCTCAGGACAAACAAATGAAAGATACTGTTTGGCCACAGTAACAGCAGACATGTTTGGTGCAGACCAAAGACAGCTTTTCAGGAGAAGCACCTCATACCAACTGTGAAGCACGGTCGTGGAAATGTTATGGTTTGAGGTTGCTTCGCTGCCTCAGGGACTGGACAGCTTGCATTCATTGATTCAACTATGAATTCTGCATCATATCAAAGAGTGCTTTAAGATAATGTGATGCCATCTGTCCAAAAGATGAAGCTGAATCAAAAGTGGACCTTTCAACAGGATAATGATCCTAAGCACACTAGCAAATCCACCAAGGAATGGCTCAAAAATAAGAAATGGAGGGCCATGGAATGGCCTAGTCAAAGCCTGGATTTCAGTCCCATTGAAATGTTGTGGGGGGATTTGAATCAGGCAGTACATGCAAGAAAACCCTCAAACATCTTGCAACTGAAAGAATATTGCATGGAACAGTGGTCAAAAGTTCTAGCAAGCCGACAAGCCTACAAGCAGTTATTTCTGCGAAAGGGGGCAATACTAGCTTCTGAGGCCAAGGGTGTACTTACTTTTTCCACAGAAGAATATGGTTGAAAAAGCAATTTTTCCTTGTGGTTTTGTTCAAGCATATCAACTCATACAGGCACTCTTTCAAAGATGATCAAATGTTTGCTTTCCAAATATGTCAAGAAAAGCGAACAATTTCCATGAGGTGTACTTATTTTTTCACATGACCATATTTTTCACATATTTTTCACCAGTAAAGTTCCAAAGGGAGAATAGATGCACGTGTATTGATTAATATGTATTAATATATATTAATATGTTCTATTAATATGTAGTGTTAAAACTATGAACTGGTGTAAATGTGTGAAGAAAAATAACAGTAATGTGCAAATTAATGAACTTTTATTACTCACTGGCATGTTGGTCTTGCCAGTGAGAAAGCCTCGTGCTTTAGCCTTGTTCAGGTGGAACTGTTTAAGATAGGCCTCATGGATTTGGCTGGCCAGAGTCTTCCAGTCATCCAGCTGCGTCTCTCTCTCTTCTTTCTCAGGGATCTGCAGCTCTGCTCTGAGCTTCAGCTTCTCGGACTGTGGCATCCTCCCAAAACGAATTGCTATGACAAAAACAAACACTATAGATATGATTTCATCCAAACATACACTGTCTCACATAAACAAAGGTAAGTACATGCACGCACAATGACTAACACAATTCCTGGGAAGGGTACAAGTTGGCAGGTGGCCTAAGTAGGTGTGATATAATCCTGGACTCAGTGTGAAGCCCTGAACATTGTGGAAGGTCACAAACCACTCCAGTGACCGCACATGTATGTATGTAAACTCTATATGCTCATGTACTGGTCAAGGACGGTCTAGAGTACAGATAGGTAAGGATGCATGCGGGAGGCTTTGTAGAGAAATATTTTCCCACACAACCAGACTGCTTTGTCCTTGATGAGTGGATGAGATCAAAGTCCTGTGGCAAAAGTGGCCAGTGTATCTCCACGTCATCCAGGTCATAGGTGCTTGAGAAAAAAAAACCAAAAAACTTTTTTGTGTTTGTCTGCTGGCCCAAATTTGAGAGCCACAGCATCAGACCACATCTTCAGTATACAACATCCAACTCATGCTTATCATGCTTATTCTGTCATGCTTATTCTGCAGATAACAATTTTAAATAGACAAATATCAAAAATAAAATAAATAAAAATAAAATAAAAATTGGCACCAGATTCTATTTTCTGTGTAATTTTAACTGTATTTTAAATCCACTGGCTCATTTAAATATTTATTATGTTGATTTTATGTTAGTTTATTTTACCAAACAAAACTGATTATATAAAGTGCATTATGTTAATGTTTTAATGGAAAGTTATTCAGTGTGAGCGATTACATTGTGTTTACCTACAAAGTGATTTCATGGAAACTCTAACACATATAATGACCAATAAAGTAATCAGAGGGCATACCTGGCTGTGTAATTATAGTATAAACCTATAAAAACGTGATGGAGCACTGTGTTGAAAGCCAGAGCCAAGATGAACACAAAGCACTCACCGTTGTGGGACATGCCCACGGCAAGGCACTTGTGGAAACGGCAGTACTGGCACTTGTTCCGGTTCTTTTTCTGGATCTTACAGTGGCGCTCACACTTGTCGTACTCCAGCTTCAGGCGTATGGTTCTCCTGAAGAAGCCCTGTAGAGAATTTATACAGGGTGGGCATTTAAAGAGTGTTAAAGATAGGATCAATTGCAATATCCTAGTAGTAAATTATAATCATAACACACAGCATGTGTAGTAAATTGGCATGATATGACAGGGTAGAGTGCCCTTGTGATAAGGCATATTGTGCCATATGTGAGTCACTGATTACCACGCAATTGTCTTTATAAACAATCTCTCTTAGCAGTAAATAAAATTCGAAGAAGACCGGAAGTATCCGCCCACAAACTGACATGTGTTTAATTTCAAAGTCCAGTCATGATAGTTGAAACTGTCAAAGCTGAAGCCATTGTAACTGATCATGCTGTCAATATAACTACTCACTGTTATTACCAGAATTCTTATACAGTACCACACTGTACAGTTCAATATACAATCCTACTATTTATTTATTTAGTTAGTTAGTTATTGTGCACACAACATACTTTGTACCTCTGTGTTTTATTTTGTATTTTACCTGTGTTTTATTTTTCCTTTACCTCTACTTGCTTTGATTTATATGACTGCTTTGCTATTTCACTCACCTCTGCAAATTTCACTCGCCTTTTACTTTTTATCCCATGGAATGTGACAATAACTTGATGCCAGAAAAATTGGATGTAACAATAAATCAAAATCAATCAAAAACATGATTGACTGATTGCTTCCTTACATGGCCGCATTGCATTATATGCATGTATGTAATATTTAATGATCAAATAATGGCAGTGGAATCATGTTATGGGTAATGGCCACTATTTGAATGCTCTTGCCAACTGTGTCTAAGATCAGATAGTTGGGAAAGTGTGAGGCAAGGTCAGCAAGAGAAACGACAGACATATAGGAATTAGAAACATTCATGTACAACCAACTGCACTTTAGCCTCTACCCCATTACTTAATAGTCATTTGAACATAAAAGCTATGCTTTCTGTGTACAGTATGTGTATGTACGTGTGTGTAAGATCCAGTGAGACTTACACCAGACAGTCCAGTCATGAGATCTACATTTTTAAATTATTCATGTCAGCTGCCTAGGTACCACGTCACGGTTAAAAAACAGATGTCTTTGCGTCATAGGCATGAGTCAAAAACACGTGCATGTCAATGGAAATGAACATGCTGTAGAGTGGACACTGGGCTATAAACAGCTTGTCTGATATACAGCAATCATACCAGAAGCCAAAGTAAGCCAGATACCAGGGTGCTAATATGAACATATCAAACATGCCAGCCATTAAAGACCAGCCAAGAACACACTGTGGAGAACCTCGAATGTCTTCTGTGATTTTCAATTCCTCAGTTGTACCTATTTACCATGTGCTATTCATGCTTAACCGAAATTGCAAAATACAAAAATATAGCCAACCAAAAGAAAAATAGCTAAATAAATAGCTATTGCAAATAGCTTTATCTGTCTCTATTACATAAATAAACAGGCTGCTCTCTGTAAATATTCTGTTAACAATGCAGACATCAGAACAACAAATATTTAATCAAGTCCTCCTGCAAGTGGCATGCCTACTCAGATTTACCAAAAAAAACCAACAACAACAAAACAGACCAGCAGACATTAGAGATGGAGAGAAGAGAGGTAGTTGGAACATGTTAAGGTCAATGTGAAGTTCGCCATCTGTATGCCTATAGCACTGCACAGGCAATGAGAAAGAAATGAGATTTGCAAACCCTTGTGCCAGATCTGTTCCTCTGAGATGCAGGCTGTACTGTAGATGGGTCTTTTCAGAGTAACATGAGCATGAGATTCACAACAATTTAAAAAAATATTCCAAGTCAAATTATAAAAACATGCTGACTGCAATCTAGAGATAGAGGAGAGTTTGAAAACTGCATCACACTTCCGTGTGAACATAGTATGAACACTGCACACGAATCTGACTGATGTTTCTATTAAATCTCAACAGCCTGGGTTTTGCTGACTCATTGTAATCCGAGTTTTATCAAGTGTTTACAGAACAAAGTTATTCCATGACCAAGTCTCTGTGACCTAAAATGTACATGGTATGCTTTTGCTTTGGTCAGTCGGGTAACGCTAACGTTGCGTTAAAAAGGCTACAACAACAACTATGATGATTTAATAACAAAATAGTTTTATACTTTTATCATGGAATCATACTTTTATCATGAAATAAACAGAAAATAGAATTTTTGTACATTTTGTACATTTCATAAAACATAAAGACTGATACTTACTTACAGTAATTGAGTGTTCATCTTCCAAACACACCTAAATACAGCATCACACAATGCATCCAAACAGAAATTTATTACAATGTATGAATTTGATTTAATGTGAACTTGTCAATCAATACCTAACATTAACTGTATAACTATTACTAAACTCACCAATATCACAGTCATTTATGTTTAATTATACAATAGTTACTTCCAGTCCACTAATTTGATTGGTCAAAGGGCATTCCAAGAGTGCTTATATTTAGTATAACCGCACTAGAATGTTTCATTGTGTGTATCACTCCACTCATTCATCACTCATGTGTTATCCACATAAAATTCCACTTCCTATTAGGAAACGATTACTACCGTAGAGTTAGTGATATCAACCGCGAACATGATTGTAATAATTCCAGGCTGGGACGGAGGAACCACGCAGGAGACAGGCTGACTCCAACTTTCATTTTTTTATTATTTTTTTCTCACTCTTCACATACACACATGCACGCACACATGTAGCTCTGTGTCGGCGTCACTCTCTCTCTCGAGGCGCGTCTCTCCTCCTTTTCTCCTCACTGCAACACAGAACACTCGTTAGTCTCAATTTCCTACAGGTGTGGAAACCTTACCACTCATTTTCTCCGGCTCCGCCCTCCATTCACAAACGGGTGCTTGACCATGCCCCCGCCTCCACATACCCCCACCGCCCAACTCAGGCCGGGGAGCCCCGAACAGCCCAAAAGGAAGGGTCATGAATTGGTGTAAGCCGAACGGGGTGGAAAAGGCCGTTTTTTCCCGGGACATTGGAGTCAAGGGGATCTGCCAATATCCCTTGGTTAAATCCAGTGTCGAGTAAAAGCGAGCTGCGCCCAACCGATCGAGCAGTTCGTCAATGCGAGGCATTGGATATGCGTCGAATTTAGACACCGCGTTGACTTTTCTAAAGTCCACACAAAACCGGACCGTCCCGTCGGCCTTAGGAACTAAGACCACCGGGCTGCTCCAGTCACTGTGGGACTCCTCGATTACTCCCATTTTGAGTATGGCCTTAAGTTCATCCCGGACCACATTTTTTTTTGTGTTCGGGGAGCCGATAGGGGCGGCTGCGAACCACCACCCCTGGGGCTGTCTCAATGTGGTGCTCTATGAGGTTAGTGCAGCTGGGGAGAGGCGAGAACACGTCAGAAAACTCTGCCTGTAGGGTTTTGATGTCTGTAATTTGGGCTGGGGAGAGGTGGTCCCCGCATGGCACCGGAGGGGATTGACTCGCCAATTTTTGATCTACCTCCGGCCCTAGCTCCTCCCTTTCAGGAACTACCGTTGCCAATGCTACCGATGCCATCTCCCTCCATAGTTTTAGCAGGTTTATATGATAAACCTGCCGCGTCCCGCCTCTATCCGTTCGCCTTACCTCATAGTCGACATCCCCGACTCGCCGTGTGACCTCAAAGGGTCCTTGCCACTTGGCGAGTAATTTGGAGTTCGCCGTGGGTAGTAATACGAGTACTTTATCTCCTGGCGTGAACTCGCGTAGCCGTGCCCTGTTATACAGCCGGGATTGACGTTCTTGTGCCTGTAGCAAATTCTCCTGCATTAGGTGGCTTAATGTGTGGAGTTTTGCTCTCTGGTCCAAAACTTACTGAATTTCATTCTTACTGGCTGAATTGTCCCTCCTCCCAATTTTCCCGTATGACGTCAAGTACGCCGCGCGGCTTGCGTCCATACAATAATTTGAATGGGGAGAACCCCGTGGAGGCTTGTGGGACCTCTCGTACTGCAAATAACAGGGGCTCTAGCCACTTATCCCAATTCCGTGTATCTTCCTGCACAAACTTACGAATCATATTTTTAAGCGTTTGATTAAAGCGCTCCACCAGCCCATCCGTTTGCGGATGATAAACGCTGGTGCGAATCGCTTTAACCCCCAAAAATTCGTACAGCTCGCGCAGGGTGCGTGACATAAAAGATGTGCCCTGATCAGTTAGGATCTCTTTCAGGATCCCAACCCGGGAGATAACGCGGAAGAGTGCATCCGCAACATTTCTCACGGAGAAATTGCGTAGAGGCACCGCTTCCGGATATCGCGTTACATAGTCCACTAATACTAATACAAATCGATACCCCCATGCAGATCGGTCTAATGGCCCGACGAGGTCCATGCCAATTCTCTCGAAGGGGACCTCGATTAACGGGAGTGGGCGCAACGTCGCCATGAATGCCCGGCCAATAAAAGCGAGCCAAGAGCCGACCTAATGTTTTCGCCTGCCCTAAGTGCCCCACCATCGGGTTATAATGAGCCGCCTGGAATAATCCTTCCCGACGGTTCTTCGGAACCAACAATTGGGTTATATTTTCCTGGGTCTGAGTGTCCTGAGTCATTCTATAAATCCTATCTTTAATAATGGAGAAGTAGGGGTGGGAGAGCGCAACATTGGGCTGGATCGGCTGACCATCGATTACTCTCACTTGATCAAAGGCGTGCTTCAGGGTTTCGTCGCGTGACTGCCCCAAGGGGAATCCCTGCTAAGAGGGGGGGAGAGCCACTCCCCCCGCTCTCGTTGTCATGCTGACGTGGAGCTGTCGTCGACGGCCCTGGCACCGCCTCTCCCGCCAAGGCTGTGCACATTCCACACCGCTTCTCCCTAATGCAGGACCCATCCACAAACATTTCTCTCGCTAATAAACGAAACCCCAGCCAATTCGTTCCCAAAATTAGTGGATGGGTGAGACGGGGACTAACCGCCGCCTCCGCTATATTTTTTTTCCCTCTAAATTTGATGACAACGGGCACTAATGGGTACTCGTGAATATCCACGTGCACACACCTCACCTTCACCAAACGTGCATTTTCCAATGCCTCCCCTTGAACCAAGCCTTGGTGAATGGAGCTTTGATTGCATCCTGAATCCACCAAGGCTTGGTATGTACCCCCTTGGACACTCACCGGTATGCGGTACGTCCCTGCTCGATCGGGGGCAGCCTGCGGCGCGTCGGGGAGCCGGACCATTGCTCCCACATCCATGACGGGGCACTGGTCCTGGAAATGCTCCGGATCCCCGCAACGCCAGCACTCCGACCCAGGCATTCCTCCTGCACCGGCAGCTTTGGTTTCCCCCACCTGAGGAGCAGAAGAAACAGAAACAGGGAGGGCAGAGGGAGTGGGAAGGAGAGGGGGGAAAGGACGGGAGCATGGCATGGGTCGGGGTGGACCCAGCCCGCGTCTCCGGGGGGTAGGGACAGGGAAAGGATGGGGAGAGACACGAGGTCGAGAGAGAGAGAGAGAGAGAGGAAGAAGGGTGGGGCTCGCCTGCCCCTGGATACGCCGCCAGGTTATCCTCTGCCAGCTGAACCGCCTCATCCAGCGACACAGGACGATGGCACTGGACCCATTCCACCGTCCCGGCAGGAAGCCGGGTGATGAATTGCTCCAGCACCTCTCGGTCAATCACTTCCTCTGTGTCGCGCTCCTCAGCCAACAACCACCTCCTGCAGGTGTCCCGTAGCTTCTGGGCGAAGGCGAACGGCCTGCCGAGCTCCACGAAGGCTAGGGCTCTGAAGCGCTGCCGGTGCTCTTCGGGGGTCCGCCCAACCCGCTGCAGGATCGCCTGCTTCAGGTCCGGATATTCCAGCATACTCGCAATGGGCAGTTGCTGGGCCGCGAGTTGCGCCTCGCCTGACAGGAGCGGCACCAGGCGAGCCACCCACTGACCTTCAGGCCAGGCTAGGCCAGGCTAGGCCAGGCTAGGCCAGGCTAGGCCAGGCTAGGCCAGGCTAGGCCAGGCTAGGCCAGGCTAGGCCAGGCTAGGCCAGGCCCCTGCCCGCGCGGAGCGCTCATACAGCTCCAGGAAGGCCTCTGGATCATCCTGGGGTCCCATCTTCGTCAGCACGACGTGGGGCACAGCCGCAGGCGTGGCTGCTGTGGAGGCTGCAGGGCCGGAGGCTGGAATCCCGGCCTGCTGCACCAGGCCCTGAAGCACCTGGCGGTTCTCGGCCTGTGCGTCGAGGAGGTCCTTAAAGTGCTTTTCCTGGTCGCGCTGGAGCTGCAGGAGGGCCTGGTGTTGGGTCTGGTGGAGGTTGGCCAGCTGATTTATAAGGTGGTCCAGAGGTGAGCCTTCCACGGCGGCAATTTCCTCTCGTATTTTCCCGGGTTTCGGCACCAGTCTAATAATTCCAGGCTGGAACGGAGGAACCAGACAGGAGACAGGCTGACTCCAACTCTCAATTTTTTTTTTTTTTTTTTTTCTCACTCTTCACATACACACACGCACGCACACATGTAGCTCTGTGTCAGCGTCACTCTCTCTCTCTCGAGGCGCGTGTCTCTCCTCCTTTTCTCCTCACTGCAACACAGAACACTCGTTAGTCTCAATTTCCTACAGGTGTGGAAACCTTATCACTCACTTTCTCCGGCTCCACCCTCCATTCACAAACCGGTGCTCGACCACGCCCCCGCCTCCACAGTGATACTTTTCAGGAATAAAACTTTTGACTTAAACTATAAAAGCTTGTCAGATGAAGATGGAAAGGAAGAACGGATGCCAATTTCACTGGGTGCAACTTTTAACGGGAATGTACAAATCAGTGTGAGCTAGCTAGTCAGCTCTTGGGCTATGAAGTGAGTATGGCGTCTTTGGGATCTTCTTCCGCTAGCGGAGCAAACATAAACAGAACATTTGGCCTCATTGTGTCAAATCCCTATGCTGAATCACAGCTGTGCCGATATTCAGTATAACCACACTTGCTTGTGCAATATTGCTTAATTAATTGAGAAAGACAAAATCATGATCATGAGTAAAGCATGATTAAGTGTTTTTCATCACATTATAAAACTAGATGTCATTGCCCTATTGAAAAATGATTTAAGACAGGGTTTCCACTAATACAATCTTATATAAACTGTGTTCATATTAGCATATTAGAGTCAGGCTGTTTGGAAACATTTTACCTTAAGCTGCATTTACATTATAAAATTGGAGATGGAGAACACCATAAGTGACACACAGTATTAGCAGAGGTATTCACACATCACTAAACTTGATTACTTATATTTTTATATCTTTGTGGCAGTGGGGGCATGGTCAGCTGTGGACGAAGAGGTGGTGGGTCGAACCGGCAGGTAACACGTGATGATTCTCACCTGTGACTTATTAGTTTACTTATTTGTGTCTCTTTGTACTTTCGGTCTCCCATAACTGGTGAGAAAGAGAGAGAGCATGTGATATAGCTGCCGGAGCTCGCAAGACATGCATACACACATGCTGGATGGCGCAAAAGCTGCGAGTCCAGGACAGACCTGTTTCTGAGTTGGTTTGCTTTTGTTGAGTTTTTTAAAAAAGTGTGGTGAAAAGCAAGTCTCCTGAGTCTTTCTCCACACCCTCACACCAGAGTTCTACAGTGGTGCTGAAACCTGGGATTGCGGAAGACTCCACTGCCACCATGGAAGCTTCCCCACTCAACGAGATCGTCAAGGCCCTCGCCATCCTCCACTGAACCCAACACCAAGTGCTCCTTGACCTGTGCAATGAGCAGCAGCTGCCCTTCAAACCTCTCATACAGGAGCAGGGAGAGAGCCAGCAAGCACTCCCGAAGCTGCTGCAGCCCACCACATCTCCAGCTGTGTCCCCTGCCACTGGGCCACCCATGACACTCACCAAGATGGCCTCCATGGACAATCAGGAGGCCTTCCTGGAGCTCTTCGAGCGTGTGGCAGCTGCATGGAACTGGCCGGAGGCTCTGCAACTCCTCTCCTTGCTATCAGGGGAAGCCCAGCTTGCCGCCCAGCAGCTGTAGTATCCCGGTGACAAGAGGGTGGTCCTGCAGTGTGTCAGCCGAACACCTCAGGAGCACTGCCAACGCTTCTGGTCGCTGCAGCTCCACAAGGTCAGCCACCCCTTCACCTAAGTGCAGCAGCTGAAGGACTCCTGTCACCGGTGGTTCATGGCAGAGGAGTGGGACGCAAAACAGATCATCAAGCTGGTGGTACTGGAGAAATTCCTCAATCGACTCCCGTGTCCCTGGACGAAGCTGTGCAGCCGGTGGAGGAGCACTTGATGGTGATCACTGGTCCAGGCATCTCCCTCTTCCCTTACGCGCTCACTCTCTCTCTCTTCCTTACACCTCCCCTGGTCCCAGCTCCCCGGAACCGAGGTGAGGGGACCCCAAAACCGGCCACCAGAACCTGGTTTCTTCCACACTGTTCCTCCGATTTTCAGGATCATCATTCCCTCATGGAAGCAGAAGCTATGATCCAGATCCCTGACACGCCGCAGGCCTCCACCGATCGAACAGGAATGTACCACAGCGAGTATACAAAGGAGTACACATCAGGCCTTGGTGGACTCGGGTATAACCCGACCACCATCCATCAAAGCTTGATTCAGTGTGAGGCATTGGGAAATGCACAATTGGTGAAGGTGAGATGTGTGCACGGGGATGTTCATGAGAATCCGCTGGTGCCATTCATTATTAATCTAAGGGGGCAAAAGCATAAAGTGGACGCGGCGGTTAGTCCTCGCCTCACCCATCCACTATTTATTTTTCAGGTATTAGTGAGTGAAATGTTTGTGGATGGGTCCTGTATGGTGTGGAATGTGAGCAGTGTTGGCTGGGGAGGTGGTGCCTCATCAGCTCCACGTCAGGGGAACACAGAGATTCCCCTCGGGGATTTCCCCTTGGAGGGTCACATGATGAGACCCTGACGAGACGAGACGATCAAATTCAGCCTAATGTTACACAAATGGTTGTCAAATGGTTTAATCAAATGCTTAAAAATATGATTTGTAAGTTCGTTCACGATGATGCTTGGAATTAGCTTGAACTTCTGTTGTTTGCAGTACGAGAGGTCCTGAAAGCCTCCACTGGGTTTTCCCTATTTGAATTATTGTACGGGCACAAGTCTCATTGTGTCTTAGATGTCATTATGGAAAACTGGGAGGAGGGACCTTCTACCAGCAAAAATGAAGTTCAGTATGTTCTGGAATTGAGAGCAAAACTCCATACCTTGAGAAACCTAACACAAGAGAATGTCTAAAAAGATGTGTTTTCACCTCCACCTGATCACATGGACCTCATAGAGTACCACTTTAAGACTTCTCCAGGTGTGGATGTTCGCCTGTACTGGTTACCTGAACACAAAAAAAAGTTGTTTGGGATGAACTTAAGGCTATGCTCGACATGGGAGTTATCGAGGAGCACCACGGTGATTGGAGCAGCCCGGTGGTCTAGTGGTAAAGACCAGTGGGCCAGTCCGTTTTTGTGTGGACTTTAGAAAAGTCAACATGGTATCTAAATTGAACTACTCAATCAGTTAGGCACAGCTTGCTTTTATTCAACACAGGACATAACCAAGGGGTATTGGCAGATTCCCTTGACTCCAATATCCCAAGAGACCAATTTGTCACCCTTCCATTTGGGTTGTTTGGAGCCCCAGCAACGTTCCATGTCCATGTCAGAGACATCCATGTCTCATGGACAGAATCCTCCACCCACACAATGCATATGCCGCTGCTTATTTAGAGGACATAATCACTTATAGTAATGATTGGCAACAGCATTTACAACATCTGAGGGCTGTCCTGAGATCCTTGAGACAGGCAGGACTCACAGCAAACCCAAAAAAGTGTGCAGTTGGACTGGTGGAAGTACGTTATCTGGGCTTCCACTTGGGCCATGGGCAGGTGTGTCTCCAAATTGATAAGACAGCAGTGATTGTGGCCTGCCTGAGACTCAAGATCAAAAAGGTAGTTTGAGGCAGTTCCTCAATTTTTTGAATGTCACCAGCCCGCTGACTGACCTCACTGAAAAAGGGAGTGCCAGATCCGGTCCAGTGGATGGAGCCGTGCAAGTGGCTTTCTGGCAGGTAAAAGTGATTTTGTGTGGGGGCCTGCTGTTGCACTCTCCTGACTTGTCTCTCCCTTTTATTCTACAGACTGACACACCAGACAAGAGGACTGGGGACCATTTTGTCCCAGGTTGTGGAGGGGGAGGAGGGCTCCGTGGTGTTAATCAGCCGCAAGCTATCGGTAAAAGTACAGCACGATCAAGAAGGAGTGTCTGGCCATTAAGATGGCAGCCCTCACCCTCTGGTACTACCTGCTGGGGTGCCCTTTTAGCCTTCGTTCTGATCACACCCTGCTCCAGTGGCTCCACCGCACGAAGGATGCCAACATGCGGATCACTCTGTGGTATGTGGCACTTCAACTATTCAAATTCAAGGTGGTCCACAGACCGAGGGTGCAGATGGTGGTGGCGGATTACCTTTTAGCTGCAGGCCAGATGGTTCCCCGGCCTGAGTCGGGCAGTGGGGTTATGTGGCAGCAGGGGAGTGGTTGAGAGTCAGCTGTGGATGGAGACGAGGTGGGTCGAACCAGCAGGTAACGAGTGATGATTCTCAACTGGGTCTTATTACCGGCAGTTTACTTATTTGTGTCTCTTTGTGCTTTCAGTCTCCCGTAACCGGTGAGTGAGAGAGAGAGAGAGAGAGAGAGAGAGAGAGCGAGAGAGTGCGATATAGCTGGTGGAGCTCGCAAGACACGCATACATACTTGAACTTGACGGAGCAAAAGCTGTTAGTCCGGGATGGACCCGTTTCTGAGTTGTTTTGGTGAGTTTTTAAAAGTGTGCTGAAAAGTGCAGACTAAATGACTGGGAGCTCGGTGCTCAGCTAAAATTCCACCTGTCTCCCGAGTCTTTCTCCACACCCTCACACACCAGGGTTCTACAGTCTTATTGTGCACAATGTCTCCCCCCGGATAGGAATATCTGACAATTTTGACCTTGTGGGAACATCTGTCTGATCCCCAAGAGGAAAACAGCTTGAATCATGAAACTGTTGTGTGTGTGTGTGTGTATGTGTGTGTGTGTGTGTGTGTGTGTGCGTGTGCACGCGTGTGTGCATCTGCTAACCTTACAGCCCTCACAGGCATGCACTCCATAGTGGAAGCCTGAGGCACGATCGGCACATACACGGCACTCAAGGTTTAGGGGGCTGGGGTTGATTTCATCCTGCCCTGTGACTGCTCCACAGGCTGCTGAGGATGGACTAGAGGCTGGGCTTAAAACATCTAAGGACACACACACACACACACAAAACTGTTTCATCACTGTTAATATAAAGAACAGTCTGAAACATTATGAATTACTTTATGTACTAGATGAACTTTGAGTTTAAATGCTTATTTTAAGTGTATTCCTCTATGTTCAATATGCATTTATATATTTCACAAAAAGTACAGCACCTGGTCTGTTTCTTTTTCAGTGAAAACCCATCATCTTGCATAATATTTGGAATGAGCGTTTCATAAATTTATATGAAGGCAGCAGTCTTTTCAGAGTCTGTTTAACTCCCTATTCTCAGAAAATCATGCAGTCATTAATTTTAAGGCATATTATTCAGTAACCACGAATCTTTCAGTAACTACAGTGAAACAAAAAGTAGAAAGGATTTTTATTTATGAGAGTGAAGAAGGTAAGACCCGCCAGTGGCTCCCAGGAGTTTCATTTTATGGGCATGTTAAATAGTACACTGTAGGGATCTTAATTTAGAAAGAAATTACAAATAGTTAAAAAAATATGTATACCTCGAATTGACTCTTAAAAGCACTTTAAACCTACAATATACAGTGGGTATAGAAAATAATCACCCCCCTTTAAAATAATCACATTTGGTTGCTTTTCAGCCTGAAATGAAGACGGACACAGTTTTTGTTTTATCCAGCTGTATTTACTCAGTGCAACTTATAACATCCAAGTGAAAGATATAACACCAACATGTCAGAAAAAAATTAAAAAGTTATTTTGATTAGCTCAGCATGAAAAGAGTTTCCTGGAGCATTTCAGTCCTTGGTAGTGCAGCTGAAGCAAACAATCAACTATGGGTGGCAAGGCACTGTCAAAAGATCTCCGGGATAAAGTTGTGGACAGGTACAAGTCAGGTGATGGATACAAAAAAATTTCAAAGGCTTTATCAATGCCTAGAAGCACAGTGAAGTCTATTATTAAGATGTGGAAGGTATTTGGTACAACACAGACCCTCCCTGGATCAGGACGTCGCTCCCAACTGGATAAAAGAGCCAGGAGGAAACTGGTCAGAGAGGCTACCAAGAGGCCTACAGCAACTCTGAAGCAGTTGCAGGAATTTATGACAAAGAGTGGTCATTGTGTGCATGTGACAACAATATCACAAATTCTCCACAGTTGTGGCTTGATTTTCTATACCCACTGTAGTAACACTTAAAATGCAGTTACATTGTGTATGTTTACATGTGCTGTGTTCGGATGTGTTATATGTACCGAGAGTAGCAGAGCTGTTGGAACTAGTGCTGGATTCCTGGAAGTCAGGCAGGTACAGCAAGTTGAAGGTGTCATCGGTGAAGGATCGAGAGATGCCCTCAAGCTCCTCCATTTCCTTGATTAGCTCCCCACACAGAGGGCTGTCCAAGACTATTTCCCCCGCTGAGGGCAACGGGCTGAATGGATTAGGCATGTCTACCATGGTGCTGCGCCACGGGACTGTAAGCACTGGATTACTCATCAGACTGGAGAGAGAAGAAGAACAAGTTCAGATTAGAAAGTTAACAAATAAAGAGTCCACCAAACAGTATAAACATCACATTTTGATATGTCATGCCAAATGGCACAGATACCACAAAGGTTCAACAACCGCACATTCAACCAACCAAGACATTGCAATCACAATAAGACATGGCCTTATCCATGGGTGAGATAGTTGGTAATGAGACTTTGGCATGTTTGCTTTGAGATATTCACTGTGTCAAACAGCATACTGTCTGAGTGACAACATCTTATCTCACACACTGACCAAAGGTGAAGTACTCCATGGATTAGGACCTAATGGAGATACGCCAACATAGGAAAATAATAATGATATAATAAAATAGATTTATTATCCAAAGGTAAGACAGAAAATTTCCATTTTAGAGAAATTGTGATGTTAGTAGCATGTGAACAGATCCTCTTATCAACTGTACTATTGATTATCATTATGCCTCTCCTCTTACACACATGCACAAGAGTACAAGGTGTTCCTAGTAATATAACACACTGGACAATGTATCAAATGTCCATATAGGCATTACTACTATATTTTCCATGCAAAAATATCACCATAATTTTATATTATGCTGAAGTTTATTTTGCTGTGAAGTTTATTTTATTGTGACATGTCTATCCTATAGCCAATAAAAGAAGAGCAAATATCACATGACTACTACTCAGTGTAACTGGGTCACAGCTTGATGGAAAAGGTGTCCTGATAACACTGACAATAAATATCCAACATCAAACAGAAAAAGCATTCTTCTGCTACATCATCTGACTGAAAGCCTTGGGCACTCCTCCTGTGTTTCCAGAGCTCTGTCTAGCCTGGGAAAACCAACTGCAAGGGGTTCCAAACTGCTGTCTGCTCACTGCTCTGTACGATTCATATCATGTGAAGCTAGAAATCTTACCCAGCTGCTAACATCTTCCCTGATGCAGCTGTTCGGGCAATCTTAAAGGAGACCTAAAGCGACTGTTCTCTGAACAGACAATTCTGAAGCTTCCACAGGAATGCTAGCACATATTCCCTGAGCCCGGCTGTGTCAAACATGCACAGACAAGTGTTGCCACATGCATTCTCACTGGGGAGCCACACAGGCAGGCATCAGTTTTGGGAATGTAGGTCAGTGACTAGTGAGTAGTGGGTGCATGGTTTTTGTGCAGACTCTCAAAAAGCCATGGAAATGAGATACTGGAAAAATCCAGTATCTCAAAAATATTAGAATAAAGAATTTATAATACAGCAATGTCGACCTGAGAAGAGCAAAAAGCAAAAAAAAAGGCTTGAAATATTTCACTTTATGTGTATTGAATAAATAAATTACCGGAAAAAATTAACTTTTCTACGAAATTCAAATTTTTTGAGATGCACCTGTACAAACATTTCTTCAGGGACTACTAGAGATTGGCAAGTCCTACACTAAAGGTGTATCTGGTGGTAATTGCAGCACACCATAGCATTATGAATGGCATCTCTCTGGGATCTCATAAATGCATTAAGAACATTATGAAAGTGGTGACACGCCTCCATCCCCCATAGATACACAAAAAACCCTGCTGTATCTCCCACTTGTGTTGGAGTCTCTTAAGGCCCTTCCTTACGAGTCTATACATGATGCCAAGCTGAAACAGGTTTCTCTGCAAACTGCCTATTTGCTAACAATCACTTAAAAAAAGAATGAGTGGGAGAACTTAATGCTCTGGAGATAGGCTCCCCTTGCATGCGTTGGTGGTCAGTCAGATGACTTTAGGGTGGCCTTGTGGTTAAGTTATGGATTTCTCCCTGTGGTCATATCACCCAATTTTTTAAATTAATCGACTGACCTTGCAGTGGAGTCTAACATGCCAGGTGATCATACTCCGTGTCCAAAGCAGAGCACATGTGACACCTGCCTTATGACATGACACTGTAGCCAAGTACAGGGAGGTCATCAACAGTGGAGAAGCATGCCCCCTGCAGCCAGCACAAATATAACTCCATTACTCAACAGCATACTGTAAATAACCAGCAAGTAACACATATCTACAGCCTCCATCACCTAAACACATATCCACACTGTCCAGCACCTAATCTTCGACTCTACACATCAATTAATTACATTACTGCAACTGCAACACATACAGTAATCATATCACAGCCAGCAATCAGATTATCAGCTGTGTGCATAAGACAGCTGCTTAGAGCTCCTGTTTCACGCTTAAGCAAGAGGAAGCAGAACTGACCCACAATAAATACACACACACACACACACACACACACACACACACACACACACACACACACACACACACACACACACACACACACACACACACACACACACACACGTGTTATTCCCAATGTGCAGCCAGCACAGGCTACGTGCTGAAGAGGAAGCAGGCTGTGGATGGTTTGAGCTGAGAGGA
The DNA here is from genome assembly GCA_023630585.1 of Cranoglanis bouderius. Lineage (NCBI taxonomy): Eukaryota > Metazoa > Chordata > Actinopteri > Siluriformes > Cranoglanididae > Cranoglanis > Cranoglanis bouderius. The sequence goes on from CM042538.1 coordinate 22,866,717, forward strand.
CTGGGAAAGTAATAAAGCTCCGTTAAGCCCCTCTTCTCTCATTGTCCTCTCATGGCAGGTCTACTTTACTCTTACTGAACAATAGCTGAGAAATATTTTTGGGACCACAGGAACAGGAAGACAATCAATGTCTCTGCAGTAAAATAAAACAATAACAAAAACATGCATGCTCCTTCTTTGAGATGACACTTCTCATTGATACAGGACACTCTTTGATGTTGGAATATCACCTGGACATTATCTCAAAAGCATAATAAACTAACTTCTGCAAAACAGATTAATACAACACTGAGACTACAACCAAACTATTAACAAAGTTAACAGCTACAAAACAGACTCAAAAACACACATAAACACACAGTGCTGCTTTCTGCAGGGAACAAAAAAAGACATTTTCCCAGTCAAATCTGTCTCATGGTCAATGTCTCACAGCTGGATGCAACATGAGACAGACAAGTGGAACCTACTCAGAAATTGGTATGAAAGGTCAAAAAGGCAATAATATACTCCTATTTTTTTTTTTGGACTATTTTTTTTAGACTATAAAAATATAATCCTAAAAAACAGAAATCTCACTTTTCACTGAATATTCCTACATTATAAAGACATATATGTAAGACCCACAGGTATCCCTCAGCACCAGGAGAGAGCAGAAGGAAATCAATGCTTACCAGATCACTCCACACGACTTTGTTCGAGCAGCAGCAGCCAATAAATACGCTCTGGCCCCAGCAGGGGCCAAAGTCCAAACCGCACACACAACTCTCCTGCCTCTCACTGTGGAACAGATTTCCTGGCGCCTCACCAACCCAAGAGAGCTAGCGAGAAGCACTCACATCTGATAAGATGGACTAAATCTCAATATGTAGGAAGCGATAAACATGTAGGTGCATTAATGTCAACAACAAGAGAGGCTTGTCCTTAAACACCCCCTCATAGACATCTATTATAATATCCTGACTCAACCTGACACACAGTTTTCAGAGAGAAAGGGCAGACAACTCTTTCTGGGCTGCGTAAAACAGACCATGCAGCTTCAGTCTGTAAAACGTGTACAAATAGAAGTGCAGCATGGGCAGTGTTACGCTTTTGTCTCACTTTAACCTGGAGATACATTCAGGGTCACTGGATCATTCATTGTGCAAGAATGAACTAAGGTATGATATAGAAAAGGATAAAAATAATACAATCAACTGCAGTGATTCAAAAACAGTACGAGTGAAAATACATAAAAGACAAGGTTCATTGTTAACAGAATGGATGAGGTGAGCTAGGGTGTTTGATTCCGAGGGCCCTCAATGAACAAGATACTAAAGATACAGATAATTAAAAATGGGGTCCAATGCATTAACTTGTCAGGAATTCCGAGTCATACTGGGGCCAGTGAGTGGGTATAAAGTTAGAAGATAGAAAAGTACCAGGCTCCAATATCATGTGATGGCTAAAAGTGGCTTTAGTCATAGAAGGGAGATAAAATGTGTATTTGCAATGCTGGCAATAAAATTGATCAATAAAGATATAAAACAGACCTACAATATTATTACTATTACTACTACTACTACTAACAATAATGATAATAATGATAATAATAATAATAATAATAATAATAATAATAATAGCAGGCAATACAATTATATAATTCCAGTCATATACTTTTCTTCTATTACTACTACTACTATCTATCTATCCATCTATCAGTCCAGTGCAGATTCAAACCAATACCATGCAAGGCAGTAATGGATCACAATGCTACCGTGTAGAAAGCTGAGGCCAAGGTTTAACTGTAATGGCACTTAATGGACATTCATATGCAAAGAAATGTATAAATGTACATTAGATTAAAAAGAGAACAGACTTTTCCCCTCCAAAATACAAAAAAACAAAAAACAAAACAAAAAAAATTGTATACACTAGCTCTCTTTTGATTTGCAGTGACCATTTAGAATCAAACTGTACTGATATCAATGATTCATATAACCTATTACAGTGACACACAAGCTCATTGCTGACCAGAATGCCCCACTACCTCAGTGAAGTTCATTTCGCCCAGTCCAAAGTCGCCATCAAACAGTCCCTCCAAACTGCCCTTCCGAGCTCCTATTTTCAGCCTCTTCGTCGCCGCTCCACTTCCGGTCAAACCCATCGGTGCAGCCAATAAACGTAGGACAGCGGAGTCGTTGCTATGCGACGGCAACGTACCTTAGAATATGTGATTACTGAGGAGGCATTCAGTGTTTCCGCGGTCAGGATGACACAAGAAGTCAAATCACTGAAAAACTATTTAAAAACTACATTAAACTACAAGTTAAATGTATAAATTGTAAGATAAGCGGTTAAGTGTGAGTTAATCCAAAGACAGCTGCTTTGACTATCTTCTCAACTAATAATACAGCCACCTGTTAAAGTTGTTAAGGAAAAACCTGACCAGTGCTGCCACCTGCTGATTAATTCATAATCGACTAAACAGTCTCAAAACCGAGTTCAACTTTCACTAACCCTTCATTCATTAGATGTCAGGAAGATTAATTGATTAAATTTTATTACATTTAAGATTAAATTGTTAAATGCTTTTAATTACTTAATCTAAGATCACTTAGTTCTAATTTCCTAAACTAACCATTTCTACTAAGTTAAGGTAATTTTACTGAAGGCAAGACACTACAGGTTGAAACTATAAGTTTGGTCACATCAATCATTAACTCATTAAATATTAATTCACATTGTGCTTTTCACATTTTCTCAAAATGTATTTTCTTTCTATAATCCCCGATTAGAATTATATTACAGAGGAATTTCCCAAAATGTTGATTATCGTTGGATTTACATTAGATTTTATAATAGCATAAAATAAACAATAAAGAAATTATTTTCCAAACAACAAATATTCATTTTTAATAATATCAAAAGACTTGATTTTTATTAAGTATGCAAATGTATCCATGTTACATTAGTTGAACCCTCACTGGCATAAATAAAAAAATCTCAACGCAAAATTTAAAGAATACCAGCAACCAACTGGTACAGATTTATCATATATATTGTTTTTAAAAAGTACCAAATTCATCTGTATTGCCTGTCCTTAAGCTAGCTTTAATTTTAGTAAACAAAAGATCATTAGAATGAATCAATAATGAATTAATGTAATGGAAAAATGAATTTCATTCGTGAATTATTCCCATACAAGTAGAATAACATGAAATATACAATTTCATTAAAACAGTAGTAGATGGGAAGAATGCTGATATCAGCCTATCATCCCCATCATGCAATACCATGGCAACAAGGTTACCATGGTCCCATGTCAGCGCCATCACTTCCTGTCTGCCCCTCCGTCTGTTCTCTTGTGTGTGCCAGTCTCTGCGTGTCCCCCTAGGTGCCCGCCAGCGTCTATAAATTCTGTACCAGTCAAAGGCTGACCAGCCTGCAGCCATGTAACTGCTCTCTTAACACTGGATAATGGCTTTAGTTATACAGAACCAGCTGCTCCAGGGCTACAAAATGGATGTTTTGGGGGAACAGTGTTGGATATTTTGCTGCTATCCTGGTCCCATAGGTTATAGCAAGAATAACAATTTCCTCAAAGAACAACAGTAATACATAACTTAAACAAGTATTTTGTATTACAAATCCAACAGACACAACACATGTAGTTATATATTTATCTTTATTTTTGCTCTTCAGGTCATATTGCAGAATTTGACAGTACTATTAGGGGGGAAAAAACTCCACTAGCTTGGTGCCATTTTGTCGTTGGTATCCAGTGACGTATTGCTGCCCTTCAGGGAAGGCAGTAGGTTGTATAGTTATCTCCTGATGGGGCAAAATCACGACCCTGAAACCACACAACCTACTACCTCACCCTGTACGAACATCACTGAAAGGTTTCTCCAGGGCACAGACATCTTGTTTGAGTTCACAGATGAACAAACATCAGTGGAACTCAAAGAGCTGCTCAGCTCTTGTCTGTCTCAGAATGGCACCAGAAATCAGACTATACTGAAGGCACTGCTGGAAAAACTCAAGTTTCTCATTATTCAATTGTTTCATTGAAGCCAGAAATGTTTTTTTGTTGTTGTTGTGTTTGTTTTTTAGCACAATTTAGTGCAAAGGTTTGCCTTTGCTTGAAGACAAAATGAAGACATTAATGAAGACTTCTGTTAGGTTTCACAAAGGTTACATCTTTATCACATGTAATAAAAATGGTTAAATTGTATCTAAGTTTTGCACCCCCCTACCCCCCCCCCCTTCTGAATGTCGTGTAAATATTTCTAATAACTTGTATGTCCATGCTTTTCCTCTAGAACTTCTTTGTTCTTGGATGTCATTTTTCAGATCTTCCTTTTTCAGATCAGGTCAAGGTCAGGGCAAAAGTACTTTTTTTTAAATTTTGCTTTGCATTTATGTTTCAGATTCTTGTCTTGTTTCATAATACACACAACATTTCATGTTTAAACATTTTAAACATCTATTACTTTGCTTTATTTTCACCCAGAATCTATGGGGGTGCAACCTTTTACTGTACATTCCTCTGTAGCTACTATCACAGGGAGTCTAGTAAATCCTTAAAAGCATCTGTTTTGATGTCCTTCACTGGTCGTGCAGCTCTCGAACGATGACATTACGGCCACTTCAGGAAAGACAGTAAGTTGTATAGTTATCTGACAGCAAGGGCTCAACCCTAAAACTATACAACCTACTACCTCACCCCAAAGGACAGTGTCTCTCTGCAACAGAACTGACGATTCCCGTATCTCAAGTCACCAACAATTCATTCCCGCAATTCAATACAAAGTAATGAATGATACATGATGATTATTAGGCACCATATCTCGAGAACAAACATGTAGACAAGAAGGGTGCATTAATAATACCACCTTAATACCCAGCTCTTCTTCATGAGGAGTTCCATGGTTCTATGTAAAAAGAAATCATTTGGCCATCTGTGGAAGAGAGAAAAAGAGAGAAAGAGACAAAAAGATATTGGATTGTCAACATATTTATTTACATGTACGACAGTCAACACAGCAGTGACACTTGCTTTCTCTCACTGTGTCTTTAGCTGCATTGCGTGGTGTGATGTTTCTTTAGCTCCCTTCATTATTAATGGAATCTTTGTTTACAGTTGTGCATGCTGAGCCTGAGGAGGATCAGATCGCACCTCTGTCTGGCTTGAGTGAGCTCTGGCGCACATGTGTGGACTGCGAGCGCACAGGTACGCCTGCATTCGGAGTGCATTCGTGAGTGTCCAGATCTGAGTAATCGGGAGGTCTGTGGTGAGAGTAAGGAGGTAGTCATGTGTGGGAGTGAGAGTGTGGGCTACATTGTGGTTTACCTCAGGCACACACACACAGCTTACTCATACTACCACAGACCCCGCTGTTACCGCAGCACTGACTCACACACGCTCACCATACACACACAATCACACACAATGCACAAACACACTACCACTAACTAAAACACTGATTCAAGTCACTTTCAAAACAAAAGAACACTAGAATATCAAGGGTCTATTTTTAAGAGCCATATATATCTGAGGGCAAATCAAATTCATTTCATGGCTTAATATTAGGTTTGGGGATTATTCTTATGCAATTTTTACTCAGGAATAATGTTATAAAATATGTTTCAAATAGGATGAACAGAAATTCAGCACAGTGAAATGTTAGTGAGTGTATCATATAGTTCTCAAAAAATCATAAATTTATTAAATCAATGAACTCAAAAATCACACTGTTCAAATCAAACACCATGGAAAAGAAAAAACACTGAAATCTCTTTATTTTGCTCCTGCTTTTTGCTCTGGTCTCCATAACAAGTTCTATAAGGACAAACACATTTCTTTTCCTGTTTTCAATGTTCTTCTTTTCTATATTTTCAGAAAAAATAGGCACACTGTTTTATTTTCTTTTTGACTTTGACCCATTTTTAAAAATGAAAAATTCATAATGTCATTTAAATTACTTGTCAAACACTTTCTCTTTCTGAGGCTTTTTATTGGACAGTATAGAGTAGGAGTAACCTGCTCTGAATCATGCTCTATAAATGTACACCTCCTCGGTGAAGGGCATTTAAAAAACCAACCACCTCTACAATAAAGCAGGAGAATTAACAACATCCCTCAAGCCAAATCATCCATCCACATCAAACTGCGGTGGGAGTAATTATAAGGCCTCCTTGGTGTCCTTGAAAGACCTGTCGGAGTGAGTAGAGTTAAATGTGGAGCTGAGCTCCACTCCCTGTCCATGTGTCTAACAATGTTTGGCATAACAGGAGCTGTTTGTGCTGGACTTTTAATAGATAAAAGTGAAGGCTTCTTTTATCCCACACATTCTGCTCTCCTCCCAGTTCCATCAAAACACTGTAACATTACTTGGCGTGACTGTGCCATTACATGAACTGTGACCTAGATGCAAGATTGGCACACCTCGTAGGGACAGGTTCGATCATATAAACATATAAGATAAAGAGAGAGGAAAGACGTAGAATGATAAGCCATGTCATACGTGTGGAGCATCTATAAGAGTGAGCTGTAATATTCTTTAATGCATTTCTCAGTCTGAAACATGCATGTCCTATACGTTCACAATGAACCCATTGTGTATTCATTTGTGCTAGATGTAGGTTATCATTGTCTGTTGTTTGAATACTTTGCTCATATGACCCTATGGAGCCTGGTGGAGATGGTGTCAGGTTGGAGCGATTAGCAGCCAGTAGGTGGCGCTGTACTCCTAAGGCTTGAGTCCTGCCTGCTCCTTGCTGTGAGAGTGAGAGAGCTGTGTTCTGTGACAATAGGGCTTTTATGCAGAACAGGCCACTCTCTGCACTGCTCCAGAGTCCTGTTTCTCTTAATCCCCATTTGACCTTTGGGCGCTGGAGTCACTTTCACGTTTTTCATGTACCTGATTTCTGTTACCAAAGGCTGCAGCAAGGAACCTGGTCACTGTGACAACTTTTTACAGAGAATGATTTGATTTGCTGTGGTGTGTGAGCTCCACTGACAGAGAGCAATGCACCCTGTCTGGTGTAATATTCCAGTGATAAATCAGTGCTGCAGGTATTTGAATACGTCTTTTTGCACTAAAGTCATAAGTCAACAAAATAAAAATGAAGCTGCTGCCTGAGAACAAAAGACCTTTAAACACTGATTGATCTGTTGAACATTTAAGATGGCCAATCACACACGAGCCAGATGAACTAATAATACCATGTCGTTAAATTATCACAATACAGAGACTTAATACTCGATAGCAAAACTCTTGAGTTTACAGACCATAAAAATGAGGTAACGACAAGCTTCCCGGCCTTTGACCAAAAAACTGAACATAGTATAGATGTAATAAATGCACAGACATCCAAATTCACTAAACAGAACCAAGCAGCAGAGTCAAAGTCCTAATCAGTATGTTTTATAAAAAGATTTTTAGTGCAATGTGTGGGTTTTTTTCCACCATTCTCACAGAAAAAAATTCAGTTTGATTTGTTAATTCCAGACAAGTTTGGCTTTATCTTTGTCCTCTACTTTAACGAATGTATAGACTTGACCGAAATCATGACATGATTTTAAAAGTTAAAATTTTGGTTCATAAAACGTCACTCGTCTACACTTTGTCGTCTACATGGTTACATGATTTTGACTACCAACCGATGTAATGCCAAAACAGAAATGGCAAACTTTAAGCAAATAGGTTTGGTTCAGCCACATCTAAGAGACAGTGCAACTACTGTACTGCTAATCCACTGATGTCATGTGAGTCACTAGGATAATACACTAATGTCAGTTTGATGGCGATATGAGACCAAATTTGTCACTAAAGCAATTAAATGAATTTAATCTGTATTTTCATATAGCAGAAAGAATCTGATAATAGAAAGAAATCTACAGTGATTTCAGCAACACGTTTTAAATCAAGAGACAACGAGCACCTTTTTATGTTTTACTAATAAACTGTAAAACCCATCTGTTGCTGTAGTACTTGCACTATCTTATCTAAGTTATTATTTTATGTAAGTTATTATTTTTATTATATTTTTATAGAATAAATCAATTATCCAAACAGTAATATAAAATCATTTTACAGATGTCGACCTGGAAAATAAATGGGCAAAATGATCTTACTTTTTCATTAAATACTTCTAAATCGCATTAAATAATTCGAAAACCACGATTTCGCTATTTTCTACAGTGCAGTCACAGAAATGGATGCGCTTACACACACTCTTGTAATCTTATTTAAAACTATTTAAGATTTCCCCTCCCATGTAAATCTGAAACGAGACACAGGTAATGCAGGTATTGTCGTAAAAGTCAGCATTTTGCTGCGGGTACACACACACACACACACACACACACACACACACACATTCAAATTCACACAAGTCTGCACTGCAAAGAATAAATATGTTTCAGTGCTGAACACACATATTAAATGTTGCTTAAAACCTCAGAAGATTCAGAAATACAAATTACTGTCAGCTACATAATTTACAACTTTTAATAAAACTTATGAACTTATGAACTTTTCATTTTGTAATTAAGCATTAATTACGTGTTTTACTTCTAGAAATGGAAAATGTTGTCAGGTAGTTTAAGTGCAAGTATTTACATGTGTGAAAAAACAAATTAAAAAATGTATGTACATAACCTTTTACAATGCAAAATAACCGTTGACACAATATTAACATTAACACACAGCTTGCTTAATCATTACTGATACATATACACAAAGTATTTTTTCTTTAGAAGAAAAATTGCCACAGAATTTCTTATTCAATTGTTTGAAAGATTTGTGAAGTAATTCGCTTTAGAGCTCAATCACAAACTTACCACACACAGACACACAGACACACACACACACAGTCGAACTGCTTTGAAAACAAACAAGATCTTTCAGATACACACTTTTCTTCTAGACTAAAATTCAGTTTCACTACACTTTACCTTTCGTCTGAACATACAGTTAAACATTAAAACACATGCACACACACACACACACAGGCAAAAGAAAAATTTCCATGCGTTAAATTCCTGCAGCACACACAAAACTAATGATTTATTTATTAATAATTAATTCATTAATTTATCAAATTTTCAAACACCATTTAGGTGTCCTAATTTTCCCGAACCTCAAATTCTATAAATCTACACATGCTTGAAATATTTAGCTAATTTGAAATAGCAAGTTACTTTTTTCAGTGTGTATACAGATACAGCAATAATTATGCTTCAGATGTTTCTGTTAGTAAATATCCTCAACTTCCAGAAATAACTAGATAAATATTGTTTGTATATGGTTCGTTTGTGAGGTGCTGTTAAATTGTTACATTTCATGTCTCACTATTCCTTTTCTGCACTGAACACAAGACATGTCTTCTGTCTAGACTGGGTATGGATGAGTGTCTTTACAGGCGGTTGGGGGGGTAGACCCTTTAGTCTCATAGGCACACATTAAAGGCGTGGGAATTTCATTCAGGGCTGAACTAGAGTCCTCTTGTGGGGCACATGGCAAGAGTGTTTAGGTGTGTGTGAGTGTGTGTGCCTTTATGTGACTGTCATGGAGTTTTGGGAATATGCACACATTTTAACCAGACACACACACACACACACACACACATACACACACACGTGACGTGTCAGAATATTCTAGAGAAATACGCTAGATAAATGTAAAAATGTAATCATTCACAAGACAACATAAATCTTAATGCCAAAATCCAAGACACACATTATATTTCATAATTTCAAAGGGTTAAGGGTTTAACCTCAAGCTTCAATCATGTTCCAACCACCCTTCCATTTACATGATGCCACCTGCAACGTGCTTATACCATACGACATTTCTGGAACACTCCATTCACTACAGAAAAAAACAGTAGATGGGTAGATCGGGAAAGGATGGGTGGGGTGGGTGGGGGGTGTTCATTGCCAACTCAATATGGCACTTATGAGCCAAAACACTTCAAAACCCCCCACTCAGAGTTTAATCTGTCATTTGTCCAGCAGTAAACTACCTATTATAAACCAACTCAGGTGAAGCAGACCTACTGAACTACTTGCCTATAAATTTTAATTTAATTGTATTTACAGGGAGAAATGTTGCCCTCACAACTGCACCACCACCTATAAAATTTCAACACAATTTCTGATTGTTTTGTTGAGTACACATGTGAAAGAACAAATTATTAGATCTTCAAAAGGCGCTTGTCTCTGTGTGTGTGTGTGTGTGTGTGTGTGTGTGTGCATGTGCTCAGAGATCTCTTTTTGTCATGCTACTGAGATTATTTTTGTGTTATTACTGCTACCAATATTAATCTACAAAAAATAAAATACCAGCAACATTACAGACTATTCAAAATAAATTAAAATAAAATAAATACAGACATAGATAGATAAGCGCCAAACAAATTATGGAAAATTCCAGAAAAATATTCAAATACTTGTTTTAAATATAAAGTGACGCATTTGAATTTCTACGCAGGCCTTAGTGATAAATAGCAATTGTAATGTTACGTTACGTTATCGACTGCAATAGCAAAGCTTTCATATCTTTAGTTTTTGCAATTCTGAAAAATGAAATATTTTGAAACATATATGTTATTATGTAAAAATACAACCAGTACATATATCGCAAAACGTTAATACTACCATGATATTGTAAACATTAAGAAATAAAAATGGCACATAATATTATTTATGCGTAACTGTGAACACAAGAATTATTCTGTTTATTTTTGTAAATATGACATTTATTAAACAAAAGCGCAACACAATACAGTTCAAAATTATGCAAAAAATCATTAGGCTGAGCATATTTAAAACAAACCCAGAGTCAGGCAGCATATGAGGTGTTCTAGAAAACAAATCCTGTACTCATGGCTTCCTTAAACGAAATGGATGCCTGTAGAAAATGTTGGGATGGTAGTAGGGTTTGGCTTGGCCTTAATGTCGTAATGAGTCTTTATAAGGACACGCTTGAGAAGGACTCCCTTCTCAGCCTTATTTTTTAGTGATCGGAAAACAAATAAGCTCAGGAAAGACAACAAATCCAAAGTTCTATGGTAGCGTAGGCAAGTTTTCTTATTCTAAGCGCCCAAATATCTATGAGGTTGACATACTATTATTAATAAAAACCGCCGATTTGCACCATATTTTGTAGCAATAAATTCTAATTTTATTCGATCGCTTACTATGCAGGTTTTGCATCTTGTTAGTGGAAATTTAAAAAAAAAAAACATTAATAAAACCAAGGCTAAGAAATACAATGTTTTTACATAATTCAAAATGTATCCCAAGACATGCAAACATAGATGCACATTTGAATTAAATATATAAGAGCCTACATCCGATAACAATAACTGTGCGAGTTAAGAATTAAATTATACGCAAAACCTCACACAAAACTATAAAAACTTACCTCACGAACGAGGAAAATGTGGACAGAATGAGGCGATACAGACTGGTCCTGAAGGCCTGTGTTCAGGAAGAGACAGAGAGAGAGAGAGAGAGAGAGAGAGAGAGAGAGAGAGAGAGAGAGAGAGAGAGCAAGCAGTGAGCTCTCGTGGAGGAGGCAGGCCCGAGGGGGCCAAGCCAGTCTTTCTACCCCAGCTGCAGCCCCCAGCATTGGGCCACATGCCTGTCCACCACCGCTGGCCTGGGACAAGCAGGCCCTAGCCACAATAGGATGCCATGAGGCTCATCGGTGAGGCGCGTGGGTCGGCCCGTCTGCCAGTTAACAAGTCTTTGAATGAGGAATGTTAGCAAACAGGCAAATAGAATGTCCGCTGCATGCTAATGATCCAGCCAGTCCGCTTGCAGCATTGGCCTGGGCCTATGAATAATTCAGCAGGCTGAAAACCGAGCTCCCTCCCCCTTTAACCCCCTCCCCTCCACACCCCATGCATCTGAAATGCCTTCAGTGGACAGAAAGCGCATGAGGGGAGAGAGAGACGAAGAGAGCAGGCGAGACGGAGGAAAAGTATTCCAAATCTCAGCTTGCTCGCTAGCTCACTTCCTCTGCCGTTGCATGCTGAAGGTCCACTTTTACGTCCAGCTGAATAAACACGCAGTGTCACGAGCACATGTACGTACACACCCAGCTCCAAATCTGCTCTTTCGTTTCAACATGCAACTTATTGCTTTCGATGGAGGCATCTCTCACTCATTGCCTTTTTATGTCTTTTGTTTGGAATTGGCACCTGTCCCAGAAAAAGCTCCACCACTGCACCACCCTCCTGCTCTCCTTTCAGAGAGAGAGCGAGAGGAGTGTGAAAGAAGCACTGTATGTGTGCGCATGAGAGAGAGAGTGAGCAAAGGGAGGGTGAGAGAGAATGCAAGAGAGTGAGTGAGTGAGAGAGAGAGAGAGAGAGAGAGAGAGAGAGAGAGAGGGCGGTGCTTCAGCAATAGAGCTATTGGCACTTCCCTTCTCTGAGACATGCAACAAGCTGGAAGACCACAGCCATTTTCAAACCTCAGCATTACGAACGACTATCCGAGAAACCTGAGCAACAACCACAAACACCTGCACACCACATCCAAACAAAACCAGCCAGGAGGAGAAAATGAATCTTTTGCAAAGCAGTAGAAGAGAAAGTCACTCTGGACAGGGAAAAAATAAGGAAAGCTCGCACTATGGTTTATAAAAGCCACAAAAAAAGCTGTCGATATGCAACAAAATGGTTAAAAATTGCAGAAAATAATTGACAGAAAAAAGGAAACTAGTCTTCACAACTGGTTGGAGACATAGGGTTAAAATCCAGAGAGTTGTAAAAAACCCTCCTTCTCTTGGCACAGGCTGCCTGAAGGGGAGGATCTTACTGTAGAAATAGCAGCAGATGCTTTTTTTCTCTTTTTTAGCTGCATGCTCTCTCTCTCTCTCTCTCTCTCTCTCCGTTCTACTACTCACATGCGGTCAAGTCTGGAAAAGGAAGGGGGGCAACTATGGTACAGGGAAGAGAGGAAGCGAGAGAGAGAGAGAGAGAGAGAGAGAGAGAGAGAGAGAGAGAGAGAGAGAGAAAGAGAGAAGTGAAGGAGAAGGGGATGATGAAATGAGGGAGTTGCAAAGAACACGGGCAAAGCAGCTTTTTTATTCTCCACCACAGCCAGTGAGAAAAGCCACAGAGACAGAGTGACAGCACTGAGAGGGAGGGTCGAGAAAGAGTGGAGAAAAGGGTGACACAGCCTGTAGTTCTCGTATGGACTCGTCACACACTCCCACGTGAAGTTGACTATTCAAACGCAGTTTTAACTTGCATCCTTTCTACATGTAAATGAAACTTTTAATCGTTTTTTTTTTTTTTTTTTTAATATGTTTTTTCCTGTTTACATGCAGTTATACATATATTTGAACAGGACCGGTCACATATATAAAGGAGATGTTGAATTGTTTTTTCATCAAGAGACGGTCGAGTCCATTGCCATTGCAATAGGGGGAAAATTTCACCATGCAAAGCTGTAAATATTAAGATGCTGGATGTAACCAGTCCAAAGCATAAGAGATGGATCCAGGACGGCTCCTAACAGCTTCCCCTGTTTGAGTTTGTGTTTGTGGGTAAGTTACTCATCAGTGTGTGTGACTGTAGTACCTCAGAGCCCCCCCTCACACTGTACTTCCACCAATCAGAAGCTAAAAGAAAGACTGCCTTGCTAGAGGTGAAACAGCTGCTGTCATTTGCAGGGAAAACTTCTTATGCAGTGACGCCAAACACACACATACACACGCACACGCACACACACACGCACACACACGCACACACAAGCACACACTGAAGCCACACCACAGCTAGAGCACAGCCTACCTGACTCTTTGCCCAAGCTTGAGAAGTGTTTCACAGAAGAAGACAGGAGGGGTTTATGTGGTTGCAGTATTAACCAAATCATGCTCGCCACTGTGACATTGTTCCTCCTGTTCTTATTTTGATCACAAAAATCACAACATATTCAGACCTCTGACCTCTGCTAATAATCCTTGATCATTTTGCTATGAATCACTTAACACGTAAGCACAAAAATGGCATGCACACACTCAATGTGTGTGTGTGTGCATGCCATTTTTGTGCTTACGTGTTAAGTGATTCATAGCAAAATGATCAAGGATTATTAGCACAGGGCAGAGGTCTGAATATGTCATGATTTTTGTTATCAAAATAAGATATATTTTGTTTATTATTATTTTTATATTATATATATATATATATATATATATATATATATATATATATATATATATATATATATATATATATATATATAGAGAGAGAGAGAGAGAGAGAGAGAGAGAGAGAGAGAGAGAGAGAGAGCAGCCACTGGATAGATGAAGCTGTCTGTGTTACAGTGCACACTTGGGATTCTGCTGCTTTTAATGCTTTGCCGTGTTTAGCCGATGTGGCTCTATTCATAGAGCAGTTATCAGTGGGACAAAAGCCTGTGCTGTGTCCACCTAGCACAGATACATGAAGGGTGCTGCTGTTACTCCTTGAGCTCTCCTAATCCCTCTCACACACAGAATCTCAGACAAACACACTCTCTGACAAGGAGGAGGGACAGAAAGTGGCCGGTCCTCCCCGGCTCCCTCTCGCTTTCTCCCTGCTTCATCCTGGGCCGACTCTGGAGCTTTCTAGCCTCGTGTCTGCTGCTGGTGCTAACTGGTCATTCGAGAGCAGACGAACACACAATCAGTCAGTGCCAGACACACACCACACCTTCAAACCAATAGAAAATCTGGGCTGCAGGGTACCACGTGAGACCGTGACGGGTAAAATGGAAAATAAGCACTTCTAGTTTTCATGCGACAAAAGCAGATAGCGCACTTACTTTGGCAAGGCCTTGAAGGCTCTGACGTCACCTCGCGCCACGTCTCTTGACCAATCAAGAAATAGCAAAAAGGGACCAGACATGTTTTACACATGCAACAGCACTACAGTGACTAAAGGAAAATGGAGACACATTCGAAATATTTTGTCTTAGCAGTGGTGATTCTGTGTGACGCTGTTCTAATCTGCTGCTTGTTTACTATTTAACCTGTGTCTAAGGAGCATGGGCTTGGCATGCGTGTAGTGTTGTACACTGCAGAGTTCACACGAGGACACAATTTTGGTTTTGGGTTGGCTGCCAACTCCCAAACAGTATGCTGCTCTATAAGGCCTATCGTTCATAAGACCAATGGATTCAGAGCACTACTGATCAAATGCCAATCATAACAAACTCTTTATGATACTTTTCACGGCACAACCTCAGGGCTGTTTCATTTGTGAAATGTTCCCGCAATTTAAAAGCTTTTTTTTAAAACCCCTGAAGGTTCCACATAATCTCATCAACCCTTAATGATCATGATTAGCTTTTCCATTTTGTTGTTTTCAGAACAGATTTACAGTGCTTACATTTTTTTAACTTTTTTTTTAGGTTGTTTTTTTTTTTTTTTTCAGGCAGCAATACGCAAATATAAGCTGATGACTTACATGTCTGCAAGTACTCAGTTGATTACAACCCATTACTTATGTATATATAATGACTGATGCTTTGTTATACTGTTATCTTACAAAATTACAGAGTTATTCATTCAGTCCAATAGTGCATATAATTGATCAAAGCACAGATGTACATCTGCAACAAGCTTAAATTTCCACTAATGTCACTGCAGCCAGGCAAAATGTCCTTTCATTCACAAATCAAAATGGCTGCTGCACCTCAATAGGTTAGTGCACAAGTACAAAGTGGTCTATTCAAATAATACATACAGTACTACACATTACACCTTAGAAAAAAATGTATTCTTGGTGTAAAGGGACAAAATGTATACCTTACTTATTCACTATTTCTTTTTGCTAAAGATTCTTCAGGCAGGTTTTTTTTTTTTTTTTTGGTGGTGGGGGTGGTGGTGGGGGGGGGGGGGGTATCGGGGTGGTTGCACATATGAACATTTATGTCATTATGTCATTTGTGTCAAAAATTCATCCACAACCAACAGCTAAGTGAGTAAGTTTGTTAAGTGTCCCAGTGCAGCTGTGCAGTACATCGTCTGTTTCAACTGAGAGGATTAGCAGAAACCAAAAACACAGTAAATTAAGTACAAGGCAACTTTACTTCCAGATCTGTCAGACAAATGATTAAACAAACACATGATTAAACAAATTTGGCACACAGATAAAAGACCCTGAACCTTTATTGTTGGCTCAATGGCATCTTAAACATCTAGATTTCTAGTACTAGAGCAAAAGTCTGGTATAAAGGAGGAGAAAGCAAAGCATGGACTTCAATGGCCAGTTCAGGCATGGTGTTATTAAGCCCTTGACCGTACCTGCTCTGCTGTGTTCAAATTCTGCTGTGATTAAATATTGCACATCATAAAAAATAAAAACATTGGAAATAAATATGGATAGCGAGGACCATTAAGGACAATAAAAAATTCAAAATGGCATCCATAAAACTTGAACTCCCTTTTTATTTAACACTCAATGTTCAGGTGCAAGGTGCAAGTTTTATCAATTCTTTGTGCTATAGAATATTTTGTATAATTAGATTAAAATTAAAAGGGGGAAAAAATACACCTTTTTCACACACCTTTCTCTCCCTGGCTCCGCTGCAGTGGTGGTCTCTCCTGGGGCCCCACGCGCACGTGTCTGCAAGACTTCTCAATTACAGCTGTGAACTCTAGGGTCAGCCTCTGTAGAGAGAGAAACAAAGGGCATGACCCTGGGGTCAGAAGTGTTACACTAGGAGCAAGTCGGCCCCCATTCAAACAGAGTGTACTATTTGCTTTGTGTAGGTAAGGACCACTAAAACACTGAGTAATGGGGATTAGGAAGTGATCCCCTTAGGGCTGTCACTCAGAGCCTACGCATGACCTGACGGCTTCCATTAGGAGCCGAAAAGCGAAGTGCTCTCACCCATCTGTCTCACAAAGCTGAAGAGAGCAAGTCTATACATTTTACACGTCACTTACACAAGTAATTAATTAATATAAAAGGATATTATAATAATAATAATAATAATAATAATAATAATAATTTCATTTGTATACTATTAGAAAAACATCAAGAAAAACGTTTTTTTTTTTTTAACAAAAACTATCACAAAAAAATAAATACTAGAATAAATATATATTAAATAATTACACTAAGGAAAATGACATTATTGTGTATTATCAGCATATAAAGCAGAAAGGTTAATTTTGCGCACTCAGTACAGACGAAATTCCAAAAACCTCTGCTAATTTACTTTAATTAATACACACACACACACACACACACACACACACACACACATATATATATATATATATATATATATATATATATATATATATATATATATATATATATATATATCTGCAATTACATTTAAAAAATCTATACATTTATAAGATCCTAAATATAAATTTAAAAAACTCATATCACTGAAACAATTACTTTTGCTGTGCCAATCACACGCACACTTCAAACGTACATTTTGAAAAACAGCTGTTTTAACTTTACACTGCTGTACAGCTGTTATCGCAAATGTTCAGCTGATTTCATTAACCTTTTCTAAAATGAACTTAAATATGTAACATTAATATTTACATAGCACTTTCCACTTCGTCACTTTCAGCCAGACAAAGAAAAAAAGCTAAAGACGCTTTTTTGTTTCTTACAAAATACATAGTGTTCTTTATTAATAATAATACTAATACTACTACTACTAATAATAATAATAATAATAATACTAATAATAATTGAATAATTAAATGAAATAAGAAATAGCATGAAACTTAAGTGAAACAACAGTCCAGTGAACTAAAATAAAAAAGTCATGGACTAACACAACTTTGGGGTAACACAAAACTTATCATAGAAAAGTTTTGAATGTGTTTATTACAGAAAAATATTTAATAGGAAAATAGATTAGTTTTAGTTTGTTCATTAAGGATCAATTGGCATTCAGACACATAATTTTGAGAGGGTGGGGCAGGGCTGCAGTGAAACTCTGAAACAAAATGGAGCAGATTGAGACAACATGGCGGATCCTTTTTTTTTTTTTTTTTTTTTTTTTTTTAAATAAAAGTGCCTCTCGATGTATAAGCAGGCAGGATAAGAAATTATGAACAATGTTATGCATTATTACAATATAAAAAGAAACAACTATGATGAAGGTAAAAAAAAAAACATGAAGTGCGAACTGTGCACGAAGAAGCAACATGATTTTCAGCACTGATCGCTAGAGTATGCATGAGCTGACTCTGGTGCTTCCAGAGGGACAGAAAATGTTTCTGTTAACTATTAATAGGTCTGATTGTGACAGAATCTTCAGCACTATCATTTCTTTTTTCAGTATATTCAAAAAGTATTCAATTAGTTGATAAGGAATATGTAAAACAAAAGGTGTAAAAGTGACATAAAAATCTGCTGAATACTCAGGATTTCTTTTTATCCTCCTAAATACAGACGTTGAGTCTATGTTAATTATTTAAGGGCTTATACAATTTTATTTTTCAGGTAAAAATACAAACTTATTTATTTTGTGCATGCACAAAACATTTAGATTTTAGAAATATAAATCCATGTTGTTTCATTATTCATATGAAAAAACAATTCTTAAGGTGTGATCACCAAATAAAGGAAAAATTACACATTAAATACACTAAATACACTACTTTAATATGTTAAAAATAATCATATGGAAATAATACATAAAGGATTTCTCCTTAGTATAGCTAGTGCAAACACAAGTTTTAATGTCATGAAGTTAGACAATTGTCACATGTTTTTGATTTCTATTTTGGGTTAATGTCTCATTTCAACTGAATAACAGGGCAAATTGAGGACAGAAGAAATAAGTTTAAAATATATAAAACTGGAATGGTTTTCAGAGATGACTGTCCCTGTACAAGATCTCTCTTCAAAGCCATAGAGTCTCCTGATGATAAACCCCGCTTAAAAGAGACTGAATGTGTTCTTTATTAAATCCAAACAAATCCTTCCAATTTATCTTCCACTTTTTCCCACAGAGTAAAAAATTGTTTTATGCTCCACGAAATGCCTTTTATTCCTATGATATATTTTGGAAAAGATTATTTGTTCTTTTTCCCTGCAAATATCTCCAGCATGATCAACAAAATGAGTTTTCATGCAAAACCGATTAAATTACATTTTTAGAAAAACTGTTCTCATCATGCATACATGATATACAAGCTGTTCTGATTTAATATTACATTAATTCATTTAACTCAGTTTCCCTTTAACAACAGGTTGTGTGGCAAGCAAACAAGTACATTTCTTTACAATGGATGCAATCTTCGATGTGAATCACTGTATGTGTACGCTTCCAAAACATGTTCAGATGATACACAGCACCTTTAGAAAATCGACATTGTGCAGATTTGTACACAGTAACTACAATTCTCTGAATTCCTGTGTTATAATTCCAAATTTATTAAAACACACTTTCGACATGTTTTTGAGTTTTATATATCACAATATGCGCACAATGAAAATCTCTAAAAAGAAGAGAGCTAATTATTTTTGAAATTGTAAATTCACAAGATGCCAATTTTTACTCTCAAGCATCAGCCTTCATTAGTTTGTGTGTCATTATTCGTTAGCTGGATTTAGATTTTTATATATATATACAGTAAATATTTAGCTATTTGTTTTAAATAATACTGTGATAAGTGATTTACACTTGTGCCAACTATTTGAATTCCAATCACAGTTTTCAATCATACTTCTAATACTTTTGATTTCTAAAATCCTGTTAGTTATTTTAGGTAAATGATAAATAGGCTCAACACAATTTTTAGACACTGTATAATACGAATCTAAACAAAAGGCAATTGCACGTACATGACATTGCATGTGGTTCGAAACACAGAAACAATTATTATTGTTATTATTATTATTATTATTAATAATAATAATTAATTAATTTGTTTATTTATTTACCTTTAAAAAAAATATATTGTTTTATTTTTTCTTCAGAAGATGTCTCAACTTAAAATGGTGACAATGGGGCAAAGGCTGCAAAACTCGGACCCGGACTAACGGTTAAAGCAAGTGCATGCTACAGCTAACTCGCGCTGTGGCTAACTGCAACACGGCTCAGTGTCTAGAACCTTCTGTGGTGCACTATGCTTCAGGAGTAGAGCTGATTCTGGGCCATTATCCCACACAGTCATTAACTCTGGCTCTTCCAAAAGCTCTGGCACAGGAGCAGTTGAACAAGAAATAGAGGAAAGGTCACTTAAATTATGGAAAATATGGACAGCTCACCATTATCTTCTTCATATAAAAAAAGTCTCTATATTACTGATTATACTTTCAAAGAACATTATAAGAAACAACACGAGAGGGAACGAGAGGGAAAGTGCTAACTAACCTCTAAAGCTTCAAACACACAAGTCATTATTCTAAGAAAAGGTTGTGCAAATATTTGGTTTAGAACTCCACCCCACTGTTATATATAAAACTGTTTATGAACCTTGCAAGCTTACTAACATTTATATTACATTAACCATTAATAAA
The DNA here is from genome assembly GCA_023630585.1 of Cranoglanis bouderius. Classification (NCBI taxonomy): domain Eukaryota; kingdom Metazoa; phylum Chordata; class Actinopteri; order Siluriformes; family Cranoglanididae; genus Cranoglanis; species Cranoglanis bouderius. Next base: position 22,887,210 of record CM042538.1, read on the forward strand.
TATTAATTTGGTCATATTTAAAGCAAATGGAAATGTGTGATTCTTCTGTTTAACGATGGCTGTTAAATAAAGGTCTTATTAGATGAATTTGATAACCTGACAAACATTTTTCAGTCCCATACATATTATGATGTATTTCTAAAATTTAAAAAACAAACAAACAAACAAAAAAAAAGAAACCCTAAATAATTTTAAACACAGATCTGGAACTTGTTTTTTCCAATATGTAATCAACCCAAAGACATATTTCCCTTACGAACACATGCACAATAATTATTAAAGATTCCCAAAGGCAGGGTGATGTTGAAAACTATTTACTCTCATATCTACCTGTTTTGCCAAGGTGCCTGTACATCCTGGTCTGCTGGCGACAACAGCTATTTTACACGGAGCCCTTTTCATCTCTGTGCTTACAGGCTAGGGCTGTAGGGCTGTGTGTGGGAGAACAGTAACAGAACTGGCCCTTAAAAGGCTCCAGGCCTTTGTAGCTTGTCCTCACATGTGCCACGTCACAATCCAGCAATATGCACAGAGTGTCCCGGATTTGCCCCAGTCAGGCCCTCCACACCCAATCCCCAACTGCCCATGATATAATAACTGCCCCTGTGGAGCAGCACACAGGAAACAGACTCTGCTACCTTTACCAGAAGATCAGAGACTTGCACCCACACAGCGATCCAGTGCATTCCACACATCTGATAATTCGAAAAGTCCAATACGCTAACTTTTCGGTACCGGAGATTAAACAGACACACGTGTAGCAAAGGCGTTGTAGAGACATACATCTAATGGCCATATTTTGATGCAAATGTCAGGCAGAGGAGCACCCACACAATCCTCTTAATACATAAGTTTGTTCGTACATCAGAAGCTAGAACAATTAATAAATGTCTGCTCTCTGCACTATGCTTGGCAAGTTGTAAATCTGCCTATCGTTTTTGCAAGTATGCTGCACTTGTCATTCTTTCTCAAGGGCATTAACCCCATTAAATATAATTTTAAAGGGACAATATAGGTCAGAAGAGGAGTCTTGTAATTGCAAACACATTATCCTTGTATCGTCTTTTTTTATTTTTTTATTTTTAAATTGTCTTTGTGGAAGCACTCTCCCGGTGGGAATTATAACCTTTATTAGGATGAGGTAAGGATGGTGTAATACTAATCTGTTTCCTGTGTCTGTCTTTAATGTGCATTTACCGAATCCGAGACTAGTGGATTACAACAGGATAGTGTGACCTGTTCGTTTCATCTTCTAGTGTCCCCAAATTGTGTAATAAAGTTGATGTATGGTTCATATAATAAGTATTCTGAAATATGTACCATGTCACAGTATTATATGGCACAGTACCATGGCACAGCATCATACTGTATATTCAATTTAAGGGATTTTTTTTTTTTTTTTTTTACTTTAATATGAACTGGATCATAAACCCTAAGGATTAAAGAACTTAATCACTATATTATGAACCACGTTTATCAGACCACACCTACTATTCCTTAAAACTCAGGAATATTTTTTGCTGGTAAATCAAGCTAATATTGTGACAATGAGCACAATATGAACTTCAGGCTCTGCTGTCCCCAGCACTATATAAGCGCTGCACTATAAAACACTATATGCTGTGGTGTGCCATGGGGAGGGGTGGCCATGACGAGGGGTGCTATAGATGCCAATAGTCATGAGCATGCAGGCCATAACAAAAGTGGCCTTTATGTAGCATGCATGCAGATAAAGGAGCCCCCCCACCCCCACCCCACCCCCCTTTGTCCTGGGTTTCACACGTCTGGCCATGAGAGAGCTGGACAGTGACAGCCACGGGGTACTGCAGCAACACAGTGACACACACTGCCTTCATGTGGCCATGCTAAACACACATTCAGGCTTACATGCCGTGCATACTGTAAGGGAAAATGTCCTTAATTTTCTATTTTGTACAGGCAGGATACATTTGTAATCAAAATAGTTCAATTATAAATAAATTGTGATTCCATTTGTATAGAAAATTTTTGTATATAAAAGTGTGTGTGTGTGTGTGTATATATATATATATATATATATATATATATATATATATATATATATATATATATATATATATATATATATATACACTGATGTGAGAAACCACATTACTTGATAATGCAGTGGTCATCTAATTGCATATTGAATAATTATTAAATAGACAGTACTGCTTTAGGTAAATGATTACTAGTAACTATGGGTAGGTTAAATGAGGCAAAGCTGTGATAAAGGACATATGGAGGGCACAGAGTGAATACTCTAGGGAAAGGGACACAGTGTTCACAGTGGGATTAATTATGGGGACCTGAATCTTCAGGTTGTGTCTATGTCTGCGTGTCTGAAAAGCTGTGTGTCAGCACTGCAGCCATTCAAACTGCTCACAAACACTTCTGAATAGGGTCCACTTAATCAGGTATGCTCCCTCCTTTCTCTCCCTCCCTCCCTCTCGCTTTCACGTTCTCTCAGTGCAGACATACAAACACGCATACATGCACACACATGAACAGCCCCTAATAGGCATGCTGAGGTGTGATAATCAAATTATTCTCAGCATTCGTTGGGGGTTACCAGGGGCCCCTTTCCAGCAACTTATCCCCGACGGGGAGTAAATCACTCTCTAGACATCTGAGGTGTTTCAGCACAAACACACATAAACACTCGCACATGCTCACACACATGCACCAACGTGGAGCGTTTTTTTTATGAGGTGGGAGACGAAGTGCTCAAAAGAAAGAGGAGTGGGTTCCTTTTGCACGTTACTCCTTCTCGAGCCCATCTCTATTGACCTGTAAACCTTTGTGACTGGAACAAATGCAAATGGCGCTGACTTGCTCACACAAACTACTAAAGAGCTATTCAAATGAGCCCCTGCCAACAATGCAGCAGCGGCCGACCCAGGGAGCAGTGGCAGTCTGCAGACTTGGAGGCCCAGTCTGGAACAGCCTGATCCATCACACAGCCAGGCCCAGAGCAGCACACTCACATTACTGTTAATCCTATACCTAAAGCCTCAAACAAACACTCTCTATATGAACCAGTGCTTCTTTTATGCTCGATGTAAAAGACTCCGTTGAGTGACAAGCAGCTAATGATAACTTCTTTCACTGTTGAATTATAATAAATACATTAAAAAGTATGCATTTTCTCAAACGCAAACACAATCACAGATGCTTACACAAGTACATGCATTATAATGGCCGTACAAACTTTGAAAGCTCTATACAATTATATTTTGCACTTCCTTATGGGTCTATTAAAGAGAATCATAGTTTTTTTTGTGAAAGGCTGTTTTTCTGAAAGGAGGTTTTCTGTATATTGCACCCAAGTTCAGAAACCCCTGAACATGGAATCAGTACTAACAGCTCATATATCTGTGCATTCTCTAGAAATACACACAGTATACAAAGTGTACCTAATTCAATTGTTAATTCGAAGTTAACAAATCTTATATCTTATACAAATCTTAACAAACATATATATATATATATATATATATATATATATATATATATATATGTGTGTGTGTGTGTGTGTGTGTGTGTGTGTGTGTGTTTATACATACTTTTTTGTATCTATTTATTATACATTTTAATACATTTTATATACATTTTGGTTTAAACAGATGATATCAACAACTGAAAGATCTGAACAATGTAATTTAGTGTCACACCTGATTGCCCAAAAATGAACAAGCTACATTTTCAATTAAAATTTCTTAGCAATTTCTTTGTTTTTTGGTTTTCTTTATATTCTGACATGTTGGGCAGACATTCCACTGTGGATACCAACAGGAATAACAACATGCATTATATCTGACTAGTCTGTTGAAAAACTACTCTCTTTATATTGCGCATTGAAAACCTCTAGAGCTTATCAAGGCACTGAGTCAGTGCTTCGGGTCAGAGGAATTTATGGCCAGGACGATAAGGGTCAAATGATGTCATTCAAACAGAATGAATTATCAGCCACAAGCTAATGTTAAGCTGATGGAGTGCACACCACAGAAGTAATATAAGTCACAATTAGACCAGCCTGTGATAAATTTGTAGCTATGAACTATGGTCCTTTTTTTTTTTTTTTTAATTTATTTATTTATTTATTTTTAAAGATGTTTCTCACTGAGTATTTCATATTGCTTATATATAACAGATCGGGCATCTGCTGATTGGTCAAAAACTAGTTAATTAGAAGGCATACATTATTGCAAAAAGCAAGTACCTTTTGTGATATTCTGTTGCAATAAATAACTTGCCACATAATGGTGAAGTAAGCAAATTTGGAATTATTTGTACACCAATAAAAAAGAGTACATTTTTAAATGCAACATTGTACAGCCCAAACTCTCTCTCTCTCTCTCTCTCTCTCAGTGAGAAAAGCTCTAGTTGTGCTAGAGGCTTCCCTATGTAAAAACACCACCCTTCCCCTTACATTACGCCTGGTTTTGTCATCATCAGAGCTCCGACCTATCTCTCTCTCTCACTCTATCCTAACACGAGATTGAACCCCAAGAGAGGAATTACATGGAGTATAACAACATCTGGGAGACACCTGCAAATGGCACCGGACCTGAGAGTCATCCGCAGCATACAAGCTGAGATAGCGAGATGAGGAAAGATAGTGGGAAGATGTGAAAGAGACGTTGAGATAATAGAGTGGTCTGGAAGGGTACTACGGAGGCTCCACCTGTCTGGCATTCTCACCCTGTCCCGCATTCTTGCCCTCCTCCTCTTTCCACCCTCTTGCACTCGTGAGAAATGTAGATGAAAAGTGCTGTGCTCCAGTTTGAAATTCATTTTGGGGTTCAGCTGCAAGCACATTACAGAACTGTGTCTGATAAAGAAATAATCTTGTCTGCCAATAAACAGGAGTGTTTTGAGGAAGTTATTTATATGGTGCAGAGTTTAAAAGAAATATGAGGTGTTTGTTTTAGTTACATTATGCAAAATAAAATTGTAAAAATAATAATAAGCTTTAAATCATGTAAAAAAAAAAGAAAAAAGAGGGCAATAAAAGCATGATAGCTCTAAAATGTTTATCGGGAGTGAATCTGTGTAATTAGATACCAGTGATGAACATCTTATTCAGTCAATCTGTTTATCTTCCAACAAATGGGATATTATGACCTAAAGTTTGGCCTAATTGTCATAATTTGAGACTATTTGAGACTGAGACTATTCTCACTGTTAATAGTAAAGTCTTCTGAGATTGTCTGCTTTTATACTTTACATTGATTGGCTCTTACCTGTGTCATGATGCCATTGATAAGCACCTCTACCAAATCTTTCTCAGTCTGTGGATGACAAATTGAGACAGGAACATTATGTATAATTTTGGCAAATATCCAAACTATTTAATCCACAAATAATACACTTACATTCATAATGAAATTGGATACAGAGTCTTAAGTGATTTTCTTCATTTTATCTCTCCGAGTCGTAAAACAGGTTCAGTGCAGTGAGGAATGTAGAATGGAACGAGAAGGAGAAAACCTTCTAACAGGATTCATGAACTTTCTTTTAACTCTGGACTTCGGCTACTCACTGTAGCCTAAAAAATAGATGTTTTCTTGGCAGCATGAAAAAACTGCAAGTTCAGCCAAAATAGACAATAAAGCAGTATAGGGAGCTAAAACACATGCCAGATTGCAGAGGGGCGATTCAGAGAAGAGGCCCAGCCCCCCCCCCCCCCCCTTAAAAAAGATCCACAGTGGAAAGAAAAGCCTTCTCCCTGTCCTCAGATGAACTTGAACATGAGCTTCCTGTTAGACCCTGGGAGGAAACACCCAGAGCAGCAAACTCACACTCACAGAGGAAGGCCTTCACTGCCGAATTCTTTACTGCCTGCAAAATTAGGTCAAGCACTTAAGAACTCCTTGCTCAGAAACAAGTTCGACCTCACTCTCGCTTTCTCTCTAACAGATGCATATACACATGCACACATAACATACACACAAACCCCCCTGCACACAAACACAGTATGCAATGCAATGTCTTAACATCTCATGGGTAAACCACATTTTCGAGACAAGGGGAATATGTGTCACACTCTGGATCTGAATAGCTTATTTACCGTTCCTTACCCTGTAATGCACTGTAATGATCACGGCTGCCGTCCAGCTTGATGCAGACACATTCCTCCTGCAGTCGCAGGCCTGTTCACACCCATATCTCTACAACTCCCTCAGTGCCAGTCTCAGCCTATTATAGCCCCGTGCACATATCACACTACTACTCACACACACACACACACACACACACACACACACACACACAACTGGGCACACGTGTGACAGGTGAGCTGTCATCATCATTTTATCTTCATTCACAGCTGGATTTTAGACATGGTTAGCCAAGGTAAACCAGATTATAAAGAGGCCAACTGAGGTTCTGCAGGCTTTTTTAGATTTAGAATTCTGTCACACTATTATCCTGGTGGGCCCTATTCCACATTTTCCTGATAACACTGTAAGCAGCAACCTTGAGCCATATCAAAGAAATCATCAGATTACAGCACTGTGGCCAGGTCATGTTGACACATTACATACTTGGCCTCTATTCTTTGGTGAGCAAAGGTTTTTTTTTTTTTTTTAAGGGAACAGGAAGCAGTGTGACCAAAAGCAAAAGCAGGGTAGCAATAGAGAGAAGGTCAGAGAGAAACGGAGAAAGAGCACAGCAACAGCATGCCAATTTTCTGTCATCCGTTGCTACAGCGGAGAGTTTGGGGAGACATTCCTGTGGGATTGACAGTTTGGTATGGCCAGAGCTCCAGCAGCTAGTCGTGGAAAGACACTTCCAGTGCACACACAGCACAAATTCAGCCAGCTGTACTGCATGCTCGTTGGCCTCGATCACTGCATATCGGCCTGTCCAGAGTCCTCGCACAGGTTCCTCAGCTCTGAACTGACAGCATATATTACCTTACGAAACATACTAAACAATATCCAAGTTAAAAACTAATAAACTCAATCTGTATGCTAGTCTTCTTAACTACAATATAAATAAAGCCTGTATCAATGAACCCATGAAGGCAATCTGAGTAAAAAATAAATCTGCTGGCTGTTTAAACTGTAATAAAATATTGTGGTGGCTTCTAGCCTAGATTATTTAATGTTTCAAAGAGATTGTCACTGACAAAAGATATAAACCAAAAGTTATTATTTGGCAAATAGAGCTGAGCACTGACTGGCAACATTAAAGCGAGTGAAAACCGACTGAAGAGATGTCAAAGACCATGTCATCTTGCTGAGCCTAAATTGCACTGCTGAAATCATCAGCAGTTTAGTGGTCAAACCACTGGCTTGAAAGATAAATGGCCAGAAAAGCTATTCTCTTAAACATGTCCTTAGTTTCCTCATGTGAAGTACACATTACATTAAATACATTAAGCAATAGTCTTTCAGTAAAAGTCTTCTTACTGTTACTGTAAGATATTTACATAGCCAGGAGTAGGAAGAAGTGCTGAGTGTAACGTCAACAGAAAAGAAAGGCCGTTCGGCTGCTTGTGGACCGTTGTGCATTTCGTACATCTATTCCCCATGTAGCATTCCATATTACTTCCATTACGCAGTAAGCATATTGCTTAATATTTCATTAATGGAAAAGCCTATATAATGTACCTCTAGAATTCCAGTGATAAACCAGAGAGTTAAAAGCATGATTATTACATTGGTAACCACAGAATTAAAAGCATTATTATTACATTGGTAACCGCAGAGTTAAAAGCATGATTATTACATCAGTAACCTCAGAGCGGCAGGGTAAGACTCCACATGGTGCACTAGAACGATTCAGGTTGTAATATGTCTGCGTATTCACAGCATTTTGTTCTGTGTGTTTTTGGAAGGTACTCTTCATCCTTATACAATTAATGCATATAGTTACAAGTCAAAGAACAGATGATCATCCAAATAGTGACTCGGTATTAAAAGGTTCTCTTTTATTTTCCACTCTGGTCAAAAATGAGTTAACCACATAGACGTAATCATGCAGAAATATTATTTTTCTGTGGTGGGTTTTTAAAAAAAATGTTTTTGGTGTAATGTTTGAGAAAATAAAAAGAGCTAACTTTAAACTCGCAGATAAACTTCATTTTCATCTGCTGGCCAATCATCACCCAGGATAAACATGCAACATAAGCGGCTGTGGCCAATCAATGTCTGTGTTCTTTTAATGCTCCAACAGAAGAGAGCAGACTCAAGGTCCTAGTATTATGAGCACGAGCACAAAGAAACTTTTAGCTGTAGGTGTTCTCCCATTGCTTGCTGAGTTTAATAAATACATAAAAAACATTAAAAAGTCTTTACCTGTAGCTAAATAATAAAATAAGCATCCAATACCTCTAACATTAGCTAGCTATATGCAAAATGCTTAATTCACTGAACCTTCCAATGTAACAGACCGAAGGTCAGCTAGCAGACTTTATAAGAGTTTGTAGGGTGTGTTTTGTTGCACAGAAACATGCACTGTATGTTCTACTGTATTTTAACATTACTAAAACTAAATGTTAAAGGTAAATTATATTGTTTAGGCACAACGTTTGAAAATTTGACCCTGAAACAGCTTGCAGTTCAGCTCTTAGGGAATACATTTTAAAACATTATTTTAAAGTGTGTATGATCATAATATGGTCTTAATAATGTGGTCTTAAAAATGTCTTTCTCTGCCGAGTCATCCCCTTTATTAGTCATTTACTGAGATTCACAATTTGTTTAATGAAAAACAGCCAGATAGAACATTATAAAAGAAAACAGTACATGAGCTAACAGAGTAATATGGTTTTCTTGGTAATTGGCTGATGTTCAAAAATCCACTTTCTAAATATCTCTGCATTTTGATAATGTAAATTTAAAGTAACTTTAAAAATGTAGCCCTTGTTGAGCTTTATAATTTGCAGTTCAGGACTTTAGAGTTTTGCTGGCTGGAATGTGAAATCTCGATAGCTTATATGTCAAAGCAGGTCATCCCCAGGAGAGAACCTTATAATACTAAAGCCATAAAAAATAAATTAAAAATTAAAAATAAATCAATCAATCAGTAAAGTTGACAGTTGAGATAGAATGCTTGTTTCTTATAATATACACTGGAAAACCCATTTCATAGCCATCTTTCTTATTGCTGTTGTGTTAAGAGTTTCATAACACCCCCACACACACACACACACACACACACACCCACACACACACACTAACTAGTCTTCAAGGTCTTCATCTAGTGCACCACTCCACAACAATCCCCCCATGACCAAACAACCCAGAACACCAGCTAAGCAATCAGACGATCTCAAATGCACATTTCACTTTACTGAGGCTCAATAAAGCTCTGATGAAGATTGTTCACGCAGAGTGTAAGACATTCATAAGGAACTTACAAATAAGTTGGATTACTTAGTCAGCCAGAACAAAAGAGGAAAAACCAGAGTAAACGTGTACCAGCCTCAGAATAGTGCAGACAGTCTGCAAGCAACACCCAACAATGTCCTAGAGAATGATAATGAACATTAACCGTAGTGCATGCATATGTGTACGTGTGCGTATGTGTGTGTTTGAATTATCAAAGGACCTCTCTGAAAATGATTAGTTAGTCCAGACTCAAGCAATAATCTAATAACACACCCATGCATCACACAACACTTACCAAGTGTTAACCATAAAAGAAAATATATTGGTAACATATTGAAAATATATTGATTTTTAATAATACACAAAAACGAGCTGTTTTGCTCCTCGATCACAACGAACACAGGAAATAGCTTTACCAGAGAAAAACTAGAAAATTATTACCATTATAATGAAAACGGGCCAATACCTTAATAAATTCCTAAACTAGGTATGTATCTCTGTGTGGCCAAATGCACCTTACTAACATTATCACTGAAAAGTGATTATGATAATACTCATCCTCATACATTATACATTATATACACAATATTATATGTACGGTTGATGTGTACTCCAAACAAGGGTTAAATATAAGAAACGATGAGGAAAATCTTACCTGATCAAGAAGCTGCCGAACAACGAAAGGGCTGCATGTACAAGGTTACGCCATTTTAAGCACCACTGTCAGACACACACACACACACACACACACACCACTGATAAAAAAAAAAAAAAAAAAAAAAAAAAAAGATCGGTTCTCACTAGCTACAAGTGAACTTATCTACTACAGCCACTTCACTAGACCTCAATGTTGCTAGTTTACTTCCAAGATTATAATTATTGTCTACAAATTTCACCCTGTAAGTTAAACCCTGAGGAGTGCTGAGGTTCAAGCAACTTTCTTTTAAGTTAATGAAAATTAACTTAACAAATTACAACTGTAAACTAGTCTCCCTTAACAACAAAACAATTCCTCAAGCAACCTCTTCTCCCACAAAACTGTGGGATAATTAGTCACCGAAAAATACTAACCAAGCCACCATGGATGTAGTCTTAGAAAAATAAATACACAGGCTTGTTGGGTTAGTAATAAAATATTGTGGCAGCTTGTAGCCTAGACTATTGAATGTCTCACATGGAATAGCTTATTTTGAAAGAAAACAGCTCTTTTATAGCTTAGAAGTACACTCATCAATTGCACATTGATGTATACCAGATTTAGTCATCATTTGGTTAAACAGATATAAACCCTTTAACCTCTTTAGTAGAGTCTGATTAGTCTAAGGAAACCAAGCTATGAGTCATTATGACTAAACACAAAACCAGGCCACGAGACTATGACCTTTTCCTTAATGCATATAGACATATACACGTGCTATCATACTTTTTTTAATCATACAAATGGTAAAAATTTGTATAAATCTTATATAGGTTTTATTTCATCTAATAGAATGGCCTTGATAATATGACTGTGGCAACAGGAGGTAAACAGTTCATTTGCCTAAATAATCTGCAAACTGGAAGTTGTTGTTGTTGGAAGCTGTAGTCCTCTATGCACCTCTGTGGCTGGTTGGAAATCAACTTTAATGTATGCAAAATAAAATACAATTCTATAAAAAAATAAAATAATAAAAATAATAATAATTAAAAAAAATAATAAAAACACATCACTATATATGTGGGACTCACTATCGGTTATATCGCTACAGGCAACACCCCCCCCCCCCCCCCCCAAGCTTGATTAGGTAACTTAGTCACGTCTGTTATTATGTAAATTATGTAAAAACAATAAAACAATTTAAAATAAATAAATAAACAAACGAATAATAAATAAATAACTTACACGGAGACGACGTGTAGGCTACGACGGGCCGGTTTTGGAGTTCAAGTTCAAGAGCGAAGAGAAGAGACGGTATAGCTCGCAGTCTCCAGGCGGTGGAGAGGTGTCATTCTTCTCCATGGCGAATTCCCGTCGTCCCGGTTACTTTTGTTGCGCGCGAGCTCCTCGGCAACGACGGAGACGAAGCGCGAGCGAAAAGCACAGCGATCCGGGTCTTCCCTCGGCGTTACGAGCAAACGAAACAAAACAACAACAACAAAAAAAAAACGCCAACGACATTCGTCGAGAGATGGTCTCTTTTCTTTTAAACACTCTGGCGTAATAACGATAGCTCTTATTTTTCTTCTTCTTCGTTCTTCTTTCTTCTTCTTTCCCTCCTCGCTGCATCCGCCAGACCGGCCTGACAGTGTTCATGTCGCTGGTGAACCAGATCCCCCCCAAGTTCAACTAAGGTGAAGTGAGATTCACAGCGAGCCTTACACAAGCGCCTGTATATAGACGAGCTACTTCCCGAAATAATACGGCATGTCCAGTATTACACAGTGCTGCAGTAGGCTCGGTCAGATGTAATGCTGCTCGCCCACTGAGAGTCTCTTTTAGCCGGCTAGCTGTGTCACTGCCATGATCCCAAAATACATGAATAAGGCGAACGAGGACGTGTAACAGTTCGTCGCCATTTGATATGCCTTCGGGGGGGAAAAAAGCAGAAAAATCCAAACGAGGTTTCAGCTAAACACCAAACACACAAATCAAACCTATAATAATAAGCTGACTTTCAGTGTGAGGTATTCCAGGAAGTTTGTGCTAAATTAAGTCTCAGAAAGTTTCAGTGTTGTGGGTCTGCTCTGCTGATGTGTTCCGTCGTTTAAAAAAAAAAAAAAAAGCTTGCTAACCACACACTGAGAGAATTATTTAAATGGTGCGTGTATTAATTATATATAAATGTCTAATATACCGAAAGAAAATGACGAAAGGAATCCAGTAATGAATGGAGGGGGGAAACAGGGTTGTTTTTTTTTTTTTTTTTTTTTTTTTTTTTTTTTTTTTTTGCTACGCCCCAAACAAGTTGCAGCTTTACTGTAGCCTAACACATGACTGCCTCCTCAGAGAAATAAAGCTCCTGTTAGAAATTGTGACTCATACAAAATACAAAGATGCAAAAAATAAATAAAAATAAAATAAATAAAGATTAATAAAAACAGCAGACCTCGGCAGGATGATGTTTAATCTCGGTTGAGCTCATCTTGTCCTCTCTCAACACCAATTAAGTGCGTCATCTAAATGAATGTACAGCTCCTTAGGTGGTTTGGCAAAGAGCGCTTCTTCTTCTTCTTCATCCCCTCTCTGCATCTCCCATATTCACCTCAGGGATTTTATTTACTGCCAAAACAACAATGCTGTAGTTAGCCGTGTTGTAAACAGGTTTATAATGAGGGTTCTGTTTATTTTCAGGTACTGCACGACCACGTATTGAGTGTTTTCGACAAACGACATATTTATGTTTAACATGTATTAAATTAATATAATATCAAGGATTTTATTAAATGAATGTTTGTTGTAAATGCCACGTCTCATTGCTCCATAAAATAAAGCTTAAATTTATGTGGCCTCAAATGTTATTAGCCTTAGTTAAGTAGCCTTCTTTTCGGATTCACCTCTAAAATATGAGAAGTAATATGCCTTCTTCCAGGGGTACACATACATTTTTTTTATTATTATTAATTACATAATTTTAAAAAATCCCTCAAGCAATCAAGTGTACCCATTTTTTTTTTTTTTTACCTTTATTATATATCTTTTACCTAGGTTCAAAATGTACCTTTAAGCTTTACTCAGGTAATTACGGTCCAATTATGTACCTTAAATATTTTGTAAGGTACACCATGTCCTCGTTTCCAGGTAAAAGATACATAAAAGGAAAAAAACAGCAACACAAGGGTACAACCCCAGCTTCAATGAAAGGTGCAGTTTAGTACACCCCCCAACACACACTCTGTTCCTGCAACAAGTGATTGGTTTGAATTTATTTATTATATCATACGAGTGAAACTGAATTAATTTTTTATCAAGGTAAAATAGTGTGCTGGTATCTGGCACAAAATAATGTAAATAAAGGAAAGAATATTTTTTGGACTAATCTTGTAATAACACTAATACTAACATTTGCTTGTAAATCTGTACAGTGAGATCAGTGAGATGATTCAAATTAATATATATATATATATATATATATATATATATATATATATATATATATATATATACATACAGTATCTATCTATCTATCTATCTGTCTATCTATCTATCTATCTATAGATGACGCACTATATATAAATAATTCTATATTATTTATTATATATTCTCTATTTTTTCAACCATAAGTCCCTTCTTTATTTTTGTTCCTTTTGTTCTTTTGGATAATGCCAATTGTCCAAAAACTATTTTTTAACTCTTAATACTATGAGATTTTACTAGCACTGATCACCATTGAACATGTGAAGCAAAGATTAGACATTTAGCTTTTCATCAAATGACATATAAATCCTTGACTGTTCTGTCAGGTAATAAAAGCAATATGTATCCAATAGACATGTGTATCTACCCAGACAGAGAAAAGCAGTTAGATTAAACATCTGACTCAGGTTCTTTCTATCTCTCTCCTGTGTGTGTGTGTGTTTGTGTGTGTGTGTGTGTGTTACAAAGCAGGGATTACAAGAGGGGGGCTATCAGGTTCATAACTCATTACTCATCACCGCTTGAAGATATACTGTAGTTAATTTTCAGTAATACAAAAATAAAGAAATAAAATAAATGAAAATGAAGAAAAATGGGGGAAAAAATTAACCAATAAAGTGAACAAATGCTCCATGGTATATTTATGTACAAAATAAATAAATTCATACCAAAATTACACACCACATTTTAGTCATCAAATAGAAATAAATCCAGATTATTTATTGCCTTTAAATGATCAAATCTCCTAGAGACATTTAAATCAAATAATCACATTATTGAAACTTTTCATGCGCGGGTGGTACATAAACATCTCAGCCTAGGCAAGTTAGCACAGATAAAATTGTACTCACTCTTATGACACGTGTCAATCACTACAAGAACCTGTCTTGGGAAGGGTTCTAGTGTCAAGCGGCCTCGTCTGCAGCGCTCAGAGGCTGTCTTTTGTCTTTAACTAATTACAGATTCAGACACAACATTGCTTGCATAATAAGCAACCCCCAATGGCACAGCCTCAACAGACCTCAACAAAAGAAAAGTCAAAGACACGCTGCAAACAATTTATATTTCCACCTGACTGAAACAAGGTATTGGTCATGCGTGATGATGAAAGATGGAAATACACTGAATGTCAACTTTAATACCAGAACTTTATCCACTTCTCACCCCCTGGAAGTGAAAGCACAGGAGGGTGGGGAGCAGCGGGGCCTGGGCTGTGCTAATTTGCAATCAGACACTCTCTTTGAGTTCTCCTTCTTCTCCTTCTATGCCCCCAGACAGTGTAAATGGCAGCTGAGACAAAGCTCCCATTCTCTCCATGAGGGCCCTCTTAGTTTTATTTCAGGCCAGTGCTCTCAGACAGGGCATTCTGGGAAAACCAGGAGATGGCAGTGGCAAAGGGGGTGGGACCCAGAGAAAGAGAGAAAGATCTTGTGGCAGCACCCAACCCTAACTGCCAAGGGGCATGCCGCAATACCACACCCTAAACACTTTGTAATATTTTAATGATCTGATTTAGAGATAAACATTAGCTGGTAGTTTATTTGCAGTATTTTAAATTCAAGTTCATGGTCGTTATTGTTCTCTGGATGGTAGTCCTGTAGTGAACTCCTGCAGTAATCATCTGAAACTCAAGACTACTGTACAGAATTTGCAACTTGTGACTTACAGTACAGTAAGTATATCAGTGTTTTACAAGCTTATTAATATACTAGTATTGTTAGAAATAATGGGAAGACTATCAGTAAAAGCCTTATTTTCCTTCCAAGATGCAACCATGTTGTGAAGTGTATGTAGGAATTCCCTTTGATGGCACGGGAAAGGAACACTACATCAAAATCCTGCACATATAATCATAATTTAGTCATGATTAAGGAAAACCAACAAGAGCCTTCTTCATAAAACAGACAAGATTAAAAATGATTAAAGGCAGTAAATAAAGTCAGTTTGCAGACATACATACACACACATGCACACACACACAGACATGTTTCCACACAGACAAAAAATTAAAATTAAAATTAAAATAGTAGTCTCTGGTACAATGTATGCAGTTTTATAAGGAAATGAGCTGGTAAGTTTTATTGAGCATCTTGCAGAACCAGCCACAGTTCTTCTGGAGACTTTGACTTTCGCACTCGCTTCTTATTTCTGCAGCAAAACCCAGCAGCCTTCATTGTGTTTTTTTGTCTGAAAAGTGTCTCTTATGTAATATGCTGCTTTCTTTAATGACATACATTAATGACAAACATTTTTCTGTAACATTTAATTTAATTAGCTAGAAAACTAATGTTTGGGAATCTAAAATATTTTTTGTACTGACTTGATAATGTAGAAGTCATAAAATAAACATCTATAACAAAGTTTATACTAAAAAAAAATAGGGTGCCTAAAACTTTTGCACAGTACTGTATATGAACAATTAATCACTAAAATAATCAGCATAATCTTTGCATATTATCATAACTTTTATAAACACTCTACTGTCTCCCACAGAGGACTGTGAACGAATTACTGTATAATGTACGGTTATTATTATTATTATTATTATTATTATTATTATTAATTTTATTTAATTTATTTATTTTACCAGAACATAAAAAAGTTGATTATTCTCAGATTTGTAACTGCACTTGCATCCCTCTAAGGCCTCAATTTATTGGATATCAAACAATACTGATAATATCACAGACAATAAATAGACTACTGTGAATAAAATATCCTGCCCGGGTACTGCATATCTTTGTACACACTTAATGGCCATTCAAGCCTTTTATTTTAGATAGCAAATTCCATTCTTTTCACTTGTCGAGACAATGGTTGTCATACCAGTGTTACTCAAGGCCACTAGAAAATGATTACCCAGCCAGTCAGTGTCCTCATACAGAGGTCATCGTAGCTGCAGTGTGTGAGAATAACAGTGCATGGCCTGGCTGACAGGCTGACAGTGGGATCGAGTACATGTGGCAGCAGATGGCACCATTGGCCAAACAGGTTCTGCTTGTCTTCAACAAAATTTGGGGGTATTCATTCAGCACAGCTACTTTATGTTCAAAATGTACAACTCTTTGTGTTTTTACATGCTGCCTGTTCACCTGATAAGTGTAAACCATTTAGAAGTCCTTAAAGTAAGCCTGTACCTAAAGCAGCACAGTGTTCTGCACCATGCATGTTTAGAATAATGAGAAAACTGACGGAGGGTTTTGATGTGTGTTTATGGAGCTAATGCAGCGAATGAGCAAAATCTCTTATCAAAAACGACTGGCACAATTGATATTGCACACACACACACACACACACACACACACACATGCACAAACACACTGTTTTTGTATGCAACGGAAAGTGTTTTGACCTCTGCATGACCTTATTGAGAGCTCCTAAGCCTAGCTTAGAGAACCACAATTTCTGTATATGATGCTCCCCCTCTCTGGCTCTGTGCAATCACAAACACACATTGTCATTGCATACCACAAGAACAATTGACTTCTTATGCCACTGACAGAGAGAGAGAGTCAGGGGACAGAAGCAGAAAGTTTAGTATCGAAGTCACACAATCAAATCACAAACTCTGAGCTCTGGGAGCATGTCCTCACGAGAGCCTGGGCTTTGTGCAGCTTGAGTCCTGTGCAGCTTAAAAAAAAAAAAAAAAAAAAAAAAAGGAGAGAGCGAGAGAGAAGCGAGAGAGAGACTTCTGGCTGGAAATCATTGCAACTCAGCAAAATGTGAACTCCATCCATGATATCAGCACAGAGGTAAAAGCCTACTCACCATATGCTTCATTACTGTACTCTTATACCGATTTTATAGTTCATTTCTGGTCATACTGAACACAGTGCAGTGATTTTTTGGTGCCTGCACATTGCTTAGCCATATAATACCTTTGTGTTACCAGTATCACACATCATTGCACTAAAATGTTAAATGCAGAATGTTAGGGATTTAGTATGCACTCCATGGGATGCAGGGTTTAGGAACTCCATCCACTCCCTGCCCCTCACCAACCGTTCTCCTTCTCTGTCCTGTGCCAAGAGGAACGTTGCACAAGGATACTGTCCACCCTCATGTCTCTCGCTCCTCCCTGCATCTCTCCACCCCTCCTCTGGCATGACATCATGCACATCTGTTGTCCCAACAGGGCGTCCGTCGCATGGACAACCTAATGACAAACTTCTCTTTTTCACCTCTTCTCCTGTTCTCCCTCCACGCTCCACATTGTGTTTTTTTGTCTGTGCCGCCTTCCGGAGAGCCGTACTGAGAGAGAGAGAGAAGCTCAGAGAGAAGCAGCTTCTCTTATTTCTGGCTTGGCCTCCATGCATAGGCATGTATATAATGATGATGCGAAATAGCATTCATTAAAAGCGAATGAGCCATTTAGTTGACCTCACAGTTCACCCATGTGATTATATGTAAACTCCATCAACAAGCTCAGCTCTATTAGAACAAAGCTTTTGAAAAGTCAGATAATTGTCTTATTGGTCTCATTAGAGTATGCCAGTTTTTATTCTCATGTTCTTTCTCACTCTACGTGTGTGTGTGTGTGTGTGTGTGTGTGTGTGTGTGTGTGTGTGTGTGTGTGTGTGTGTGTGTCTGTGTGTACAAGCAGAACCAGATACAAAAAAATATGAGCTTTTAAAACAATTTTATAAGAGCTCTTTAGAGAGCAATAAACATTGAAATAATAAAAATAAAGTTGAAACTTCATTAGCCATTTTATATATATATATATATATATATATATATATATATATATATATATATATATATATATATATATATATATATATATATATACTATTACCTACTTGTTGTATGTAAAATGTAAAAATAAAATTATGTGCAATAATAATAATAAAAAAAATAAAAAAGAGTAATAAGAATAATAAAAATTTATAAGAGCTCTTTGGAATAGCGATAAACATTACTTAATTTATAAATTATCAGCTCTATTGTTTTACAGTTAACTACATGTATGTCAAATAAAATTCTGAATAACAAAAATAATAATAAATATTACTATAATTATTTAACAACAACAACAACAACAACAACAACAACAATAATAATTATTATTATTATTAATATTATTATTTACTTGTCGTTCTGGCCTGGTCCTGACACTGGCATTAAATTTTCCTATGTATGTGTTTATGATGGCATCTTGGTTTAAATTATGGCGGGCTCTGGCACTGATCGAGAGCGGGAAACAAGATGGCGGGAACAGCGCGAGGCAACACGGCGCTCGCGGCTCACGGTTAGGGCGGCGGCACGTGGAGTCACGTTGCTGAAGGCTGTCCAGCAGCGACACCGTGTGGATCAAGTGTGTAACTGCATCCCCGAGGAAACGCGACAGAAGGCATCGGTAAAGGCTTCGGCTGCGTCCAAACCTCCATACTACAGCAACACACTTACACTAACAGTTTCAATAAGGGTGTTAGAGATTTACTGCCCAAACAAGTTCTCTCAGACCGCTACTACTGCATCTCTAAACACCATATGATAATACTATAGAGTACTGCAAAATACTACACCATCACACATTATACATTATACTACTTTAAAACAGAAGGATACACTACTGCACGCTACAGTGTTAAATACTCTTGGCATACTATTAAGTATTAAGTATTACACAGTATTATTTGAGGAGTAATTTATGAATATTCAAATTCAGGGGTTACCGAGTTCACTCTTGGAGCATTGTGTTTCTAGCGACACTTAGCCACAATGTCAAGCAACCTACTGTCAAAATAAAAGTCCTTGACGACACCCTAAACACAGCGTAAAATCATCAGCTACATTAAGAAAGATAAGAAAATGGAAATTGTGTATCATGTTAAAACACGAGAAGAAATTGTCTAAATAAGTAAATGGTGTTGCATGATATTGGTTGCATTATATTTGAATGTATTTACATAAATTACACGTATTTTCAAAGGATAGATTTCTTTGGAGCACTAGACCACATCTTCTACTTTGTTATAACTTAAAAACAAAGACATATTGATTGTAGAGGAGTAAGTCCTCTTGGTAGTGAGTGACTGTAGAAAGAACACATGCTGTGTCATGTAGCATGAATAAAAAAAAACAAACATTGCATTGTTCACCAGTGTTATTTTCTTTAGCATGAATGCTTTTTAATGAATTAATTGGCCATATACTCACTTTATCCCATCAGTGTAGTTCTGGCTTCATCAAATGACTGAAGTCTTTCCTTTTTTTGTTCACCTGTCATATTGGAAGTAAGGAGCAAAGAGATACACAAGGTCTGGGGATCTATGTTAGCTAAGATAGCTGCAGGTATCTCTTTTCTTACCTGTAGCACTAGTGGGAATTGTCCTCCTGGAAGAGACCACTCCATTCTGGATAGAAATGTTTCATCATAGGATGAAAGTGATCAGTTAGAATAACTTTGTATGCCCCCACAGCATAAGAGAGCCCCAAGTTTTTCCATTTAATTTGTATATCTGGTATCTCTTGTTTTGTGCTTGTTTTGTGCTACCTGACTTCTAACGCTCTCTACCTGACTAATTAATATTCATATCTTGAGTACTGATCTTGCCAGACACTTGTCATTGAATAAATCTCAAAAAGTCTTTGAAATTGTGGAAGTCTGCTCAAGTAAAAGCCTATATCATGTACCAGTGGATAGTTCTGCAGTTACAGTGTCAGTAGGTCACAGAATACCTCAGGCATTAATTATGCTGAGAATCAAGCTTCTTCATTAGCTGAGTCAGGTGTGTTCAAGAAAAAAAAATAGATGTCCTGCATGTACATTATGATCAATGTGTGGCAATCCATAAATACAGTATACTACTGATTACGTTTAGCCCTACATCTAATTTATCATATTAGATTCCTTCTCATCCAATTAGTCATTATAATGTCTCTTTAAAAAAAAAAAAAAAAACTGGAATAAATAAAATTAATATTTAATCAAAATCAATACATAAAATGTGTCCAAATGTATTAAATATATTTAACAGTACTTAAGGAACAGACTTTGAATGCAGAATTAGCTACAGCAGTGGTCACAAAACCCTGTTCCTTGAGATCTACCTTCCTGCAGGTTTCATCTCCAACCAAAATCTAACACACCTGTTTTACCTTCTTAAGGTAATGATTAGATGTGGGCACGATTATGGTTGGAGCTAAAGTCTTCAGGAAGGTAGATCTCCAGGAACAGGGTTGTTGACCACTGAGCTACAGCATAAATCACAGGACATTCCTGTAAGTAAGCAAGTAAGTAAATTTTATTTATATAGCACATTTAAACACAGCATATATAAGCGTATATAAAATTAAATTCACTAATTATTTATTATTACATTTATTATATTATAGTGTATTATTTACTATTCTAATTAAACTATTTTTCTGTTAGTGCTTTAACATGCTCATTTTAATTATCTGTAAATTTTAAAGCAATACAGTTTTGGCACTATATTGAAACATTTACAATCAGGATATGTGGGAAGAAAAGAAAAAAAAGGCAGTTATATGCAGTTTAATGGTTTTGCTGGCATTTTCAAGTCATTAATTAGTAGTTAAAAAAACTCTGCGCATAGATTTACAGCTAAAATTAAAAATATATATTACTTCTAGGTACAAGATGCTGTTAGAACACATAATGAGGGCTGGATACAGATGCAGTGAAAACCGTCACTTTATTAGGAATAGGCAGAAGTAATGGAACAGGTCAAAATCGTAAAGTTTGAGCAAGGATAAAACACAGGCAAAGTTCAGTAACACAAGCAAACAGTGATGTCAAGGGCAAGGCAATAATTCACAATCCAGAAACGTAGCAAAATGTCCAACCACCAGAAACCGTAATCACATGGGCAAGGCAATAATCCGAAATCCAAAAACATTAGCAAAAGTTCAAAACCAGAATAGACAGTCCATGGAAATAAGCTTGGTAAATGTAGAAACGAGGTGAGCGTACAAATACTTCGCAGTGAGTGCGTAAGTCCTTAAATACCGTGGCAGTAAATGAACCATGAAATTGGGAACAGGTGTGTGCTCAAAACGTGGGTGACTGTGAACGTGGGAGTGTGGGAGTGTCATGGGGTGTGTAGTCCGTGGCGGCCATGTTTGTAGGCTGCCGTGCATGGCGGGAAGTGGAGTCAGTGTTGTGGCGTGAATGTGAGTGTGAGGCAGAGTCTGCAGCGGCCATGTTTGCTGGCCGCTGGGCATGCTGGGAAGTGGAGTCGTGGTCACGGCATGACCTAACAGAGCCACCCCCCCAAAGGGCTCACTCCGGGAGCATTACCTTGGCGAGGTCTGCCCCTGGGTTGAGGTCCTGGAAATTCGGGATGACTTTGGTGAAATTCTTGGATGAGATCGGGATCAAGAATATCTTGGGCTGTGACCCAGCTCTGCTCCTCAGGCTCGTATCCTTCCCAGTCAATGAGATATTGTAGACGGCCTTGTCGGCGGCGGGATTTCAGGATGCTTTGGACCTTGTAGCTTGATTGTCCGTCGACCTCAATTGGAGGTGGTGGTGTGTTGCTAGGGTGTTCCGTGGCAAGGATACCCGGGCTTACTCGCTTGAGGTGGGAGACATGGAAGGAAGGTGCAATGCGCCAGTGCTGGGAAAGGGCCAACTTGTAAGTAACTTCGTTGATTTGTTAGATGACCTTGAAAGGGCCAGTATACCTGGGGCAGAGCTTTTTGCAGGGATGATTAGGCCGTAAATCCTGGGTAGAGAGCCATACCCTGTCCCCTGGCCGATACAGTGCTGTGGCTTGTCGATGACGGTTGGCCTGTACCTTGGATTGGTGAGCCGCTTGTTGCAGTCGCTGGTGAGTGGCGGCCCAAACCTTTTCACTGCGCTCGAACCAGTTGTTTACTGCTGGAGCGTCTGTGGACTTGGCGTTCCAAGGGAACAGGGGAGGTTGGTATCCCAGAGCACACTGGAACAGGATGAGTTTCGTGGCTGAATGGCGAAGGGAATTCTGGGCGTACTCATCCCAGGGTAGGAAACGTGACCAGTCAGAAGGGTTCTTTCCACAGAATGAACGGAGCATACGTCCCACCTCTTGATTGGCCCGCTCCACCTGGCCATTGGACTCGGGTTGGTAACCCGAGGTGAGGCTGACGTTTATGCCCAGTTTTTCCATGAACCCCGTCCAGACCCATGAGGTGAATTGGGGCCCCCGGTCACTAACTATATCTTTGGGTATCCCAAAGTAACGGAAAACATGGTTGAAAAGTAACTCAGCAGCAAAGAAGGTGGATGGGAGACTAGGGAGAGGGATAAGGCATAGGGACGTCTGTCAAAAATCTGTCAATTATAATGAAAATTGTGGTGTTGCCTAAGGAATTGGGGAGATCTGTGATGAAATCTATGTGTGACTAGGGGCATTGGGGCGTGGGCAACGGCAGGAGTTTGCCGACCATGAGTGCTCTGGGAACCTTGGATTGAGCACAGATGCTGCAAGACATAACGGCCTGCTGGATGTCTCGCAACATGTTTTTAGCAGGTGATACATGCGTTGAATGGCCTGTGCCGGGAGCTGTGTGGGCCCACTTTATCAGTTGGTCCCGTCGGGCCCCTGGGATGAACAATTTGTTTGGAGGGCAGGCAGAGGGGATTTGGTTGCGAGGGACCCATGCCAGAAGGTGGTCTAGCTCCCACTGGATCGCACCGACTATGCAGGATGGAGGCAGGATAGGGTCAGGGTGAACTGTTTGGGGCTCCGTAGAGTACGTTCAGGATAGTGCATCTGCTTTAAGATTGTTAGAACCTGGGCGATAGGAAAGGGTAAAATGAAATCTGGCAAAGAATAGGGACCAGCGGGCTTGGCGTGGGTTAAGACGTTTGGCAGTGCGTAAGTAGTCTAGTTTTTGTGATCTGTGAAAATGAAAAAGGGGTGCTCTGCCCCCTCCAGCCAATGTCTCCATTCTTCCAATGCCAGTTTAATGGCCAGTAACTCCCGATCTCCCACATCATAATTTCTCTCCGCCAGGGACAATTTCTTCGAGAAAAAGGCCACTGGATGGAGTTTTGGCCTTTCCTCATGCGCTGGGACAGGACAGCCCCCACTCCTGTCTCGGAGGCGTCCACCTCCACCACAAAGGGACGAGAGGGATCGGGGTGTTTCAGAATGGGAGCTGTGGTAAAGGCGGTTTTTAGTCGGGACATGGCTATCTTGGCCTCCTGATTCCACTTAAGATGGCGTGGTCCGCCAGGTAAGAGTGCTGTGAGGGGCAGGGCGATGGCGCTGAAGCCCCGAATGAAACTCCGGTAAAAATTTGCAAAGCCCAGGAAACGCTGTAGCTCCTTCACGGTAGTGGGAGTGGGCCATTGCGTGACTGCAGTGACCTTACACAAGTCCATGGTGACCCCCTCGGAGCTGATGACCCCAGGAAGGTCGTAGTGCGTTGGTGGAACTTGCACTTTTCCCCTTTGACGTACAGCTGGTGATTTAGGAGCCGTGTGAGGACTTGGCGCACATGGTTCACATGGGTTTCCTAGTCTGGGGAGTAAACCAGGATGTCGTTGATGTAGGCGATCACGAACTTGCCCAGCATGTCATGCAGCATGTCATTAATCAGGCACTGGAAGACTGATTATTCAGATTAGTCAGCCCATATGGCATAACCAAGTATTCGTAGGGCCCCGTGACTGTGCTGAAGGCTGTTTTCCACTCATCCCCCTCTCGTATATGTACAAGGTTGTACGCACTGCGTAGATCCAGCTTGGTAAAGTAGTGAGCTTCTCATAGCTGTTCCAGGGCTGAGGGGACAAGTGGAAGTGGGTAGCGGTATTTCACTGAGGCCTGGTTCAGGCCTCTATAGCCGATACAGGGTCAAAGGCCCCCTCCTTTCTTGGCAATGAAAAAGAAGCTGGCAGCCGCCGGGGAAGTGGAGTGATGGATATACCCCTGTTGGAGGGCTTCCTGGATGTACTCTGTCATTGCTTTGTGTTCGGCCTGTGACAGGGGATAGATGCGCCCTCGGGGTGGAGTCATACCTGGAAGCAGGTTGATAGCACAGTCATAGGGGCAATGAGGAGGAAGACCGCCAGCTTTGGCCTTGCTAAACACTTCTCCTGGGGGGTATGTTGACCTTCAGAGTGGTTTCGGGGCTTTCTATGGTTGTAGCTGAGACAACCAGTGTGGGGGTGAGGAGGCAGTGCTGCCGGCAGTAAGACGACCAGCCTGTGATTTGTCTGTCCGCCCAGGAGATTTGTGGATCGTGCCGCTCCATCCAGGGTAGTCCCAAGATGATGGGGTGTCGAGCGGAGGTGGTGACCCAGAACTGAATCTCCTCACAATGCAGGGCGCTGACTTGGAGCCGCAAGGGTTTGGTGCAGTGCGTGACGAGGCCGTTGCCTATGGGATCTCCATCAATGGCTTGGATCTTGAGAGGGCGTAACAATGAGTTGGTGGGAAGACCAAGCTGATGCACGGTTTCCTCATCTATGAAACTGCCCGCCACCCCGGAGTCGAGCAGTGCTGTGAGACAGAAAGAGGCACCTGAGTGTTCAATCATGACAGGGAGAGTGAAAGCATGAGAAACAAATTATGGTTATGACTCACTGGCGGCGATTGGGAGCGGTGGCCGCCCCTCGCTGGAGAGTTGCTCGAGGGGCGGACCGGGCAGTGGTGGATGAGGTGGTCAGATTGGCCGCAATAGAAGCTGCGATGCTCTCGGCGCCTCCTCTCTCGCTCTCCCTCGTTGAGCTTGGCGTGGGCGAGTTGCATGGGTTCCGCGGGAGCGAGCGTGGTGGATGACTCTGGGAGGCTCCGGAGAAAGCAGCGGCTATGGAACAGATGGTCGAGTCGAATCGCGAGATCAATGAGAGCGTCCAGGGAGAGGGGTTCATCACGGCAAGCCATTTCAGTGAGAATTGCTGGGTCTAGACCTTGGCGGAAAGCAGCCTTGAGAGCGACATCATTCCAGCTGCTACCGGCCGCAATCGTCCAAAACTCCAACGCAAACTCAGAAACTCGAAGGGAACCTTGTCGTAGCATGAGCAAACGTTCACCCACCTCTTGGTCGTCGGGCGAGTGGTCGAACACCCGCCGGAATATGGTGGTGAACTGGTCATACGAGGCTAATGTCTCTCCGCCTTGTTCATGTACTGCCGCGGCCCACTTCAAGGCTTTGTCTGCTAACAGAGTCATCTTTTCGGTGTCGGACATTTCTCCATGACAAGTGAAATACAGGGAACATTGGAGCAAAAATCCCTTACATAGTGCCGGGTCGCCGGGGTATTTCTCTGGCGTAGGCATAGGCAGACGAGACATAGTTGAGGGAGCCGGCACAGCGGGCAGTGTCCCCGTGGTGACCGCTTGAGAGAGGCGATGCAGGCTCTCGTCGACCTCTCCCAAGCGCCGTTGTTGTTCGCTGAGGAGCTGCCCGTGAGTGGAGATAGCCTGACGAATTTCCCCTGCTGCATCCATGGGTGGCAAAGTATTCTGTTAGAACACAGAATGAGGGCTGGATACAGATGCAGTGAAAACCATCAGTTTATTAGGAATAGGCAGAAGTAATGGAAAAGTTCAAAATCGTAAAGCTTGAGCAAGGTCAAAACACAGGCAAAGTTCAGTAACACGAGCAAACAGTGATGTCGAGGGCAAGGCAATAATCCACAATCCAGAAACATAGCAAAATGTTCAAAAACCAGAAACCGTAATCACATAGGCAAAGCAATAATCCGAAATCCAAAAACGTTAGCAAAAGTTCAAAACCAGAATAGACAGTCCATGGAAATAAGCTTGGTAAATGTAGAAATGAGGTGAGCGTACAAATACTTTGCAGTGAGTGTGTAAAACAAAAGTCCTTAAATAACGTGGCAGTAAATGAACAGTGAAATTGGGAACAGGTGTGTGCTCAAAACGTGGGTGACTGTGAACGTGGGAGTGTGGGAGTGTCATGGGGTGTGTAGTCCGTGTCGGCCATGTTTGTAGGCCGCCGTGCATGGTGGGAAGTGGAGTCGCAGTCGCGGCGTGACCTAACAGATGCCATATGGCCCAATGACTTGGATGTTTTTAAACATATGATTAATAACCATAGGCTTTAATGCATTGAATGTTGTTATAAAGTTATATATGTTTTCTCTATATTTTTCCCCTTCAATATATGCATTTCTAATATTTTTGTTTGTTTTAGGAAGTTTAGCAAGATATATTCAAAATTGTAGATATGATAGTAGATATGGTAGAAAAACTGCCCTCTACTGGTAAAAAACACAACATTGCACGTAGTAAATACACCTGTTTGTGGTGATATCTATGGCTTTTGTTTATCCAAGTTATTCAATGTATGATGTAAGTTTATAGTTATTGTATGTTAGTTACTGAAAAACACAGAGCAAATGCAAAAGGACATAAATTGTAATAAGTAGTAGGTGACAGAGACTGGACTTCTTTGCTTGTGTTTTCTTACCTCATGTTCTGTACACACTGAGCCAAATTAAGTTATTATGGCAAAAATGATAAACCATGAATGTTAATCATAAAATGTCTTCCACTGAAATGACAACAGAGATTCTCTTCTTTGTATGAAAGCATTGTGTATTATACTGAAGGACAAAATGATGATCTTGAGCACACAGATATGTTCATGGTTTTGATAATAAAAGAGAAGGCTGAATAAAGTCCTTTGTGAAGGACACACAACATGCTAACATGCTGTTATTTAAACATAGCTCCAGTACAGAAATTAGCCTCTCAAAGAGCATGTTGTTTAGTTGTTATTCCTCTTTCTTTATCATAACAATACATGCATTTTTACCTACTAAGATGCTCCATTTGTTAGCTTTAACAGAGTATGTATTGGTGGAAAAACAGTAACATACACCTTGAAGGCCCTAAAGGCCCACTGGATGAACAAGCTTCTTGGATTTCATATACAGCCTTTTCTAATTGAGTTAGAGTAAATTATTTAGGGAATTAAATAACCAGATGTACTTAAGAGCAGTATGCGCTGGACGTAAAGCGGATCTCTATGCATGCGGGAGTGTTCAACAATCATTTACTGAACACACTGGCATGAAGAAAGGAGCAGATTTCCACCATGTCAATCGTTTATTTAGACTTTTAACCACACTATAACTGCTCATATGTCACCAGATGTTTCTGTTCCTTTGTTTGTGCCTTTGTGCCCTGGCGTCTGTTTCATGAGAACTGGAGCGCAAAGCAAAAAAAAAAAAAACCTATTATGGCATGAATTATAAAGACCTGATTTACACAGACATTTATATGCACCACATTGATAAAAATATGTTGCTTTCCTTTTGATCTGATCAGTTTATTACAAAGTCGGAAGACACTTTTGTGACTAGTATAGTTTGAAACAGTAGTTGAGCAAATATGGTTGCAATTTTCTTTCGTCAGCGAATTTAGTTCATATCATGTTGTGACAGGGCTTTCTGACTGACTCTTGAGGTGATGGGCCATTGCTAAAATTCAACAATTCAACTGTGATGCTCCACACTGAATTAAAAAAAAGATCACTATTTTTCTTTTTCACCACAATCCTGAAGAACTGAAGAGAAACAGATACCATTTATATAAGCTTCCAAATAGTGACAGCACAGCTAAAGTGCAGTTTTGGCTTTCAGACCTGTGGTCTAATACACCAGCAATGGCAGTTCATGGGATTTCTTTTCTCTGTCTGAGAAAATCTTCCAGAGTTTTCTACTGACTGCTATGTTTTATAGTGCCATGGCCTGACCTGCAGTCAGAAACATTACTCACAAACCCCTTGGCTCAGAACACCAGCACTGAATATTATCTGCTCGAGTTGCCTCATCTCAAATAGGATTTAAAGTGTAGATTCTCTAACATAATTAAGACATTGATGAGTTCAGAACGGCTAAGTGTGTATGATGAAAGACGCATGAAGCCCCACCTTTTTGCTTTACTAGAAGTGGAAAATCAAATGTGGTCCATTAGGTGCAGCGTTTTGCTTTACATCAGTATATTGGAAACCCCTAAAGATATGCATGAGACCTCCACTACTGAGCGCACTTTGATCTCAGTGTTAGAGCGAAAAAGCCCCATAAACGTGTCCACTCTTTGAAGCTTTATGATATTCCAGCAGGCCACCTCCACATACAATTCCGTCCTGGCCTCTTAGTTTCAGAGCAAACAAGTTGGTGTTTGCAAAGAGCATCTTTAAAAGAGATGTTAAATGCATTTAACTTTGATTCTTCAACCTTCACCTCACTTTGAAAGACACAATATTTGCTACAGTTTGCTCATGGACGCATTCTGAACCTTGAGTAAAACTGTTGTTTGTTTGTTTTTAACTCACTCTCTGAGAATGAGCTCAGATCTGGAAGTTTATGATATTGCAACTTCCATATCGTACCACAAGGGAGAGCAGTCTCACACACGGATGCAAGAGTGGATGCGATAGGGAAATATCAGGAATACAGGGAAGAGCTTCATATAGTTTTGTGTGATGATGGCGACAAAGATGCTGCTTTCTTTGTCCTCCTTCTACAGCGTACCATACAATCATTTTTCTATTACTGACATTTGTCCAAACTCGTATGGATTACTGTGACAGATTATAGATGACTTAAAAAAATTAAAGAGAGAAAACAATGTCGTTATAGTTATATGCAGAATCCACATCATGGCACTATCAGTCAGTTTATTCGCTATTAAACAGTTCTCTCCAGTTTGGTATACGGACATGCAAAGTTAAAAACAAAACGAAGGCATTATATTTAGTTGAGTATAATTAATACTACAGATTGTATGCACAGTAATTAATATGCTACTGCAGCTTTATGCACGCGTTGCATGTGATTTTAGTGCAACTTTAGTGCTTAAGTTGAATATAATTAGTCAGATACTACTACTTCACCACACAATGAATATTATTAGTCCTACTGCTTAATGGTAATGCTGCTTTTCAGGCATACTTGAGCACATGCAAAATCCCAGTCCGTCCAGATATTTGCCCTCCAGAGCAACTCATCGGGACAGCTAATAACCCGAGAAAGCTGTCCTTCATACAGATCTGTATCAGCGCGCTGAGAGAGAAGGAGGAGGAGGAGGAGAGTCACCCAGCTGTCCTGTACACCACAAAAAGTGGGCGGATGGAAGGGTCCCCCACCTCCTTTTCTGCCAATGGCAAAGCGATGAGAGAAGACCGGGTTGTGCGTGCGTGATCTGCAGTCTGCAATCTGTAGATCCCCGGCAGCTCGCACTGAAACACGCACAGACACGCGCACGCACAGAGGCACGCACACACACCGCGCCTGTAGGCAGGAGATGCAGGAGCGCCACGGACTGCTCTCCACTGACAAGGGCAACAACACCGAAGCGCTTCTTGTCTCTCCGCAAGCTCCGGAAATCCGGGAAGGACCCCCGAGCGAAGCACGCGCCTCGTCCTGCTGTCCCATGCCACCATGCGCGTGCTTTCGCCGCGCGCCGCTCTTCTGTCGGTCTCCTACTCTCAGCTCTTCCTCATCCTCACCAGCGGCAGCTACCTGTGGGTTTCACATCACTGCCTCCACTCTTCTCCACTGCTGCGGCTCGGTAGACCGGTTTACTGCTAAGTGCGATGAGTAGACGTGTGGATGTGTAGCGTTGTGGGTGACAGGTGTTTGCACGCGCTCTTACCGGCTTTCTGGGTGCTTTATTGGGAGCTTTATTATGGGACGCACCTGCATGAAGAAAAACAGGCGCTGGAACCTGTGCGCCAGTTACTCCAGACAGAGAAGAACAAAATATTTGTTTAATGCCTGTTTAAATGGGAATATATTTGAGTGCAAAAGTTTGCATACCCTTAGGATAAAAAGACATTTTATACCAACAAGACTTTTAATGTCAGGTTTCACAGATGGTCTTTCATTATCAAAAAATGGTCAAATAGTGTTTAAGATATTACTAGTCGAAAAACAAAAGCAACAAAATGATATCAGTTTTAAAGTTTGGATCTCCCTTTCTTTCATGTGATATTCATATTATTTAATAGGATAACTTATGTAGGGAACAGTATGTCCATCCACCTATAACTGTCTCCAGTCATTAAGTAGCTTTTGGATCCTCTCAGGTGTAATGTTCACCCTTGTTCCTGACATACCTGTTCTAATTCTTTCATATTGCATAGCTACACTTTGCCCTTTCTTTCTTAACATATCTGTTACAACTTGGGCAGATTATGCAGTAACTTCTTTGAGTCAGTTCCAATCATAATGATCAAGGTAAAACTTTTTCCCAACTGTTTTTGGTTGATCAAAATATCTAATAAAAATGGCTCAGATTTAAAAAAAAAAATAATCAAAAATTCATGAGGAATGCGAACTTTGGCACTCAAATGTGAGAAAGTATGCTTACTGCAGCAATGATGATTATGATAATTATAAACAGAGTAATATTTTATGCATGGGCCCAGAACCAGATAGAGATGTTGAGTCTTTAAAGTTTAAACTGTCGAGCAGTGTACCCAACACTGGAAAACAGTAACCCCAAAGAGTTCTGTTTTTCCAATTGGCAATTAGTGGCCACTGTTCTATTTTCCTAATGGCACAACCAGCCTTGCTCAATGCCCAGTGCTTACAGCCAGTGCACTTCACAAAAGATCATCACATTATCTGTCAAACGGTTTCCATAAAGGCAAGTGAGAGTAATGTATGCCTGCACTGTGCTCTGATCTCTGATGTTTCAGTCGTAGTGTTTTAATACTGTCTGCCCATGGAGAAATTAAGAAGCCATACATTTAAAACTTTCCACTGGACCACAGACTTGAGGTTTAAATAAGATGAGAGTGCATGGATACTGTTTCAGAAGTGGTCATTATTATGTTAAGGTTGGAGCACCACATTATTAAATGATATAACATTGTTCTCCTTACATTGTATTATGTACATACACCTCTGACGGTATACAATGTAGACTTAGCTGGGCTTTCATTCAGTATAAGGTGCTTACTCCAATCACTGAGCTAGAATTAAAACCTCAGTTAGGAGAAGTACAAACAAGTAACCCCAACAAGAAGCTTTGCACCTGTAGCTTGATGTGTTTGTACTGTTGACTGTTAAACCTTTACAGATCTGTATGGGGAGATAAGATCCTCTGATGTTTGACAAGTGCATATAAAAGAAGAGCAGAGCAGGGACTGGTGACTTCAACTTCTTCCTTTAAGAGGACATTTTAAATGTTGGAAGCAGTGATTTATATATATATATATATATGAGGTGTTTTGTATGCTAACTGATATAGTGTATAAATTTGGGGCAAGCATATGTCTGGCTTTGGAGGGAACATTCTCAAGAACCAGATTCACTTAAAGCAAGCTTGAATTACAAGAAAAATATGTTCATATATTCCGTCATCCTTTTTTGCGTATTGTCTTGGTCTGTAGAATAACATACAACGGCTTGTTAATTTGATTGGACATTGTGTGAGGAGTTGGGTAGTTGTGCTTATAATGTAGATAATAAATGTACAGAAAAACAGGTATTGTTGATTTGTCTGATCTGCCTTGTTCTCCTACACAGGGCCTTATCCTCAGTGGTGGCTCTGGGTGCCAATATTATCTGCAACAAAATCCCCGGACTGGCCCCCAGACAGCGCGCCATCTGTCAAAGCCGCCCGGACGCCATCATTGTTATCGGTGAGGGTGCTCAGATGGGCATCAACGAGTGTCAGTACCAGTTCCGCTATGGCCGATGGAACTGCTCCGCCCTCGGTGAGAGGACCGTCTTCGGACAAGAGCTGCGAGTGGGTCAGTAGTTCAGCCTGGCATGCTGACTTTCAGTGACACAGATGTGTGTGTGTATGTATGTGTCACTAGATTTACTGTTGTAAGATTGTAAGCGGGGTTGAGTGTAACTGCCAAATGCACTCTTACTGTGGCAGTGCAGTCTGTAAAACAAGAGATGAGATGAAAATCAGGGAATAGGGATGGGGAGGGAGGGGGGTAATCTGTTCCTGAAATGTTGTGGGTGACTAAACTTGGACTTTGACTGAAAGCAACTTTTATTACTCCAACAGCAATGAAATTACTATAATATGTTTCAGCATTGTACACAAACACACACGCAGATACTCAAGCACACATAACTCTAGTTATTCAGAGTAAACCTCAAACGTAAGAAGTAGACTATGTTTGCTGGGGTGCACATTTTCTGAATTTATTTCTGAGTAATGGGGATTTAAATGTCGAGTGCTCATATAAATGGCCTCTCAGTTAAAAATGTTTTGTTTCGGTCAAAATGTGGTTGGAAGCTGTGTCTAATCCAGTGGCCCTGGTAACAATCACTTTTTCGGGGGGTGGGGTGTTGGCTGACTCGAAGCTGGCTGCTTTTATTTCTTTTGTTCAATTAAATGTATCTGTTTTTCTGCTGTGGTGTTCTCCATGGTAGGCTTTCCTTCATCTGAACACATCCCTCTATTATGCTCTTTTGTGTTTGTGGTGGCTCACATTATGATTGCATGATTTCAGACCAAAACATATTTTCCTAAAATACTCTGCCCGCCATTGAGAATGAAAGCATAATTGACTTTGTAGGGGTTTGAGCTGTCATCTTAGATAAATCTGTTAATACCACAATTTTCATTTAGCTTTTACCCAAAGCAACCCACATTCATTTGTGGAAGTAGCACCATGTTAACCGCTGGGATGAAATGCATCAAATATATGACTTTTTCTTTTCTCTTAGAGCCACTTGATGACCTAGTAGTAAGCTTTTGCATTCAGTTGGAGCGTTAACAGAAACTCTATTTTATATTCAATGAGTCTTGAGTGAGTTTATGTAAATATGTTCTAAAATAAGAAGACATCTATGCCAGACTAAAATAATCACATGATCTGCTTACATATGCTTGTAGATCGCAATGGTTAGTGCATGGCATGGCAGTCAAGTTTTAGACAGTAATTTATATGCATTTTAAAATGTATATGCAGTAAGTAAAAGTGCCTGGATAAGAACCAAAAAATTAATTTCTTTATAAGTAAAACTGTAATGAATCACTATACAATTTTAAGGCAGGTGTATTCCTGCCTCATGCCCAGGGTTCCCCACCACCTCTATGACTAGGTGGATAATGAAGAGGAACAGAGGAATGAATGAACTATTTACAGTTTGTAATAACACACCATCCAGTACTATGTGTACATTTGTGTTTGACAGGTGCCTGCTAAGACCAAATGCCTCTCACCAACTTAAAATAGAAACTTTCAGACCACCTGTAGTGTAGCCTTGTGGTTAATGGCCGCCAGCAGGGGGCACTTCCATCTCCCTGCTTTCCCCCCGCCCCCCCACCCCGCCCCGCAAACGCAAAGTAACTGACAGAGCACAGCTCAAAATGATAACACTTCA
Organism: Cranoglanis bouderius; assembly: GCA_023630585.1. NCBI lineage: Eukaryota > Metazoa > Chordata > Actinopteri > Siluriformes > Cranoglanididae > Cranoglanis > Cranoglanis bouderius. Next base: position 22,920,976 of record CM042538.1, read on the forward strand.
GGTCAGATACTAAACACTTTAGACTACTTTCTGATTTATGCTTGGAACGCTTAATCGTTGTTCTGTCAGAATGTCCATTTCCAGCAACCTAATTAGCATTCATGTGTGCACTTGGTGGAAAAATTGGTGAATGCTGAATAGATGGCAACCAGACAAACCCTTTAACAGAGTGCTCAGACTGAACTGAGATCACGCAGCATATATGAACAAATCTATATGTCCTTTCCTTAATTTGTCTATATGTTAGGCGGTCTGGGAAAACCCGTCAGCTTTGGCAGAATTCTAAAAACAGCTGAAATTAATAAAAATCAGGTTTCAACCAAAAATTTTCCATTCATCCATTTTCTGGACCGGTTATCCTAAACAGGGTCACAGGCAGCCTGGAGGGGTTTCAGGGTACAAGGCGAGGGACACGCTGGACAGGGTGCCAACCCATCGCAGGGCTCAATCGCACACACACACTTACACACCCATTCACACACTACGGACAATTTAGAGATGCTAATCAGCCTACAATACATGTCTTTGGACTGGATGAGGAAACCGGAGTACCTGGAGGAAACCCCCGAAGCACGGGGAGAACATGCAAACTCTGCACACACAGAGCGGAGATGGTAATCGAACTTCCAACCCTGGAGATGCGAGGCAAACGTGCTAACCACTAAGCCACCGTGCACCCCAACTTTGACATCTCTACTTAAAAAAAACCAACAAAATAAAATATATTTTATATTCTAGCCTTGGTTGTTTACCTGCAAATATCATATTTGGTAAGGAGCCAGTTTAACAAAACACAGTGGTAAATGCACTCAGTTTGTCTAGATGTATAAAAAAATAGTAATAATAATAATAATAATAATTTAAAAAAAAACTTTCTATCTAAGTTACTTTAAATGTGGCACGTGACCTTCATCTCAGGTGACGAGACAGAGACTGATGTGGCATTGCACTGCAATACGCTTTTAGCAGAATATGACTGGCATCTGTCTCTTTCCTCTCCCTAGGCAGCAAGGAGGCAGCATTTACCTACGCCATCACTGCAGCTGGAGTGGCCCATGCAGTCACAGCAGCCTGCAGTCAGGGTAACCTGAGCCACTGTGGCTGTGACAGGGAGAAACAGGGCTACCAGAACCAAGAGGAGGGCTGGAAATGGGGTGGATGTTCAGCCGATGTCAAGTATGGAGTCGAGTTCTCCCGTCGCTTTGTGGACGCTCGTGAGATTAAAAAAAACGCTCGCAGGCTCATGAACCTGCACAACAATGAGGCAGGAAGAAAGGTAATAGAAAGAATACTGATTTTAGTGGTAATGTCAGTAAAAACATAGCACATATACACTATTCTATGAGAATAGAGAAATTGTTTTTGGCATTAGGAATAACACAGCCATGTTAAAAAATAAGCACACCCCATGGAAATTGTTTTTTTTTTTTTGACATATTTGGACAAACAAACATTTGATCCTCTTTGAAACAGTGCCTACTAATAAAGATGATACACTAATGACACATAAAATTGACATTTTGTATTAATTTTCACCATTTAAGCAAAAAAACAACAACATCAGATCAGTCACATGGAAAAAGTAAGTTTTTGCCCCACATTTATCACACCTTCAAATCCATAAAATTAGAATCAGGTGTTCAAGATTTGGTGCCAGTGATTAGAACCTGCTTAGGGAGTGCAGGTGGAACCTGTCTTTTTTATACCCCTCTCATATCTAGTGTCTGGTGTTACCTTTGTTTTTGAGATGTGTGGTCTCATCATCATCATTCCAAGATCTAAAGAGTTCTATAAGGCCTTCAGAAGGTTGTGGATGCCTATGAGTCTGGCAAGGAATTTAAAAAGATCTCCAAATTATTTGAAATACATCATTCCACTGTAAGGAAAATAATCTACAAATGGCGCAGATTTCAAACAACTGCCAATTTGTCCCGGACTGGCCGTCCCAGCAAATTCAACCCAACAACAGACCGTCTGATGCAAAAAGAAGTCTCCAAGAACCCCCAAATTTCATCACAGGATCTGCTAGTAAGTCTTGCAACTGTTGGTGTCAAAGTGCATGCTTCTACAATCAGAAAGAGTTTGCATAAATTTGACCTGCATGGGAGGTGTGTCATGAAAAAGCATTTGCAAGACTGCAGTTTGCCAATGAGCATATAGGCAAAGACCAGACCTTTTGGAATAATATGCTCTGGGCAGACGAATCAAAGATTTGTTTGGCCACAGTAACAGCAGACATGTTTGGCACAGACCGAAGACAGCTTTTCAGGAGAAGCACCTCATACCATCTGTGAAGCACGGTGGTGGAAATGTTATGGTTTGGGGTTGCTTTGATGCCTCAAGGACTAGACAGCTTAGATTCATTGATTCAACTATGAATTCTGCATCATATCAAAGAGTACTTGAAGATAATGTGAGGCCATCTGTCTGAAAGTTGAAGTTGAACCAAAAGTGGACCTTTCAACAGGAAAATGATTTTAAGCAGACTAGCAAATCCACCAAGGAATGGCTCAAAGAGAAGAAATGGAGGGTTATGGAATGGCCTAGTCAAATGTTGTGGGGGGATTTGAAACGGGCAGTTCATGCATGAAAACCCTCAAACATCTTGCAACTGAAAGAATATTGCATGGAAGAGTGGTCAAAAATTCCAGCAAGCCTGGTGGGCAATTGTGCAAAATGCCTACAAAGAAGTTATTTCTGTTAAAGGGAGCAATACTAGCTTCTGAGACCAAGGGTGTACTTACTGTTTCCACAGAAGAATATCACATCTATTGATATTTCTGTTGAATAAATAACTGAAAAAGTTAATTTTCCTTGTGGGCTTGTTCATGTATATCAACTTTATTAATAGGCACTGTTTCAAAGATAATCAAATGTTTGCTTGTCCAAATATGTCAAAAAAGCTAACAATTTCCATGGGGTGTACTTATTTATTCACATGACTGTATGCAACTTCCCAGCTAATTGGCTGACAAGGAGAACCAATTAGTCTTCTCCTCCATTGTTTGACACAGGGGGTATGGGCACGATATACCACCCCACACTGATGTTGCTACATTATAATAAGGGAACAGGCGTATTTTATTGAGAGATGATTATAAACTGCTTGGGACAAAAAGCAATGACTAATCTAAAAGATTCGTTTCAAAATGTAACAAGTCATGTAATATAATTCACAGGAGCAGAGGTCTGTACTTCGTGATACATATTATGTTTTCTGCAAAATATTATGCAGTGTTCATTTTCTGCAGCACTGTATAATGTCTCCAGGTACACATTTATAATTAAGGCAAGTTGGCATGCATTATGGAAATGTTCCACTTCCCGATTAGCCTAGCCTGACCTGAGCCTTGCTCCCTAGTTTCATTTGTCACTTCAGAGGCCGAGAAAAGGGGGCTGTTGGGCATACAAAGCCCATCCATAAGTAGAATTACAGTGCCTAATGGAGTGGTTATGGAGTTGAGGCTTTCTTCGTGTGTGACAGGAATGCAAAGGCCAACTCGACCAGCGGCTGCCAGTTGGAGGCCTGCCACAGCCCCTCAGTCCGTTCATTGAATTACAGAGCATTAAGTCAGGATACAGGATATTATTGCTAGTCTCTTTCTCTTCCTCTCTTTCGTTGACTCTCTTTATTCATACACAGCCAAATCAGGTTCTGCTCAGCTTTACCAACATGCCATCATGAGGCCTTCAGAAACAAGACAAAACAAAACAGTCTTATCAGCTGATTTTTTAATTTATTATTTTATTAAAATTAAATTAATGTTAGGTGAACTGGAAGCTCAAACTCCTATTAAAGAGACACAGTTAAATAAAAGAAAATTGTGGTAACATTATTTTAGTCTTAATGACGAAACGTTTCCAGTCCCTTTAATTCAGAGCTAATCTCAGCCATAAATGAAATGGTTTAAAGTCAACTGCCTGTAAAACATATCAGTAACATATTAAAAAAAACAAAAAAAACAAACAGATCCACATCAACAGATCTACACTCAAATGTAACTGTATAAAGAAATGGTTACTTGAGAGTCGTGGACACTTTTCTTGCCTTCTGATGTGGCTTTTGGAAGGTAGGGAAAATTACAAGGTATGTTTTGGCAAAAAACTAATTTTTCCTCCCAGATCTGACATATAGCTGGCAATACTTATTGGGGCATTGCACAGAATTTATTGAATAATGGGGTTTGGTTTGTTTTGCCGCAACGAGTCAAAGCAGAATGTCAAGCATTTCCTTCATCGTTCAGCTGCATGAATTTGCTAATACCACAAATGTCAAATCTGATGCAATTTTAGTTTCAAGTCAAGTTCCTTGAGATTAATAATACTACTATTCATCTATTTTCCCCCAATTAAATCTAAACACACTTTAAAAACAAACTGGTCATTTTGTAGACTTTTTTTAAGTTGAAAAGTGGGTGAGTTTATCATAAAATCAGCCAAGTTGTCCATAAAATCAGTATATCACCTGCATTTAAAATGTGCAAAATTATACTATTTGTGTAACATTTTAATAACACGGAAATAGCTACTTTTGTGAATTTTCATTTGAAGCAAGAAAAGGACTTTTCCTGTAGCATTCTTTAGTTAATACTTGATGGCAAGAAGCTAGCACATTTTGATATTTTTCCTGCTCTGAGAACTGATGAAAAGTGTATTAACTAGCTAACAGGATGAAATGGGTTTGATATAGTTGTGTATTCATGACTTTCATCCATCTGGCTTGGAGTTGCCCTACAATGATACATTGTGTCCCTGCTCTCTCAGATTCTGGAAGAGAGGATGAAGCTGGAGTGCAAGTGCCATGGCGTCTCGGGCTCCTGTACCACAAAGACTTGCTGGACGACACTGCCTAAATTCCGTGAGATCGGCTATGTGCTGAAAGAGCGGTATGGTGCTGCTGTACAGGTGGAGGCAGTGCGAGCCACCCGCCTGCGCCAGCCCTCCTTCCTGCGCCTTAAACAGTCACATGGCTACATCAAGCCTACTGACACAGACCTGGTGTATCTGGAACGCTCCCCCAACTACTGCGAGGAGGACGCGTTGACAGGCAGTACAGGGACCAGGGGCCGCCTCTGCAACCACACCTCACCCCACCCAGATGGTTGCAACCTCATGTGCTGCGGCCGCGGTCACGACACACACCAGTATACACGCGTGTGGCAGTGTAACTGCAAGTTCCAGTGGTGCTGCTTCGTCAAGTGCAACACCTGTAGTGAAAAAACAGAGGTGTTCACTTGCAAATGAGAACAAGCGGAAGACGGGCAGAGGGGCACAGAAGCAGGAAGTGAGAATAAGCTCTGTTTGTCACGGCTTCGTTTTGCACATCAGGTACTCGTTGCAGGGGAAAAGGACAAAAATAAGAGTCTTTTGGAAAAAGTGCACTGACTACAGTCTGACGCATCGTATGAATTCATGCAATATGTGGGACCACACAGAGTGAAAAGATTTCATAGCTCAGAGTGTCTGAGGCCATTGGAAGAATTCTGAAGAGCTGATAGTGGCTGTGTTCGCATGATTATGTCAGACAAATAAGCTGATAAAGGGACTAGAACCAATTCTAAAGACTGGAGCTGTTGTTCAAGGCAACGTCTGTGGATGGATGGGAGAAAAGACTGATGTTTTCCTCAACATAACATGCTGGATTACTTCAAATGTTCAGTCACACTGTATCTGTTTGAACACTGAAAAAAGACTGACTTTCTCTTCGACCCCTTTTGGAAAGAGAAAAATAAATTAACTGCATAGTTCTCGTCCTGACTTTGTTAAAGCAGATGTTTCTTTTACAACTTCGAAAAATGGTTGCTACTGATATGTTGCTGTTGTATTTCCATAGCTCATAATATTTCAGTACAATTGTGTAACAATAAGAACACACAGAAACCAGTTGTGAGATTCAAAGTTGGCAGACGAGTATTTATTTTCCCAGCTTTTCTTTGCTGCTCACTGATAGAATGCAGGCCAGCTAAGTCCACAGCCAACTGGACAAGATGTCATGGAGTCACTGAATGTGTTGCTGATTGCTGTGGTGGGATGTGTGATGTTCTGTTTTGTTATGGGCCTCTCAAAAATTGCATACTTTTGTGAGAATGGTTAATGCCGAAGAAATGATATTCTGAATCAAACCACCACAATGTGGCAATGAGACATGCATTGTCTGTTCATCTCAGCGTGTAAATGTGTCTTTTGTGCATGCACAAAAGTATGTGAGTGCAAGAGTGCTGGTAAAATACTTCATGGAAATGCAATCGGGTGACCAAACTATGCACAGAATATTCTCACAAATGCCAGAGACATGGGATTCCACATCACTGGCCCAGCTTGCACAAACTCCCCCCCAGCCAACTATATTCTGCCTGAGCCAATGGAATTTGCCTAACCATACAGCTGGGGGCTGAAAAGATTCATGGGTAGCAACATTCTTTTATTCAAAATTGTTTATGCAAGGTTTAGGGCTGGCAAATTTGAGAGTATATTTTTTTACACAGAAAATCTGGCACTTTATGTCATGTATATTCAGAAAAAAAGTAATTATTACTATTTTCCTTATTATATATTATCATTGTTTCTTTATGATTTGAACAATTAATTATGCTGAATTGTGTCCCAAATTAAGTATGTACACACTGTTTCTTTTTTCCACAGTAGCCCAATTTTTAAAAATCTATTTTGACATAAATCCATCTCATCCTTTTGTAGCCTGGTTATATGTGTAGTATTGCAGCAACGTTATTAGGTTAATAAATGAAAAATTCATTAAATTAATTTCAGTGAATACTGTTGTTTGTGACTATTCACTGTGTGGCTGAAAAAACCCCCAGAAATCATTGTTTGAATATTAATATTATTAAATCAGATCAACTTAGGTTCATGTAGCATTTTCCAAATTGAGAGCAGTTGAGTGATGTGTGATTGTTGCTGGCGTGGCACGACCCTCATCTCTGCCCAGTCCTGCCCAGCAAGCATTTGAATAGCTGTTCACGCCGCCTCATTCCCTCACTCAGCACTCTTTTCCTGTGTGAAAAGCATTACAGGCAGTCAGCGGAGCAGAAGTAAAGCAGTCGTGTTTTGTTAGCTGTCTGAACCGCTGGCTACCGGAACCGCATAAGCTCCCATCACTATAGCCTGGATTGGAAGAAAAGTCAACCTCAATTGTTTCACACAAACATTTTGTCATTAAAAAATATTAGGCAGAGCAAACAGGGTGGCGTGGGGCGAGGAGAGGCCTCTGCAGCCGGGCATTATGCACGTGTCAGAAACACTCAGCTCATTCTACCAGAGTGAACAGGAGACGAGGTGTCATGCCATCCTGCAAGATAATACTTCTGGTCTGATTGACCTTAGTGCAATATGCTTGGGCCAAAACAGACTTTGGTCTGTGTCTGAGGACACGATGGGCTAACGGAGAATCTAAGACGATCAGATAGCTGATAAGTCATAACCGCTCAGTGTAAATGCGAATATTGCTAGAGTAAGGGCTGGTGTTCTGTGTGAAAACAATTTTAAACTACAGCTGAAGTGAAAGCCCATTAATCTGCAATAAACTACACAGCCAGATAAGTGAGTATTCAATTAACTGTTAAAGAGAAAACCAGTACAGGGACTGTGTGTCCCTGTATATGTGACATTCCCAAAGCAGAAAACATAGCCAAAAACAAAACAAAACAAAACACACAAAAAAAGTGGGGACCCAAGTCCCACGGCTATTGAGAGGAAACCCTCATGTGAACGGATCAAGGGGGCCCCAGGTCTCCATAAAACTCACTGGATTAGAGATTAACCTCTATTCCCCACTGGTCACTAGAGTTTCTTTGGTGGCTGAAAAGCCAGGAAGACATGGGTCTCCTTGTTTCAGAGGATTTGAATCCTATTCACGGCGAGCTGGAATCAAAGGCCACTAAATGCATCACAGGCATCAGCATGAGTCCCTGCAGAAAAGCCCCTTGGCGTTCCTCTTATGCAAAGAGTACAAAGCAAAGTACCCCCCCTCTCTCCGCTTCCCTGCCCCCTTGTGTTCTCAATACTGATTGGATATTAAAATGCCCTCTGTGTTTTCTGTGTGCACAACGGTCTCTGTGGGTGTCTTAAGCTGTCTCCAGAATGTGATGTCGAGTGCAGAGGAGTGGATGGGATGAGATGAGGGCTCCAGGTTTAGTGCTCTCTTTGCTCTTTCTCCTTTTTGAGAGGTCTGAGGAGCAGGTTGCCGTCTCTCTCTTGCACACAGAAGCCCAACTCTCTGAGGATGGAATCATCCGCCACCCCCTGCCTCCTTAAGCCCTGCACCAGCTTTTGGTTCTCCACATTGTGCTCCAGAATGTTCCGGATGGCAAAAACAGCCCACTGGCTTATGACTGGAGCAATGGTCAAGGAGAAGTATGTGATCAAACATACATCGTACAAAAAAACTTACTATGTTATGCATGTTGAATGCATTTAGATGAAAACCTATGGCAGTATAAGCATGATCTTTACATGTATAGTTGCTGCTGTTGTTGCCTTGACCACAGTTTCTCAGCTCTTATTATGAAAACAAAATGACAGCACAGCATTGTGGAATACTCTACTCCAAGATAGTTCTGACTGCACCCTTGGCCTAAGTAGTATGTCATCATTTGGAAACTTTCATGGTGTTCATACATTGCATACAACACACTGCATTTTGGTATGTTTTAGTGTAGGTAGTATAGATAGTATGTCATTTCAAATTCAGCCTTTATTTATGTCTACAATCTAACACACCTGAACCAGTTAATTAAGCCAAGGACAGGAATCGGCAGCTATAATGTGTAGACTCACCAAAACTGGACAGTTGACAATATAAAAAAAAAGTCACCTGGTCTTCCAACCTTTAATTGCCCAGTTTCGGGCTATTGGTTACCTGGCTGTTCCGGTGATTCCTGTTCTTGACTGATGTGGTCTTTTGCTGTTGTAGACTGTCCACCTCAAGGTTCGACATGTTGTGCATTCTGAGATGCTTTTCTGCTCACCATGGTTGTAAAGAGTAGATATTTGAGTCCCCATAGCCTTTCTGTCACCTGGAACCAGTCTAACCATTCTCCTCAGACCTCTCAAGAAGATGTCTCTGCCCAGATATACAGTCAGCCCCATATATATTTGGATACTGACAAAGTTATTGTATACTACAGTATTTTGGAGGTGAAATCAAATAATGAATATGAGCTCAAATTGCAGACATTCAGCTTAATTTAAGGGTATCTACATCACTTTTTATATGTAACCATTTCACAACAGTTGGCCAGATCAAGAATGCCCTCTAGGAGGTAGGCGTATCTGTATCAGTCAACAATCATGAGAAGCCTTCACCCCAGAGCCAATACAGAGGGTTTACCACAAGATGTAATCCATTAGTAAGACTCAAAAACAGGACGACCAGATTAGAGTTTGCCAAAAAAAAGCCCATACAGTTCTGGAACAACAACCTATGGACAAATGAGACTAAAACCAACTTGTACCAGAATGATGGGAAGCATACTACTTCATGTTATGGCGAGGGCATGTATGGCTGCAAGTGGAAATGGTTCCTTTGTATTTATTAATTCTTACTTCTGACAAAACTTCTGACTTCTGAGGTATATAGGGCTATATTATCTGCTCAGATTCAGCCAATTCCTTAAATAATTAATTGGATGCCACTTCATACTGCTAATGGACGACGCAAGACTTTTTTTTTTAAGGCAGGAAAGATGCAATGTTCTGCAATGTTCAAGTGAATCACCTGACCTGAATACAGTTGAGGATGCATTTCACTTGCTGGGTCAAAACCCCAGCAGTAAAGGCCTGAGTTCCAGACTTCAGGTAATCATTGACTGCAAAGGACAAAGGCAACCAAGTACTTAAAAAAAATACAATTTAATTTATGACAGTTTAACCAATTACTTTTGGTCCCTTGAAAAGGGGTATACTTCATATAAAAAATGCTTCCTACAACTCACCCAATATAAATATAAATGGATATAAATATCCTTAAATTATATAGCTCCTAAAGTATCTAAAGTATTTTGAACAGATATGGCATCAAGAAAAGGCTGATGTGTGAGGTTCTGAAAAACAGTCACAGAATCAAGCCTGGCAAGCTTCTTCTCACCAGAGGATATTCTTCATTCAGTTGGGGCTATGTAAGGTGGAGTACCTTAAAACTGTGGTGCACTGTGGTACACTGGCCATGAGCCTCAGCCAACAACATCTACACTTTAACCCTGACAGAGCAATTGCTCATTTCCCATCTTGTGGTGTGGTAAACCATCCATTAGTTATGGAAGCTTTTTAAGCTTAAGTTAAGGGTTTTTTTCTATGAGCTATTCGGTACACAGCTGGCTGTTGAACCAGAACAGAGCCATTACCAAAGCAACGCAAAGAAATGGGGATGTAGAATGAGTCATGACCAAGGATACAGGGATTGTTACTGTCTATACTGCAGTTGTCGAGGATGAGAGCTATACCATCCAGTTCTCTGACCTAAGGAGACAAATGAAAATAACAGTGAGGACATTTTACACCTGAAGACACATCTAGATACAGCAGTACTGTAAACTGGGGCCATCATAAGCCAGACTGGATAAAACACAATGAATTTATACCGAGAAATTCTGGGCCCTGTTCTTCATACTTGGATTATCGCGTTAGCTGGTCTGAACAAGAAAAACAAGATTCAGAAGCATTCTATCACTTTTTCATTTAGTTTAATTTAATTTTACGTGGCCACAAAACAAAGATCATGTAGCTGTAATATGTGCACCGTACATTTTCTTGTGCTTTCAATTTGAATTACTATGGCCACATGTTTTGGACAATTTCTGCTCTTATCTAAAGAAAACAGGCAAATGATTTAATACAGTGCTGTGAAAAAGTATTTTTATCTGATTTCTTCTGTTTTTGTGTATATCTCATATTATATTGTTTCAGAAATTAAAACAAAGTCTAAGATCAAACAAAGGCAACCTGAGTAAACACAAAATACAGCTTTTAAATAACAATGCTATTTATTGAAGCAAAAAAGTTAAGCATTCACTAATTCTATGAAACTGCATTCATAATGGGGTTCAGCTGGACTAGATCCAACCAGGCCTGATTACTGCAAACCATGTTCAATTAAATCAACACTTAAATAGATCTTTTTCAACAGGGCCTGGGCAACTTAGAATAATTGAGGGAAACGTGAATTCTGCTATCTACCAGAAAATCATAAAGGAGAATATCCTTCAGTCCGTAAGCAAGACAGTAATCCAAAGCATAGGAGTAAATCCTAGTGAAAGACTGATCACCAATTATCGGAAGCGTTTGGTTGCAGTTATTGCTGCTAAAGTTGGCACAACCAGATTTTAAGTTTAATGGGGCAACTAGTTTTTCACATTGGTGTTAGGTGTTGGATAACTTTTTTGCTTCAATAAAAAAAAAATTATGAATAAAAACTGTATTGTGTGTTTACTCAGGTTGCCTTTGTTTTATGTTGTATTTTGTTTGAAGATCTAAAACTATTTAGTATGAGATATACACAAAAAAGAAGAAATCATTTCACAGCATTGTAAGTAAGCAGGTTATAGTTCAATATAGGTGGAGTGTCTGGTATGGATATTTTTAATGAAACTGTACTTGAGCATAGTGAGACACACTGCAATTGCCTTGCATGATATGATTGTAAGAGGACACAATAATGCACATTTGGATGTTTTTCTTTCACCTATTTAAACGAGACACATATTTATTGTCTTATTGCTGCACTGAACTAAATGGTCTGCATGATTTGTTGATCAATTGTTGATCAAGTCCTGATCTACAGTATCTGCTGTATCTACTCAAATTGGCTATTCTATTCAAGTCTGCACAAGCACTGAAGAAATGAATTAACCCATATCCTAATGAGCAGATATGGCTGACATCATTTTACCATGTATTTGTTAAGCAACATAAAATATTGGGGCTCTTGTTGTGATGGTTTCTTTCACATAGGGTATCTCACTGTATATTAAACAACATGCAACTAATTGTATTAACAATTAAATTGGGAGAAAACTGGAGTAAAAATAACATGTAAAAAGTGTTCAATGTCATCCAACCACCTTAGTACAGGAAACGAAATGCAGAATAAGAAATGCTAACTACACACCTGTTCATTTTGTATTAAAGAGAAAGCTAGGTGGGAGAGTGGGGGAGGTAAGCAACTTCCAAGAACAAAACTCTAACAAGGCAATTAAGATCGGCATGTCTTTGTGCTGGCACAGATACAATATGCTCCAAGCAAGGAAACCCATGAGAACGCAGTGGTGAGTGGCAGCCTTAACAAGCAAAGGATTACATGGTCAATCAGTGAGACCAAGATCTCGGGATGTCTCGCTATTGTTTTTTGGCCTTTGACCCTTTACTTGTGTGTCTTGACCCCATTTAACAGGACTGGTGCAAGTCTCTGCTCTTAGCTGACTGAATGGCAGTGATGTGAAAGGGTGCAAATGCTGCCATCACAGGAGGGTACTCACAGAGGAATTCATTAAAAAGAGAGAGAGGAGGAACAAAGTGAAAATCAGCTTGGGGAGGGGCAGGAGAGATGATACAAGCAAAGAGATTCGGATAGTTCCTGGAGCTTTTATCAGTACATGCTAATCCCTAGATTAGTTTTCAAGGAGGGAGACTTCACTGACAAAAAAACAGAACCCAAGTAGTTAATAGTCAGTAAGGGTGCAAACCACGAGAAGTGAGTTTACTGCAGACTGCTTTTTGTGCTAAACCTGCAGCATGAATCAAAGCCTTCAAGGATTTCTGGTTCTTGGTCAACTGTTCCTTTCCAAAAAATCAACAATGTGTCTATAAACCAGAGTCAGGAAATGATCTGGCTATTTAAATAGAAGACTTCATTATGTAATTTGTCTAGAATCATCTGGTCCATACACTGATCATTTCAATAAAGTGCAACTTATTTATTCAGTTAAAGAAACACGTCTGATAACTGAACAAATAAAAAAAATAGATTTATGCATATTGTAATGTTAATCCACACTAGTTTTTATTTACTGTCAGAAGTATACCATTAGCATTACTTTTTCCTGCATTTGTGTGGTATGCTTGTGTCGTACCTGGTTTTGGTTTGCTGTGTGTCCGTGGCACAGGTTTCCAATCAGCCGAATGAGGTGGGCTTTAAAGCTCAGGGCAGGGCGTGTGCCCGCTTCATCTGATGACGTTAGAGAGAAATCCTGTGCTGCACTGAACACGTTTTTACTGGCCTTCCCTAGAAAATGCACTTCCTTCAGGAGCTCTAATACACACAAGATATTAAGATAGTATAGTCAGGGCGAACAATAATATGTAGAAACCATATTATGGAAAGGTCATTTTGTATTTGCATATAAGAAAGATAGAATGAAAACACCATAATATCACTGAAAGCATAAGATTAAGGTGATATGGTTATGTGTTAAAGATGAAACAGTTGGTGAGCAAGTGGATGCACTTTTAATTATGTAATTTTCTTCCAGCTTTAACAATATTAACTGAATTGCATTTTCTTTTTGCACACTGTCCTTGTGAAATATTCATATGGAAACATACTGGATGACAGAATTACTAAGCAAGAAAATAAAAATAATAAGATAGAGCAAATGCAGAGGTAAATCATATACTGTCATCCCCTGTGTCTCTAACTGTGGTACAATGTAGCGTGTAGCTGTAATGGAGTGTGACCTGGTGGTGGAGTAAGTTCCCAGCAGTGGCACACAGAGAGACGACTGCTTTATGTGTTTTCTGAATGAGACAAACTGTCCAGAAATAGACTCTTTCCAGTCAGGGGCATTTGAATAACCGCAGAATCTGACGAACAGCCCATTCAAATGCTTTACATCTAAAGTTGGGCTTACACTAGGATTTTATTTTTTTTGGAATCAAGATAGTAGTTGAAAAAACTTATTTGGTGGTGTGAGAGTGTAAACAAGTGCATCTTAAGCTTTCTGATCTTGGACCACTCTCTCTCTCTCTCTCTCTCTCTCTCTCTCTCTCTCTCTCTCACACACACACGCACACACACACACACACACACACACACACACACACAAAAGTTAAACCCAGCACCATAAAGAGTTCTTCTGGTTTCTAGTTTTGGGGAAACCCTTAAAAGTTTTACAATGTTCTGTTTTTCCTTTAAGAGTGCAGATTGACTGGAGACAGCCTGATATTATCAAACTTAAATTTGCAAAAACAAAAGTGAAAATATTGAGTCTTGTGTGAGATGGCAGAGACATACAGTATATGCACGTGTGGTGGTGTGAGAAATTCCTTTCAAATGGTGAAATTTTAGTTCTAAAAATTACAGATGTTCCTGATCTAATATATGTTTCTCTTTTGCACATCTCACACTCAAGTAATGTTATAGCAAAAATCTGGCCAACCCCAAAAGTAAAAAGTAAAAATGGCATTTAAAAATTCCATTCTGACTGTAGTGCAGGAAAATCATGGACATTTTGTCAGAAATTGACAAAAAGCCTTAACTGATTAGGCTTATTTCTAATAGACTACAGCACTATCCAACAACCTGATCAAAGCACATTTACTGTGTGAGAGAATCACACTTAGCTAGCAAGGATTTAATCTTCTTTAAGCAGACTGACAAATTTTTAGCACCATTTAAATTAATTCATTTCCATATCATTATGAAAAATATATTTACATTTTCTTAAAATGGTGGTGTTAATGCATGTTATTGGAACAAAAACTGACAATGAGCTGCAGCCCCACAGTCCAAGCCCCACACTGGGTAAAGCAACAGCTTGGGTAGAAGCAAATGTGATAAAGCTGAAGTGTGAAGACATTAGAATGGAAAGTGTAAAAATGATGCATTATTAATCAATGTTTCCCATAATGTGAACTTTTGTTAAAGATTGTTGATATAAAATAAACGTTTCAAGTAATTAAGCAAAAGCACTGTTAACTATAAATTTCAGTTCATGCCATATTACTACAAATTATAACTACAATGTAGCTAATGTTAACTAAGCTGACTGTCTCATTAGTGATGTGAGGTGGAAACGCATTTATTTAAAGTATCCTACACTGCAAATATACATTTCATATGCATGTTGTTGTGTAATTATTGTGACGGCGGGCCTCCAGTCCATGCGCACAAACCATGGGACCCTCTTCACATGACTGCCGCCCGGGTGCTGAAGGGACAGCGCAACTTCAGCACCATTGTTGTGGACCGCAACCAACCTCAAGCAACAGGGGATCACCACTCACTGCTGCCGAGGCACACCTTTGAGCGCATTGAGATCAAGTCTCCGCTTGGGGGAGGCCCAGTTGGCCTACTACATTCTCCTGCTGGCAGAAGCAGCCGACTACAACACGCTCAAGGAGGAAATCCTGGCACGTTGTGGACTACCTCCCACCAACACAGTGGCAGAATTTCGAAAGTGGGTCTACAGGTCTGGGGCCACCTCCAGGAGCCAAATGGATGGCCCACTGCGTACAACCAAAAGATGGCTACAACCAGAAAGTTGAACTGCCATTGAAGTCACAGAGTGGGTCACCAGAGAACTTTGCCGACCAAAGAGCACAAATGGTTGGCTTACAGTCCCCCGGCACCCCCAAAGAAATGGTAGAGGCACTGGAGTGTGCCCTGGCCATCCTGGCGAACAGCAGAGGGGAGTGAGAGTTCCCCCCCAGTCCCCGCTGGAATTTCCTAGGCACCTGGCCCATTCACACCCACTAGGTGGCCATCTGGCCACCCTAGAGAAGCTGAGGGACCGATTCCACTGGCCAGGCATGGAAGCGGAGGTGCAGAACTTCTGCCAATGCCAGCACACCTCCCCCAACAAGCCTGCACCTGCCCCACTTATCCCGCTCCCTATCATTGTTGTCTCCATCAAGAGGGTGGGCTTGGATCTGGTAGGGCCACGTCCACCTCCTGGAACACCTTTTAACCGACCAAGGTACGCCATTTGTGTTGAAACTAATGTCTGACCTCTGCCAGCTGCTGCAGGTTAAGCACATCAAGACGTCCGTCTACCACCCTCAAACAAACGGTCTGGTCGAATGATTCAATCAATTGCTGAAAAGGATACTGCGGCAGGTGGTAGATGAGGACGGGAAGAATTGGGACCTCCTCCTGCCCTACGTCCTGTTCGCAGTGCGGGAGCCACTACAGGCATTCATGGGCTTCACCCCTTTAGAGCTCCTCTTTGGGAGAAGACCTCAAGGGCTGCTGGACGTGGCCTAAGAAGCATGGGAAGAATAGCCATCCCCATTCCGCAACATCATAGAGTATGTCCAGAACATGCAGGAGTGAATCCACTGGGTGGCCCCCCCAAAGTAAGGAAGCACATGGAGGAGGTGCAGGTGGAACAACAACAAGCATACAACTGGCCAGCGCAGCCGACGAGTTCCAGCCTAGGGAGCGAGTATTTCTCCTGCTGCCCAGCCGGTAACTGCAAGTTCCTGGCCTGCTGGCAAGGCCCATACACAGTCCTTGAACGGGCGGGCCCAGTGAACTACCGTCTGCAACAGCCAGGTAAGCGAACACCCAAGTATATCACGTTAACCTGTTGAAGAAATGGATTGAGCCTGTCAGCTTTGTGATGTCCCCTCAGACCCCCAAGGGTCCAAAAAGAAGACCTGACCCCCTCACACCAACAGGACCTAACGGAGTTGGTGGACCAGTTCCCAGACGTGTTCTCGGCAGAGCCAGGACTGACACAGCTATCAGTAGTGGTGGTTCGACAGTGGCCCTACTGAGTCCCAGAGGCCCACCACCAGGCTACTGAGGAGGAAGTCAGCAAGCCACTATGGGATGGGCCAGCCCCCGGTCTAGCCCCATCATTTACATTTACGGCATTTTTGGCAGACGCACTTATCCAGAGCGACGTACAATTATCTCATTTTTTATACAACTGAGATGCTCAAGGGCCCAGTTTGGTGGTGCTGGAATTTGAACTCATGACCTTCCAATCAGAAGTCCAACGTCCAAACATTGTTTTGTTCTACCCATCGCTGCAATGAGTCGCTACATTATATTTCACATTACATAAGGATGCTTAAATAAAAATCACTCTTTAGGTGTGCATCAGAACAGCCACTGGCATTTTCTTGCAATGCATTTATAGGCCATACAAAAGCACTTTAATTCAGCACACACTGCAAAACTGATATCCTCTGTGAAAACTTATCTAAAGCTTCAGTGAAAATTTGTTACAGCAAAAAGACAAAACCTGATGTTAAATTTGGCTGTCTGTCTGTTCTTAAAATCTGTTACAATTTTATAAGTTGTGCAGTGTATAATTAAATGAATTTTTTTTTGGATGTGATTTAAGGGAAATGTTGCTAACATTTAAAAACCAAACCCAGTAAGCTGACCAACCACAATGTATTTACCAATTGTTGTCTGGAGAAGGTCTGGGTGATTCTGTAGAGCCATAAATTTTCTCTGTCCTGACGTCATGTCACAGAGAATATCCAGGAGCCTGATCACTGCCAAGGCCTTAGTCACACAAACCAATGGAGATATCAGTCAACTCTTTAGCAATTTCAACCAAGATCTGTATTATCATTCACTGAAGCTTGAGGAGATAATCACCTGCTCATCAGCTGATGAGACAGAGCTGAGAGCGAGAACAGCCTTGCAGCTCTGCTGGAAGGACAATGCGAAGAACTGAGCTGTTCTCAGAGGAATCACACAGTCTTCCTCTTTAACTTCTCCAAGTTGGGCTAACACAAGCTCCAGTAATGTAAGCCTTTTCAAAAGCAAGTCAGAATACATATTATGCAAAAGCATGTGTATTAACACATGATTATACAGAGTCTATTATTAGGAGTAATCAACATGACAAAAAAGTATATTTATTATCCAATCTAAATACAGATTTTAATACACAGACAAATCAGCAGCCTCACAGAAGTGCCGCATTAAAAACTATCAAATCTTTGCATTCTGTTACTGGTCTAAACCTCTCTTTTTAGGGCACATGCAGGGTTCTACTATAAGGATTCTATACCTTTCATGACCATTCATCTCTGAATACATCTTCTCTGTGAGCTTGGAGGATTTGAAGAAATGTTGTGTGACAATCAGTACTCTGCAAAACCAAATCACACGTACTTTATCACAATTATACAGATTGACCCTCTAGTAAGGTAAACAGCTAAACACAACATACGTCCAGTCAATGTCAGGCAGAGTCCGACACAGCTCAGTGATCTTCAGTGCCACTTTCAGCTTGATCGGATCCATGCCCAGCTGCTCTGTCTTCTCTGTATCCAGACAGGTGTATACGACCATGCATGTATACGCCAAAGCCTTCTCATCATTCAGTTCCAAAAGATCCCTGAAAAGGCAACAGAAGGCCTGATTCCTGGCACAAATCTTATGGAACCAGTCTTACTATTAAGGGGACCTGCATAACGAAAAATGCAGGATTGGTTGGGGTGATGTAAATTCGCTTACAAAAACATGTGTGGAAAACCACAGGCCCAAATGTCATCTTTGCATAGTTGGTTCCCAACTGCGGCATTGCCGAGAAACTGAATTCCACATCGAAGTGCTGCCAAAACAAGATATTGTATCTGCTGTGATGCCAAACTACAATACGACGGTCACTCAAAAATGTAAATGTACTATACACAAATGTCACATGATCATAGCATTGTGTTGAACTAGTCAGGTAAGAGTTAGGACCATTATAAGCAAAATGCAGCTAGGTTTTAATTGTCATTTGGCACATTAAATAGACTTACCATCGAGACGATGATCGGACGCTCCTGATGTAAGCTTAAGCAACTTTCCTAGAATCCCTAGTGATACCTGGATACAACCCTGATCCCTATGGGTGGAAAGATTAAATGTGACACTTCTTTTTTTGTTAGAGGTTTCAAAAGCACATTGATAGCTTGTGGGAAATGGCTGGATATACACCTACCGCTCACTTTAATAGGATCACCTATACATCTGCTTATTTATGCAGTTATCCAATCATTCAATCATGTGGCAGCAGCACAATGCATAAACTCATGCAGATACAAGTCAAGAGCTTCAGTAAACGTTCACATCTATCATGAGAATGGGGAAAAAATGTGATCTCTGTGACTTTAACCGTGGCTTGGTTTATGGTGCCAGATGGGCCAGATTGAGTATTTCAGAAACCGCTGATCTCCTGGGATTTTCACACACAACAGTCTCTAGAGTTTGCTCAGAGTGATGCGAAAAACAAAAAAACACTGAGTGAGCAACAGTTCTGTGGGTGGAAATGCCTTGTTGATAATCTGAGGCTATCAGTTTTGACTCACCAAAACTGGACAGTTTAATATATATATATATATATATATATATATATATATATATATATATATATATATATATATATATATATATATATATATATATATATATATATATTCATACATACATACATACAGTATCTCACAAAAGTGAGTACACCCCTCACATTTTTGTAAATATTTTATTATATCTTTTCATGGGACAACACTGAAGAAATGACACTTTGCTACAATGTAAAGTAGTGAGTGTACAGCTTGTATAACAGTGTAAATTTGCTCTTCCACTTCCCCATGACGACATCACAGAGCTGGTGGATGTTAGAAACCTTGCGCTCCTCCACTTTTCATTTGAGGATGCCCCACAAATGCTCAATAGGGTTTAGGTCTGGAGACATGCTTGGCCAGTCCATCACCTTTATCCTCAGCTCCTTTGCAAGGCAGTGGTCGTCTTGGAGGTGTGTTTGGGGTTGTTATCATGTTGGAATACTGCCCTGTGGCCCAGTTTCCGAAGGGAGGGGATCATGCTCTGCTTCAGTATGTCACAGTACACGTTGGCATTAGCTCCCCAGTGCCGGCAGCACTCATGCAGCCCCAGACCATGACACTCATGCAGCCCCAGACCATGACACTCATGCAGCCCCAGACCATGACACTCCCACCACCATGCTTGACTGTAGGCAAGACACACTTGTCTTTGTACTCCTCACCTTGTTGCCGCCACACACGCTTGACACCATCTGAACCAAATAAGTTTATCTTGGTCTCATCAGACCACAGGACATGGTTCCAGTAATCCATGTCCTTAGTCTGCTTGTCTTCAGCAAACTGTTTGCGGGCTTTCTTGTACATCATCTTTAGAAGAGGCTTCCTTCTGGGATGACAGCCATGCAGACCAATTTGATGCAGTGTGCGGCGTATGGTCTGAGCACTGACAGGCTGACCCCCCACCCCTTCAACCTCTCCAACGAGGCCTGTTCTGAGTGTTAAACCGCTGTATGGTCTTGGCCACCGTGCTGCAGCTCAATTTCAGGGTGTTGGCAATCTTCTTATAGCCTAGGCCATCTTTATGTAGAGCAACAATTCTTTTTTTCAGATCCTCAGGGAGTTCTTTGCCATGAGGTGCCATGTTGAACTTCCAGTGACCAGTATGAGAGAGTGTGAGAGCGATAACACCAAACTTAACACACCTGCTCCCCATTCACACCTGAGACCTTGTAACACTAACGAGTCACATGACACCGGGGAGGGAAAATGGCTAATTGGGCCCAATTTGGACATTTTCACTTAGGGGTGTACTCACTTTTGTTGCCAGCGGTTTAGACATTAATGGCTGTGTGTTGAGTTATTTTAAGGGGACAGCAAATTTACACTGTTATACAAGCTGTACACTCACTACTTTACATTGTAGCAAAGTGTCATTTCTTCAGTGTTGTCCCATGAAAAGATATAATAAAATATTTACAAAAATGTGAGGGGTGTACTCACTTTTGTGAGATAGTGTACATACATATATATATATATATATATATATATATATATATATATATATACACACAGTGCATCCGGAAAGTATTCACAGCGCTTCACTTTTTCCACATTTTGTTATGTTACAGCCTTATGCCAAAATGGATTAAATTCATTATTTTCCTCAAAATTCTACAAACCATAATGACAATGTGAAAGAAGTTTGTTTGAAATCTTTGCAAATTTATTAAAAATAAAAAACGAAAAAATCGCATGTACATAAGTATTCACAGCCTTTGCTCAATACTTTGTTGAAGCACCTTTGGCACCAATTACAGCCTCAAGTCTTTTTGAGTATGATGCTACAATCTTGGCAGCTTGGCAGTTTCTCCCATTCTTCTTTGCAGGACTTCTCAAGCTCCATCAGGTTGGATGGGGAGCGTCGGTGCACAGCCATTTTCTGATCTCTCCAGAGATGTTCAATCGGGTTCAAGTCTGGGCTCTGGCTGGGCCACTCAAGGACATTCACAGAGTTGTCCCGTAGCCACTCCTTTGTTATCTTGGCTGTGTGCTTTGGGTCGTTGTCCTGTTGGAAGATGAACCTTCGCCCCAGTCTGAGGTCCAGAGCGCTCTGGAGCAGGTTATCATCAAGGATGTCTCTGTACATTGCTGCATTCATCTTTCCCTTGATCCTGACTAGTCTCCCAGTTTCTGCCGCTGAAAAACATCCCCACAGCATGATGCTGCCACCACCATGCTTCACTGTAGGGATGGTATTGGCCAGGTGATGAGCGGTGCCTGGTTTCCTCCAGACATGACGCTTGCTATTCAGGCCAAAGAGTTCCATTTTTGTTTCTCATGGTCTGAGAGTCCTTCAGGTGCCTTTTGGCAAACTCCAGGCGGCTGTCATGTGCTTTTCACTGAGGAGTGGCTTCTGTCTGGCCACCCTACCATACAGGCCTGATTGGTGGAGTGCTGCAGAGATGGTTGTTCTTCTGGAAGGTTCTCTTCTCTCCACAGAGAAATGCTGGAGCTCTGTCAGAGTGACCATTGGGTTCTTGGTTACCTCCCTGGCTAAGGCCCTTCTCCCCCGATCGTTCAGTTTGGCCGGGCAGCCCGCTCTAGGAAGAGTCCTGGTGGTTCCAAACTTCTTTCATTTACGGATGATGGAGGCCACTGTGCTCATTGGGACCATCAATGCTGCAGAAATTTTTCTGTAGCCTTCCCCAGATCTGTGCCTCGATAGAATCCTGTCTCGGAGGTCTACAGACAATTCCTTGGACTTCATGGCTTGGTTTGTGCTCTGAAATGCACCATTAACTGTGGGACCTTATATAGGTCGTGAGTTCAAATCCCAGCACTGCCAAGCCGCCATTGTTGGGCCCTTGAGCAAGGCCCTTAACCCTCAATTGCTCAGATGTATAAATGAAATAAATGTAAGTCGCTCTGGATAAGGGCGTCTGCCAAATGCCATAAATGTAAATGTCCAAATCATGTCCAATCAACTGAATTTACCATAGCTGGACTCCAATCAAGTTGTAGAAACATCTCAAGGATGATCAGTGGAAACAGGATGCACCTGAGCTCAATTTTGAGTATCATGGCAAATGCTGTGAATATTTGTACAGCCGTGGCCAAAGGTTTTAAGAATGACACAAATATTAATTTTTACAAAGTCTGCTGCCTCAGTTTTTATGATGGCAATTTGCATATACTCCAGAATGTTATGAAGAGTGATCAGATGAATTGCAATTAATTTCAAAGTCCCTCTTTGCCATGAAAATGAACTTTATCCCAAAAAAACATGTCCACTGCATTTCAGCACTTCCACAAAAGGACCAGCTGACATCATGTCAGTAATTCTCTCGTTAACACAGGTGAGAGTGTTAATGAGGACAAGGCTGGAGATCACTCTGTCATGCTGATTGAGTTAGAATAACGGACTGGAAGCTTTAAAAGGAGGGTGGTGCTTGAAATTATTGTTCTTCCTCTGTTAACTATGGTTACCTGCAAGGAAACACGTGCAGCCATCATTGCTTTGCACAAAAAGGGATTCACAGGCAAGGATATTGCTGCTAGTAAGATTGCACCTAAATCAACCATTTATCGGATCATCAAGACCTTCAAGGAGAGAGGTTCAACTGTTGTGAAGAAGGCTTCAGGGCGCCCAAGAAAGTCCAGCAAGTGCCAGGACCGTCTCCTACAGTTGATTCAGCTGCGGGATCGGGGCACCACCAGTGCAGAGCTTGCTCAGGAATGGCAGCAGGCAGGTGTGAGTGCGTCTGCACGCACAGTAAGGCAAAGACTTTTGGAGGATGGCCTGGTGTCAAGAAGGGCAGCAAAGAAGCCACTTCTCTCCAGGAAAAACATCAGGGACAGACTGCTATTCTGCAAAAAGTACAGGGATTGGACTGCTGAGAACTGGGGTAGTGTCATTTTCTCTGATGAATCCCCTTTCTGATTGTTTGGGGCATCTGGAAAAAAGCTTGTCCGGAGAAGAAAAGGTGAGCGCTACCATCAGTCCTGTGCCATGCCAACTGTAAAGCATCCTGAGACCACTCATGTGTGGGGTTGCTTCTCAGCCAAGGGAGTGGGCTCACTCACAATTTTGCCTAAGAACACAGCCATGAATAAAGAATGGTACAAAAACATCCTCAGAGAGCAACTTCTCCCAACCATCCAAGAACAGTTGAAAAGTGATAACGAAGTGGGTCGGGGAACAAAACATCGACATTTTGGGTCCATGGCCAGGAAACTCCCCAGACCTTAATCCCATTGAGAATTTGTGGTCAATCCTCAAGAGGCAGGTGGACAAACAAAAACCCACAAACTCTGACAAACTCCAAGCATTGATTATGCAAGAATGGGCTGCCATCAGTCAGGATGTGGTCCAGAAGTTGATTGACAGCATGCCAGGGCGAATTGCAGAGGTCTTGAAAAAGAAGGGTCAATATATGCAAATATTGACTCTTTGCATAAACTTCATATAATTGTCAATAAAAGCCATTGACAATTATGAAATGCTTGTGATTATACTTCAGTAACAGTTAGTAACATCTGACAAAAAGATCTAAAAACACTGAAGCAGCAGACTTTGTGAAAATTAATATTTGTGTCATTCTCAAAACTTTTGGCCACGGCTGTACATGTGATTTTTTCCGTTTTTTTTAATTTTTAATAAATTTGCAAAGATTTCAAACAAACTTTTTTCATGTTGTCATTATGGGGTATTGTTTGTAGAATTTTGAGAAAAATAATTCATTTAATCCATTTTGAAATAAGGTTGTAACATAACAAAATGTGGAAAAAGTGAAGGGATGCACTGTATATATATATATATATATATATATATATATATATATATATATATATATATATATATATATATATTTGGCGAGCTATCAGTTATAGCCGTGTAAATATATTCGTGTAAAATGTTACTAAGCAAAATTGCAATTTGCCACTACTAATAATAACAACAACAACAGACGGCATGAAAAAGTAACACCAGATAACACAAACTTGAAGACTTGGAGGAGAGTTGTAATAAAAATAATTGAGCAAGACTAGAAAGATACTCTGCCCCTCCTGAAGTATCTATTTACAGTGACATTATTGCGTCTCATTTAGCAGTCTTTTAGTAAAGTTGTTTATTTTTTGTGAACAAAAAAATTACCAGCAGACTTACAAAACTTTCAGTAACACCGATTTTCTGTGTAATCATGTGCATATGTTGCTAAATGTCAACCAACTGTAAATTACCAAGCATGTTCACAGCAAACTGATTGTAGTGATTCTCACAAAACTCCATAAAAGCTCACAAAGCTTACACTGATCAAATGATGACTAAATGGTGAAAGACTGCCTTAACACAGCATGTGCTAAATCTTCCAGTAATGCAGCTCAGCCATTGCAGCTCATCAGCTATCACAGACACACACTAACTCTTCCCCCTTTTATATGGTGCCATTTCTTGGTCTTAATTTTATGTATTTCATTTTGATTACGTTCTTTCAAGTCATTAATATGCACAAAATTTCCTTTACATTTTGATTCCAATTGAAAGGAGCAGTGCAAACTTGAATGTAATTCGTATATAAAATTGTAGTAAATGCCAATTATATGATTTAAAGCTGATCAATCGAGGTTCAAATTAGTGAGTATCCTTATTCATACATTTACACAATTTTAGGAGCAATTATAGGATAAGAATGTTTTTTCTGAACTGGACTTTAATGAATAACACATTTCTTATGTAAAGGCTCTTGCTAACGATTTATGAATAAATTTGTTTGTATCCAGTTTGATAAATGAGGCCCAAGTTGGTGTGTTTGGGGAGCATGCTTATATCTCTAGTAATCCCACTAAGTGTAAATATGACAGACGAAACATCCATCTACAATGA
This sequence comes from Cranoglanis bouderius, assembly GCA_023630585.1. Classification (NCBI taxonomy): domain Eukaryota; kingdom Metazoa; phylum Chordata; class Actinopteri; order Siluriformes; family Cranoglanididae; genus Cranoglanis; species Cranoglanis bouderius. The sequence goes on from CM042538.1 coordinate 22,946,108, forward strand.
CCTAGCTAACATTTAAATCTATTCCCATGAAAAGTGGTCTAGAATTTGACTGTATGCCTGCTCTAGGCTATCGTTAATAAACCCACCAGTAATATGCAAGGTAAGTTACCGTAGAATGCACTGGTTGCGAGGACACTGCACACAGGCATTTCTCTGTGCCCGGAAGCACTCGGCTGTAAGCTGGAGACACAGTGGTGCTGTCTGTGCCTCATCATCCTCTAGGAGCTTATCAGAAAGTCTCAATAAAAGTGCCGAGAGACTGTGCAGGACCTCGGTCTCCACACCACACCTGGGAGCACAAATACAGCACTGTGATGAAAAGTGAAAAGTAAATGATGTACCCTCTGTACCATGACCTTGCTTATTCATTCAGAGTAGGCTGAAAACATATGCCTCCCTGCAGCATTAGCAGTCCAGAACTTGCATTCAAACAGCATTGAATGTTCTGATAACCGTCATGATCAAGACAAACACTAAGGGCACCTGTTTATATTAAATTCTATTACCGCTATACAACAGCAGCTGGTTGATATTTTCTCTCTGATTATCTCATATTCTCTCTTAGGAAATTTGGGATCAGAGTATAGGGTCGGCCATTGTACGGTGCCAACGAAGGAGCTAATAGCCTTGCTCAGGAACCCAGCAATGGCAGTCTGTGATATGAACTCACACCAATCTGGTCATTAGCCTTAACCGATGAGATATGATAAACAATGTGAGATTTAGCAGACATGAACCGAAAAGTCTGTGTTGATATTGTTATTAGCAAATAATAGACCTAATACTTTAGTTTTGAAAACAATGATTTTGTTCCAGTGTTTGGTGGCAATGTGGTGCAGAGGGTAGCATTGCTGCTTCGCATCTCCAGGGTCCCCAGCTCGATCCTGAGCTTGGGTTACTGTCTGTGTGGAATTCCGCATTTTATCACCATGCCTGCGTGGGTTTCCTCCCACCTCCCAAAAACATGGCAGTAGGTGGACTGGCTATGCTAAATAGCCCCTAGGTTAAACATGTGTGTGCATGGTGCCCTGCAATGGACTGGCATCCCATCCAGGATGTATTCCCACGTCAGGCACAGAGTTCCCGGGATAGACTCTGGATCCACGGCAACCCTGACCAGGGTTCAATGTTGTGAAAAATGTTGTACTAAGGTGGGAATGGTTTGTCCCCTCATCCATGGTCTAATTGGTTTTAACTCTAAGCAAATTTAGGACATTTCTTCTGTAAACATTTTGCCTGAAAATCCACAAACACTATATAAATCTCATGTTCATGGACAACTAACACAAAGCTACATAAACAAGTCTCACAGATATTGTTTCTGTTAACTTTAACTATCAATTTAGGTAGCTGAATTATGACTGCTCTATAACACTGTCATGATAAGAGTAATGTATATTTTCTGTCCCCTATTTAATGTCAGCTTAACTTTAATATTTGTAATAGTTTTATGAAAATCTATGACAGTACCATGATACCATAATGACAGTTATTGTATATTTTCTCAAGACGTTAATTAGAGTACGTTTGATTTTAATTTTTGACGGGTTGACCAACAAACATGTCTAAGACATTACAAATGTCATTGCTAACAATAACTAAATTCACTATATATTACTGCAATTATTTGAAGCCACAGTTACATATTCTATTGTTAACAGAATTGTTAATATTATTTCTGGAAACAGTTATCACAAAACATTGACGTTAGCTTAGCTAAGCTAGTAGCTATAAGAGTTAGGACTGGAGATGGATGTTCACTTTCCCACTTTGTCTCCATAAAAAATATTTTCGCACCTGAACTGCTCATCTCTCAAAGCCTTCGTTACACTCTGTAAAGAGGACAGATGCTCCACAATCAATCTGCCCGCACATATTTCATCCATCACAGAGTTTAAGCTGAGCATACTTTTACTAATAGAACAGTGAAAACCGCAGCACCAAGCTTACGCGTTTCAAAATTAAAGTCCAAAACGCGCGTGCCGGTGGTAGCGGAAGTGACGTTTTTGGCTTCGCGGCACGAGAGGACCGATTGAGAGTTGACTTCCGCTCTTTTTTTAAATTATAAAATAAAAATAATATATTTTATATTGTATACAAATAATAAAACAATACTTTATATTTTATATAATAACCATCAGATAAATCTGAACAACTTAATTTTATTCTATTAATTCATGCTTTTCTCTTCACAGTTAATTCTGCTATTTTATTCACATGCATGACAATTGTTTTGCAGCTTTAAACCTATGTTTTTATTTGATTGAATTGAATTGAATTGTATTTTTAAATGTTATAAGCCTGCTTCCAGATATCTCAGTTGAGGAGCCACTTAGGGCCCACATGGTCTGTTACAAGGAAATTTTTTGCTTGGCTAGACAAGAAAAAGTATATAAGTATGCACTATCATTGCTTGAGGTCATATACCAATGCCCAATTCAGTTCAATACAGAATACGCATGTACTATTAATGTTTAAAAAGTGTTTTTTGATCCTAGCTATATTGCCTGTTGACAATGCATCAGTTGGTGATTTCCCACTGAAAACAAATTTAAGGCCATACCACACCCAAATAGACTTAACTTTACTCCTTTACTCATTACAGACAAAACTTAACCTGTTGTATGTACAAGAATGTTATGCAAAACATTTATTTCATGAAATAATTTTAAAAGTATTATCTGCTTATATTTAGGAATAAAATGTTCATGAATTTGCCCAGTTCTAGCTCTAAGACCTATGCCCAAGTCTGGCTCTGTACAATTATGGGGATGTAGTACATTTGAGAAACAGCTTTGCATCATCCATGTACCTGCATCTTGTGAGTTCCTACAAAATGAGATGAGTCTTCATTTAATGTCAGTGGATTTCCTTGATATATTTTACCACTCAAAAGTCTACAATGTTTCAAAAGTGTTTGCCATATCATTGAGAGATCACAAATTCAAATCCTGAAGATGCCACAGCCGGTCGTGGCCAGGAGCCAAGGGAGCAAAACTGGCCACGCTCTCTGGGTGGGAGGGATAGCATACTGTCAAAGTGACACTAGCCAATCATGAGCATCTGTGAACTCGTGTATGTGGAAGAGGGTATATAACACTTTCATCAAAGTGTGTTATGCAGCGCTGTGATGCAGCATGAGCAGCAGTTTGAAATGCATTTGGCTGGCTTCACGTGTCTCATTGAAAGCATGTGTTAGCCTTCACCATCCCTGCTTGGTAAATGGCATATGACTGGTGGGTGGGAACTGGCAGGTGACCAAATTCTGGAGAAAAATGGGTGGAAAGTCAAAAAACTTTTCCAGGAATATAAAACCAAATTGCACATACATACAAGAAATAATTCCATACTGATGCTAGTAGTATACAAATTAAAGTCTCAGTGAACTCATACATGCACAGGACCCACCAACTTTCCATTTCCATGTTAATGTTGTGGCTGTGCCACCACTTTCCACCACTCAAATTATATCTGGTCAGTTGTAGTCCTGTGATGATCCATTTCTATTGATGGACTAGATTGAACAACAGTTCTTATTAGTATACCTAAAAAGTGCACTTACATGGTTGGTTTAACTGAAAAAATGACAACTCAGTGTATGTTGATGAGAAATGGTTACAAGCTCTGGCTGTAGCTCAGTAAAACAGTCAGTCACCAACAGCATCTCTACAGCTGTGTACACATTAAAACAGTAAAATGTTAAGTAAAGGTTTTCTATCAGTAGCGCTTCATGATGTAACATTCTTAGTATGCATCTATAAGAATGACATCAACAGCACCATAAACCAGGCCATCTGATATCCATTCATCTAAATCAGGAGAGGCAGCAGTCCTGTACAGTTGTGCCATGCCGCTCACAGACACCTCCTGAACCTGGTAATTAAGTGGTGAGTTGAATCAGGTGTCTTTGAGGAGGGAAATCACCAAACTGTGTTGGACTCTGTCCCTCCACGACCGGAGTTGGTCACCTCTGATCTAAATCAAGTGTTCAAAAGGTTTTAAGATCAATCGTTCCATTTTTCACAACGTTGTGTGGACAAGTATTCCAGCTGTAACAACAACTGCAACTTTCACTTTTAAATTTTCATGAGTGCTAGAGTATTTTTGGTCGTTGGCTTACTAGTCTGTGGTCCATTTCATTTTTTTTCTGCTCTAGGAAATGCACCAGAGGAAGTTGGTTGAGGTTAAAGAATATAATTACAGGTGGTTGCATATCAGACAGTGATCCTTTGGCTAGGGTGGGCCCAAAGCTAATACACAAATGGTGTGCTACAGCAACCAAACCCCAATATAGACACACTGATCATATGAAAAGGAAGCGAAGTAAAAGCATCTACTTAATGGCTTATGGACAAGCTGCAAATGTTCTGCTCACCATATCTGTATTTGGTGTCTCTGAGCAGAGGGGAATTACATGTGGTGAATCAATGATTACTAAGCACTGCAGATAAAAGTATATAAAATATTAGAATAGCTAAATCCAGCTGATGAACGTGTAGTGGTTTAATAAGACTCCTTAATACACATCACTCTGGGAAGACAGACTCATTCTGTAATGTATTATTCTTACTAGTGTAATTTGGCTTCCTGATTGATGTGCAGGATGTCAACTGTCTTGTTTCAGAGTTTAAAATAATTAGATAAAATGTTGTACCTACTAAAAGTGATAAATTAATGTGTGTGTGTGTGTGTGTGTGTGTGTGTGTGTGTGTGTGTGTGTGTGTGTGTGTGCGTGTGTGCGTGTGTGTGTGTGCGCATGGTGCTCACTGACATCCAGCTCACTCCTAATGGTTCCAGGATAGTCTCTGGATCCACCACAGCCCTGACCAAGATAAAGCAGTAACTGAAGATGAATTATTCAATGAAAAAAATATTAAATAATAATAATAATGATAAAACAAATAAAATTACAGTCCAGTTTGTAAAATTCAGTTGTCATTCACAATTATTTACACATCCCACACATGCACATATGCATCAGCTCTAAAAATGAGGGGGAAAGAAAACAGTAGAGCTGTTAAAATCTATTACTGACAATGTTAAGCAGCTCTACTGGAGCAGCTGATAGGTGTTACTCTCTTACAAGCCAAACACCCTTTTCTAGAAAATTTGCATCTGGCTTTTGTCTTTCCCACTCCCAACAATCTCCAGCCTAAACACCTCCTAATCACTAATTCATCTGACCCTGATTCACTAGGGGGAAAAGTGGAGTGTGACTGGATGCCAACATTTTTGTTTTTCTTAGAAGCCTATTGTAATAAAGGGCTGATTGCTAAGGAACAAATATCCTTGTGTTTATATTCTGTCACTGCTCCTTTTCTCAGAAGAGTGCTTGTGACATTTATGTCATTACATGTGAGCTCATATGTCGCCAAATTGCAATCAAGTCTGTCAGTCAAGATGTCTGCCTCTCAACATGCTCTGTTGTTTGCTTCAAAAATGAATGGGCGCACCCAGATAGTGTTGCATGTTTACAACCATGGATTGGATCAGTCCAATGATGTCTACGCGTACTACTGCTAGACAGTTCATAGCAGGAATTTCTGGAGCTACCATAAGAATTTGAGTTTTCAAAAGGCAAAACTGAATCTTTGGTCTTCCTGGACATATCGTCTCTCAAAGTCAAGGCTCTACATTGGATTGTAATAGGCATATGATTTTTAGAAGCTTGTGAATTTGAGCTACATAACCACAAATGCTAATGTCTAATGCTAATTGTAAAACTGATTGAGGGCAACACGTGTACTACACTACGGCATTCTCATTAATCTTCTGAAGCAGTTAGTAAAGTTTATAAGTACATGCAAAAAACTCAGGTGTTAAAGCTAGCACATGTAACAGACATGTGCAAGAATATTTGGGCTTATAAACAGAAAGATTCCATACTCTATGGGAAAAGATCAGATTTTGGAAAATCACAAACCACGACTGTTTCTCAAAGATCATTTACAGTCATGCTATTGATTATTACCCAAAACCAGCACAGAAGGCCATCATTCATCTTTGTGGCTGGGAGTGATGTCTTGCAGACCGAGTTCCACTCAGTCGCCAGCATCCACAGAACCAAATATAGACGGCATGAATATTTTCAACATTTAGCACTAAAGAAGTGTTTGAGAGTGCAAGAGAGTGTGATAGTTGTCATGATCAGTATCACATTATCAGCAGCACAAAGAAGTTGACAGGACTTTGACAATATTCTATTTGGTACTTGAACCCCGTTGTTTTATTTCACCAAGTCTTTGAATTGAACCAGTGGCTGGGGAACATAAACGTAATCTATAATGGGTTAATGACTTATTCTAAGTGGAATGGCAAACGATGACAATGAGGCACCAAGGTTTTAGCTATGTAACGAATTAGTCTGAATACGAGGAGGCAAGAAATTTCAGAACAAGTGCCTCCTCTACTGGTCATCCATAGAATTACAAACAGGTACCAGTGCAAAACCTTGAGTAATCTATACAGAAGCATAGAGAGATCAGAAGAAGTAAAAGATAAAGATAAAGATAAACAAGCTCTGGAATGCAATCACTTAAATCACAAAATAAAGACACATAAGTCATATCTTAATATGTTATAATATTCTTCACCCAGGAGGAAAAAAATGGTACAACTGAATTCAGTCCTCACTATCAGATTGTTCTGTATAACTAGAGCAGTATAACTTGCTGATGTAGATAATAAATAGTGAATCAGGAAACATGCAGTGTTCAACATGCATCAGATTATATAATAACAAGGATATAACTAAAGGAAGACATTAGTACAGCCTGGTTGAGCAATCTAGCGGTTATAATTGAACGCTTTTCATTATTATTTATCTACATTGTATTGCTGCATACACATTATTTTTTAAAAATTATTTCCTAGAATTGATTTACCAGCTCCCAACGAGTCAGGTGTCACTGATAGATTTGACAAAAAGAAAACTTGGAACAGAAATTAGTATTGTCTGGATTTAGTGAAATGGTTGTAAATAAATGAGTGTTTGCATTTGTGTGGTGGGAAATAAATAACATTGCATTATGTGTTCGGTGTATACACACACACACACACACACATGCTTTACTGTAGATGACCAACATTTTTGCAAATACTATAACTACATTATTTTTTAAAACATTTAGATCTACAGTTGCTATTTACTTGTGTAATATTGTAACACTGCTACAAACAATAACAATTCTCTCACAAAAAGTTTACTTGTTGTTGAGCTTGTTTCAGTGAGTCACTATGCAAAGTCTTTGCTCTGCTCAACCTGTTCTCTGGTTTTCTGTGGTTCCTCAACCCGAGATGCAGTGATTGGTTCTTGTATACCCACATCCTCTTCTCTCTTTCGTAGCTGACTGTTGGAGGATTCCGTGTCAGTGACGGTTGATTGGTACTTCACAATAAACTCTGTGCTGGTGAGTGCCTGGCCGTGTTTTGGATAGTTGGTCCTCACTGGCAGACGTTCTATCTTGTCTACACATGGATGGAGTGAAAAGAGCAAATTCACTTAGCAACAACAGTTAAATTATGGGTTGTGTCTGGGAGAGTTAGAATGGCTCTGTAAACAAGGGTGCCAGCAGGATTTTAAGATCCCATTGCCAGTTTTCTTGTTTAGTGCCCCCTTTGGCTCCCTGTCTACTCAAAGCTTCCATTTTATGACATCACTACCTGTGTGTTTCCTGGGTACAGCAGATACTAATACAACAAATCCTAGGTTTTTCCTAAGTGAAACTGAAATTTAAAAATGGTCCACCTGTTATTGTGTAGTTCTCTGTGTGAATTTGTTACCTGCTGGTGTGATTGGCTTCATAAGGCGGTTGAGCTGGACGTTCCATTGTCTCATATGCTGGGCTTTCGAAAAATTATCTGATACTTTCTGCATAATGAGAGAAATTGAGAAATTACAGTTGTGCTTGCCTGAAAGAGGCTGACCAAACAATTACATCAAATTCTATTTATATAAAAGTCTATTTACAGTGTCTTCCCTGAGGCAGTCAGATTACTCAACACCCTCCTGTCCCCAACACTCACCTGGACTAGTCAAACACCTAATCCAGTATGACTAAATACCATTGCACACTTGCACTTTATATCAGACACTTTATGGAACACTAAACGTATTTCTACTACCCTACCAATAGTGTACAGTTTACAGGCCATGTTCTGTGTATTTATTGTCCAGTACTCCTCTCACACTGTTGCACCATGGTCCTGGAGAAATGACATTTCGTTCCAATGTATACAAACTATATAGAGGAATGACAATTAAAACCCACTTGAATTGACTTGAAAGTCTATTTATTTTCATATCTCTTCTCTCTACTCGCCCCTGTTTAAGTACCTCCGTGTTGTACTGATGTGTTTCCACTATTTCTGTAATGGCATCGGCTGGACACAATGATAGTTGGGGGCTAGAGGATGGAGGGATCACAGAAGATGCAGGAGGGAGTACGTTATCCTCATCTTTTTGGGGCTCAAGTGTTTTCTCCTGGGTTGTTTCTGCACAATCAGGACTCTCCAAGTGTCTCTGATGGAGCATCAACCCAGTCAACTTCCTTCTTTCTTCCTCCAGTAGCCTGAGACACAAACGCATGTATATACACTAGGGATGTAACAAAGTACAAATAAATGATTCGGAATGAACAGATAATGTGTTCTAAACTAATACAAATATGGATAAAAATAGGAGGTGCTACTGGTTGTTATTTTAAAATTTATTTATTTATTTTTTAAAAAGCTTACTAGAAAGCTTCAGTGTGTGCATGCAGCACGTGTTTCATCTCTGTTCCATTTCTCTGTCTCTCCTCCTTCTCTGTCACATTTTTCTACCCTAGCAACAGAGGAGATTCAAGAAGTCATCCTGTCCTGCAACCCTACCACCTGCCCACTGGATCCAATTCCCTCCACATTGCTCCAGACCATCCTGCCAAACCTTCTGCCCTTCATCTCTACAATCATCAACGGTTCCCTGTCATCTGGCCAAGTTCTGGCTTCCTTCAAGAAAGCACGGGTTACTCCCATCCTGAAGAAGCCTACACTGGATCCCTCTGACATCAGCAACTACAGACCAGTATCACTTCTCTCTTTCCTTTCTAAAATACTTGAACGCTCCGTATATAATCAACTGTCTTTTTATCTCTCACAGAACCACCTTCAAGATCCATACCAGTCTGGCTTTAAAGCAGCACACTCCACAGAGACTGCCCTCTTGGCAGTCACTGAAAAACTTCATGCTGCCAGATCAGCCAAACTGTCCTCTGTCCTCATCCTGCTTGACCCGTCTGCTGCATTTGACACAGTCAACCACAAGATTCTCCTGACTACCCTCAAGAGTCTTGGAATTTTCAGAGCAGCATGGCAATGGTTTGTTTCATACTTGGAAGGTCGTTCGTATCAGGTATCATGGGGGGGATCAACATCTGCACCTCGCAGATTCTCTACTGGTGTCCCACAAAGCTCAGTACTTGGTCCTCTCCTCTTTTCCCTCTATACCGACTCTCTTGGCAAAGTCATCTCCTCACATGGGTTCTCTTACCATTGCTATGCTGATGATACTCAACTTATCTTTTCCTTTCCTCCTTCAGACACCACTGCTTCTGCCTGGATCACAGCATGTCTGACAGACATTTCATCGTGGATGGCAGCTCATCAGCTGAAACTCAATCCCTGCAAAACTGAACTGCTCTTCATCCAAGGAGATTCGTCCCCATGCCAGGATCTCACTATTTCCTTGGACAACTCCATGATCTCTCCTTCAACTACTGCTCGTAACCTTGGGGTAATCGTGGACAATTAACTGTCCTTTTCATCACATATTACTAATCTAACACGGTCCTGTCGGTTTATCCTTTACAACATTAGAAGGATTCGTCCATTTCTAACAACACAGGCCACTCATTTGCTTGTGCAGTCTCTTGTCATTTCCAGACTAGACTACTGCAACTCGCTCCTGGAAGGTCTACCTTTGAGTGCCACCCGTCCTCTACAGATGATCCAGAATGCAGCTGCACGACTTTTTTTTAAACCTCCCTAAGTTCTCTCACACCACCCCGTTGCTGCGCTCCCTTCACTGGCTTCCAGTAGCTGCACCCATCAGATTCAAAACATTGATGCTTGCCTATAAAGCCAAAAATGGAACAGCACCCTCTTATCGTAGAGCTCTCCTCACCCCACGCACCGCACCATGCTCCCTCAGGTCAACAAGCAAAGGTCAAAACCCCTCCTAACAGTTGCGCTCTTTTCAACAGGTTTGTGTTCAGTGCACTTCGTTGTAGTCGTACGAACCAGAAATGAAGTATTCATTGATGGAGAATTTAAAGCACTCTTGTACGTCACTCTGGATAAGGGCGTCTGCTAAATGCTATAAATGTAATGTAATGTAAATCCCTCAGGACAAAACAAAAAACGCTGCACAAGCCTGAGGTTTTTACTTTCATAAAGAGTTTGAAAGGCACAAGTATGAAGCTTGTGAACAGGGTTGCCAGGTTTCAGAAAAATTCCCAGCTGAACTACAACTCAAAACCCACACAAGTCTTGAAACTAGCCCAGAGGGTTCAGGCATTGGACAATGAGACGCATTTCCTTCTTTTTCTTTGTGTGGGAACCAAATTTATTTATAGAGGCATCATTACATGTATCCCATGCTGACCATGCTCTGTACACAAGGTAGCTCTGCTGGGGTCTTCAAAAATTACCAAATAAAATAATAAGGGGCTGCCTGTACACCTTGTGTTGTGTCCTGTTTTATGTTCTTGCTACTGTAACATTGCAATTTCCCCTAGGATCAAAAAGGTCGAGCCCCGTACTATCCTGATTCTGGTAGGTGGCATACCAGATTCAAAAATTATTTAATTTAATTCTATGCAATATACCTTTCTGTGAGGCCTACTTGAGTTATTTTGTTTATGAATACAGACCTGAAGGAAATTCTTGTGCCAGCTTGCTCAAGACAATACAAAAACAATGAAATATTACAATGAACATATTTGGTAAAAAAAAAAAAAAAAAAGATAGAAACATATACTAGAATAAAATTCAAATCTGATAAGTGCCACCTCTGACTATTGCCACTCTTGGTATGGTGCAAGATGTTGGCGATCAGCTATAGTATTTGTGGGGTGTTCATGTGCAACCTTTCACAAAAAAGCTTGAGGCAATGCTAAGGTGATGGGTGGTGAGTGGCCCTGGTGGTCCTTAGTTTCATGTGTGATGGAGACAGGGAAAAAGGAGGTGTCTGTGACTGACCTCTCAAGCTCATGACGGACTTTCTCCTCCTCTAAGCGGGCCTGAATCTGTGTATTGAGTGCCTCCTCCAGTTTCTGCTGCGTTAGTTCCAGCTCCTGTAATCTCTTCTTTTGCTGTTGTACTTCCTTTTCCATTTTAGCCAGTGCAGCCTCCATTTCCTCTCTGGCCTGGGTAGCAAACAGCACACCATCAACCATAAAATTTTAAAATGCATTCTATTATATAGACATTATTACTGTCAAAAAATGTTTCATATTCCCTTCTCTAGTCTCAAGAGGAAATTGCTTAGAACAACAGTCTGCACTAAAATGGTGAAAGACACATTTGTGTTTTACCTTGTTTGCTTCCTCCAGCTGTCTCTCCAGCTCTTGTTGCCTCTCCTTCTGCTTCTCTTTCTCCCAGGCATCCTCCTTTTTGCGCTGCACCTCCATTTCCAGGTGTAGCTAAAACACAACAAATTAGTAAACTCAAAAGCTTGAGCTGTATTCCCTATGCCTCTTTACTCCTACTCCCTCTCTCTTACCTGGATGATGTCTATGATTTCCAGGTCTGGTTCCTTGCTCTCTGGTTCTCCATGTTGAGTCACAGAGCTGGGCTCCTCAACTTCAGCACTATGTTCACCCAGGCTGCTCTGGCTCTCGCTTCTCTGACCACTCTGGCTGCTCTGGCTCTCGCTTCTCTGACCATTTTGGCTGCTCTGGCTATCGCTTCTCTGACCACTTTGGCTGCTCTGGCTCAGGCTTCTCTGATCACTTTGGCTGCTCTGGCTATCACTTCTCTGACTGTTCTGGCTGTTCTCCCGTAGCTCTCGTCTGCGCAGCTTTAGCTCCTGATGCACTGAGCTCTTCCCCTCTGTCTTGAGCCGGAGAGCTGTCTGCAAAGCTAGTGTACATAGAGAGTGAGACTGGCTGAACCAAACATCAGATTATAAATATATTAGGGAAATTATGTCTGTCTTACAATACTGTGTAGAGTTCTCTTAACCTCAAGTTCAATATTTAGAAAATATTTAAACAGATTTAGCCAGAAAGGTTTACTCTTGAAAGCACTCACCTTGAATCCACTCCACTCTCTGTTTCTGATCTGAAGCACTCATCTCATATGTCCTGCCAGGAGTCTTCACACAGAATAAACAGCGTCTCCCTTCTTTATCAGGCATGGTCTGCCAGTTACATCAAACAATAATTAACCCCATATCATGCTTAGCTGTCTAGATTTATTCCTGTGATTTTAATGCACATTTAATTTTATACAAACCTATAATAAACATCTTTGTATATAGACAATGAACTGTGGATCTTTACAAAAATACAAATGGTTCTTCACTAATTCACATTTGTTCACTTAAACACATTCAAAAATTATAACTGAAATAATTTAGAAATGTATAAAGTTCACTGGACAGAATTAATTCCAAACAAACATACAGATATTCTCCTGTTTGTCTTACAAAAATGTGAAATTTTATAAAATGTTTTAATCTGCATTTATTCACAGAAACAAGTGATAAGCAATTACTATAAAATGAGTAAAAAAACAAAACCAAATGTAAAATACTGTTAAAATATTTTTCACAGATTAAAAGATAATTATTTTTAAAATATTAAAATCAAAAGTAAATAGCTAAAGCTTGTGACATTTCGCTTTCTGCTCTGTATATATCTCACATATAAACAGTATTTGAATTTAGTCCAAAGGAACAAAACTTTTAATCTATTTAAGGAAAACCTCTGAACAAAAAAATAGAAATGCAGATTTTTCTTTGCAAACAGTCAACATTTTGACAAAATGATGGACAAAGACAGCCTCTATCAAGATCTATCATTGAGCCCATCATTGGTGATGCTGTTCTTTTTAAGAACTATTGATTTGCAATAGAACAGAGACACTGGACTACAGCAGAACTCACCTCTACCACACAGCTCCCATCCAGCTGGACCTCTCCCTTTTTCTCTTTCTGGTCCTCACTAACATAGTAGGCCAAGCTGCCTGGCTTAAGCACAAACCAGCGCTCATGCCAATTCCTACGTACATTCCCCTTTTTCAGCATGTAACCCTGAACGAAAGAGAAAATAAGAAAGATCAGTTAGTACCCATATCACTTTATCTCACATAATGACAGCAGATTTAATGATGTATAACACATAACCATAGATGTAGTTTGTGAAAAATCACCAGCGATTACAATTTTGTTAATTATTTATTAATTTAATTAATTATTAATTATTTAACTAATTTAAATTCATTATTAACTTAACTTCAACTATTAACTTAACTTATTAACTTAACTTCATATTATTTTTCTTACATTATAGGAGCTATAAACAGTCAATCCTTCACCAGTATTTTTTTTCTCTTTTTGAGGTTAAAAACACACAAAAAACAGTTCTTGTTACTGTAACTAAAAGCCTGAAAGTACAAAATGCTCTGTCCTAATGACTTTCCTGTGCCGGAAAACTTAAAGAAACAGCTTTATTGTTCCTCTGACTGTTACAACGTGCTGACACTGGAGACTCCTTATATAAATGTTAAGTAAAGTCTCCTTACAGAAAACTATTACTATTGATTGTAAGTATTCTTTCTCCACCAAGGAATGGCTCAAAAAGAAGAAATGGAGGGTTATGGAATGGCCTAGTCAAAGCCCGGATTTGAATCCCATTGAAATATTGTGGGGGGCTTTGTAACGGGCAGTACATGCAAGAAAACCCTCAAACATCTTGCAAATGAAAGGATATTGCATGGAAGAGTGGTCAAAAATTCCAGCAAACTGATGTCAGAGACTGGTGGACAATTATGCAAAACGCCTACAAGAAATTAGTTCTGCTAAAGGGGGCAATACTAGCTTCTGGGACCAAGGGTGTACTTACTTTATCCACAGAAAAATATTACATGTATTGATATTTCTGTTGAATAAATGATTGAAAAAGCTATTTTATCTTTTGTTCAAGTATATCAACTTTATTAACAGACACTGTTTCAAACATGATCAAATGTTTGCTTGTCCAAATATGTCAAAAAAGCCAACAATTTCCAAGGGGTGTCACATAACTATTATAGAAAATTAATCAACACCTTCTGACTAATCACATTAAAAAAAATCAACAGTGTTGTGATATAAATATAATAAAATTGCAGCTTGTCATTTGTCATTCTCATTATTAATGTTGAGTCAGTAACAATCATGCAGGTCTTCCCTATTAGACAGTCACCTTCTTCAGTACATTGTGGTACATCTCCATGAAGATGTCATCCAGTGCCATGCTGAAGGCCTCCTTACTGTCCACCCTCATAAGGTGCCCTGCGCTGAGATGCTCCAAAAACATCCACACAGACAGGCCATCCTGCAAAGAAGGATCCTGGGATAGCAGATCCTCCAGTGCCTTCCCGTCCCACTCCTGGCTCATAGCAGTGGAGACCTTCTTCAGCAGGTACTCCAGCTGAGAGCATAAATATCATTCATAAGGTCATAAATGTGACATTTTATTACTACTGTGAAGATAGCTTCGAGCAGGATATTTGAATTTATTACAACCATTTACAAATCAGAGTTGACTTTTTTTTTTTAGATTAAATGTTTGTGCATATCTGCAAATCATGGGCTTTTTTGCAGACATGAAAATTAAAGGGTTTTGGTAGATCACAAACACAGATACATATGTAATCATCAGGAAGCCCTGCTATGACTGCAGTTCTGCTTTTACTCCCCTTTAACTTCCTGCCCCCACATTAATGTTGCAAAAGATTCAGATTCAGATTCAGGTTACACATCAGGCCCCTGTGTCTCTCATGCACTGTCATTCCCTGGATTTTATCTACATTACATCTTACATTTTTGCCAAATGAGGTGCTTTTTAAGTACGAGATGAAACCATGCTACCAAGTTTCTCTCTTTAAGAAAAGAGTATATTTAGCCATTGAATGCCCATGGATTCTGAGATCTAGGATCAGTGTTGCCAGACACTATGTCTAAGTGAACTTAACTGCATGGTCTGAAAAAAGTTGATCCTATATCATTCAACTTCTCCAAGTTATTGTTATGTTATCACCTGTGATCAATATAATTTTTATCACCGGTGGTTTCCCTCTTTCTTATACACTAAAGCACAAACCTCGGGCTGGATGATGACAAGAGGATAACGGTCCTCAGAGAGCAGATTAAACAAACAGAAGAGCTTGAAGCAGTCACTTTGGGAACACACCCCCTGCTGTATACTAGGCTTGCAGTTCTTCTTAGCTGTCATTGTCCAGCACAGTTCATCAAATGTCTCCTTGTTAAATGTACCCTCAATAGCCTAAACATCAACAAAAGACAGATACAGTAAATCATTTTCTTTTGCAAACTCCGCTCAAAATGAAAGCATATTTTATGCATTTTCTAAGCTGATTATCAGATTAACAACCACGAATAGCTGCAACTCATAGGTAAAAACAACAGTATTAGAGCACAGGCACCATCTACACTTTTGTGTATAACCACAAACTTAAACAGTTAGTTATAGTGATGAGTTAATATATCTATAATAAGACCGATACCTTTGCAAGAATATACTTGTTGAGATAAGGCATATAGCCGTGATCAGAGACGGGGCCATTGTCATTATCCTTGAAATGCTCCTCTAAGGCTACAGGGTCATGAGGGATGTTCAGGGCTGTGTATAAATTGTGAGACAGCACCTGTGACATAAACATACACAGAAAGGAAAAGAGCATTAAACACAATACAGCTGTAAAGCACTGAGAGGTGCGAGAACTTGCAACTGTATGTAAGGAATAAAACATGCTGGTGTATGGGGGGCACAGTGGCTTAGTGGTTAGCAAGTTTGCCTTGCACCTCCATGGCTGGGGACTAAAAACCTGCCTCCGCCCTGTGTGCGCAGAGTATGCATGTTCTCCATGTGTTTCAGAAGTTTCCTCCTCCTGAAGCAAAAAAACATCCATGGGTGGTGTGATGCTTTACCAAGAATAACAGCATGTCCTGCCGTGTTTTATTTCTCTTATACCACAACATTTTGCCAATTTTTACACATTGTAATTTATTAATGAGCAATATGTCATGCTTTGAACCTTTTATAGTTTAATTTAATGTTGTGGAACATCTGCGACACAAGTTAGCTCCAGATTTGAGAATTCAACAGTGCTGTGGTATAATTGATCACAAACTGACTTATTTCAGTTATATAATTTATCACAAGCTGACTTTTTTTTTTTCACTTTTGGACTGTTTGTAGAGACAGACTGACAATAAAAATCTGGTTTATTCATGGTATCACAATGCAGTTGAAATAGAGATATACCAAGGAGCAATAGTGTGATTTTTTTTGTGTGCAAAACAACCAGCTGACAAACACATTGCTGAAATAAGAGGAATGAGAAGTGGAATTCTCTTCCCCATGTGTGTTGAGAGAAAAAGTGAGCTTTGCTTTGCAAACAGCGTGTCAGGACAGCTGCGAGTTGTTGCTTCATTTTAAGCATGTGGCAATATAAGGATGTGTTCCAACATGAGAGATTCCACACAAACAGCTTGAATGACCATCGTTTAACAGTTCAATGCTCTGAATAGCAAGACCATTTATTTGCATTTCTGTATTATGCACGCTTATGTGGATTTTGAAAGGATGACAACAAGGATTTTCTTTATTTATTTTATTTTTTTTTATATGCCAACACATTTAACACACACGGACATACCGAATTAAGACGTTGTTGTCTTATGGACTAGATTCAGCACTTTTGTGCTATCAGTGTCAGCTGACTGGGGTTTTATACATACCCTTAGGATACACTTTCACAACTTTAGTTTTTGCATTTGAATGTAGCTGTTGCTGTCACATAAATCTTACTGTACATGGCCATAACGGTAATCCAAGTAACAGAACACAAAACCTGTGGTGAACTATTATGGCATACAGACTCAGATATAACTGTACTTTTCCTTGTTGCTGGGGTGGTGCCATCAAGGGGACATGTTTTGTAACTTTAGTATACATATTTTACCTGGAAGTTACATAATTGGACTTGAGGACCACTACTCTAAAAGCCAGTTAAAGGTACAACATATGCACTTTCCTTTGTAAAAGATAAATACTAAAGCTATAAAGCATACACCCTTGATTGTACAAACCAAACGACAAGGAAAAGTCCAGTTTAGTAGCTTTATTTCCGCAGTTTTGGACGTGTAGCCAAGAATGAACGCATAATGCGGTCATTTTACATTCCTTGAGAAAGGTAAGGGGTTGTTTGTTTGTTTTCCCCCGTGGCAGAAAGTACACCGGAGTGGCCTCTTACCTTCAACTGGGACTTGGACACTTTACCGCTGCGCTCGGCCTCCAGCGAGGTGAACGCGTACCAGATGGACTTAAGCAGCTCGGATTTTAGATCCATGTCTCCTCCGATCATCCAGCGACCATCCTGCATTTAAATGGAATAAATCCAAGGCGGCTCTTAGAGCCGTGAAGTGCTATAACACGTTTCAGAAACCGCACGGCGCAGGCGCTATGCAGGGTTGCCAGGTTGAGTTTAGTTCCAGACCAGCCCTGAAATAAACCCCTCCCTAATTTGCACTACAAAGCACCCAGACAGTAAATTATAGGTACTTAGCAATCATTTGAAAAATGGGCAAGGACGGAACTGAAGCTGTTATTTACTTTGATAACATAAAATCTTAGTCTAAAAGCCACAATACATCTATGCATACAGCTTTTCTTCACTTTCACTAATTGCACAGGGTGTAGCCATAGATTTGGGTGTGAAAGGACAAAAAGCCTTGAAAAAAAATTCATTTCAGAAGCCTCACACCTCCAGGGTTGGGGGTTCAAATCCCACCTCTGCCCTGCGTGCACAGAGCTCACATGTTCTCCTCGTGTTTCGGGGGTTTCCTCTGGGTACTCCAATTTCCTCCCCAGTCCAAAGATGTGTTGTATGCTTTTCCAAATTGTCCATGGTGTGCGAATGTGTGCGCGATTGTGCCCTGTGATGGTTTGCACCCGCCTTGTACCCCAAGTGCCTTTGGATAGGCTCCTCTGTGACCCTGTGTAGAATAAGCAGTATGGAACGTGGGTGGAAGGGCTATCACAGTTGACTTAGGCTATACTGTCTAGTGAATATTTAGAGGAAGCCTGTAATATTCAATTATAACACAGCAACCAGCTGCCATCAACAGTCACATCATTAGTCGAATGGAGTTCACCTGTGTGCAATTAAAAGTGTCACCTAAACACACCTGTTTGTTAGAGAACATGCTTAAACAAACAGATACATGGAGCTATGAAAACATGGCCAGGACAAAGTTCTAGAAATCTATCAGAGTTTGGTTATTTTTTAAAAATCCCAAACTTTAAACATGTCTTACTAATTGTTAACACATTTGTTATTCACAGGTGATAACACTATTAGAGCTTTATGAGGCTATACAGTATACCATACAGGGAATAATTACCAACTGACAAATAATTATGAAGAGCAAAAAGTGTCATCGAATTGAGTTTTTAAAATGAAACTTTGACTCACACCATCTGTACTAACTGAAGCACTGCATTATTTAATTTTAAACAGAATCCAATCCAAGGGCTTTGCTTAACAGCCACAGAATTGGCTGTTATGCAGTCATAAGATCTGAACTCACAACTTTCTGCCCATAGTGTTGAGATACTACTGTGAACTCTCAGTGTGCTTTCTTCTGGCTGTTGACATCAGTGTGGCACCTGATTTCTCACAGAGCTTGTTCAGACCGTGTCTGCTTCACAAACTTCATAAATGTATCAAAGCTCATCTAAATATAAGAAGCAGCATAAGCTTCTTTGAATGGAACTGTTTAATGCAGACATGCTCTAAAACATAAAGCAAATGGTGCATGAACAAAATCAAACTTCCATATTGCCTATAATGTTTTAAGGAACATTGTGGTATACAGAATTACATTTCTATGAAAGTGAACATGACCGTGTAACCGTCTCTCCTGCTATGCCGCTGTACCAAGGGCATATTTTCCACTGCAGTGTAATTAAAAACCGCACAAATGGCAAGTGGGCAGCATTGCCACCTAAGAGTTTCAGGGTCTCTGGTCAATCCTGAGCTCATGATATGTCTGTGTATGTTCCCCCAGTGTATGGGGTTTCCTCTGCTTTCTCCACCATTGTATCCTATACAGTATACGTTATACGGATTAAGAAGCCATTTTATATTCAGCCTGGTACTGGTAGACATTCACTGATTGTGGGTCATAATGAACATTCATCACAGGCTGAGCTAAAAGTTGGTGGATTTCTTCATGGTCAAAGTCCAATCTCTCTATCAGGTGGAACAAATTTGAGTAAACAAATGTTTGCGCTGCTTGTTTGTTTATACTTTTTAAAGCTGCATTAGCCTGGATTAAATTCTCTGGGCCTAATCTGTTTTTGAAATAATACTGACTTTATTACTCACACATACTTTAGATAAGTTTGCCTGTGACTGCTTGTGGCTTATTTAATGAAGGGAGAAATATGATTGGGGTTCACCAGTAAACACTGTTTTGAAGTTTAATCAGAATCATAAAATGTGTACTGCATATGTGTACAAGCAACTTGTCATGTTGCTAGAGTCAGCCATAGAAAACATAATTCACAGAATATACAATATGCAATATACAATATTTCTACACAATATACACACTTTACAATAATGTATCTGATAAACAGTAATTGACAGTAAACATACAGTGGGTATAGAAAAGAATCACCCCCCTTTAAAATAATCACATTTTGTTGCTTTTCAGACTGAAATGAAGACGGACACAGTTTTTGTTTTATCCAGCTGTATTTACTCAGTGCAACTTATAACGTCCAAGTGAAAGATATAACACCAACATGTCAGAAAAATCTTTTTAAAAATTAAAAAACAGAATCACTGAGTTGGAAAAAGGATCACCCCTCATTTTGTTGAACCACCTTTTGCTTTAATTACAGCCTTTAGTCTGTTGGGATATGTCTCTACTAACTTTGTACATCTAGACTTTACAATATTTGCCCACTCATCTTTGTAGAACTGCTCAAGTTCAGTTAAATTTGATGGTGACCGTTTGTGGACTACAGTCTTCAAGTCATTCCACAGATTTTCAATGGGGTTTAAGTCTGGGCTCTGACTAGGGCATGCAAGGACATTCACCTTTTTCTCCTTCAACCACTGTGTGGTCAGTTTTGCTGTGTGCTTTGGGTCATTATCATGTTGGAAGGTAAACCTTCTTCCCATTGACAACTTTGTGGCAGAGGGCAGCAGCTTTTCCTCAAGAATTTGACAGTATTTTTCCCCATCCATTTTCCTTCTATCCTGACAAGTGCTCCAGTCCCTGCTGCAGAGAAACACTCCCATAACAGGATATTACCACCTCCATGCTTTACTGTAGGAATGGTGTTATTTGGATGGTGAGCTGTATTGGATTTCTGCCAGACATATCGTTTGGTGTTGAGGCCAAATAATTCATCTGACCATAACGCCCTTTTCCATGTGGCCTCAGAATCTTCAAGGTGCGTTTTGGCAAAGCTCAGTTATATCTTTCACTTGGATGTTATAAGTTGCACTGAGTAAATACAGCTGGATAAAACAAAAACTGTGTCCGTCTACATTTCAGGCTGAAAAGCAACAAAATGTGATTATTTTAAAGGGGGGTGATTCTTTTCTGCTCCAGCTGGCCGCAGCAACAGCTCCTCCCTGAGGCCCCAACAACAGCTCCTCACTGTAGGTGAAGAGCCATGCTGTGTAGGGCAATGCCCCAGGTGGTTGCAGCAACAGCTCCTGCGCAGGCCAAGGGCGAGTCTGTCCCACAGTTTGAATTCCTCTGATTAAAGCGATGCAATACAGAAAGACAGTAGATGGAGCTATAACACAAAACACATATCAGTGCACTGTTAATGTACAGACAGACAGGGAGTGTCAAAGCAAATGCCTTAATGTTTTAAAATGTGAAAAATCCCATAATATATTATTAGTGACAAGAGCCTCTGTTGTACAGTTGGACAGTTAGGCAGGTTTTTTTTTTACAGTAGGTTTTTTATTATTATTATTTTTTATCAGTATCAGAAAGCAGATCTTGGTAAACCCATATCTTATAACAGAAATTCTATGCATCAGATATTCTTAATTCTTTATAATAAACTTCCATAAATAAACTGGACAACATATGAACATGCTAGTGTTGCTGAAACAGTGTCAGCACTTTCCCCCTTGGCTGAAACAGCTGAAAGGTATGTCTAACACGTCTAACTAGAGGTAGAAGATTTCCATCAATAAATTCTTAATCTACAGATATTTTGTGTTGTATTTGTATATAGAATTAAATAAAGTTTTTATAATTACATGCTTAGATACACTATATGGCCAAAAGTTGGTGGACACTTGACCATCACACCCATATGTCGGTTTTCCCCAAACCTTTGCCACAAAGAAAAGGGGAAGTTATAATATATCAGCAAAGGGGGAACTACATCTGGAATAGGATGTTCAAAAAGCACATATGGATGTGATGGTCAGCTGCCCACAAAATCTTGGCCATATAGTGTATAATTACTCGCAATTTTCATTAACGGTTCAGTGAAATATTCAGTTAAAAACTGCAGTACTTTACATTTACATACTCTTTGTATATTAGTTATGTAACACAATGACACTATCTGTATTTGTGTCTGTTTAGTGCTCCAGGTATCTGTATCTGTATATGTACAGTATTTGAATTTAAATCTAATGTGGTTGTGGACTAAACCAAAGGTGGCTTTTTTTATTATTATTAAATATAATAAAGAACTCTACCTCTATGGCCCTTTAAATCACTAAGGTATATACGTGAATGCATATAAGTGACTGATTTGCCAGTTTGTGTTTAGTTTGTGATTCCTCTACAGTGTAGATAATGTTTTAAAAAAAAAGTGCAAATGTGAAAAAACAAACAAACAAACAAACAAACAAACAAACAAACAAACAAACAAAAAAGCAAAAAACAAATTGTGAATGATAAATGAATGATAATAGTTATGACAGCTAATTTTAATTTTAATTTTGTTTCAAATCACCTAAAAGCATACTCTTTTACTATGTGCACTTCTAATCCTAATAGTAATTCTAAGTCTAGTTCTAATTATCTTTTAGATGGGTTGTTATTAATTTGTTATTATTTAATTAGTAATTTATGGAGCATAATTAACTAATTCAATTTAAGTGTCATATTTCTAAAAAGGCTCTGTGTATCAGACATTGTGTAAGTGCAATCACATGGAACACTAAGAACTTTGTAGTAGGTCTAACCAGGTTATATTCTTCCTAGCTATATATGTCACAGTTTCTTTGAAAGAGTTTCTTCATGCAGGCGGAAGTTTCTTTGTGTCACTGTTTCTATGTAATCTTTCCAATTTGCAATGAAATGCACAAAGTGTATGGGTACACTGAAAACTGCTTACATAGACTGAACAGAAACAAATTATACTTGTATGTTAATACTGTTAATACATGTTAATACTGTACAAAACTATTGCCTGTGGTTTAGAAGGCTGGCCCTCCCTGTTCTATGGAACTCGATATTTCTTGCATGCTACATATACAGTGGGGGGAAAAAGTATTTGATCCCCTGATGATTTTGTACGTTTGCCCACTGACAAAGAAATGATCAGTCTATAATTTTAATGGTAGGTGTATTTTAACAGTGAGAGACAGAATAACAACAAAAAAAATCCAGAAAAACGCATTTCAAAAAATATATAAATTGATTTGCATTTTAATGAGGGAAATAAGTATTTGATCCCCTATCAATCAGCAAGATTTCTGGCTCCCAGGTGTGTTTTACACAGTTAATGAGCTGAGATTAGGATCTCAGTTTGTTACCTGTAAAAAGACACCTGTCCACAGAAGCAATCAATCAATCAGATTCCAAACTCTCCACCATGGCCAAGACCAAAGAACTGTCCAAGGATGTCAGGGACAAGATTGTAGACCTACACAAGGCTGGAATGGGCTACAAGACCATCGCCAAGCAGCTTGGTGAGAAGGTGACAACAGTTGGTGCGATTATTCGCAAATGGAAGAAACTGTCAGTCTCCCTCGGTCTGGGGCTCCATGCAAGATCTCGTGGAGTTTCAATGATCATGAGAACGGTGAGGAATCAGCCCAGAGCTACACGAGAGGATCTTGTTAATGATCTCAAGGCTGCTGGGACCATAGTCACCAAGAAAACAATTGGTAACACACTACGCCGTCAAGGACTGAAGTCCTGCAGCACCCGCGAGGTCCTCCTGCTCAAGAAAGCACATGTACAGGCCCGTCTGAAGTTTGCCTGAATGATTCAGAGGAGACTGGGTGAAAGTGTTGTGGTCAGGTGTGGTCAGATCTCTCTGGCATCAACTCAACTCGCCATGTTTGGAGGAGGAGGAATGCTGCCTATGACCCCAGGTCATAACACCATCCCCACCGTCAAACATGGAGGTGGGAACATTATGCTTTGGGGGTGTTTTTCTGCTAAGGGGACAGGACAACTGCACCGCATCAAAGGGACGATGGACGGGGCCATGTACCGTCAAATCTTGGGTGAGAACCTCCTTCCCTCAGCCAGGGCATTGAAAAAGACCTTAATGACTTGGAGAGGATCTGCAAAGAGGAGTGGGACAAAATCCCTCCTGAGATTAAAATGCAAATCAATTCATAACTTTTTTGAAATGCGTTTTTCTGGATTTTTTGGTTGTTATTCTGTCTCTCACTGTTAAAATATACCTACCATTAAAATCATAGACTGATCATTTCTTTGTCAGTGGGCAAACGTACAAAATCATCAGGGGATCAAATACTTTTTTCCCCCCACTGTATATGGAAGTTATGCTAGTTACCTGTCTTGTTTCCATATTTAAAAAACCTGCAACTAAATAGTGCCAATTCTGCTTCAAATATGACTAGGAGAAATAGCACCATTAAACAGTTTTGATATTTTGACATTTCAAGTATTCAGTGGATATAAAAATTCTACACACCCCTGTTAAAATAGCAGGTTATTGTGCTATACAAAAATGAAACAAAGATAAATCTTATAAGAACATTTTTACCTTTAATGTAAAAATTAGTGACACATTTCAGAGAAAAAGTGATTAAAATAAATAAATAACTTAGAATAATCTAACTGCATAAGTGTGCACACCCTTTTATAATTGGGCATGTGGCTATGTTCAGAATCAATCAATCATCAAGCTCATGTGAAATAGTAGTTAGTACACACCTATTTTCAACTGAAGTGACACTGATTAACTAAACAAATAAAGTTCCTGTAGGATTTTTCTGACATCTTCTTGGTTGCATCCTTCTGCAAGAGCCATGGGCCACAAAGAGCTTACTAAGCATCAACGGGATCTCATTGTTCAAAGATATTGCTCAGGAGAGGGCTACACAACAATTTCTAAATTTAGAATTTATCAATATATCAATTTCTGTTAGATAGACCATGGAACACAGTGAAGACAGTCATCAACAAGTGGAGAAAATATGGCACAACAGTGATATTATATACAACAGGACGTCCCTCCAAAATTGATGAGATGACAAAGAAAAAACTGATCAGGAAGGCTGTCAAGAGGCCTACAGCAACATTAAAGGAGCTGCAGGTCTTTCTGGCAAGTAGTGGTTGCTCCCTACATGTGACAACTATCTCCCGTATTCTTCATCTGTCTGGACTATGGTCCAGGGTGGCAAGATGCAAGCCTTTTCTGATGACCCCCCCCCCCAAAAAAAAAAAAAAAAAAAAAAAAAAAAAAAAAAAAAAAAAAAAAAACATCCAAGACCGGCTCAAATTTGTAAAAACATATATCCAGTCTCCCAAAACCATGTGGAAAAATGTGTTATGGTCTGATGAGACCAAGATTTAACTTTTCGGCCATAAGGATAAAAGATATGTTTGGCATAAAAATAACACAGCACATCAGCAAAAGAACACCATACGCGCTGTGAAGCATGAGGGTGGCAGCATCAAGCTTTTGGGCTGATTTTCTTCAGCTGGAACTAGGGTTTTTTGAAGGTGGAGGGAATCATGAATAGCTCCAAGTACCAGTCAGTTTTGGCACAGAACCTTCTACCTTCTACACCCAATAACTCAGATTCATCCCATGTATGGTTTGTGGTAAAAATAATGTGGCTAGAGAAAGCAAAACATAAGTACTAGGAACTTGTAATACCCACACTCTCTTGTGTTGTGTTGACAGTTTAAACATGTTATAGCATGTTATGCAGTATGCTAAGTACTGGACCTGTTTTCATTTTTTGGAACATTAGTACCACATTTTTTATTTGGTGTGGTCATAAATTTCCTAGAAATATTTATGAAAGTTGCCAATAAAGGGATCTTCAGAAAGTCTGTTCCTTAAACAGACTTCAGTAATCACACACATTAAGTCAAATACACAAATCACAAGTAACTTTTAATAAATAAATAGATAAATAACTAAAAAGTCTTTTTATAGATTGTCTTCACACATCAATTAAACCAACATAATTTGTGTATTAATATAATTCAGAGGAGGAATCACAGGAATATTTTTCCATGGAGTGGGAACATTATCCAAACCTCTTTGCACATGAACATATAAATTTTGCTGCCAGCACCCAGACAATGTCCAATCCTATATAAATGCATAAACATATTATTCAAATTAGATTTTGGCCTAATTATTAACCCTAGTGATTCCTTCACTCATTCATTTACTTCACTTTGTTTCTTCATGATTGATCTATCACCTACCATTTCATCATATAAATGAACCATATCCTGATTCATATAAATACACCTGAATGAGTGCAATTCATCTCCAACTCCTTCACCTGCTAAAATTCCTTGAGAAATCTGTTTTGTCAGTGTTGCCACATTGAATTGGTTGTCACTCCTTATTAATAGAAACCACTCTACATGTACTGTAGCTATATTGTGAGAAACAGTGAAATGTTGGTATGTATGCACTGTGAATAAAGAGTACATAAAGTTGCAATGTAAATATGTAAAGTGTATCATATACTCTCAATCCATTATACTCTTATCTAAATCCATTAGATAAATTATCATTTATACAAATTAATGTTTCTTTTTCAAGTTTAGCACCAAATAAACCACAAATTCCACAGTGACATTTGGTGAATGATGCCATTTAAAACCTCTGTCTTGACCTATAGGTAAGACTGTTTCTGACTTAAGATAAGCTTACATGGCCCACAACAAGTAACACTATTGTCAGGACATGGGATCCCTTGATAAATCATTCTTGAAAATATTCAATTTATTCATCTTCAGTAACCACATTATCTTGGTCAGGGTTGCGGTGGATATGGAGGCTATCCCAAGAACACTGGACAGAAGGTAGGAAT
Source organism: Cranoglanis bouderius (assembly GCA_023630585.1). Lineage (NCBI taxonomy): Eukaryota > Metazoa > Chordata > Actinopteri > Siluriformes > Cranoglanididae > Cranoglanis > Cranoglanis bouderius. The sequence goes on from CM042538.1 coordinate 22,972,697, forward strand.
ACACTCTAGCCCATTACACGGCACCATGCACACACACTCACACACATTCACATACTCATTCACACCTAGAGGCAATTTTGCTAATTTAGTCAATTCACCTACTGGCATGTTTTTCGGGGGTGGAAGTAAATCGGAGGACCTGGAGGAAACCCACATGGACATGAGGAGAAAACATTAACAGTAACCTGAACTCAGGATTGAACAAGGGACCTTATAACTGTAAGGCAGCTGCTAGGATACAGCTACTTCTATAATTTCATTAATCAGATTGAAGATTTCATTTCGGGAGGGATACACAAGGATTTTATAAAAAAAGACAAAACTACTTCCCTTTATAAAACTGTCACCTATTTTTCCTTAGTAATAGTGTTTCTCTCCACAGATGAGTGCTTTTCTGACACCTGACAAAATCAAGTTTCATTTAACTTTCTTCTTATGAGCATTTCAATTGGGAAAAAACTTGCTAGCTAAAATAATTAGCTAGAACCCCCCACTCCATATACGGTTTGATATATCGATTTAGATAGTGGAAAAAATTTTGTATTATTATAACTTATAATAACCACTATTTTTGTGTAAGCATTTCCTCATTGGAACAGCTTACCCACAAACATGAAAAGCTCTGCAAATAGAACTAGATACCATAGAATGCACATACTAGGAATCTGCCACATGTAGAGAAACAACAACACAAAGATTCCTACTAGGAAACAGAACACACTGCACGTCATCAAGTCTTCAAGACTTAAAAATCAAGAGTCATCATTACATGACATTACCAATATATTACTAAATAGTGCCTAAAGTTTCATGGTATTATATTATGTTCTATATGTATGAAGTCTACAACTTTGATAAAGACATTTTCACACACTTTATCTGACTGCCTGAGTATGCTAACAAAATGCAAAAGCAGCAATATTTCAATGTAATTGTAAAAACTGATTTCAGAAAATGTTTACTTGAAAAGATGTAAAGAACGACACTCATTGACAGCCACCTTTATTGCTTCCTCTCAAGTTGACACCTCCCACAACCCAACTCAGCTTATAAATAAATGCAAAAGACAGGTATTCAGGTGACGTTCAGAGAGAAGAAGAAGTCAAAAAAGAGAGAGAGAAAAGACAGAGAGGAGAAGAAGCAGGATAAAATTAGAAAGAAGAAGAGAAACAAGAACAAGGGAGTGAAGCTGAATTTATAGAAAATATGGAATCTGCACATAACATTGAGTACATTTGCAAGTAAATTTAAGTCAAGTCATGGGTGATTAATAATTTCTCAAGCAGATGTAAGAAGTTCAAATTTGAATTGCCAGGTAAGGATTATAAAACAGTTTACATTCTACTAATAAAGCTGTAAATCATTTTAGTGATTAAAGCTGGTATAAAGTGAGTAAATCAATGTAGAAAGTTGTATACACTATGTAAGGAATTAAACACTTTTAAATCACTTTTGCTGTGATAGGAAAATAATTACCACCCCAATATTGACTATTTCCCTATAACAGCATGTTCTGAAGTGTTTTATTCCTCTTATAGCACAGCAATTTGTGAACTATTATTATTGTTTTTAAAAATGTATTAATGAACTGCAATTTAACTGCATTTAACCTTTTGCATTCATGTTTAATGATGTAGAACAAGTTAGTTTCTATTACCAGTAAAGTTATTACAGCAATAAATAGTAGTTCCCTCATCAGCCTCTCTCTTTACTGTATCTTAAAGTTAATAATACAATAAAATTCATTTTGTCATGTTACCAAGAAACTGCAAAGCGGAAAAATTAAAGGAACCTCTATACCTCTGTAACAAAGTGCTGACACTGGAGAGTCCTTTCATAAATATTAAATAAACTTTTTTCATTGCAGAAAGCTTCAACATATCAACGATTATACAGTTTTATTTGTTATACAACTGCATGTTTTTATTAAAATCTGGCTTAGAAAATATGTGTCCACCATGCAAAATAGAAAGAATAACATATTAAAATAAGTTAATTAATAAAGTCTATTTCTTTAACTACAGTATTTGTAGCCAACACTACTGTCAGAGCTGCTGCTTTTTACAGGATGAAAGCATAAGTGGGATTGCCAATTTGGGATTTGGATCCTGTGATTTCTAGGCATTGCCCTGTTGAGATGAAGCAAGGAGTTTAAATTTGTGTACAAACCTTTTTATTCATCCTTTTTTATTAGTACTGTGCAAAAGTTTTAGGCACCCTATATATATATATATTTTTTAGTACAAACTTTGTGATAGATTTTTTAACAAAGCAAGTGTGAAAGTCAAAGTCTCCAGAAGAACTTGGCAAGAGACTATTTTTATTTATATATATATTTTAAACCAAATATCGACTTTGTTTCATTTACTACTGTTTACTGCTCTTTACGATATTTATTTAAAATGTAGAAATATTTAATTTAATTATTTTGAAGGCATCTTTGCTCTACAGCATTTCTTTGCATGTGCCTAAAACTTTTGCACAGTACTGTATATTTGTCCTTTTTGTTCTTTTTTGATTTCCTCAATTTTGGCATGGGATGGAAGAGTATTTTTTGTTTGGTTAATCTGTTTCTAACTCTTAAATAAACTTTTAAATCAGCTAGCCCACAAAATATAATGTTCTCCTCATTATTAGACACTCATGCATTCTGTGTAAAAGCTGTGAGTTTGAAAAAAGCAGTGAGCATTTCAAAAGTGAGCACTATGAAAAAAAAAATCTACCATTTAAAACAGGTTATCTTCAAGATGGACAGCCAGAACCAATATCATGTATCTCGGCCCATCTACACCACACGTGCATTTGAACATGTAAATGAAAGGAAAGTCAGAGAGACAAAGAGCCTCAAAGAAAAGCTCAGTAATTCCTGCAGGTTAGTCTATTTAAAATTCTCAGTGAATCACAATATCATACCTTGATTTACCTTCATAAATCTGTAAATCAATTTATTATGTGCAGACTTAACTACTATGCCAATTCATGTCTTGCCTTAGCACACTCATGTGTAATTGACTCATTACAGTTGCTCTGCTAAACGGATTTTGTGGCTGGTTAAGAAGTTTTTCCCAATCCTTGACTGGCTCCCAACATATCAACTCAGGCTATGGATTCCTGGTGAAATTATATCAGGAATCACTACGGGAATGGTGTGTGCTCTGCAAGGTGAGCTTTGTTCTGGGAAAATAATTAGTTTGATCTCTAGTTTTTATTGTGTTTCTCACAGGCATTACATATTTTTTCTATTAGGACTGGCCTACTCACTGCTGGTTAATGTTGGTCCTGTATATGGACTTTTTGCTGCTTTCTTCCCAATTCTCCCTTACTTCATTTTGGGCACCTCTAGACACCTATCTGTAGGTAGGGTTCTCTTCCACACTGAATAATGATGAATTCATGATGGCTGGGGCTTTAAAAAAAAAAAAATGTTTGTAAATATAAGAACCATTTAAATTCTTTAATAACAAAATACATTTTGATCTAAGAAATACATTCTCTGTCTTATCCTGGACAGGCCCATTTCCAGTCACCTGTCTGATGATGGGATCAGTGGTGTTGAATCTTGCTCCTGATGATATGTTCATGAAACCAGGGAATGGGACAGGTATGAATGGGACAGCAGCAATGGTGGTGAATGTTGCAGACAGAGATGCAAAGAGAGTGGCACTATCCATCTCTATGACTGTGCTGATTGGACTGTTTCAGGTATAGTTGTCCTTAGATAAAGGAAAACTTGCTCCCACTAGTCTCAGTCTCAAACCCACCTCCCACTGGCCACAGAGTGTCTGATATATTTTGTATATTTTTCTGGTCAAATGTTTCATAATCTTGGAGGAAGTAATCTGATTGGCTATCCACACTTCTGTGGATATGGACTTGTGTGTATGGACACTTCCATACACTGAAAAAAAATGTTTGAGCTTATCAGAGCAAGATGTAGTCAGTGGATAGAAAAAAAAAATAAAAATCACTGAATCATGTCTTAAGAAATGATTTGAGTATTGTTTGAAGCAGTTAGTAATCAGTGTGGTTGGCTGTTGCAATGTCAGACAAATTATTTCTTCCTGCGAAAATACACACATCTGATAAGAGAAAGTAAGGCACACTGAAATTGGGTCCAGGTCCTACTGAAGCACTGTTTCTCTATGCTGATGTAAATGTCTCTATGTGATTTATGTTTTTCAGCTGGCCATGGGTGTGGCCCAGGTGGGTTTCTTGGTGCGTTATCTATCTGACCCACTGATAGGAGGCTTCACCACAGCAGCAGCTATGCATGTAGTAGTCTCTCAGCTCAAACTGATTTTTAATGTTCCCACTGGTAACTACAATGATGTCCTGTCTCTTTTTTATGTGAGTATGTAACATGACAAGCATCCCCATCCTTGACCATTAACAGTCAGCATTACATGCTTTAAATGACTTTCAGTTTATTCAGATAAGACTCATTAAGGTTTCTTATTGCTTTTCAGTAATTTAAATCAGGACAGATTTCCTAATGTAGATGGGTCAGTGACATTATTCTACAATATCTCCTTTACGTGAATACATTTTCAGTGCAGCAAAATAACATTTATGTTCAAAGCTTTAAAATCATTCAACTCAATGAAAAGATTTTGGCCATAAATAGCTTCAAATGTGATGGGGCATGACCAACAACACAAGACATTTATTTCGTCATGCTATTAAGAAAGATTGTGCTGGGGATTGAATCCTTAAAAATAAATAAAATAATAAACCTCAAATGAAATTAATGGTGCAATGACAAGGTCAGTAGACCTTTCACAGTTATTAGTAAAATTGTCATTTTTTGCCATGGTTAGACAGGTCCAGTATACTACATCAAAACCATTAGAATATGTTATTACAATATTGTTCATTTATTTAAACAAAAAAATATATAAATAATATTATTCCCCATTATATAGGGGAAATTAACACCTTTTAAGCAAAATGTAACTATTTACAGAGCATCCTCTACATGACTGCAATTTCTTTGTAAACACACTAATTTCCAATACTATTTGGGGAGAAGAAAAAAAAAAATCTCTCTCTCACATACATACATACATTAGAAAATAGAAAATAGAAAAAAATTTGGAAGACATTGCGGCGAGGAGGAGGGAGTGGCCAGGCTGTGAGGACGCACACCTGGCACTGAATTGTCCAATCAGTGGGTGGGTGGGAGGGAGGGAGAGAAAGACAGAGAAGCGGCTGGAGGCGCCGGAGAGAGAGGGGGGGAGGAGGCAAACAAACAAAAACAAAAACCCTCCGGTCCCCAGACACGTTGTCATCTAGTTCTCAGCCAGCTGGGAAGCGATCCCCCCCGACGCCGGGCGATGGACTTCCGTGCGGGCGGCTGCGGCTCCTCCCCTTTTCCGACGGACGGCAGCCTCACCTCTGCCTCCCTGACCGACGGCAGGCTCCTCCCTGTTTCTAGCGGACACCAGCTACATCGCCGCTTCCCCGGCGGACAGCAACGGCAGCGGTTACCCGCATCCCGGCAGACGTCAGCGACTCCTCCGTCCTCCTCGGCAACCGCTCCAGCACCACCGCCTTCACGGCGTCGCGATCCTCCCACAGCGGCGAGAGCTCTATGACAGCGCGTCCCTCCTCCTTCCCGGGTTTCGGCACCAGTGTAACAAACTTTAAAGCCGGGCAAGGAAGTGGCTGGAACCGGCTGAACGTAAACAAAGTTTAATAATAAGCCAAACTCAAACATAAAATAAAACACACAAACAGAACACGAAGTGCGCGTGCAGCTCTCTCTCTCTCCAGCGCTTCTAGCCGCTCCTATCTCTCTCTCTCCCACTGATTAGACAAATCAGTGCCAGGTGTGCGTCCTCACAGCCTGGCCACTCCCTCCTCCTCGTCACAGACATTTAGCTAAAAAGTATTAATTCCCCCTATATATGCATGGAGACGTTTGTGACACCCTGTATAATCATGATTTCAAGCGCAAAGAATTATACAGCTGTCCAAGCAAATGCCTGCTTAATTCGAAAAGAGCCCGAAAAGACAGGTGGCAAAATCACTATGTCAAATGATGCAACTTGAGAAAACATGTATTTGCACAAATATATTCTATGTAAAACTGTGCATTAGGTAAGAATTGTAACTCCAGCAGCATATGTAAGGCATATATGTTTTTTGTGTTTTAACAACTTTTTTCTTTCTTTTAATGAAAAATTAAATGTTAAAAATGCTTGAAACTTGGCCGTGTATGAAACATTATAAAATCATCTTAAGTAAAAAGGAAAAGATTCAGTGTAGACATTAATGTAGACACATTATTGTAGACACAAAATGTAGACACATTTTCTGTAATCATAAACAACTTTCAAATATAATATTTTCAATTATCCAGTATAATGTGTGGTTGCAACACTACATTTTTGGGTGGTGAAATTTTAAACACCTTTCCACTTTTGAAAAGCTCTTATAGTTGAATGTTTTCCCATTTGTGATTTGTTGTTAGACTATTGGGGACATATTTAAAAACATTAAGAAATCCAACATGACTGACTTCATCGCTGGAATACTGACTATCATTGTGGTAATGCTTGTAAAAGAGTTCAACACCAAATTTCAGAAAAAGCTTCCAGCGCCTATCCCCATTGAAGTGATAGTGGTAGGTATCTGCTATATTTAACTATTGTAAAATACACTTTTCCTCTCAAAATCTACAGTAAATCTTGATTAAAGAACCTGAATGGTGTATTTGTGTTTCTCAATCTTCAGCTCTGCTATGTCTCTTTTTTTCTCTATTAGACAATTATTGATGCAGGAATTTCTTACGCAGTGGACCTTAGCACCAATTACGGTGCTGGCATTGTTCGAACTATCCCAAGAGGGTGAGAATAGAACCTTCTGTAGTATAGAACATGCAAATGATCTGAAAGTGTGAACATTTTCTGATAAAAAAAAATACATAGCTTTATTTATTTATTTATTTTTTATTGCTGTTGCAAAATGTAAAACATAAGATCATATTTATTGTGTGTGTGTGTGTGTGTGTTTTCAATAGATTTATTCCACCTCAACCCCCAGATGTATCACTGTTTAGCAGTTTTGTGGGCCCAAGCTTTTCCACAGCAGTGGTGTCTTATGCTATAGCAATATCAGTGGCTAAAGTCTATGCAGCAAAACATGACCTCGAAGTTGATGGAAATCAGGTAAGTGTGTTTGTATTCAGGAGTAATTATGAACTAGTGGGGAATCATTTTACTCCCTGTTAGACTGACCACTATCACTTGCTGGAACAGAGATAAGCGACTGGAGGAGAACATAAAGTCCTATTACTCTCTGTCTCTGCAACAGATTTTAAACAGCTTTTTCCCTTTTATTCCCCAACAGGAATTGATAGCCTTTGGAATCAGCAACATTTTCTGTGGCTGTTTTGGTGGCTTTGTGGCCACCACTGCACTCTCACGTACAGCGATACAGGAGAGTACAGGAGGCAAAACTCAGGTACACACACACACAAACACACACACATGTTTGTCTTACTGTCTATGAGAGGACCTTCCATTGGCATAATACAGCTAACTAATGTAATGCCAACATCTAAACCTAACCTTAACCTTAACCCCAGTAACCAAAAAGAAAAGCGGCAGTTTGTGTTAAAAATAAAAGATAAAAGTTTTCCTCACGGAGTACCTCTCCTTGTGGGGACATTTTATCGCCACCAAGATATAAAAACAATATAGAGAGCATAGAAAAAGAACGCAATATACACTCAAGCACTTCAAACATACATACAGACACATCTTCTTTTAATTGTGACTGTGTTGCAATGCAGGTAGCATCGATAATTTCAGCTCTGCTGGTGCTGATAGTGATCGTGGCTCTTGGGCCTCTACTTCAGCCTCTACAGAAGGTATGTCAAAGAGTTGCAGAACATGTAATAAAAGGTCTGTAAAAGTCCATAAACACATGAACAGACGTGAACCTCAACTATAAAAATACAGTGCCCTCCACTAATATTGGCACCCTTGGTAAATATGAGCAAAGAAGGCTGTGAAAAATTGTTTTTATTGTTTAACCTTTTAATCTTTTGTTCAAAAAATTCACAAAAAATACTCAACACAGCACAGCACAGGTTTATAAAAAAAATCTTTGTTAAATATAGGTGTGCAACAATTATTGGCACCCCTATGAATTCATATGAGAAAAATATATTTGAAGTATATTCCCATTTATATTTTACATTTAGTATACATTACATTTTAGTACACCTGGGTGACTAGGAACAGGAAATTGTTCAACCATGACTTCCTGTTTCACAGAGGTATAAATATGAGGTAACATAAGCCAAATTCCCTTAATCATTCATAAAAATGGGTAAGACCAAGGAATATAGCTGTGATGTGTGGCAAAAGGTTGTTGAGCTTCACAAAATGGGAAGTGGCTATAAAAAAATAGCACAAGCATTGAATATGCCCATTTCAAATCAAATCAAATCAAATTTTATTTGTCACATACATAAGCATAGTATGACATGCAGTGAAGTATAAAGAGAATTATATATATATATATATATATATATATATATATATATATATATATATATATATATATATATATATATATATATATATATATAATAAAAAAGAGAATAAAAAAAGAATCTAATATAATAGAGAATAAAACTAGAATATATGAATAGAAAAACTGTACAATTTAGAATATAATACAAAAATTACAATTATATATACTAAATGGAGAAGAAAAACTGTACATGTGCAAATAGGGAGTGCAAAATATGATATGAGTGAGTGTGACGATGTAAAAATGTAATAACAGGCAGGATGAGGTAGTGAATAATAATAATAATAAACTTTATTTTATAGAGAGCCTTTAAAAGCAACTTCTCAAAGCACTGTACACAAAATGAACAGTACAAAACACAATAATAAAAAAATAAAAGTAACCATCAACAAGCAAATGCTAGTTTAAAAAAATATGTCTTGAGTTGAACTTTAAAAATGTCATAGGTCTGAGCATCCCTAATTTCAGGGGGAAGAGAGTTCTAGAGGGTAGGAGCGTAGACAGAAAAGGCCCTGTCAACCATAGATCTTAAACGGGTTTGTGGAACAGTCAACAAATTGGGGTGTAAGGAATTAACAATGCGTATAAATAATGAGGAGCCAAGCCATGTAATTCTTTGTATGTCAGCATCATAATTTTAAAGTCAATACGGAACCTAACCGGGAGCCAGTGCAAGGACTCCAAAACAGGAGTAACATGATTGCATGTCCTGGTCCTAGTCAGGATCCTGGCAGCCGAGTTTTGTACATATTGGAGCTTATTAAGTGTGAATTTAGAAACTCCAGCTAACAGAGCATTAGAGTAATCTATCCGAGAGACAACAAATGAGTTTATCAGCTTTTCAGCTACAGAGAAATTTAGCATTGGGCGCAATCTTGCTATATTTCTGAGGTGAAAAAGGATGCTTTAACAGTGCTCTGTACAAAAGAATCAAATGTAAGACTGGCATCAAAAATAACTCAAGGTTCTTCATTTTACTTTGAGTCTCCAATACAAAGCCAGTCAGTGAACCAGCTTTGAGAATTTGATGACGGGATCCTATAAGCATAACTTCGGTTTTACCACTATTCAGGCAGAGAAAATTATTCATCATCCATTTTTTTTAAATCTCAGAAATACAGTCAGAAAGAAAGCAAACATCAAGGTTTTCACCAGATTTTGAGTGTATATAAATTTGGGTATCATCGGTATAAAAGTGATACTGGAGGCCAAGCGAACGCAACAGATGCCCAAGTGGAGATAAATAAATATTGAAAAGTAAGGGGCCCAAAACTGAGCCCTGAGGAACACCAGTGAGTATAGAACTAATGTCATACCTGTAACCACCCATAAAAATAAACTGGGAATGGTCAGTAAAATAGGATTTAAACCAATTTAAAACTGTCCCCGACAGGCCAAAAACACTCTCAAGGTGGGTAAGTAAAATATTATGATCAACAGTGTCGAAAGCAGCTCTAAGATCAAGAATGTTGTATGTTTGAGTCCAGTCCAGTTCTAGTCTTTGGTGTTCCCCTGGTTGAGGACCCCAATCACCTGCGGGAAAAAGCTCCTCCTCATTCTCTCTGTGTTGGCCTTCAGGGAATGGAAACTTTTCCCGTAACAGAGAGAACAGTCCATGCCATCAGTCCATTTCAATCATCAAGGCAATAATTAAGAAGTTCCAGTCTACTGGAAATGTTATGAATCAACCGGGAAGAGGACGTGCGTCTATATTGTCTCAGCGCACTGTGAAGAGGATGATTCGAGTGGCTAAAAAAGCTCCAAGGATCACAGCTGAAGAATTGCAGAAGTTAGTTGTGTCTTGGGGTCAGAAAGTCTCCAAAACTACAAACCGAAGTCACCTACATCATTAGTTTTTTGGAAGGGTTTCAAGGAAAAAGCCTCTATTCTCATCCAAAAACAAACTCAAACGTCTTCAGTTTGCCAGACACTACTGGAACTTCAAATGGGATCGGGTTCTATGGTCAGATGAAACCAAAATAGAGTTTTTTGGCAATAAACACCAGAGGTGGTTTTGGCGCACACAGAGAGGTAGCTATATGGAAAAGTACCTCATTATAAGCATTATAGGAGAAGACTCAGAGCTGTTATCTTGGCAAAGGGAGATAGCACAAAGTATTGACTAAAAGAGTGCCAATAATCGCTGCACATCTATATTTTATTTGTATTAATTTTTTTTTGATAAACCTGTGTTTTGCTTGCAATTGTTTGATATCCATGAGAGCAGATTATTTTGTGAATTTTTTTTATTAACAAAAGAACAAAAGGTTAAACAATAAAGACAATTTTTCACAGCTTTCTTTGTTCATATTTATCAAGGGTGCCAATATTAGTGGAGGGCACTGTATATAATGTACTGCTGGATAACCAGCCACCTGAAGAGACTTGCTGAATCTGCCGACATCTGCAAAAAATTACATGCAGTCAAAATAAAATGAATTAATACAAGAACACCTCTAACACTTTACTTTTCTGTTCTCCTTAAACTTCCAGTCAGTGCTGGGGGGCATCGTTATTGCCAACCTGAAAGGCATGTTTATGCAGGTGAAAGATGTACCCATACTATGGAGGAAGAACAGGGCCGATTGCGTAAGTAATCATAGCGACACACATGCAAAGCCAACAAAGGCCAATCTTTGTAACTTTTCATACAACTTTATGAAATTAACAAGTGAAATCCAACCACATTTTCCTCACTGGAGATAATAAGAATTCTCATGAGATCAGATTCCACAAAGTTTTATGAACATAACAGGTTACACAAATGAAACAGAAGCACCAGTCATTGACATTCATTCATTCATCCCCATTCATTCATAACCTCTTTATCCTGGTCACGGTGGGGGTGGAGCCAGGAATACCGGGTGTGAGGTGGGAATACATATTGGATGGGATGCCAGTCCATTTGCAGGACCCACACTCATTCATATCTAGCAGCAATTTAGAGTGACCAATCCACCTGTGTTTAGGAGAAGGGAGGAAACCAAAAACTCGGACGAAAAGCATGCAGACATGTGGAAACTCTGCAGGTTACAGACAGTAACCTGAGCTCAGGAACGAATCAAACATTTTATGCATAGAAAACAGAACATTTTATTGGTCAACTGGTTTTTAAAAAAATTAAATCACATACATATTCTTTTTGGATCTAATAATCAGGATGGATAAAACAGACAAAATTCCCTTATTAATTTTGAAGTTGATTAATTTAACTGTCCCTAGCTTTGACATCGATGATACTTCAATTTATTTCATCTGCCAAAGTTAAAAACTTAGGTATCATTCTTGACCCTTCATTAACCCTAGATGCATATATTAGCAAACTGTCTAAAGCAGCATTCTTCCAACTTCGCCGTATTGCCCAACTCCATCCATATGTCAGCCAGAAAGATGCTGAGTCATTAGTCCATGCTTTTACATGGACATTACATCTCGCATTGACCACTGTAACGCCCTATTCTCTGGACTACCAGCACACTCTACTGTATCTCCCGCTTACAATACATTCAAAATTCTGCTGCGAGAGTACTAACTTATGCTAAACATTCTGCACATATCTCTCCCATCCTATATAACCTTCTCTGGCTACCTGTCACATCTCGTATTATATATAAAATTCTCTTGCTTTCATTTAAGGACTTGCTCCTTCCTACATTTTTGAGTTACTCTCTCCCTATATTCCCGTTCGCTCACTCCGATCTTCTGGGTGCGAACTTCTCCATGTTCCCAGATTTCACCTTTTGTCGATGGGTGGCAGGTCTTTTTCTGTTGTGGCACCTAAGCTATGGAACTCACTCCCCCGGCCATTCGAACAACTACCTCTATCGCAAAATTCAAAACTCAGCTCAAAACCAATTTGTTCACTCAATATTATCAGTCATAATTTGTCTCTGCATCTTTATCTGCTTCATGTAATACTAATTGTGTTTGTCTGTTTATACTGCTTCACTTTATGTGCTGTCTACATATATGTTTAACTGTTATACTGTATTGTTATTGTCTTTTACTGTGAAGTGTCCTTGAGCTCTGGAAAGGTGCTATACAAATTAAACATTATTATTATTATTATTATTATTATTATTATTATTATTATTATTATTATTATTATTATTATTATTATTATTTAAAATGCAGTAGATGCAATGTAACGAATACATACTGATCATAATTACATTCTCACAGCTTATTTGGGTGTTTACATTTGCTGCCTGCATCCTGCTGGGGCTGGATATCGGTTTGCTGGCTGGCGTAGTGTTTGAGCTTGGCTCTGTGGTTATCAGGACACAATTGTAAGTAGGCTTGGCCCCTTATTAATGTCATTTTATGACATGCTTTAAAAGCCTGGAGTGTTTTTTCCCCTATGATTTTTATTATAAAGTATTGTAAACAATTAGAAATTATTGTTATGAAAAATACATGGAATAAATCTGTAATTTTCATGTCAGCCCAACTTGTTCAATGCTTGGAAATATACCCAGCACAGACATCTACAAGAATATGAAAGACTATAAAAATGTAAGCAATAAAATATCATTCTATGTATTGTTATACCCTATGCTTCTTCAATCAAACATTTCATTCATTTTTTTTTTAAACAAAAAATGTTGATCTAATTGTTTTTGTTGGGTCATAAATGTTCATTTCAGATTGACGCATGTCCTGGAACAAAAATTTTCAAGTGCAATGCACCAATATATTTTGCCAACATTGAATACCTGAAAGACAAGATAAAGCATATAGTAAGTTCTGCACATGTCTGCATGTATTTTTCTATTACAAGAGCTGCTTGATTTTTTTGTTGTAAAAATTCTTGCAGGATTTATAACATTTTACCTGTTTATGGCCAGGTGGGATTTGATGCAGTGCAAGTGTTTAAGAAAAGGAACAAAGCATTAAAGAAGATTCACAGTCTAATCAAGAAGGGGAAGATTAAAGTCACAAAGGTACACAAACAAAATAGAACAAACTGGATCTAACATTTGCAAGTATTATGGAATCAAACTGGTGGCACTTTCTGGTGACATTCAAATGATTAGTTCATTAAAAAAAGACTACTACTACTACTACTACTAATAATAATAATTATTAATAATAATCATTCATAGATGGAGCCTGACCAATGTGTATTGGAAATGTGTTCCAGATTTTGGTGCGCAAAAACAAAAGACATTATAACTATATAACCCTGCTGTTGAAACATTGTTTTTCTTCACCCATTACATATATGTTGCAGAATGGCCTGGTGCCATTGGAACAACTGGGTGTGATCAATGAGGGGTTTGAGAGTGAGCGGCACCCTGAGCAGGTGGAAGGTGGACCACAGCAGGAAGTGGAGGATGGGGCTCAAACAGATGTGAATGTGGAGGTGCAAGTGGACTGGACAGCTGAACTGCCTGTCAACATCACAGTCCCCAAAGTCGATATCCACAGCTTGGTGATGGACTTCACTGCTGTCTCCTTCATGGATGTGATGGCAGCAAAGTCCGTCAAACTGGTAGGCGTGCATTCAAGTGATTAAGTGAGTCTTGCCAAGGTACAGAATAGCTTAAACTCAAATGTACTTTAAGGGGATATTTGAGAGTCTTGTGGAGTTCTGAGCAGAGCCATTTGAGCATGATGATCTTTCTAAATGATTTCTTTCAGTTTTCTATAGCTTGTATAACTGCGCAAACTCTAATTGAGAACCTACCACAATGGAAGACTGGGGTTAGGTCTTGCAAATGGCTGTAGGATTTAAAATATTTTTTCTGTAACCAGGACATGCTTTATAAGAAGATTTTTTTTGTTACTACACAGAATATAAGGTGTAATAGTTGATTTTTTTTTTTACTAGTACAGATCACCAGCAAAATATGTAGAATGTGATGGAAAGGTTTAAGTATGAGCACAAGTATATTATTTAGCTGAGAAAACTTATTTGGAAAACTGTGGCCCAGGCCGGACTGCTTATCTATGTTTACATGGGCCTCCTGTCAGTCTCTATTATAGCCACTGCCCAACTCCACTCCATTTCAAAGTTGTTGGAATTAAATGCATGGTGAATCCGGTAAGCACCCAGCATAACCAGACAATTTTAGTATGAGCAAAACATGCAGAGGGGGAAGCAGTATTATAGTTAAGTAGTTATATAATTATTACAGTATAATTAGTTTTTGTGATGTAAAAAATGTAACCAAGATACATCAGGTAAGATCTTTTTCCACTTTTAATGTGGTATAGCAACCAACGTAATTCAAGTAAAAAGCAAGTAAGAAAGGTTTTAGGAAAAAAAGAAGAAAAGAAAAAATATACAATAACCTGCTTGCATAATAGCACACACCTTTTAACTAATACGTTGTTAAAGCACCTTTTGTAATACAGCACTTAGTCTTTTTGGGTAAGAGTCTACCAGCTTAGCACATCTTAATTTAATTCCATTCTTCCTTGCAAAAACGCTCCAGATCAGTCAAATTGGGACGGGATCTCCTGTGCACAGCCCTGACACACAGCAAATTCTGGTCTTTGGAATAAACTCCCTGTTAGTTCAAATCAACTCAATCTGACTGTACATGCGTGACCATCAAATAAACTCCAGTGCAGAGTTAAAATAACTTTGAATTTTTAACACTTTTTCAGTTAAAATGGAACTCTTTCTGGAGTTAAAATACTAATCCTACGGAGAGTAATTGTAACTCTAAAATTGAGTTAATTATAATATGAACTCTTTACCAGTGTTAAAAATCAACACTTAAAAATATTTAATTTAACACTTTTTAGAGTTAACATTTATTTAACACAATATAATGTTTTATGTGAAAATGACTGAACACCATACTCTCTGCTTTTATTTGAGCAAATCCATACATTAGGTTTAGAAATTCCATGCATGGACACACTTTGAAATTAATTGCTGTCTTAAAATACAGTAAAATCTAACAGCAAAACATTTACATTTAACATTAGCTAACAGAGTGCCAAATAAAAATGTTTAGTAAAATTGTAATAAATTTTTTATAAAACATTGTCAGCAACACATTACTGCATTATATAAAGTCAAGCCTGCAGGATTATAAAAAAAACAACAAAAAAAACAAAACAGCAGTAGTACAGTAGGATTTCTAATGCTTTATGTTGGACAAAATAATACATTTGCAGTGGCTCAAGAGCATGTAAGATGTTTATGGTCTGGCAGACAAACTTACATATCCTTTTTTAGAGTATGGGTCTTTCAAAGATGGGAACAGTGGTAGACACTGCAGTTTAGTAACCACGTCTGTAAAACATTATCTGACAGACATAAGGCTGCATTGCTGGATAAAAGATATTTACCTTGTTGGCATTAGTTTATGGAAGTTGAACAGAAGGTTTCTTGAGCTGAGTCACCACTTCAATTTGACAATTTGACAATTTGGCAAAACACTCATTTTCAGAAACACCGTGAATGGAAATATGGTTAGCTAATGTTAGCTTGTTTACATTGACAAAAAAAAAAACCCCTGCATAAAACCAAGGGTTATACCGCATGCAGCGGGAGCAGCCACATGCTAGGAAAAATGGAGAAACAACAAGCAGTTATGTTTAACACCAAGTTCGCCATGGTCATTCATGCTAGTACACAGTATATAACGTAACAGCTATGACAGAACGTGTTTCTGTCAGAAAATATCGAACATTTTGAAATAGTTTTTTTTTTTTTTTTAAATACGCTTTTACCTATACCTCACGACAAAGTACATAAGTCCATTAGTCCTTTGTGCTGCAGAACCAGGGTTGTGTCGTGGCGCACTTCTCAACATTTAACTCCAGATGCCGTGTTAAAACACGCTCCTGAACACCAACGAATGAACTCCAAAATACAACAGACTATCCCATAACACAAACTGTAGTCAGAGTTAAAAAATAAACTTTTCACACTTTTTTGCCTAAGTCCTGATTTTTCAACTCCAGAAATTTTGTCTGTAGGATTTAGATCTGGGCTTTGACTGGGCCATTCCAAAATGTTGACCTTCATTCCAAAATGTTGACCGTGCTTCACCGTGGGTTTGGTGTTCTTTGGGTGACAAGCTGCCTTGTTTTTGCACTAAACATATATTTTAGAATTATGGCCAAAAAATTCTACCTTGGTCTAATCAGATCATATCATATTTTGTGACATTGTTTGGGGTTACATTGTTTGGTGTGAAATTAAAAAAACATTTCTTTTTTATTTCATTTTTGTTTTGCTGAATTTTTTTACATCACAAAAACAAAATTTTTTAACAAGGTGTGTAGACTTTATAGCCACTATACAGTAGTTTCTGGAATCAAGAACAGCCATCCTGATATAAAACAGCCTATAGCCACATTATTCACTGCTAATAACCTGTCAATTGTTTTATCTATGAAAGAGGACTGATGGTGCCAATTATTTGGTTTAGGTATTTAGGTCTCCTATCAAGCAACTGTTAGCATAATGTCAGCTAGGTATTTATCTACTTGTGAGGTAATGTTATCTCCCCTAATGTGGTACAACAAGCATTAGGTATTTTTATCAGGTATTTCTAAATAACAAAGTAAGGCCTTTAATACACAGCATACCTCATGTTCAAAAGTGATGCCATGATAATGCTAACTCTAATTGACCACTGTGGGTATGTCTGTGGGTATGGGCAAGAAAGGAGGGTGGGTTCAAGGAGAAAAAAAATGTTCTAATGTTATTGAGCTTCTATAGCTAGAGCTCCACTATTGACTCTTGACTAATGTACCTTTAAGTCATTTAGTGTATGTTTGCAAATCAATTAATGAAGTACACCTTGTTGTAACTGTAAAACCACACTTCTAATCAAAAGTAGCTTTAAATTAGCTTAGCTAAACAAAAAAAATTGTGCCATTCTTTACAGATCATAAAGGAATTTCTACGCATTGGAGTCAATGTATATGTTGCTGGCTGTGATGGTATGTACTGGTGATGTATAACACAAACCTCTGGTATATTACACTCTTAGAAAATAGGTTTCCTCAAATATTTTTTTTAAATAGTTAATGGTACATGATCCTTCCTTGGAAAAAGTCCTGGTTGTACATGCAATTTATAAGGGTTTCCACAGAAGGACAAGCCAAAATGAGTCTGAGTAAATCACAGTGATTCCTAGTTTAAAAATACATGAACAAAGAATAGGAGAACTTAAGAATAATATTGGTAATCTAACTTAATTTGTTCTTAATAACACTTCATGTTATAGATGAGATTATCATGAAGATGGAGTCCATGGGCTTCTTTGATGAAATGGTGCACAGAGGCATGCTCTTCCTCTCTGTTCATGATGCTATTCTCTACATCAAGATGGAGACAGCTAGTGATATCATAGAAGACCCGATGATAGAGAAGGTATGTATTAATGACAGATTCAGTTTGGGTATAAAACGAAATGCCTCAGAAAGGAACATCTGAGTTGGATTTATAAATGATTCCCAAAGATTAACTACCAAGGAATGTGTTTTTTCCTTTGTACTAGACAACAAAATGTATAAATAGTCTGAACACTTCTAAGTGGCTAAAATTAAAGGTAAACCTAAATCCTTCTGTGATATTGTAGCTGTAGTTTTAAAAGCTGCTTAAAAATGAAAAGAAAAAAAAAAAAACATGGAATATTTCTGTAAAGATTTGGCTTGTTTAACAGTTGAGAGATGTAATGAGAGAAATCTAGCACTAATTTCCATTTTCTTCCATTTCCATTATGAGAGCAATATTCATAGTCATATTCACGTTAACTTCTCCAAATACATTCTTTTTCTTGAATGACCAAATACATTCATTCTATTTTGTAAATAAACTGGACTGCTTCCAGATTTTGTGAAATTTAATAGTGCAACGTGTCTATTCATATCAAAGACTTTGCTTAACAAAATCCCTGATTTGTAGGAATCTGATTGTGCAATGATTCCTAGCTAAAAGACAATGCTAGTTCTGTTAAACCCAATATGCTGGTGTGTGGGATCAATGATTTTCGCAGCCAGATAAGGTTGTTGTCTGAGGCCAGTGTCATGTTTGGCAATGTGCTAGATACAGCTCAGGCCGCAGAAACATAAACACATGCATAGGGAAACATGCCACAGTGCAATATTAATAATGTGAAGGAGAGAATCACCTATATTTAAAAAGAAGCTAGAGAGTCACCTAGTGGTGAACACTTATCGAGGAAAACATGCATGCAAATTCAAATGAGGGAGGTCATCCTTGTGGAATGATTGGGCACAAGGAGACTATAAGCCTGTCATATTCAGGAACAAAGGAGACAACTGTAGTTATATACTAGGAAAAAAAAACTATGCACACATACACACAATGGCCTTGTGATCATTGGAATACATACTGTAGGTTCCTTAAATATAAGGCTGCAGCAGTACTTTTTGGCTAGGCCACATACTTCCAATACAGGGGATCCCAAACTTTTTGTGCAAATGACCCCAAGCAGCCATTATGAATTTTTTGCAGCCCAGCTTTGACCACCCTACATCTGTAAAAATTTCAGACTCATAATTTAGGACTATATATATATATATATATATATATATATATATATATATATATATATATATATATATATATATATATATATATAATGCCAGTAATTTATGTATAACATAAGTGACCAAAAATCTAATTCCTTGCACTGACCATTCTAGTGTGAAGGGTGAACTTGCATTTCTTCACATACCGTTTTAAAAAGTCAGGAGGTCTTCCCTACTTGCTTGACATCAGAATTTCTTTTTTTCTGAGAACTTATCCATTGGCCAACCTGGCTTAACCTGAGAACTTATCCATTGGCCAACTATGAAATAAAAACTAATAGCTAAGACACCTTCTTGTCCTAGGCTGATTTGTCCACCCCTGTATTATGATTGTTATAAGGCTGTATGAGTGAAAATGCTTTACTAGCTGGGTGAAAATGGGTGATTAGTGATTACTTCTAGTCACTATTTCTGCTCTTGAAACCCATGGGATAGTAAAAGCAGACAAGGTGGAACATACCCGCTGTAACAGTTGGATCCCCAGTAACAACTTTACTTGTTGTGTTTAGTTAATAATTAGCCAAACCAACAGTTTTCACAATATTACTTGTATAATATATTTACAATATAGTTAATGTTTTATAAATGTATTGCCTCTTTCTCTTCCAATGTCCAGATCTCACAGCTACAGGATGACAAAGAACCTTTGACTGATGATGAAGAGTTGATTGAGACCTATGACAACCAGCACTTGGTGAGTGTCTCAATTCATTGTTACAGAATTAAACAAATCAATTAAGTAATCCAAACAATAATTTTGAATATTTGCTGACATTCTTATAACATGAGTAATAAAAGGTACTTCATGTTAGGAACCTACTGTATATGCTTTAGATTATGTTGTGTTTTAATATTAGCACAAATAATTCTTTCTATCTATAGGCTATCCATGGACTCTCAAGCTGAGCTTGAACTGATGCTTTTTTTGGACCTAGAAAGCCAACAAGGTCTTCCAACCAAAAGAACACAGGACACAGATTAAGATGACACACTTGAATATGCTTGCTTATCATCTGCAAACTACAGTGAAACTAATAAAAAAAGAATGTGTATATAAATGATAGACCCATATATTGTATAAGTCCTGGGGGTTGAAGGGGGTCAGAAGTGTCAGTGAGGCTTAATGTGACATAATTTGCTTAGGCAATTTCTTATTATCTCACTATTTCTGTAAGCAATCTCTCAGGACATAAGTAGATATGTACTGAAATTTCACATGTACCTGAGACTGTTGATCATGCAGTTGGTACTGTTTAATATTTGAGAAAATTTAAGGAAATTGTTTTAGCACAATACAATGACACATTGCATCAAACTCTTTGAGGTATTTACAGCACTTTCTCACTTTCACTCCCACTCATTTCCTTCTTCTTTTTTTTTTTTTTTACGACCAAGCATAAGTCATATCATTATACACATTAACCTATTCAATAATTTCCCTGTTTGTAATGTAGTATTTTTTTTTTTTTTTTTTTTTAGCCCTCCATAGACTTTCATTCTGCCATACCTGCACTCAAAAAATAACTCATTTGATGAACACAAATTAATCGAGGGCAGGATTTCCATCCAATAAATATGTATAGCCCCAACTCATAAAAGTTTTTAACTGCAGTCAAGCAGGATATAATTTCAGGTTATATATAAGATGTAAGCTAATTTCTACATCTAGGACACTTCTCAGGCTTTTTTAACATTATGTCTTAATACTTCCTCACTCATTTTGCTATTATAACATTCTTTTTTTGTCCTGCATTATGTAAACTTACAAGAAAATAGAAAAAATGACACCAACAAAAACATTTATTTTACAGCTATCTTAGAGTTTTGCTTCTCATGTCTGTATGTTATAATAATGTTATAATTCATGTAATAGCAATGTATTCTATATTCTTTCAGTTATTGTAATCTCAAATACAACTAATTTTGCTGCATCATCAAATTAGCAGGTAGCTATCCTATTTCCATTATTTCTACCTTTAATCTGTGTATTAAAAAAACATTTAGAATGAAAAACGAATGACTTAGAATGAAAGAAGTTTTATAATGGGAAAAAACAATTATTTATGTTAGAATATTAATTTTCCTAGTCTTTTTTTAACACTACCCACTGCCAAGTACTGCAAAGATGTCTAGATTCATTTGAGTTTGACTGTGGTACTGATTGGAACACTGGTCTGCAGATTTGGTGGTTAATTCTACTTAAATGTGTAGTATTGGCCATTATTGCACAAGTAATTTCTTGATTTGTCTCTCATTTGTGAGAGTATATTCTCCCGACCTACTGAATTTCAATAGGGATTTCAATAGCACAAGCATTTAGAGCTAGACTCATATGTGAGAGGACCCTGCTGTGGATAGGCAACTTTGATGCAAAGATTTTGGAGCAAGTCGTCTCAGGTAGTTGGTGATTAACAAGGGGTCCAAAATGACCTCAGCTGGGTCCCATAATCTTTGCTCCAGTTTGTACCCCTAATAGAAAACCTGGTAAAACATTTGTCAATCTTTGCAACAAGGATCCAGCAGTGCTCTCAAGTCAGCTTGGAAGCCACCAACACCCAGTGGAGGAGTTTAATCTACTCTATAGAGAAACATTTAAGGTAGGTGAAATTCTGAAAATCAACTGCAGAAAGTTGAAGATGATACAAGGTGAGAAAAGTAATTTGCCAAACATTGTGGAAAGGATCTATATATTTATGATATTTCTGAAGTTTTTTTCCCCATTGTGGACAACCATATAATCTTTCCACTTGCATGTTTGGACTTGACATTAGGGTGATATTAATGTTTAAGTGGTTTCAAAAGGTTTTTCATATATTTGAGGTTTACTGAGTCCCCTGGTCTAGAATCCTGTGTTCAGGATTGCTGTGGAACATGAAAACCATTTAAACAGCTTGGCCATCTCCAGTGACATAGGGAGCTTTGGCAAGGGGATTAACTGTCAATTACCACTAAGATACTGATGTAACTGTTGATGGGAGCTAAGTCCATGAGAAAGTCTATACTAATGTGGCAGCTTCTATTACACAAGGTGGGACGGAGGGCACTGGGGATCTGAAACTGGAGGGATCCAGTGACATGTAGAATAGGCCTATTTGATCAAAATACAATGGCCAGTAATGCAGGTTTTGTGCTGGACTTAATCCTTATGAACAACAGGCTTGGGCAGAGGTTCAAAAGCCCTCCCAGGATAATACTAAATACCTCTGTTAAGCGTTGATACATGTGTACATCTACAGAAGCATGGTTTTTGGAATGCTCTATTGCAGTAACATGGCAGGTTTGGGCAATGTAATCCTAAACGTGATGTTTGAGGTCATTAAAATTCTATTGTAAAATGTTGTGCTACATGTTCATGCAACATGCAACATTCATGTTCATAATGAGTTTTGATGCTGAGACATAATTTAGTTTTTAGACATAATTTAGTTTAATAAATAAAATAAATAAAAGTTTTATTTATTTATTTATTTAGTTTTACTTTAATTTGGCCTCCAAATGTTTGAATGGGTTAATGCATTTTTAATATCTCCATTTTGCTCAGTTAATTTGCACATAAAATCACAGCTTGCAAAGTGACTTAATAAATCACACTTCTTTGAATATTATTTGGCTGTTGACTTCTATGGAACTGAAAGGAATCCAAGAATGTGGCCACTCCAAACCTAATGCTATGTTGCACCTATGCTCTGTTTGGTGCATTGCTATATGTAGAAACGTGCAGGCATCTGATCAATCCATTTAAAGGAGAATGCTGTTCTTATGCTGGAATGCAGTGTTTTCCTTTCTCCAAACATAACACTTCTCATTTAAACCAAAAAGATACATTTTCGTCTCATCCATGGACAAAAAATTTTCCCATTAGCCTTCTGGCTTGTCCATGTGATTGTTAGCAAACTGCAGACGGGCAGCAATGTTCGTTTTGGAGAGCAGTGACTTTTTCCTTGCAACCCTGCAATATACACTACTGTTGTTCAGTGTTCTCCTGATGGTGGACTCATGAACATTAGCATTTGCCAATGTGAGAGAGGCCTTTAGTTGCTTAGAAGTTACTGGGTTCCTTTGTGACCTCGCAGACTATTACGTGTCTTGCTCTTGGAGTGATCTTGTTGGTCGACCACTCCTGGGGAGGGTACAAATGGTCTTAAATTTCCTCCATTTGTACACAATCTGTCCGACTGTGGATTGGTGGAGTCCAAACTCTTTAGAGATAGTTTTGTAAACTTCTTCAGCCTGCTGAGCAACAACAACACTTTTTCTCAGGTCCTCTGAAATCTCCTATTACCATACCATGATACACTTCCACAAACATGTGTTGTGAAGATTAGACTTTGATAGATCCTTGATCTTTAAATAAAACTCACTCAAATCTGATTGTCATCCCAATAATTGAAAACACCTGACTCTAATTTAAAATTAACTGCTAATCCTAGAGGTTCCCATATGTTTGCCACTCACAGATATGTAACATTGGATCATTTTTCTCAATAAATTAATGACCAAGTATACTATTTTTGTCTCATTTGTTTAACTGGGTTCTCTTTGTCTACTTTTAGGACTTGTGTGAACATCTCATGATGTTTTAGGTCATATTTATGCGGATATAGAGAAAATTCTAAAGGGTTCACAAACCTTTAAGCAACACTGTATGTACAAAATACTGTAAGAAAAAGTCTCCAAATCCAAAACTGACCTACTGATCTGTGAGTAAAATACTTATTGACCTTGTTTATGGAAGTAATATTGTAATTGTGATTTGGAAAATTGTCAGACACTTCAGAATTGGCTGCATACCACAAAACACATTTTGTAGCTTTAGGCTATTGACAAGACATTGTGCGGGTTAGTTTTAGATTCACAGTATTTCATGAGAAACAAGGGGCACTTCCGTCAATGAGACTAAAAGTCAGAGGTTTTAAATTCAACTATTCCCCTAGAGGGAGACAAAGTTAAGGTATTAAAAAAAAAATTGCAAAAATAATTAACAAATTCAAATTTTTGAGAGAAAAAATATTTTTTCCCCCTTCTCTGGTCATTGGATGAGAAAAGAAGAAAAGAAAAGAAAAAAAAAACACTTGTGGCCAACAGTACTTGTTTGCCAGGCAACAATTAATAAAAAAACTAATAGCACAGGCAATCTGCTTGTCCTGGGCACCTGGGCTAGCCAACCCCTGAGCATTATATATTAAATTAATCTCAGATTTGTTTACCAACATTATAGAAGTGCTTCTCGGGATTGGTTTTCCCCATTAGCTTTTGTTAAAGAGACAACAAACTGTTAGAATTGAACTGTAGACTTAAATCTCTATAGTGGCTATTACTAAATGTTTACATTGGGACATGGAATTCTAAGATGCACATGAGTATTGGCTGATACTTGAAACGTGATACCAAATATTCATATCTCTTAGTAAGAAAAACTATCTATTAGCAAGTTATGTAACACCTTGCAGGTATGATGTGAAAGCACTATAAGATAGTTTGTGTCCTCTGTTCACATCATCTGTTCACTGTTTTAGATCACAAAATATCCAATCCAATACCAGTTCAGCATTATAGGTGATGCATGCCATGATGCAGATATTATGTGTCAGATCAGAGAATCCCGACTTAACATCATAGTGATTATTAGGCTAAATGGGGTTGAGTTGTCCCTTTTCACACAAAATGTTACAAATGTGACATTATGAATTCATCAACTACTTTTAAGAAGTCTGACATGAATCATGGTTTCTACTGTTCACTATGTGACAATGCTTTTCTGGTGCCCTGTCTCATGGATTGTCAGATTAGTGTGGATAGTGTTTGTTCTGCTTTTGTGCCATGTAGTATACATGATATAATGGCATTTAAGGCCATTTAATGGAAACCTGTGTCAAGGCAACGATGAAAGTTCTTAATTGTATATGCAGTACATACTGTATATCACACACACACACACACACACACACACACACACACACACACACACACATATATATATATATATATATATATATATATATATATATATATATATATATATATATATATATATATATATATATATATATATATATATATATATATATATATATATATATATATATATATATATATCATAATCTGTCCAGACCCACACCTGCAGTCACTCCTCAGTATCTCTCTTATTGGCATGGAATTGCTTAGTTTTGCCAGACAGATAAAAAAACATCACTCTTTGGGGTCTCTGACCTATTTTTTTTCTTTGGGTTTCTCTGACCGACTTTTATAAGGGTACCCCTAAAGAAACCAAGTGAGTTCAGAGGAGGTCAGTCTCAGAAAAAGACTCAAAACTGCACAAGCTGACACAATTCAAGAATAGTAGCAGTGTTCAATAAAATCTAAAGAATATTCTACCCCCTACCCCAGCTCCCCTACCCTTCACCCCCTGCCCGACCCACACACACACACACACACACACACACACACACACACACACACACACACACATACACACACACACACACACACACACACACACACTTTGACTATCTTTCTTGCTTTCTCTCTCTTTCTCTCTCTCTCTCTCTCTCTCTCTCTCTCTCTCTCTCTCTCTCTCTCTCTCTCTCTCTCTCTTACACACAGACAAAAAAAACAGCTTAGACTTCATTTGGCAGATCAGATTCAGTGTCCCCAGCACACACACACACACACACACACACACACACACACACACACACACACACACACACACACACACACACACACACACACACACACACACACACACACACACACACACACACACACACACTTTTCTGTTTTCTGACTAAAAGACACAAACTCTCTCTCACTTGATGCTGTGCAACAGGGTGGCAGGGTGCACTGTGTGTCTCTGATGTAATCCTTTCCAGCTTCCACGATCTGCTCAGCCCTGCTACACCTCCCACAACCCAACTCCGCTTATAAACGCCCCCCCAAAAAAAGAATGACTCTCACTCTCTGAGAAACCCAGATGGAAAGGGTCAGAGGGAATGGGCCTACGAATTCATCCATCTTCATAGCATGGACTGTGTAAGGGAAAGACTCTAAGATACAGGATGGATGGTCTGTTTTTATTGCCTTCTGTTTCAGACTGATACTAGACATTTAAACTGACAGGTAAGGCCGGCTCTCATTGTTTCAAAATGTGTTTAGGCTGAGATGGCAATTACTGTATCAGGAATTAAGTAAAAAAACTAAAACTAAAAAAAAAAAATCCATAGAACAAATACACTCTTTAAAAGTAAGTAAGATCAGTTCTGTAGGTGCACATTTTGCACTAGTAGTCTACCATGTGTGAGGACAATGAGTTTAATTGTGTGTTCATGTTGTGCCTTGGAACTTCTGTTCTGGTGACTTTTGAACTTAGCTCTGATGAGATGAAGGGTACTCGCTTTACTCTGGATACAGACCTCCTTATTCAGGCCAATGCTCTGTGTTCTCCGCCTCTTTTGTTTATCTCGGCACAGAGGGGTTTCTAATATCAATAGGTGCAGTTCGCTCATTAGAACTCTGGGAGAGTGGCTGCCTATTAAGTAGGGAGGGATTGACTGAGGAAGGAGCAGGGTTTTTTTCCCCCTTTTTTCTTTTTTGGAGTAACCAAGGAGAGGTGGATAGTCGTGAGCTAAGTGCATTGGGTTGTCTTTTAAAACTGTCTAATCATATGGGACTACGCCTGGCAAAGCTAGGCCATTAGTCATTGCTCTTTTTAAAATTATTATTTTTTATTTGCCCTCAGCTGTTGCAGGCTAAAACCCCTGAAAAATCATCATCACAAAACAACACAACACACACAGTTTGTCTGTATATACAGTATATGGCTTATCACCAGAAGGAAAAAAACAAAAAAACAAACATGTACCAATACTTTTTCTCAACTGTGCATTCAGGTTTAAAACCAAATGAACTTTGAACATGAAAAATCCTTAGCAATTAGCTGAGTAACAACTGCAATATACTGAACTAAAGCCAAAATCCTAATAATTATAAAAACAGAACAAAAACAGCAGCGGTAAAGGTACTTTTATGAAATGGCTAGCTGATTATATTGTCTAGGCTTAAATATAATAATATGCCTAACTGCCCTTATTTGTCCAATGTTTATCCAACACATATAGCTCTGTATATACGGTATAGTTCTGCTAGGTAAGATGTTAATAGAATAGAAAAATAGAATTATTATGGACTACTGTCTAGGATAATAAAGCTAATGCTGGCACTCACAAGTGAGTTTTATTTATATTTACATTTCCATCTAATTAAAGTGTGGGAGCTTAATTATGGAAGAAGTTCTTCATTTGCTCCACAAGCAAATGTCATTTGCTAGCTCTGTGAACTAGTCCAATAAATTCCAACAAAAGTGCTAATATAGCTAGCTAGAATTTTTTTTTTTATATTAAGACTTAGCTAACTTACCTAACTTTATATCTATCGTGGTATAAAATTACTATCTATATTTGCCATCTACTTAGCTTACAGTACATGATGGTTGGCCATTCTCCTCCTGCTAATGCCTACTTCATTTCTCGACCCATCTACTCCAAACGAGCCTTTGATGAGGATCATGAGAGACAGATGCTGGAAAACAGGACCTTCAGGGAGAAATTCAGCACTTCCTGCAGGTGATATTCTGCTTTGGCTGTTTCTTGACACAACTGCTTGACTAGGGTTATTTTTTAAATGAATTGTATGTTAAAACTTTTCCAGACCCCTGGAAATTTTTATTAACATAATCCAACTATTCTTATATTGAGCACATTGTAAATATGTATCATTATATTAATTAATTACACATTTTAGTAAAATTGCAGTTAGAAGTTGACATAAGTTATAATCTATAATAACCAATTTAATAGCTTGATAGTGATCTCTACCCCCATGTCACATGCCCCACTTTGAGAACCTCTGTTCTCAGCATTTTTAGTATTCAACAGGATGGTGTGTATGTCTCTTTGTGTATGTGAGTTTTGATGCATAAATCTTACAGATGCTCTAGTAGCCAGGTCAAACCTGCTCTTAAGGGACTTTTTCCAATCCTGGATTGGCTGCTCAAGTATCCAGTAAAGCTGTGGCTTCCTAGTGATATCATCTCAGGAGCCAGCACAGGATTAGTGTGCTGTTTACAAGGTAAAATTGCACTCTTTGTCACAGCAATCTAAATCAAACAAAATAATGTTTGTTGTGAACTTCAGAGTGTTTACCCTATTTTTTCCCACAGGCTTGGCTTATGCATTGCTGGTGTCTGTTGCTCCTGTATATGGTCTCTATGCTGCTTTCTTCCCAATTCTCACCTACTTCTTTCTGGGAACCTCTCGACACATATCCGTGGGTAGGGTTTCTTCTCAAGAATAATACATACTGAGAGACTCCATAGCCATAAGTGTGGAATAAATCTGAATGAGATTGACTCTGAAATATCTTTACACCAGTCTTGTGTAGATGGTTGATTCCTGCATCCTTTCCCTCTGATTATGGGCAGGTCCATTTCCAGTCACCTGCCTGATGGTGGGCTCTGTGGTTTTGACTCTTGCTCCCGATGAGCAGTTCATTCATCCTGGGAATGGGAGCACTGTGAATGGGTCATGGGTGGGCACAGAGGAAGTGGATATTAATGCAATGGAAGCCCAAAGAATTGCAATAGCCTCAACTATGACTGTACTAATTGGGTTGTTTCAGGTAGGCTTTAACTTTGTTCTTAGTTCTGTAATGAAAAAGATGTCCAAATAATGTGAAATATCAAAGCTGCTATAAAGAAATTCTTAAAATACAAAGGGTTCTTTAAAGAGAAAGAAATGGTGGGTCAAAACTAGGTAATCATGATAGCACTTTATGGAGCCAGTATAAAGCACAATACATCTATGAGGATTACTATGAATCATTAAAAGTCTATTTAACAAAATTATTCCCAAGGTTAAGAATAAGACAAGTTAAACAAGAATGTTTTAACCTGGATTTAAAAGTACTTACTGATCTGGTCTGCCTAATATCCTCTGGAACATTACACCAGAGTTTACACATAATGTAAGAAAGTCCCCCACCTGCTGAGCTGTGAGTGATCCTCTGAATTAACAGTAGGCTTGCCTCAGCTGAGCAAAATGCTCAGTATTAGCTGTACTGTTTCAGGAGTTCAGGAAGATATGTCAGAGCTAAAATGTTCAGAGTTTGAAACATTATGAGAAAGACTTTGTAGTTGATGTTAAACATAATAGGCAGCCAGTGTAGCCTGAATAAGAGGAAATGCGCTTTGATTTTCATTTCCTGGTAAGGGCACAGGCTGCTGCATTCTCAACTAGCTAGTTTCCATAAGGTGGCTGCAGGGAACCAGCTAGAATAACAATGCATTACAATAGTCCAATCTAGAATATATGAAAGCATGGACTAGTTTATTGGTGTCTTGTACAGTTAGCATATGATAATAAGCAGTTCTAGAGATGTTACGTACATGAGAATCAAATGATAAGCCAGCAGCTAAGGTTATAAGATTCGTTTTGATTCTGGTTTAACGGAAAAAAAAAATCTGTGACTTTAGGCTAAAATCCACAGCCTTGTTGTGGGCAGACTTAGTACCCAACATTAATATTACTATTTGTCAGAATTTAGAAGATGTTTTCTATTCAATCTATGTCTTTTACACAGTCTTCCATGTTGTGTAGCTTTGTGTAGCTCTGAAGAATCTCCATTTACACTAATAATCTGGTAACGGTCTACAAATAGGATCAGGCAAGAAGCCTATCCAGTAAAATATCTTGGTCAATAGTGCCACATGCTGCTCACATCCAGCAGAACAGAAACATATCCACAATCTGAGGCAAGTAGGGACCACTTTAGTCAATGCTGATTCGTACTATGATGGTTTCAACTGAAACTTGTAATTCTTACTTAGAAAGGAACAAAGGTGGTTGGGTAACAACATCTTAGGTATCTTAGATATATTAAATAGAAAAGGTATGTTGGACAGTAATTGGAGAGATCAGAGAATTCAAAATGTGGTTTCTTAGGGAGTGGCTTAACAGCTTTCTTAAAACACTTGAGGATATAACCCACATCAATTCCAAATTTATGCCATATGTTATTCCTGTCACTACCAACTTTATGCAAAATATTAATCAAATGTTGGGTATTTTTTTTCTCCAGTTGGCAATGGGAATGCTCCATGTGGGCTTCTTGGTGCGCTACCTGTCTGATCCGCTGGTAGGAGGCTTCACCACAGCGGCTGCTTTCCATGTGTTCATCTCTCAACTCAAAATAGTTGTGTCTGTTCCCACCCACAGCCACAGTGGCTTCTTCTCAATTGCATATGTGAGTGGCTACTGTCAACAGTTGGCTCTTCAGGATCTTGGAAAAACACTGTATAGTTGCTTTAAATGATTTCCCATTTATTTAGACCAGCCTTGCCTCAGTTGGATGCTGCTTGTGATTAGTCTGTATAAAATAACTGACACAAATAAAAAAGTGATACAATTAGCTAACCATTAACAACTGGATCAGTAATATAAGGCACTTAGAAAAAACACTGTCTAAAATGTCCAGAAAGTAATATATTTCTCATGTGCTTCTTGTAAAATTAATTCACTTCCTGTTATTTCTCTGTAGACTCTCAGTGATGTGTTTCGCAATATTAAGCAAACCATTATGGCTGACCTGGTTGCTGGTTTATTGGCCATAATTATAGTGGTGGTAGTGAAAGAGGTCAACACCAAATTTCAGCATAAGATTCCAGTGCCAGTCCCCATTGAAGTGATTGTGGTCTGTATCTGCATTTTCTGACATAAATGGCTCTTTCTCAGCATTAGATTTTTTATTATAGTAAATAGTTAAAGCAATAATTAATATTTAATATGTTTAAATCAATTTATTATTTAGTAAATACAGTGAAACTCATAGAAACAGTGTTTAGTTACTAGACCCACTGACAGCTATTGGGAATTTAAATAGAATAATAATTACATTGCTCCTCCAATGTAATACACTATATGGCCAAAAGTTTGTAGATACCTGACGATCACACCCAAGTTCAAAGCACACAATTGTATAGGATATCTTTATATGCTATAGCATTACAATTTCCCTTCACTGGAACTAAGAGGCCTGAACCTGTTTCAGTATGACAATGCCTCTGTGCACAAAGTGAGTTCCATGAAGACTTGGTTTGCCAAGGCTGATGTGGAATACTCGAGTGTCCTGCACAGCGCCCTGTCCTCAACCCCACTGAACACCTTTTTAATGAACTGGAATGCAGACTGCACCCCAGGCCTCTTCACCCGACATCAGTGCTTAAGCTCACTAATGCTCTTGTGGCTGAATCAGCACAAAATCCCCATAGCCACACTCCAAACTCTAGTGTAAAGCCTTCCTAGAAGAGTGGAGGTTATTATTACAGCAAAAGTGGGAATATATCTGGAATGGGATGTTCAGTAAGCACATGTGGGTGTGATGTTTAGGTGTCCACAAACTTTTGACCATATACTGTATGTCACTGATTGTCATCCTCCATGAATTTGAAGTAAGCTGATACTGTGGTGTGCTGAAAACCACGATATTGAGTTGTATTGTATCATTTTATATTTTTAACAATAATTTAAAAATAATTTGTTGAAGAGGATCTGTTTTTGCTTTTAAAAAAACGTTAAACCATCTCTCTCATAGACAGTGATTGCTACAGGAATCTCCTATGCAGTGGATCTAAAATCCCACTATGGTGCCAATATTGTTGACAGTATTCCAAGAGGGTGAGGGCACTTTCTGAGGCATTTCCTGTTTCCCATGCAGAGCTATGATAGCACTCATGATATTTGTATTAACACGCTATAAAGTTATTCGGCAGAGAAAAGTAATATGAAAACATTAATATAAAACAGAATTGCTGAGACAATTTAGGATATCAAAATATTTTTTAAAAATGGATAAAAAAAGGTGAAATGTATTCAATCTATTTTATCAAAACAAGTGGCATAGGTCAAAGGATATGCATCCTTTCATATCACATGCATGTTTGTGTCAACAGGTTTGTTCCAGCGCACTTTCCAAGTATAGAGCTCTTTGGGGATATTGTTGGTTCCAGTTTTTCTACTGCAGTTGTGGGATATGCAGTATCAGTATCAGTGGCTAAAGTCTATGCAACAAAGCATGATTATAAAATTGATAGTAATCAGGTATGTGTTAAAAAACACCAGTCATATAAATATAAAATGTGTGTTTGCATTCAAAATGTGAGAAATTGAATGACTGCACATAAGAAAAGCATATGTATGCATGTGTATGTGTGTCTTGTTTAAAAAGGAATATTTTAAGAAATTGAATCAGATAGGAGGTAATTAAATAGGAGCTTTTACACATGGTGAAAAAACCTTCATGATGTAAGTGAGAGCGTATTGACCAACCTTACATGGGTCACTATAACTTGCTAGAACAGAGAGAAGGCTGGCAGAGAACAAGAAGTCTTATTACTGTCATACCCTGGAATGTAGATCTAACCTATTGTTGCCATTTTTTCTAACAGGAATTGATAGCCTTTGGAATCAGCAATATTTTCTGTGGCTGTTTCTCAGGCTTTGTGGCTACCACTGCACTCTCACGTACAGCAATACAGGAGGGCACAGGAGGCAAGACTCAGGTATACTCTCTCTCTCTCTCTCTCTCTCTCTCTCTCTCTCTCTCTCTCTCTCTCTCTCTCTCTCTCTCTCTCTCTCTCTGTCTGTCTGTCTGTCTGTCTGTCTCTTTGACATTCTGATCTGTTTGTTGCAGGTAGCAGGGTTGATCTCAGCTCTGATGATGCTTATAGTAATCATGGGCCTTGGGCCTCTACTGCAACCACTGCAGAAGGTAGGTTGGACATACAATCAGAGGACATACTGGCCATATGGCTGCTTTGGGATATTATTAGAACATTGAAAATTAATTGGAAAGGACATTAAGAGCCATAAGCTATGTACATGATAGATCACTCGTTTTACTTACAATAATGCTGTTAGACATGACTATTCTCCATTTCTGGCTTCCAGTCAGTGTTGGCTGGCATAGTCATTGCCAACCTGAAGGGCATGTTCATGCAACTCAACGATGTCCCCATATTGTGGAGGCAGAATAGGACAGACTGTGTAAGTAACTCATTTGTGTTGAACAAACGCATATTAAAGGACCTCTGTTTAATGAATTACTCATGAATTAATATCAATTAATGAAACAATTCTGGGTCAGAATAATATAAATAGAAGCCTGAAAATCAATAAAATTCTATTAAATAAAGCAACAAAGCAACTCATGGTTTCATTATAAATTGAACCAATCAAATTCAATAATAGTTTATAAATTATGAAAACACATAATAATCTCCTGTTATTGAGGAGAGCTCTGCTGGAGTTGGATATAACTAAATTGGTAGAAAAAGTTACTATAGAAATATTAATATTGACAGTCACATTCTTACTTTCCTACAGTTTATTTGGGTGTTTATATGCATTAACATTACATGCTGGGGCTGGGTTTAAGTTAGCTAATGGGATGAGTACTAATGATATACTTACTTTCTCACAGTATATTTGGGTGTTTACATGCATTGCCTGCATCGTGCTGGGGTTGGATGTGGGCTTGCTGACTGGCATAGTGTTTGAGCTTGGAACCGTGGTGGTCAGGACACAGTTGTAAGTAACTTGGATCTGAAAATCGAATGAAAAGATTTTATTTATCCCAGTCATCATTATGATGTATGCTTAAAATTTTTATTGAAGCTGTATGCAAAGAAATCTACTCATCATTAGTTAGTATAAATGAATAATGTAAATAGCAACAACAACAACAACAAAACCCTTTCAATATGTGGTGGCCTGGGAAGATCTGTCAGATGTCATTGCTGAATTCTGGCCAAAAAGCTAAAAAAAAAAAAAATGGTTTTGGCCAAAATAGGTTTAAGAAACCATACATAAATTTCACAGAT
This sequence comes from Cranoglanis bouderius, assembly GCA_023630585.1. Lineage (NCBI taxonomy): Eukaryota > Metazoa > Chordata > Actinopteri > Siluriformes > Cranoglanididae > Cranoglanis > Cranoglanis bouderius. Next base: position 23,006,703 of record CM042538.1, read on the forward strand.
GGTGATTTAAAAAAAAAAATTACTTTTTAATCTTCCTGTAAAGATCCAGTGTAACAAATGTTTTCTAAACATCGTGATAGAAAATGAATCTGCCTAAGTAAGTCTAAACCTTGCTAGCTAAGTGTGATTTCCTCACACAGTAAATGTCAGGCTTTGATCAATTTGTTGGATATACAGTATATATTATATATACTGTAAGTCCTGTAGTGAAACAGGCATAAGCCTAATCAATTCACTTTGTAATCAGATACCAGCTGTCAAAATGTTTGTGATGCTCCTGCTGTACTGTACTGAAATCTTTAAATGCAGTCCTTTCCACCTTTAACCAGACTAGTTGAGATACATGCCATTTCGTGGTTGCAATAGAAACATATTTCATATATATTTCATAGAAACTTATAGGCAGGAAAGCCTGTAGTTTTCAGAACTATGCATATATAGTATAAAATGTAAACATTTCAGCATGTACAGGGTTTTCCCAGGACAAGAGTATGACTAGATATGCTGACGATCTGCCATTTGTTTACAAATATAAGGCACATGAATGTCATATCTGAAATGAGTAGAATGTGGAAAACCAAAAAATTTCAATTTAAAGGAATATTTGATACCGTGCTTCTGAAGTTTCTGCAATACTCTGTCATCTAGCCCTTCCTGTTCAACCCTTGGGAATATACCAGGCACTGATATCTACAGGAATATGAAAGACTACAAAAATGTAAGAAAATACTAACTGGAACAATAACTCAAATAATATTTTAAATTCCTATTCATTGCATAAAGCAAATTTCCGTTCCATTTCCAATCAAAATAATTGCTTCCTTCTTAGATTAATGGGATTTCTGGAATAAAGATTTTCAAATGCAACTCTCCCATATATTTCGCCAACATTGACTACTTCAAAGAGCAGTTACGAGATACTGTAAGTTGAATATGTAATAAATAGACAAAATGTTTTATAAATCACAGTATTTTATTGGTAATACCTTCTGATTTACATTATCTTTACTTTCACAGTTTGTGACTAATTTATATCCATGTTACTGTATGACAGGTGGGATTTGATGCTGTGCAGGTCTTCAAGAAGAGGAACAAAGCATTAAAGAAGATTCATAAACTAGTTAAAAAGGGGACTTTGAAAGTCACAGATGTACGCAAACAGAAAAGAGATGTGGATACATCAATTTAATATTTCATTTAATACTTCCTTAAACACAAGTTTAACGAAATTCCACATTATATGCTTTAAAAAAATCACTTTTCCTGACAAATTAGACAAAATAGATTGTTTTGTCTAAAACCTGCAAATCTTGTGAAATCTTACTTCCTATATAAATCACATGTCTGTTGCAGCGTGGCTTGGTGTCAGTTGACCCTCTAGGTGTAGTTAATGAGGGGTTTGAGCGGGACCCTGAGCAGGTGGAAGGTGGACCACAGCAGGAAGTGGAGGATGGGGCTCAAACAGAGGTGGATGTGGAGGTGCAAGTGGACTGGAAGGCTGCACTGCCTGTAAATGTCACAGTCCCTAAAGTCAACATCCACAGCTTGGTGATGGACTTTACTGCTGTCTCCTTCCTGGATGTGATGGCTGCCAAGTCCCTCAAACTGGTGGGCTTTGATATATCATAGGATATGTTTTTTCTGTCTCTTTTCAAGAAAAACATGATAATGATGTTGATTATTTTCCAATAATGTCCCAAAGTATTTTATTCCTCTAAGAATTTTTATTTATTCATGCATGACACATGTTTTATCTAAGGAGCAAGAGGAATGTGTTTCTTTTATCACTTACAATATAACACCTGTAAACAGTTGTTCCCTCACCTCTTTTTCTCTTTGTTGAAGTTAATAAGACAATAATAAAAAATTCAACTTGCCATGTTAGCACAAAGCCCTTTGTCCTGAAGACTTTCACCTATCAGAAAACTTAATGAAACAACTTTACCTCTGACTGTTACAGAGCACTAACACTGGAGACACCTAACAAAATTACTAAATAAACGTCTCCTCACAGAAGACTTATATGAACGATTACCCATCTTTTTAATCCGTTCATGTAGAGCATACACTGTACAAGTCTGTATTTAAGTTATTACTATAGAAATGATAATGATTAGAACAAGCACATTAATATAATGAAAGTAGCACTGTTGTAGAAGATTAATTATCACCTACTGTCCAAGGAGATTCAAGAATTCAACAATGCTGTGGTACAGTCTTTATACATGATAACAGGCTTGTGATTAGAATGATAGATTTCCTATCACAAAAATGAATTGCCACACTCTAGCTAAGATGGACTACGTCACAAGATCATTTGTATCCAGCATGACATCCTGTATGTTGATGCATGCAATAAAAGACCTGTACATTGTAGCACACTGAATGTCAGAGTCAGACAGTACAGCATTGTACTCAGCACTGTGTTGGTGTATGGAGTGTTATCAGATAACAACTGTACGATTTATCATGAACTTTGTGCATTTATTGATAGGTCTCACGTTGCCTCGTATTGGTCAGTCATTAATCATCTCTTTGTCCTTCACAGGTCATAAAGGAATTTATACGCATCGGTGTCAGCGTCTACATTGCCGGCTGTGATGGTGTGACTTGTGTCAAATCACACACTACTGTAGATAAGCATAACACAGCTTTACATAATAACATTTGTATTTATTTTGTTATAGATTCTTAGCACTAATAAATAATTAAGAATAGATACAATCTGAATTGTTGTTTGGAGTTGATTTTTGAAACAGCATGCCTTTCTTTAAATAGGAGTATAACAATGTTGGTATTAATGAAATGCATGCTGTCACTTCAATCTGAAAGTATTTGGTGTTACAGATGATACTGTCAGGAGGATGGAGGCCCTGTGTTTCTTTGATGAGGTGGTGACCAGAGACCTGCTCTTCCTGTCTGTCCATGATGCCATCCTCTTTATCAAGCTGGAAACCTCCAGTAGGAATAGATCACACCCCATGGCAGATAAGGTAATAATTAGAGTAAAAAGGTTGTAAATAGAGAATGGGTTATTCAGGATGAGACAATGCTTAGAGTTGCAACATGCAGGAAGGCTGAAAGTTCATATATAATCATATATAAATGATGAGAGCTAGACATCACCTTAGCCCACCCGCCTGCTGATTGGCTCTGGATCCATCACGACACTGATCAGGATAAATGAATGAATGTTGAATATTTTGTCTATTAATTAGTGTCATAGAGTGTTTTATTATATTCTATTTCTAACTTTCCGCTGAAATAACACATTACGTCCAAGTACACATTATTTATAATTATTTTTGTTTTTTAAGTTATTGGGGTTTTGTTTAAACCCATTTAATTCGATGGATGAGTCAAACAGGCTAATATCTATAAAAACTCAAAATCTAATAGTTTTGAAAATGGTGGGTTGTGATTTTCACTGCTGCAGCTCCCCTGGCTAGGCTTCATGGACTCCACTTTGAGAACCACTGACTCGGACCATTTAGCAGATGTGATATTTCTGATATTTATCCTTAATAAGCACTGTAGGTCATTGTAGGGGTGAATGCTAGGAGTTTTCTGTGAAAAAAAAAAAATTATCCTGCACTTTTATACAGTGCTTTAGGAATGCTTATAACTATTATGTAGTTACTTTGGCATCTTGATACGTATTGGTTGCTAAACTTAAGCTGTGGTTGTATGAGTTAATAGTTGATTTATAAGATTGATTTTTTGACTATAAATCTAGATATCACAGATGCAGGACGACAAGGCACCACTACCATTCACTGAAGATGAAAACCAGATTGAGACCTATGACAACCAGCACCTGGTGAGCTTTTGTTCTTAATAACATATTACTGACTTTGACAAACTATTAATCAATGCCTCTCTTCTTCACCTCAGGCTATTCATGAACTCTCAATCTGAGTTTGAACAAATTACCTAGGTTGTTGGACTCGTTGACGAAGAAGATGCATACTTCCTACTGACTCAAGCTATCACCAAACATCAATAAGTATAGGTCCTTATACTAAACACTCATTTGCTTTGTAAGTTAATATTGTGACTAGTTTCACTGTGCATTACAATCTGTTTGAGCTGAAACAGCAACGGAAGCAAAACACAAAAAAGTCCAGACACATTCAAGTGTCTTAAGGAGGAATGGTTGCTGACAATACAATAGAGGATATCCACATAAACACTTGGCTTCCTCCCCTGTCATACCCTTCAGTGGTGAGGAACAGGACTGAGGACCTTAAATGAACCCAGGAGAAGTGACTGGACCATTTCTCTGTATATGTGTAATCACACAGTACAAAAAAAATTTAATAATGCAAGAATGGAATCAATTTTATAGCTACATAGAACTTTCAGTGATTAAAACCAAAGTTGAATTTGGTAATAAAGACTGAATGTCAATTGTCATGTTGTGTTGTCCTCAGTGCATTTTTGGTTGGTGTTTCAGAATGAAATGTCACAACTGTACTGTATACATTGTCACTGACATTCACAGTATTAAGGCTTTTGTAAAATCCTTGACATAATCACTTTAGATTAAACAAAGAATCATTGTGTGTTCATGCTGCATATTAGTTATATTTATTTTACACTGGTGTTTCGAGTATATGCCATAAAAGTAACCAGTGTGGCAGTGTTACAAGTAAGAAAAACATTTATTTAACTAAACTGCCCATTTATTAAAGTATAACTTTATAAAATAAAAATTAGAAAGCCTTTGAACTACTTTCTTTACATCACTGTTTTCTTTGGTTGACACACTTAGTTTTGGTCTCATATTGCCTCGTATTGGTAAGTTACTAAGGACTTGAACATAAGGCCCATGTATAAATCCTAGTTTATTTACATGAACAATAATTGTATGTATTAATATCCACATGAATTAAAGGATGCTTTAAAATATTTGTTGTGGCCATTATATCCTCTGTCTGACTCATAAAATCTAGTTTTTGATTATCCACAGAATTAGCATAGTAGTTTTTAAACATGTGTGCAACAAGGACAAAACTCTGCTACAATAAAGCTCTTGTGACGTTCTTCTGTTAGTTACTCTGAAGGTCTCCTGTGAAAACTGAAAGTCGCTAAAAGCATTAATCACACAAGCAAACATACATGAGCTATCGTTTGCTCTCTCTCTCTCTCTCTCTCTCTCTCTCTCTCTCTCTCTCTCTCTCTCTCTCTCTCTCTCTCTCTCTCTCTCACACACAAACATACATACTTTAAAGTTAGACCAGGTATACTTTTAAATACACCAGGCCCAACTTCACTGCCTGACTCTTGTTGTAAGGTAAGCCACAGTTAGTGTAATATTGAATCGTTGCAGATGAACATAGCAATGGCTATTGTAGAGCTACTTGCAGAACATTTAAAACTATTTAAAGCTGTTTCAGATTTAAAGAACTACTCCCTAATCCTACAGTTTGGTCGAGTAGAATTTTACATATAGATTCACCTTTTCTAAGATTATTAAAGCAGTAATGCAGTTATTTCATAAAGTGTTGAGAGCTAGACATGTGAACTATTAGGATGTGTCTCTACATACTGATTACATATTCAATATTATTATTACTATAATTATTGAATAGACTAAGCTCTATACTAAACTAAGGATGCTGTATAACTGAATACGCAAATGATTGGTGGAACGCTAAACTTTATCTGATCATCTCCAGCGACTAGATAAAAATTATGGCTCTGTCATTATAGTCAGTTGTTTATAGCCTGTTGTAAAATGTTATCTTCTGTAGCCAATTAAAATCAGTTACATCTTATTACAGTTAAATATTTATAGTTGGGGTACTGTGTATTGTGTGTTTATGAATATCTTATAAAATGTTATTATTGTAGGTTTCATACATTTAAATCATTCAATTTTTAAATTTATTACTCATAATTTAGTAAAATAAAATAAAATGGTACTTATGTGCAGATTGTGGATTAAGTCATTAAACTTTGTATTCACTAATTGGACTGAATAGTTAACATTTTGTAGAACATTTTGAGAACAGGTACAAATTTTTAATCTGATTAAATGTTATGCTGTAGTTTAAATGTTGGCATATTATTGTTATATTTAAAATTTTGCAAAAGTATAAGTATTAGTATTAAGTACTCCAACTGTCATATTTGTCACAAAAGTATTTAATTTTTAGGGCTGGGCCCTGCAGCTACAATCTTTTACAATCAAGACCTTGTATACTTATTAATGATGGAAAATATTGCCAAATGGAAAATGGGTGACTTTTGAGCCTTGCCGCTATGCAGTATTTTACAATACCGTTTTATAACCGTGCTGAAATGACGTCACATCCACCTCCATCTCCAGTCTACTGATATGGGAGCTGTCAGTTTGATCCCACTGGCCGCTGAGAACAAAGCAATGGAAATACATATGGTAGTAGAAAAATACTTTAAAGCATGCAAACCTGGATTCCACCTACTTTAATGCAGAGATACATTCAAATAGAAAATGGTAGTAAATAAATAACATGGGCATTGCTGACGTATATTGCTCTGCATGGAAGTAAATAGAAGGGGCTACCCCAGGGAAATCACTGCCTGTAATGCAGTTGTTCTCTATCTCTTGCATTAAATCATATCACAGAGATTAGGAATTTCTCTCTCATTTTCCTTTGTCGAGTGGCATATTTATCATCCAGTTATGAGTACATATTATCAGTTGTGGGTAAGAACTGAAGAGCTGAATAGAGACAATTATTGTAAGTCTAAAAGAGAGCTCTGGTGCTCTCAGAAAGTGGGTTCCACTTAGTATCATAATGAACTTTTACCAAATTGAAGGGCTGAGCCCATTGCTATGGTTCGGTATGTGGCCATGTATATTTCCTGGGATGTTTTGAAAAATGGCAGCGCTCTAACCAGAAAAACACTGTTTATATGGTTCAGAGGTTTTGAAAACTGAAACAATGAAGAAAAAAAGGCTGTGGGCCTGAGGACTGGATTTAAAAGCTCTGCTAGCAGGTAAAATGAATAAACAGCAATATTACAGGATTATACTTTCATTACGCACCCACAACAATCATTATTCTTGCCATACCTGCTCTGTACCAGCCATAGATTGATCCAATGAGTGGATATATTGTGAGTTGTGTCTTAAAAAAAGACAGCAAGTGTACCACCTGCTATCAGAGGCTTTATCTGGAAGAGCAATGGTCAAAGAGATAGAAAGATAAACAAAGACCAGTTGTTAATAATTATAGACACTGGAACAGATTTATGGATGTGATTGTTTAGAAAGATCTCAGATAAACCCAGATTTTTCTTGCAGGATGGAGCTGTAACGAAGAGGAATGAGCACTGGATACCAGAGACGATAATATAGAAGTAGGATTTCAAAGCATTTCAGGTACACTCATAGGAAGGGTTCTTCAAGGGTTTTAAGGGCTGCAGTGAATAATCAAGCTTTTCTCAGCTTTTTTTTTTTTTTAAAAAAAGGTCCTGCTTGGAACCTTTTTTGATACGTACGCTCTGTTCTACATACAGAGTTTAAGGGGTTCTCCAGAGGGACAACTTAAGGGTTCTACAGTTTGTAAGTGTGAAGCTTCAGAATATTTTAGGTTGGCTTTATGCTTCACCATTTGGAGATCCGAGAGTTATCCTTTTATGATCCTAATATTTTATGTAGTTGACTTAATAGTTGCAACTATTTATAAACAATAGTTACAAAACTGCATGTATTGTTCTGTGCTGGACAGTTTGTACTGTACGTCGGTTGCTCTGTCTTTCTTTGTGGTTGATGTGGTCAAAGGAACACACTTTTTGCAGAAGCACTTGCTTTATGCTTTCTGAACTAGGACTTGCTATGAGATAACAGACATAATACATAATACACATAATGTAGTTAAAACAACCCTATGACAAGGCTGCACCTTTGTTGTCCTGGCTGTTTATCAAAGGACTCTGGGATTAAAGGGAAATCAACTGAGGCTGATGGTTAACAGAAGTGCTTTTGAATGTCCTGTTCTTCTAAAGGTGATGTGAGGACAGACCCTGTCTATCCTAATTATCAAGCAGGATCAGGAAACAAACCAAATGCAAAATTACATGTTCTATTTATTTTAGAAGCATAAAGAGGATCAAGCCAAAATCAAGCTCCCAGACTGTGGTTCAGAAAACCACAATAGATTATGAAATCTTGAGGAAAGATAGTTTTGTTTTGTGTACTCATGCTGAGTTAAGTAAAATTAAAAATGCTGATATGGAGACGAACAGATAACAGTACAGAGGTTCTTCTATAACTGTGTGGTCCAATAATAAAAATCCCTCTCCTGATACAGAATTAAAGTGGGATTCAATTCCCAAAACTTTTGAGAGACACACAATGGCGCAGTACGTGGTGTCCAGACCACTTTACACAGAGGATGCCTTTAGAGATGATTATGAGAAAGTCTGCCGGCAACACAAGACCATGCTGGACCATGTTAAACAATACTTCACGTAAGCCTTTTATTTTCTATCACACTGAGAGATTATCAAAGTGCTTTTGAAATAGATGAATATTGGTCTTAAATAATATTCATATAAGACTTTAACCACTATGTGATATTCTTTTCTTTTTTTTTTATTGGACTTAAAATTTACAGTACAATATGTGTTTCACAGAACAAAGTTGAGACTGATGGTACAATTTTTATACCCTTTGTATGTATGTGTGTGTTTCTGTGTTTGTGTGTGGTGATACAGTTGCAATTCAAACCGTGCAAAAAATGCAGCCTTGTCTTTGCTGCCCATCATTGGATGGATGAAAATGTACAATGCTAGGGAATGGATACTGGGTGATATTGTATCTGGAGTCAGCACTGGACTCGTGGCTGTACTACAAGGTAAAACAATCTACAATTTAACTTCATCATAAAACAAAAAATCCCTCAGATATTGTGTTCTACAACTAGTTGCTTACTGTCTATTGTATCAGTTCCTGCATTATACATTATACAACATTATAATATGGGATTAAAAAATGGTAAGTGGAATGCAAAATAAGGTTTTTTTTTTTTTAGAGAAACCATAACAAAAGTCATCAAGTTTGATTCTTAACATAATCATAAATAAATATTTGAAATATTCTTACTTAATTAAATAATGAATGATTTGTTTACAGTGTCTGTTATATCTCTTTGCGCATTCAACACAGCAATCAGTCAAAGATCGGGGATGCTGATAGATATGAAACAGTGATACATATAATAAAGTACACTTAAAATTATTGTTTCGTCTTTTCTTAGGACTGGCATATAGCTTACTAGCATCTCTTCCTGCCTGGTATGGATTATATGCTGCTTTTTTCCCTGTGATCATCTACTTTTTCTTTGGCACTTCTCGACACATTTCTGTGGGTGAGTTACCAGTTTTTAAAAGCAGTCTAAATGTGGTAAAGATACAGTATGTATGGCCTAAAGTGAATAATTCAGAACAGGAGGAATGTGGGACGGTCCCATTACAGGGTGTTACATTTAGATCAAAGTGTGTTGCTGTGCTAGCTATAAATGTACAAACAAACCTGAAGATAACCTTTATTGTCTAATATATAAACAACATAATGCATGCGCAGCCTTTAACTTATGTAACTTGAAGTGTGGCCATAAAATACAAAGAGATATGTTACACATATCAAGAATGAGAGACTATTAAAGTAAAATAAATAAATAAATAAAAATGTCCAGTAACAGTTGCCATATTTTAAAGATGATAGATTTTTTTTTTCTGGAATTACAATTTCAGACACTGTTTTAAAAAATGGGGGAAAAAGAGATGCTGTAAGAAGACTGAGAAATAATGCATATAATTGTAGATTAAACCAAAATCTAGATAACCATAGCAAAATTGGATTTTCATGTAATTCATAAAATATGAAGGCTTTATGAAAGGCAAGAACTCAATGCTTTTATCTTCCTTGTTAATGGTAGCACTTTATTTTACAGTAGAGTACCTACCTAGTACATAATATAATAGTGCAAATATGTAGAAATTACAGGTAATGTCAGCTACATGCTTTGTATGTTGGATATACAAATTGGTGCACAGTAATGCATTGGAAACGAATAGGTTTGTACAGCAATATTTCATACTACAATACAAAAATTATGCAGAATGCAATGGTTAAATACACAGATACAAATAAAACTTGGAAATTAAAGTATATAGTTATATGACACTATTTGATGCCAAATCCATATTTAGACTTTATCACTAACAAATTACATGTCTGTATCAAAAACAACTTCAGGAGAGTGTTGAATAATTATATGATGTTACAAGCGTCATTACACTTTTATTATTGATCTACTTTTTATCAAATTAGTTTAATACTGACCAATTTGTTAGTACTGACCATCGGTATGTTCTTTTGTGGCATTGAGGAGTTTTCCCATTAGTTATTATGCTTGACAAAAAAACAAACAAACAAACAAAAAAAAAAACAAAAAAACACAGCTTTTCATGAAAATGAAAACTTTCTGCCCATGGAGGAAAACTTGCTTATTGTTAGAAAATTTCAACATATCAATTATAGGTTTTTCCTTGTTAAAACAACACATTTAAAAAAAATTCCCTGTGAATGAGCTATTATTATAGAAATGGCAACATGCATTATACCTGTGATATATAACTGTGAGTTGCCTTGCAGTCAGCACTACTGTCAGGGTTATAGAAAATTCACCAACACCTTCAGATTAGAGAATTCAGCAGTGCTGTGGTATTTACTTATTTAAAATAAGGTGCTACCATGTTAACCTAGTTCCTTATTTATTATTATTTCTTAAAATTCCTTAGATTTTATATAGTGCTTTTCTAGGCACTCAGAGCACTTTACATAGTATGGGGGGAAATCTTCTCAAAGCACCACCAGTGTGTAGCATCCACCTGGATGATGCGACGCCAGCCATAGTGCGCCAGAACGCCCACCACACACCACACACCAGCTATTGGTTGAGAGAAGAAGAGAGTGATGTAACCAATTCAGGGATGGCGATTATTAGGGGGCCATGATAGATAAAGGCCAGTGGGGGAATTTTGCCAGGACACCGGGGTTATACCCCTACTCTTTACGAGGATTTTTAATGAAAACAGAGAGTCAGGACCTCGGTTTAACATCTCACCTGAAAGACAGTGCTGCTTTTACAGTATAGTCACTACACTGGGGCATTAGGCCCCACACAGACCACAGGGTGAGCACCACCTGCCGGCCTCCCTAATACCACTTCCAACAACAAGCTTAGTTTTCCCCAGGGGGTCCACCATCCAGGTACTAACCTGGCTCAACTCTGCTTAGCTTCAGTGGGAAACCAAGTGAGAGCTGTAGGGTGATACAGCTCTGCCTAGTCATGTTAAATAACCAGGTGATGATATTGTGTTGTGTTTTACTAGTAGTGATAATTACAGAATTATCTGTTCCCTTCAATTGCATGTTTCCACTTCAGGAGCATTCCCAGTTCTGAGTCTCATGGTAGGGTCTGTAGTGACCAGGCTGGTACCTGATGAGGGTCCTGTGGCCAACATCACAGGCTTTGAAGGGCTTACGTTTGACCAGCAAAGAGCTATGGTGTCTGCCTCACTTACCTTCCTCATTGGTATTTTCCAGGTATTGTTGTATCCTCTCATAATCTTCAGCTGTTGCTGTGTTACTTCTATATAGCAGAAGGTGACTGACATAAGCTGTCATATACACAGTATCCAGAACTGATAACTGAAAGTTAGAAAAATGTATTGGTCACACTAAACTTCAGAGACTTTTGTAGCTTTTATTTATTTATTTATCTTATTTATTTATTTATTTATTTAACAAAGAATAGTGGTCAGCCTAATGTGATAACTCTTCTGCTCTCAGCTTGCCATGGGGTTGCTGCAGGTGGGCTTCATAGTCATTTATCTGTCTGATACTCTTGTATCCGGGTTCACTACTGCTGCTGCAGTTCACATCCTGGTGTCACAGCTCAAATTTATTTTTGGGCTGAAGGTACCAGGCTTCAGTGGCCCACTTGCCATTATAACAGTAAGTTCAACGGGTTTTGAGCTACTTTTCCATACTGTATAGGTGTACTTGTTACAATTAAATTTAAGGGACTGCACATGTCACAACATGTCATAGACAACTTATCTTGGTTCACTAGTACAACATACTGTCACACAATACTTGTGTGCATTTGTGATCATATGGTCACTCCATTCATACTTCGTTGTTTTAATTCTAGATCCTAGAGAAGACCTTTGGGCAGATCACATCCACAAACATCCATGATTTGGTGACGTCCATTGTGGTGATGGTTGCTGTGTTCATTGTGAAAGAGCTCAATGATAGATTTAAGAAAAAGCTTCCGGTGCCCATCCCAATAGAAGTCATCATGGTAAGTATATCTGGTGAAACAGTACACATAAAAGAAAGCATTGGTGTGGTCACTTTTATTAGTTTATGAATTAATCACTGTTATTGATTTATGAATGCAACTAATGACTGTTTTTATTGATTGATTAATCTGACAAATATGACCTTTTGCCTTTTGCAAATTTACCTGCAGTAGCAAGTGTTTTATTACCATCTTGCACAAAGCTCTATAAATCATATGTACAGAAAGATAAATGTTCCAGCCTAGTTATCCTTTCACCAATTTAAGAGATTTAAATGGCACAGAACTGGCACGGAGTTGAACCAACTGGTCTGCCATTGCTAGACTTTGGGATTTTCTATTTGTGAGACACAAAACAACAGAAGAAGAACGTTCTCCGTCAAAGATGCTCAACCTATTTTTTTTATGTGCATCTGTTAAAATTGAGAAATGTCACAATGTAGCCAGGGTTTAAAATAAAGAGGGGCTCAAGCAAAAACAGAGCTCTCTCAAACTCTCTTTGGTTTATGTGAATGGCAAGCAGAGCTTAGATCAGGAACTATAATTTAAAGAAAATGTAAAGCATAGCATACAGATGGCAGAACTACCAATGGAACTGAAAACATAAGGTCTGCCCATCCTACTATACATAGTTAAGCCAAGTGGATGGAAACACAAACGTTTTAATCGCATTTCCATGTTATCAGTGTTAATCAACACACAAAATAAACAGTACTCCAACCACATTCACTGCACTCATGAAAGAAAATCCCAGTTTAATCTCTGAATATGACCTTCAAAATAAAAGACTGTTCTGATAAAATTGGTCTTTCTGAAAAGCATCATCCAAATGGAATTCCAAAATTCAACCAGCAAAACCTTTTTAATTAGCACTCAAGGTGTTTCTAAGATAAGATGGCAATGCTGCTGTATCATGCAAGATTGGCTTTTTTGTTAACTATCTTTATCATATACCACTTTTCTGCTTTACCACTAGTGTAACTGTTCCATTTTTTCCAATGTTTTCACGCTCTCAAAGCGTGAAAACACGTTGTGTTGTTATGTAGCAACACAACATTACTAATTAGTTAAGAGATTGTTGCAGTTGTAATTGAATTTTCATTCGCATTTACGATTTCCCTGAGGGTGAGTATTAACTCAACAATTTTTCTGTCTATGCAGACTATCATAGCATGTGGAGTATCCTATGCATTCAATTTCCAAGCAAATTATGGAGTGGACGTTGTAGGAAAAATACCAGACGGGTAAGCAACAAAATCATGTATTATTTTATATTTAATGTAGAAGATTGACCATAGAAAAGTATAAGTATGACCATAACATATTTTCTCCTCCCACTAGATTTGAGGCACCTCTTGCTCCTAACATTCAGATCTTTCAGGAAACGGCAGTAGATGCTTTTCCTATGTGTATAGTGGGTTTTGCTGTGGCCTTTGCTGTGGCTAAAGTCTATGCTGTCAAACATGATTATGTTATCGATGGAAACCAGGTGTGCTTCACTGTCATGCAACTTTAAAGAAATTGGGACAACAAATAATGCTGCAGGGATAGTAAATCTCCAGGTTATTTGATTGTCATACAAAACTTATGTATCTACAGGAGCTCATAGCTTTTGGTGCAAGTAACATCTTTGGTGGAGCGTTCAAATCACTGGTAGCCAGCACAGCTCTCTCCAGGAGTGCAGTACAAGAGAGCACAGGAGGGAAAACACAGGTACTGTTCTTCATAAAACACACGCCATGTTCTATCAATTAAGCATTTATCAGTATTTTGTATGTAGTATGCATGTGTCTGTATTGCATTATCATTTAAACAGGAAGATATATTTTACAAATCATTACATTTCAAAACACATGTAAGATGAAGAAACATAATTAACAGCAAATTTACAAATCCAATACCATTACAACGGAATACTTTCCCAAGTAAAAATCAAAATAAGTAAACAAAAATACTGCCCTCTAGGGTTGAGGTGGCGGTACATACAATTCTACAGTGAAGGACTACAGTGAAACTCACAGGAAAGGCATGTCATTACAGGAATAAATAATCTACGTTTAAGGGGTTAAGGGTGGAAAATTATATTGTCATATACAGCCTATAAAAAGAGTAACCTACAATAAGGTGCCTTTAAAAAGTCTTATTTTACCTTCATCAGATGATCTGTTAAACCATTTTTATTTGTGCCATATTGTGCAGTGACGCCAGCAGCCTACAATTAAAATAAAAAATTTGGCCTCTATTCTACTGAAACATAACCAGACTGTTGTCATTTTCTAGGTTGCTGGTCTTCTCTCCGCCATCATTGTCCTGATAGTAACTCTGGCCATAGGGTTCTTGCTTGAGCCACTGCCAAAGGTAACCTTCAGGTTTAATGTGCAGTTCTTAATTTGCAGTGTTTAATCTGCATCCACTGAATTTGCCCTTACAGTATGCATAATCAGTATCATGAAACACACATATGATCTGAGTGTTAGTTAATGTCTCAGTGTGGCACGATCCATAGGTGTGTTGTATGATGTGTGTTTTGTAGTCAGTGCTGGGTGCAGTGGTAATAGTGAATCTGAAAGGGATGCTGATGCAGGTGCGTGAAGTCCCTTACCTCTGGAGGAAGGATCGGCCTGACTGCGTAAGAGACCTCCATGTTTTCTTCCTTCCATCAGCAAGTGAAAGTTCCTGATAAATACATTATATTAGCCATCTATCAGATAATCAGAATACAGCAGAATTAGAATCTGAATAAGGAGAGTAACAAATAGCATTCCTGTTACTATGTGAAAACATGATGTTTAACATTCACAGACAAAAAAGCAACAACATAGAAACGTTTCTGCTACTCCTACTACTAAAATAAAAAAAAAAGTATGCATTTTGTTAGACAGTTAACTAATATTAGTGCAATTGACAGGATTTGTGAGAGAATTTAAATCAAAGTGTGTAATCTTCAAAATTAATGCTAGATGGCTAACATAAGCTAAAATGATAAGATATTTCAGAAAAGGGGGTGCAATTATAAAATTATACCTACTCAGCTGTGCCACTCAAAGATCCGTCCACCAGCATGTGGTCTGAAGTGAGATCCTTCACAGAAAACTTGACTAAAAGTTCCTAAATGTGTAACATTCAGAAAAGTGTTATCTGGGTAGTAATGGTAAATAACAGCACTAATTTATTTAAATCACTGAGAGAATTGTTGGTGAATAATTAATTGTACTGCATTTTATAATATATAATATACTGAAAGGACTCATGTAATGGCTTTTGTAATTGTGTGCCCATTATTTCCCTCCATTCAGATTGTTTGGATTGTGACCTGTGTGGCCTCTATATTGCTGGGACTGGATATTGGCCTTGCTGTGGGACTCGGAGCAGAGATGATTACTGTTGTCTTCAGGACTCAGTTGTGAGTGTGACTAAATGCAGTTGTTTGACAACAAGGGCATGAAAACCTACAACAAACCAAATATTTATAAAGGATACATTTTCAGGACCCTTTAGTTACTCACAGGGTAACAATATATGTCCTCTATTTTCCAGCCCACACTGCTGTGTCCTGGCAAACATCTCTGGCACTGACATTTACAGAAACCGCAAGGACTATGTCAGTGTAAGTCACTTATAATTACATATTCCCCCCACACAGATTACAGTGCAGAAATATTCCACAGTCCCTGCCTAAAAGCCAATAAAAAGAGTAAACCTAAATCTGACATGGTCTACTGTAGCTCAATAGGTGTGTCTGCACAAAACAATGATTTATAGTTTGCAAACTAAAAATATTAAGAAACAGCCAGATGTTTATTCTCTTCATGACATTTAGATACCAATTTCTACTAACCTATGTGTTAATGCACAAACTGAAACTGCTCACCATGTAACATATGGCCCTTAAAAAATATTTCTTATTTTTAACCTTACACAGATATATGAACCAGAGGGAGTGAAGATTTTCAGAATTCCTTCACCAATATTCTTTGCAAATATTGATTTCTTCAGAGGCAAACTGCTTGATGCTGTAAGTATTTATAAAATTGTAAGCTTGACTGTACTCATCTTAATTTTTTTCAGCAAAAAGGACCTGCCCAAACTTTGCCCTGCTCAGTGTATTACACAATAGACTCAGAAAAAAAAAACAGTTTACAGTATTGTCCTGTTATGGTAATTAAGACCCACACCTACCTATAGTGCCTCAATTCATATAATGATTTACTTTTTGTAGTGGATGTTGCCAATTATATGACAACTGTTCCATGCGATTCCACAAACTATAAAATATTTTCCATTTATCCATTCTTTTTTAAATGTTTGTTTAGTTGTATGTAGTCCTTCTTGCACGTTCGCAGCTAGTTCAAAACTGTAGCTCACCTTCTGTCAGAGGCAAAAAGAGGGAACGCATTACACCCCAGTATTAGCTTCAATTCAATTCCATTCTTTTGTATAGTGCCTTTAACAACATTTTGTTAAAGCAGATACAACAAAACAATATTTTCATAAAGCAAATAAATCTGGATTTAGATTTAGATTCCTAATAAGCAAGTCACAGGCAACAGTGGCAAGGGGAAAACTTCCTGAGACAATATGAGGAAGAAATCTTCAGAAGAACCAAAAGGGAAGCTATACATATAGTTGAATAGAGAAAAGCCAAACAGTATTAAATATGTTGTGAGGCTTACAAGTCACTTAGGATTAAGTAAATTTTTTAAGTTTATGTATAAGCATATACAATATACAGTGGGTATAGAAAAGAATCACCCCCCTTTAAAATCATCACATTTTGTTGCTTTAAAGCCTGAAATGAAGACAGACACAGTTTTTGTTTTATCCAGCTGTATTTACTCAGTGCAACTTATAACATCCAAATGAAAGATATAAATAAAAAAACAGAATCACTGAGTTGGAAAAAGGATCACCCCCCTCCTAAAAATGATTTGGTGTAGCTAATCACCTTCTCACACAAAGCCATTTGACTTTCAACTGTGATCAACTGTAGTCATTTTGATTAGCTCAGCATGAAAAGAGCTTTCCTGGAGCATTCTGTAGTGCAACTGAAGCAAACAATCAACTATGGGTGGCAAGGCACTGTCAAAAGATCTCCAGGATAAAGTTGTGGACAGGCACAAGTCAGGAGATGGATACAAAAAAAATTCAAAGGCTTTATCAACGCCTAGAAGCACAGTGAAGTCTATTATTATGAAGTGGAAGGTATTTGGTACAACACAGACCCTCCCTGAATCAGGACGTCGCTCCAAACTGGACGAAAGAGCCAGGAGGAAACTGGTCAGAGAGGCCAAGAGGCCTACAGCAACTCTGAAGCAGTTGCAGGAATTTATGACAAAGAGTGGTCATTGTGTGCATGTGACAACAATATCACAAATTCTCCACAAATGTGGCTTGTATGAGAGGGTTGCAAGAAAAAAGCCACTCCTCAAGAAAGGCCACATGAACGCACTTTAAAGATTCTGAGGCCACATGGGAAAAGGTGTTATAGTCAGATGAGACTAAAATTTAATTATCTGGCCTCAACACCAAACGATATATCTGGCGGAAATCCAATACAGCTCACCATCCAAATAACACCATTCCTATAGTAAAGCATGGAGGTGGTAATATCCTGTTATGGGGGTGTTTCTCTGCAGCAGGGACTGGAGCACTTATCAGGATAGAAGGAAAATGGATGGGGCAAAATACCGTCAAATTCTTGAGGAAAATCTGTTGCCCTCTGCCAGGAAGTTGTCAGTGGGAAGCAGGTTTACCTTCCAATATGACAATGAGCCAAAGCACACAGCAAAACTGACCACACAGTGGTTGAAGGAGAAAAAGGTGAATGTCCTTGCATGGCTTAGTCAGAACCCAGACCTAAACCCCATTGAAATCTGTGGAATGACTTGAAGACTGTAGTCCATATATATATATATATATATATATATATATATATATATATATATATATATATATATATATATATATATATATATATATATATATATATTTCCTGACATGTTGGTGTTATATCTTTCACTTGGATGATATAAGTTGCACTGAGTAAATACAGCTGGATAAAACAAAAACTGTGTCTGTCTTCATTTCAGGCTGAAAAGCAACAAAATGTGATTATTCAAAAGGGGGTGATTCTTTTCTATATCCACCATATGTTTATTTTTTTTAATACACTAAATGAATAGACCTCGTCCTTCATTGCAGATATGTATTACACACACACACTGTTAGACCATTTAAATCATCCACCATCTAGACCATTAAAGTCCTCCTATCAGTTACTCCTGACTGTTCCTTGACCCTGGCTATAACTGAAAGATCTTTGTTTTCCTTTTGCTGTGCCAAGGCATACCGAGGCATACTTTTATGACATAGCTTTTGGGACAGGTTAAATACATTTGACAAGTGAGCAGTTCATTAACATGAATGTGTGGTGCTGCACAATGCATTTACAGCATTCATCATTAGTACTTACCTAGTCAGGATCTCAGTAGTTTAAATTAGGCTTCCAGTTTGTTTACATTTTGGGAGCAAATACACTCATTAGAAAACATTTCTGTCAGGTACAAACAAAAAATAATAACAGTGTGAGTGAGATTTAAAAACCTTGAGTACCTGTAAAAAAAAAAAAACAATCCCTGTACCTAAGTTTGAGGAACTGCTACAGCCAGAATTCACACGCAATGCTGACCCTGCTGCCATTTATCTCTGGGTTGTTATTGTTGTTGTTGTTGTTGTTGTTGTTGTTTTAAGTGTTTCTGGGGGTATAGTTGTAGAGTTCATATTTAATTTTAAAAAACAAACAAAAAAAAACAAACAAACTTGGATTTAAACCTGAGTATAGAGACTGATATTTGGAGCAGTAAACAGATACAGACACAGATAGTGTTACTGCGTTACACCCCTAATTTGTATTTTTGTACACCTGTATGTCTGGATGCTATTGTCTAAAGCAGAGGGAAGTTCTTTGGTCAACACATGTTGTTTTAAATGTACTTAATTAATTTTTCCTCTGTTACAGGTGGGCTTCAATCCCTTGAGAGTGCTGAGAAAGAGAAATAAAGCCCTGAGAAAAATTAAGAAGCTAATTAAGAAAGGGGAACTAACAGTCACAAGTGTAAGTCCAACTCATAGTGAGGTAGCAGCATGGTCTGGCCCTCTGTGCTTGAACTTTGAATCTAGAGACAGATGGTTATTAGACATGTAATCCTTTTTCAGTTTTATTATCTATATTCAGAAGTTTGGAGTCTGTACATTTGGATAATAGTAGGCTCTAACGTCCACCCTGTGGAATGTTAGCAATTACAGATTGCTACAGTTTTAAACTTTCAGTGATGAGAAGATCATTACTTTATCCACAGAAGGGACTACAGGCCACGTGCTCTTTGCCTATTGAAGAGTCAGAAGATGAGAGCAATATGGAGGACTTAGATCAGCCAATAGACTTCTCAGACCTTCCTGTTCAAGTGAACTGGAGAGCAGCGCTTCCTGCCAACATCTCTGTTCCTCAAGTCGACATCCACAGTCTTGTCCTTGACTTCTCTGCTGTCTCCTTCCTTGACATCTCAGCACTCAAAGGCCTTAAAACGGTATGGCAATTGCAACCTAATCTGACTATTGTATTAGCATAGAATTGAATATCGTTTTTATGTAGACAGCAAAAAGTCCAACATCGACTTGTCTGAGACTGTGGTGTTTTTTAATAAATATTTTACAGTATGTTTGGCATGCATAAAGGATTTTCTTAACTAGAAATGTGATAACACTGTGCCATAAAAATTTCCAGGCTTTAAAAGAGTTTATCCGCATTGACGTTGAGATCTACATTGTGGCCTGTGATCGTAAGTTTAAATCTTACTTTATTAGGGCATATAACCAGCCACAATTATGTTGCTATTGCAATAAAACTTATATTATCTACCAATAACCTTTGAAATGCTATTCCCAGCCTACATCATTGAGAAACTCAAGAGCTGCAAATTCTTTGATGATGAGATTACAACATCCATCTTCTTTCTGACCCTTCATGATGCAATGCTGCACATATTTAATCTCCATCCGCCCCTCAGCATTAGTGAAAAGGTGAGGAGACTTCAGAAAGATAACGTTTTTCTGCCTCTGCCATGTCCCATGTTTAGCTATTCAATTCATTCTGTTTAACCCATTAATGTGCCCATATAGGTATATATCAACACTCATGACAAGCTAAATAATGCAATTAACAACTTGCGCAACAGAGAAAAAACAGTGAGTGAACCCACCATTTTTTTTGCAGCTTTTGTACTACCCTTTTTACTACACCCTAATGACAGTTTATATGTTTATACAGTAAAGAAAAAAATCTGTCTTTCTTTGCAGGTCAAGGAACCAGAGACCAGGTTCTAATGCACACCATCTCAATTGCTCTCATGTATGCTGAGGAAACCAAGACAGAATAGACTGTTAGATGCTTTGAATCTTGTGAAATGTTAATGTAATTTATAAATGGAAAACCTGTTCTGTATAGTTTAAATGTTTGGCACAAATTTGTACTGTATAATGTTTTTTTTAATCTTATTTACAGAAACAATTATGCATTTAGAGGCACATAACTATGTGATCAGTCTTGTATCTAGATTACTAGAGAAATATGAATACATACAATAACATTGCCACTTTTGTATATGCAAAATATTTTTATATATAAAATGTAGTATAGTACTATATTATGTCACATGTATGCACAGCATTACTATTTAAAAATAAAATGACTGCCAATATTTCTCAATTGTTTCCCCTTTTTGGTCTTTATTATTATGCTATTATATGTCATTATAGAGAGTCAAAAATGATACAGTGCAGCATTGTTCCTCTTTAGCCTCTTAGCCATTATTCATAAAGAGGCGAAAATTACAAAAGTATCTCTCATGTTATTGCTACACTAAAGAAAATTGCAGGAGAAATGAGTGGGATAAACATGTCTGCTCTTCTATTAAAGTGGTGGAAGATGGGGAATAAAGAAAAATATCTGCTTATACTCTATGCAGCTATCTACTTAACAGTTTGCGACTACGGTCAGAGCTACAGGTATCCCGTCCTCCGAAGTTGCCTCCTATCATCTCCTATAATCTCTTGAGCTGCGGTGAGCCATATTGTGATCTTCACCACTGATATGGCAAATTTGGCTGGGTTCTGCTAACATGCAGACAGAGGCTGGAACATACAAGACCCCTAATATCTCCACAGAGTTCTCTCTTGGCTCAGTCCCACAGCAGCCCTAGTCTCCTGACTAGCAGGTCTAACATGGGTGAGTGGGTGCCCCTCGCTATTATGCTTTCAGTTTTAGCCGGATCACTAATGCACAACATGCCCTCATTCTCCCCACCAGATAGGGTAAATGGTCTGCATTTATATAGCTCCTTTTAACCTTAGGGGTTCTACAAAGTGCTTTACACTGTTTCTCATTCACCCCTGCGCTCAGACACATGCAAGGCGCTAGCCTGCCATCAGGAGCAACTTGGGGTTCAGTGTCTTGCCTAAGGACACGTCGGCATGTGGAGGGGGGCCAGAACCACCAACCCTGCGATTAGTGGACAACCCACTCTACCACCTGAGCCACAGTCTTTCCTTGGCATCTCTGATTAGACTTTTCCATGTGCTGCAATGTGCTGCTGCTAGCACGTTAAACCGCTGCTTATAGCTAGCTTAATATGTTAGCTGGATTGCTAATACAACACCACAGCTTTCCTCCCTGCTTTCTGAAGACTACTGGGCCAGCAACTACGTACTGCTAGCATGTTTGAGTGGTTTTTCATAACTTGTGCTTCTCTTGGATAGCTTCATTTTGGTCCCAATGGAAATCGAAGACCGACGTAGGCATACTGTACTTCCTTGTTTCAGTCAGTGATTCACAGGACAGTGATTTCAGTCTGGTTATTTAAATGCTTTCTCCTTTCTCATGTTAAGGTTATCACATGTTATTCATGCCATGCAATCACAGGATTAGTTCATCTCAGTAAGTCTGTGTTATGCATATTTCAATCACGGCAGAACACAGATGCTTTTCGAGGTTCGCCTGCCAAGAACAGGCATTCTCAATCAACGCTACCTTCAGCTTCTCTCTACTTCCACAAGCATTCTTGAGATGTAGGCAGGTGGCCCTGTCATCTCTGATGGCCAAAGGCATCAGGATACTGCCATAAATACTGCTGAATTCTGGCTCCTATCCAGTGTTTGTAGAATCACAATTACATACATGTTGGCTGTCAAGTATAAATGCTTTAGTCACAGACTTTTCAGGTAGAATGTTTGTCTGTGATGTTCACCCAGCTGCAATGTGTGTGAAACTGATGGTTGTTTTTCATTTTTCCACAATTACTTAATATTGTTTGCTGAAGTCACATGAAGTATACAGGAAGTATAGTATAGCAAGGGCTTAATGATGTCATCTGGTCGCATGCAGACAGCATGAAAATATCTTGATGGTGGGACAATATTTTACACTATTTTTAGATGTAAACACAGATATACACATTTTACAAAGCCGGTGAACTGGTTATTTAAATGCTTTCCACTTTCTCATGTTAAGGTTATCACATGTTATTCATTCCGTGCAATCACAGGATTGGTTCATCTCAGTAAGTCAAGGGTAAGTGAATGGTATAAAAAGATATGTGTTCAGGGATACTGATCCATTACAATTGTGAAAAACATCAATCAGGAATAGAAGAAAAACAACACTAAGCAGTTTTTGTTAGGTGTGTCATACGAATAATGGGATTTCTCAGATTATCATGCTATGATGGTTTTCCAAACAACACCTGGCTTGAGGATGGTCTGAAGAAAAATAAGTAGGAGGGCATCATGGTAACATAGTGAGTACTGACTATATGAAGTTTCACATGATCTTGTGTGTTCCATTCCTCCCAAAAATATCATGTCAGTTCATGACTTGGATATGATAAATTGCCTTATTTGTGATTGTGTTTTGTTGGTGCCCTGTGATAGACTATTGGTCCATCCTGCATGTAGATGGACATAGCACTACATAGTTTGGTCTTTTGCCTGCTATAAGATAATGGTTGATGATGATTAATGGTCAATGCAAAATAATATGTTAAAGCAGTGAAAGCACTGAACTCTGCACTGCTGTGGATTGTAAAAAGCATTTCTTATGTATTAACCCCATTTCCATAAAAGTTGGGATTTTTCTAAAATGCAATAAAAACAAAAATCTGTTATTTGTCAAGTCTTGTGAAACTTTGATTAACTGACAAAAGAAAAGATATTCAATGTTTTCACTGACCAACTTAATTGTATTTTGTAAATATAAACAAATTTAGAATTTGATGCCTTCAACACATTCAAAAAAAGTTGGGACAGAGGCATGTTTACCACTGTGTTACATCACCCTTCCTTCTAATTACACTGTTTAATCGTTTGGGAACTGAGGATACTAATTGTTGCAGTTTTGCAAGTGGAATTTTTGCCCATTCTTGCTTGATACAAGACTTGAACTGCTCAGCAGTCCTTGGTCGCCATTGTCTGATTCTCCTTTTCATGATGTGCCATAGGAGACAGATCTGGACTGCTGGCAGGCCAGTCAAGCACACACACTCTGTGTCTACAAAGCCACGCTGTTGTAGCATGTGTATAATGATGCCTGGCATTGTCCTGCTGAAATAACCATGGAGTTCCTGGGAAAAGATGTTGCCTTGATGGCAGCATATGTCTCTCTAAAATCCCAATATACGCCTCCACGTCAATGGTACCTTCACACATATGCAAGTCACCCATAGCCGTGGGCATAGATGCACCCCCATACCATCACAGATACAAACATTTTTCTGTAACATTTAATTTTGTGCTAGAAAACTAATGCTTGGGAATCTAAAATCTTTTTTGTACTGACTTGATAATGTAGAAGTCATAAAATAAAAAAATATATAACAAAGTTTGTACTAATAAAAATGGGGTGCCTGAAACTTTTGCACAGTACTGTATGTATGTATATAAGAAATGCTTTTTACAATCCACAGCAGTGCAGAGTGCAGTGCTTTCACTGCTTTAACATATTATTTTGCATTGACCATCAGTCATCATCAACCATTATCTTATAGCAGGCAAAAGACCAGAAGTGATATTGAAAAATATATAAACTGAAAGAAGAAATAAAAAGCAACAGTAAATTTACTACACACATCTCTACTGTGAAAACAACGTTTCTGTTTTATTACTAAATTATTTATATGTTAAAGGGTGTCCACAAAGTCTCCATACACAGAGGAATTAACACATGAATTTTTTTCATACTTACATTATATATATATATATATATATATATATATATATATATATATATATATATATATATATATATATATATATATATATATATATATATATATATATATGTTGCCTTTGACAAAAGAAGAAGATATTGAAATCATTCTCATGGCAGTATCGGGAAGCTGTCGCAAGTTTGCGATGGACCTTAACAGGAAACGTGGCGGCACATCACACACGACACTGTTGCCAAAGCTGGGAGAGACGACTCTGTGTGTCTTTACAAAGAAATGACAATCATGTAGAGGATGTTTTGTAAATAAAGGTACATTTTGCTAAAAAGTGTTAATGTGTTGATTTCCCCTATGTATGGGGACATACATTTGAGATCATAAGTTTACATTTTGAAACATTTGAACAGGATGATAGATGTAAATTATGACTATTTTGTTTAAATAGATTATTTTTTATGCAGAAGATGCTGAAAAATCAAAGAATTTGTAGGATTTTTCTGAAGAACAGTGGGCAGTTTAACTGCTCAGAACAAACAAGGGACTCATGAACAACTATCACAAAACATAAAAACAGTCGTTGTTCATCCAGGTAACAACACACAGTATTAAGAATCAACGGTATATTATCTTTTGAACTGGTTCTTTTGTGTAAATTTAGCTATTATTGTGTCTTGTGGACTATATGTAAACATCTGTTATGTGAAATAGTTTATTCATGGCAGTACTAAATAAAAAACAAAAATGCAATTTTTATGAGCTCTCTTAGTTTAATTTTTTTGGTTACATTTTGCACATTCTGCAAGGCATATAGTATCTCACAAAAGTGAGTACACCCCTCACATTTTTGTAAATATTTTATTATATCTTTTCATGGGACAACACTGACGAAATGACACTTTGCTACAATGTAAAGTAGTGAGTGTACAGCTTGTATAACAGTGTAAATTTGCTGTCCCCTCAAAATAACTCAACACACAACTTGGCCACCGTGCTGCAGCTCAGTTTCAGGGTGTTGGCAATCTTCTTATAGCCTAGGCCATCTTTATGTAGAGCAACAATTCTTTTTTTCAGATCCTCAGAGAGTTCTTTGCCATGAGGTGCCATGTTGAACTTCCAGTGACCAGTATGAGAGAGTGTGAGAGTGATAACACCAAACTTAACACACCTGCTCCCTATTCACACCTGACACCTTGTAACACTAACAAGTCACATGACACCGGGGAGGGAAAATGGCTAATTGGGCCCAATTTGGACATTTTCACTTAGGGGTGTACTCACTTTTGTTGCCAGCGGTTTAGACATTAATGGCTGTGTGTTGAGTTATTTTGAGGGGACAGCAAATTTACATTGTTATACAAGCTGTACACACACTACTTTACATTATAGCAAAGTGTCATTTTGTCAATGTTGTCCCATGAAAAGATATAATAAAATATTTACAAAAATGTGAGGGGTGTACTCACTTTTGTGAGATACTGTATATGAACTTATGACCTCAACTGTATATATTGTAGCTAGACATAGATATAGATAGATACCTCTACCTCTTTCCTTTCCTACAGAGATCTGCAAAAACTGGGCTGGACATACTTGTGTAATCATATCTTATCATATCTTCACATCAGAATGGCGCAAGTCAGAATAGCGTGAGAATTCAGATTGCTCTTTAAAATCAAACATATTTCAGGAAACTGGAGGGAAAATTAACTGGTAGGAAGTTCAAGGCTAAGTGTGTCAACAATGTTTTTTGAAGGGAAATGAATAAGAAATATTTGTTTTGTAATCCTCAAATAAATTATTAGCTTCTCTGTGACAATATAAATTCTGGGATATGTACCTCCTTAATCTTGTGTCAGCATACACACAAGGAAGGATGACTCAGATTATCATGTTGTGATGGCAACCTGATTTACATCTGTAAATGATTAAAGAGTTTGCAAGTAGAATAAAAGCAGATGCATATATTCTCCAAGCTGAGTCCTAAAACACACACAAACGATACAGTAACTCCTTCCTTTTACCTTACCTGGATTTTGCAAAGACAAATGGGAAAAGAGGTAGAAATAGTGGACGGACCCTATTTGGTGGAAAGACAGGTGTTCTCTGAAGATTCCTTTTCACAAGAACACAAAAGGAAGGACAGGATACACAAGGATCAACTATATCATGTTAAGGAATACATCACGTAAGAACTATTCAATTTAAAATCTGATAAATTAGTGAAGCTAAAATATTGTGCCACACAAATGTCATTTTCCATGTTTCAGAGTACATGAACTTTTAATATATTTTAATTATTTCAGGGCTAGAAATTATGAAAGTGCATGTTTGTGTTTTATATTAGGTGTGACTCAAAACGTGTAAAGAATGCAGCATTGTCTTTGCTTCCCATCATTGGGTGGATGAAAATATACAGATTTAAACAATGGCTGCCAAGTGACATTATATCTGGAGTCAGCACAGGACTGGTGGCTGTACTGCAAGGTAGTATTTTCTTTTTCTCACTACCTTACTTAGCAAGTGAGTAAAGTGTATCAGTTATCAGGTAGAGATGGGATATACTACAAATTTCGCTTTCAATCCAATAACAAATAATACCAACAGTAACAAGTATCCTGATACAGATACTGATTTTTAATTTTTAATTTTAATAGAAGTCTTATTGTGGATAGAAAAACAGGGAAATCTGTAATTTCTACAGTGAGAATTTTTAAACATGAATAGCAAGAATTATATGTGAAATATACACAGTGGGGGAAAAAAGTATTTGATCCCCTGCTGATTTTGTACGTTTGTCCACTGACAAAGAAATGATCAGTCTATAATTTTAATGGTAGGTGTATTTTAACAGTGAGAGACAGAATAACAACAACAACAAAAAAAATCCAGAAAAACGCATTTCAAAAAAGTTGTAAATGGATTTGCATTTTAATGAGGGAAATAAGTATTTGACTCCTTCGACTTAGTACTTGGTGGCAAAACCCTTGTTGGCAATCACAGAGGTCAGACATTTCTTGTAGTTGGCAACCAGGTTTGCACACACCTCAGGAGGGATTTCGTCCCACTCCTCTTTGCAGATCCTCTCCAAGTCATTAAGGTCTCGAGGATGACATTTGGCAACTCGAACCTTCAGCTCCCTCCACAGATTTTCTATGGGTTTAAGGTCTGGAGACTGGCCACTCCAGGACCTTAATGTGCTTCTTCTTGAGCCACTCCTTTGTTGCATTGGCTGTGTGTTTTGGATCATTGTCATGCTGGAATACCCATCCACGACCCTTTTTCAATGCCCTGGCTGAGGGAAGGAGGTTCTCACCCAAGATTTGACGGTACATGGCCCCATCCATCGTCCCTTTGATGCAGTGCAGTTGTCCTGTCCCCTTAGCAGAAAAACACCCCCAAAGAATAATGTTCCCACCTCCATGTTTGACGGTGGGGATGGTGTTCTTGGGGTCATAGGCAGCATTCCTCCTTCTCCATACACGGCGAGTTGAGTTGATACCAAAGAGCTTGATTTTGGTCTCATCTGACCAACACTTTCACCCAGTTCTCCAGGTTCACACCTGTACATGTGCTTTCTTGAGCAGGGGGACCTTGCGGGTGCTGCAGGATTTCAGTCCTTCACGGCGTAATGTGTTACCAATTGTTTTCTTGGTGACCATGGTCCCAGCTGCCTTGAGATCATGAACAAGATCCGTTCTCATGATCATTGAAACTCCACGAGGTGAGATCTTGCATGGATCCCCAGACCGAGGGAGACTGACAGTTTCTTCCATTTGCGAATAATCGCACCAACTGTTGTCGCCTTCTCACCAAGCTGCTTGGCGATAGTGAGAGGGAGTCAGGTGCAATGCCAGTCAGACCGTCTTAGACAGACCTGTCCCTTGCAATTGGGAATATGGAGGAGCCAGTTGAGGTGGATCAGGAAGTCCCCTGTTCACCAGAAAGAGCCCTGGGGCTAACCAGGACCCGCTGTATAGATTACATATCACATTTGGCTTGGGATTGTCTGAAGTTATGAGACATGGGAATAGGAATAGACAAGAATCTGTGGCTGAAGAGAAGTCTGGTCTGACCTTCTCAGTCTGTTGCCACATTGACACCCACCAGGAAAAGCAGAAAGAAAATTAATGGAAAAAAAACCAAACAAACGAAACCAAAACAAAACAAAAAAAAACTTCTGGCATGTCTCACATTTGCCTCTGTATTAATTGTGGGTGTGAAAAACTCCAAACACTGCTTCTTGTCCTTTTAGTCATATCACTTACACAATACACATTCACTGTATCATTTGTTAGGTCATGCCTGCCTGAAGGACATAAAGGAAGTAAAAGTAATTCTTATCCTGCACATCAGTGTTATGACCTACAATATTTCATTTAAGATATAAAAAAAAACAACACACACAATATTTGTATTTTTATGTTTTATACTGTATATTGATTTGTTCATCAGTATTGACCACCCATTATTACTGGGACTAATAATGTTATAGTAGCACTATTCTTATGGATGCCATACAACTGGACTAAATATAAACTATGTGTATCTACAAAACAAGAGTTTTAGGGAAAACTGTACACCTGCTTATTCATGCAATTATCTAATTAGCTAACCATTGCATACACAGTGCAGATACAGGTGAATAACTTCAGTTAATGTTTACATCACTGACATCAGGAAGACTATAATAACTCAATCAATCACTCTTTATAACTGTGGTGAACAGAAAGGCATTTCAGAATGCACAACATTTGAGGTGGATGGGCTACAACAGCAGGCTCACCGAAACTGGACAGTTGAAGATGTGGAAAACCATTCCCTGGCCTTTTTCCAATCTTCAGTTGTCCAATTTTAGTGAGCCTGTGCCCACTGTAGCCTCAGATGAATGTTTCTGAAAGTCACTGAAATCATATTTTTCCATAGCAGAATTAACATTACCCGAAGTTCTTGACCTGTATCTGCATGAATTTATGCACTGTTCAGCTGTCACAGGACTGGCTGATAGAATAATTGCATGAATGAGCAAGTGTTCAGATGTTTCTAATAAAGTGGTCAGAGAGTGTATATCCAGGCTATATTTAATTCTGTGATGAATTTTAAATCAGAATTTCAAGTGCTTTTCATAGTGAAGGTGAGAAGAAACTGTAGAAGAACCTCACAGATACTAGTAATATTTTTTATTATTTTATTTTAATATTTCTCCAGGTCTTGCATTCTCCTTGCTCGCTAACTTACCACCAGGATATGGACTGTACTCTGCTTTTTTTCCTGTATTGATCTACTTCTTCTTGGGCACATCCAGACACCTGTCAGTAGGTGCGCTCCTGATGCAGTATTGACACAGCATCTCGGCAACTGATATGCAGATTTTAAGCTTTTCTATCTGCAGAACTTAAGATTCTCTATCTGACTCTCTCAGGTCCTTTTCCCGTTTTGAGTCTGATGGTTGGTAGTGTTGTACAGAATTTGATACCTGAGAATAGCACCATGCCTATAAACATTACTGGATTTGAGGATCTGACCGATGAGCAACGAAGAGTTGCAGTGGCCTCTTCTGTCACATTTCTTATGGGCATTTTCCAGGTAGAATATATAAATAGTATTTCTATCAGCTTCAGATTATCACATTTATCAGATGATATCAAGATAACACCATCTTTTACTAATATAATTAGTACAGACTGCTAGTCTTTACAAAAATCTGTAAAAGGAATAGCACATTATACATACTAAGGAACT
Organism: Cranoglanis bouderius; assembly: GCA_023630585.1. Classification (NCBI taxonomy): domain Eukaryota; kingdom Metazoa; phylum Chordata; class Actinopteri; order Siluriformes; family Cranoglanididae; genus Cranoglanis; species Cranoglanis bouderius. The sequence continues at coordinate 23,037,085 of CM042538.1, forward strand.
AAGATACATACTAAGAACCATTTGAATTAAAATATAATGTCAGCAGTTAAAATACAATTAAGGGATATTTAAACATATGTTAATTCTGTATGATTTCTCAATTTCCAAATAAATCATTCCCGGTTTTCCTCAGCTTGCCATGGGGCTGCTGCAGGTGGGCTTCATGGTCATTTACCTGTCTGATACTCTGGTATCCGGGTTCACTACTGCTGCTGCAGTTCACATCCTGGTATCACAGCTCAAGTTTGTGCTTGGGTTGACTGTACAAGGCAGAAGTGGAGCATTCAACATTTTCTTTGTGAGTAGAAAATGGATTAAGAAGATAATTCTAAATCTAGCATGGTTTGTTAAAATTGATGTAGAACAACATAATATGTTTTTCATTTCATTTCATTCATTCATATTGAAGTGCACATTTCATATTCCAGAGTATTCTGTTAATCTAATTTCTGTTAGTAAAGGAGGGTTATTTTTTCCTGCCATTATACAACATACAAACTGGATGTCTGGTTAGCAGAGGTGGATGGTGTATTCTCCTCATGGTGCATATACAGTACATTTTTTGCACTGCTGCTCAGCAGTGGATAAAGGTGTAGTGGAAGGAATCACATATTCTGGCCTTTCTTTTCCTTTATTGAGTGCTAGGGTCATTATATGGGAAAATCTGACTTGTAAAAACTGAAAGAATGTTTTTATTCTTAAAATACTTGTTTTTATATGTTCTGTTTTAATTTTTAATTTCAGACTTTGAAGGAAGTTTTTATACAGCTATATCTGACAAATATAGCTGACTTGTTGACCTCCATAATAATCATGGTACTGGTGTATATAGTAAAGGAGCTCAATGACAAATTCAAGCTACGTGTGCCCATTCCAATTGAACTCATCATGGTGGGTATCACATTTTAACATTGCAGCATTTCCCAGATCTCAAAACAGATTTTGTATGCCCTAATGTTTACTATACTGTCTTCATTAGACCATCATTGCTTGCGGATGCTCTTATGGATTTAATTTTGAAGAAAGATTTAATGTGACTGTTATTGGAAAGATGGTGAATGGGTAAGGATGTATTATATTTACTTGAAGAAAATTTGTAATATGTTAATAATTGCCAAAATTCACCCTCTAATGTGTGATCGTGGAATATGTAAGGATACACAGTATTTATGTAGCAATGACACACAGTATAAAATGGAGCACTCCATATATGAGGTGTTGGTTTTGCCATTCATATCTTTAGATATGAAGCTCCGTTTGCTCCAAATGTGGAAGTGATGAAACATGGCGCAGTAGATGCTTTCATTATAGCTATAGTGGGCTTTGCTGTGGCCTTCTCTGTGGCTAAAGTCTATTCTGTCAAGCATGACTACGTTGTCGATGGAAATCAGGTGAGAAATCCAAAATCCAAAGATCCAAGATAGGACTAAATTTTTTTTAAAAATGACTGTGACTGTGCTTCCATTTGAAATGTAATCATATTTGTGGCAACTGAACCAATGTTTGTTTTTTATGTTAACAGGAGCTCATTGCTTTTGGAGCAAGTAATATATTTGGAGCAGCTTTTCGATCCTTTGCAGCCAGCACTGCACTTTCCAGGACAGCAGTACAAGAAAGCACAGGGGGAAAAACACAGGTATGCATCAGAGTGTTTCTGCTGAACCCTTTACTACACCAAGCACTGCCTTTGAACTTGGTAATTAAGGTGTGAAAGACTCGGTTTGTATCAAAGGTTCATGTATGCACTATTGCATTATTCAATATTACATCTTAGCCTTGTTGTACACCAGAGGCGTGCTTTTATAGTTTATGAGGGTCACTGTCATTAAAGTTTATAAAGGGTTCAGTTTATCATTTGTAAGATTTATTGCTCAAATGAGAACTGGGATGAAATATTAACTTTTTTTTTTTATTTAACAGATAGCAAGTCTAATCTCAGCAATTATAGTATTGATTGTCACAGTTGGAATAGGATTCCTGCTTGAGCCACTTCCCAGGGTGAGTGAAAAGGAAAATTTTAAAAGCACCAAGAAAACTCTCAAAAGATATTGTCCACATTTTCACTCTGTCATATTTTCCACTGACTAACCTGTTAGAAGACATTGACTAGTTCATTTCCATTAGCAAGTACTTTTTCATATACTGTATATAATTATCAAAGTTTATGAAGTTATCAAATGCATTTTCTAGCCATCAACATTTAAAAAGTTTTCAAGCACATTTCATAGTTATCGGAGTAGTAATCATCACAGAGGATACAACAGATGCACTACCTCCACACTACATAAATGTAGAAATAATTAAACATTATTGCATTTTTCATCTCCACTGTCTTGATTTTCTAGTCTGTCTTGGGAGCTCTTGTGGTTGTGAACTTGAAAGGCATGCTGTTGCAGTTCAGGGAGCTCCCATACCTTTGGAAGAGGGACAAAGCTGATTTTGTGAGCACTCTCTTTGTTTCTTTTTAAGGCATATTAATAGTTATAACAGTATAAAAAAATATTTACACAATTTCCCATGGTAATAATCTCAGAGAGTACAACAGACTAAGAGTAAAAACGCATGTAAGTATGGTTACACCACCCTCCCATTGCAGACCCATGCTAAACCAATACAACCATTTACATCAAAAACTTCCCTCAATCTTGCCGCATCCGGTTATTAAGTAAGATGATGTCATGGATTTGCAAATATGATTTAGGATACAGTGTGACTGTGTGAATGAGGGAAAAACCTCAATGTTTAGCTGTGTGATGTAACTTTATAGACAACAAGAATAAAAACAAGAATCTTTCATTAATGCAATTTGCAATCAATCTGCACAAATCAAAAAGAGGCAGGATATTTGAATCACAACACACCTGTCTCCAAATGTTTGGACGTGATACTATACCAAAAAAAGCCAAAGCTTATGCAAATGGTAAATACAGACTCTTTGTGCTATTTTCCACGGTTTATTTAAGCAGTGTTTGTTTATTTAAAAATGAGATTAGATAACTTAATAATATAATTTATACCACAGTGCTGTTGAATTTTAGAATTTGCTTGGCCAGCAGGTGTTGATTAATTTGACATTAGTGCCAGCTGTAATTCAAGGTTTATATTAATGTACTCATTGTAAAGTTATCTTTCTATAGTAACTCCAATATAGAAACGTATTTAGCAAATACTCCACCTAATCTAAGCCTAAAAATAAATGGAAAAAAGTTATGTAAAAAAATGCTGTTATTTAACAAAGAATGTCTAATCATTGATATGGGGAAGTTTTCTGTAAGGAGACATTTACAGTACCCTCCACTAATATTGGCACCCTTGGTAAATATGAGCAAAGAAGGCTGTGAACAATTATCTTTATTGTTTAACCTTTTGATCTTTTGTTAAAAAAATTCACAAAAATACTCTGCTCTCATGGATATCAAACAATTGCAAACACAATACAGGTTTATAAAAAAACAATCTTTGTTAAACATAGGTGTGGAACAATTATTGGCACCCTTTTAGTCAATACTTTGTGCTACCTCCCTTTGCCAAGATAACAGGTCTGAGTCTTTTCCTATAATGCCTGATGAGGTTGGAGAATACATGGCGAGGGATCTGAGACCATTCCTCCATACAGAATCTCTCCAGATCCTTCAAATTCGGTGGTCCATGCTGGTGGACTCTCCTCTTCAGTTCACCCCACAGGTTTTCTATGGGTTTCAAGTCAGGGGACTGGGATGGCCATGGTATTTGATTTTGTGGTCAGTAAACCATTTTTGTGTTGATTTTGATGTATGTTTTGGATCATTGTCCTGCTGGAAGATCCAACCACTGCCCATTTTAAGCTTTCTGGCAGAGGCAGTCAGGTTTTCATTTAATATCTGTTGATATTTGATACAGTCCATGATGCCATGTATCCTAACAAAATGTCCAGGTCCTCGGTCAGAAAAACAGCCCCAAAACATTAAAGAGTCACCACTATATTTAACCGTGGGCATGAGGTACTTTTCCATATAGCTATCTCTCTGTGTGCGCCAAAACCACCTCTGGTGTTTATTGCCAAAAAGCTCTATTTTGGTTTCATCTGACCATAGAACCCGATCCCATTTGAAGTTCCAGTAGTGTCTGGCAAACTGAAGATTTTTTTTGATAAACCTGTGTCCTGTTTGCAATTGTTTGATGTCCATGAGAGCATTTGTATTTTGCCAATATTAGTGGAGGGCACTGTATTTAACATTTATGGAAGGAGTCTCCAGTTTCAGCACTTTGCAGTTTCTCAGTAACATTTTTTGTCTTATTAACTTCAAGAGATTGAAAAAAAAAAAGTCTGGTGAACAACAGTTATATCTGCTATAATGTAAGTAATAAGACAAGTGCTCATAGGAATGTTTCACACAAGTTCCACAACATTAAACAGAACTGAGAACTGTTAAAGAGTATGATGTGTCGTCCACTGATAAATTAAAATTTCTAATTGTTGACGAATTGCTGTAGTATAGAAGGAATAAAACACTTTGGGGCATGTCATAATAGGAAAATAATCACCCTGCGATTGGTTATTTTCATTTTACAGCATACACTGTCATGTTGTATTCCTTTCTTAATGCAAATACGTAAAGGGCCTGTATATCTATAAAAATTACTTGCTAGCTACATTAGTTTCTAAGTGCCTAAACAGGCAAAGGACACCAGCATGGGGCTTCTACATTTGAAGCAAATCTTGAATTTTACACAGAATTGTGTTTCCAGTTTTTTTTTTTTCGCTAAACCATTAGCTGGTTTGTGTGTCATCCATCTGTAACCTTGGGTTTTTACTTAGTTCTAAGAAAGTTTTACTCTAATGCTTCCTCTATTTTGACTGCATTCTTCTCTTATAACCTTCACTATTTCAGGTTATCTGGGTTGTGACATGTGCAGCCTCCATTATTCTGAGCTTGGACCTGGGACTAGCTGTGGGTCTCGGTATGGAACTGTTCACAGTCGTCTTCCGTACTCAGTTGTAAGTTTGGACAGTGATATACAGGTGCATCTCAATAAATTAGAATGTCGTGGAAAAGTTCATTTATTTCAGTAATTCAACTCAAATTGTGAAACTCGTGTATTAAATAAATTCAATGCACACAGACTGGACTAGTTTAAGTCTTTGGTTCTTTTAATTGTGATGATTTTGGCTCACGTTTAACAAAAACCCACCAATTCACTATCTCAACAAATTAGAATACTTCATAAGACCAATAAAAAAAACATTTTTAGTGAATTGTTGGCCTTCTGGAAAGTATGTTCATTTACTGTACATGTACTCAATACTTGGTAGGGGCTCCTTTTGCTTTAATTGCTGCCTCAATTCGGCGTGGCATGGAGGTGATCAGTTTGTGGCACTGCTGAGGTGGTATGGAAGCCCAGGTTTCTTTGACAGTGGCCTTCAGCACATCTGCATTTTTTGGTCTCTTGTTTCTCATTTTCCTCTTGACAATACCCCATAGATTCTCTATGGGGTTCAGGTCTGGTGAGTTTGCTGGCCAGTCAAGCACACCAACACCATGGTCATTTAACCAACTTTTGGTGCTTTTGGCAGAGTGGGCAGGTGCCAAATCCTGCTGGAAAATGAAATCAGCATCTTCAAAATGCTGGTCAGCTGAAGGAAGCATGAAGTGCTCCAAAATTTCTTGGTAAACGGGTGCAGTGACTTTGGTTTTCAAAAAACACAATGGACCAACACCAGCAGATGACATTGCACCCCAAATCATCACAGACTGTGGAAACTGAACACTGGACTTCAAGCAACTTGGGCTATGAGCTTCTCCACCCTTCCTCCAGACTCTAGGACCTTGGTTTCCAAATGAAATACAAAACTTGCTCCCATCTGAAAAGAGGACTTTGGACCACTGGGCAACAGTCCAGTTCTTCTTCTCCTTAGCCCAGGTAAGACGCCTCTGACGTTGTCTGTGGTTCAGGAGTGGCTTAACAAGAGGAATACGACAACTGTAGCCAAATTCCTTGGCACGTCTGTGTGTGGTGGCTCTTGATGCCTTGACCCCAGCCTCAGTCCATTCCTTGTGAAGTTCATTCAAATTCTTGAATCGATTTTGCTTGACAATCCTCATAAGGCTGCGGTTCTCTCGGTTGGTTGTGCATCTTTTTCTTCCACAATTTTTCCTTCCACTCAACTTTCTGTTAACATGCTTGTATACAGCACTCTGTGAACAGCCAGCTTCTTTGGCAATGAATGTTTGTGGCTTACCTAGTGAACCAAACTGAGAGACCATTTTGAAGGCTCAGGAAACCTTTGCAAATGTTTTGAGTTGATTAGCATGTCACCATATTCAAATTTGTTGAGATAGTGAATTGGTGGGTTTTTATTAAATGTGAGCCAAAATCATCACAATTAAAAGAACCAAAGACTTAAACTACTTCAGTCTGTGGCACTGAATTTATTTAATACACGAGTTTCACAATTTGAGTTGAATTACTGAAATAAACGAACTTTTCCACGACATTCTAATTTATTGAGATGCACCTGTACAGTGCCCTCTACTAATATTGGCACCCTTGGTAAATATGAGAAAAGAAGGCTGTTAAAAATTGTCTTTATTGTTTAAACTTTTGATCTTTGGTTAACAAAATTCACAAAAATACTCTGCTCTCATAGATATCAAACAATTGCAAACACAACACAGGTTTATCCAAAAAAAAAAAAAAAAACCTTTGTTAAATATAGGTGTACAACAATTATTGCCCCCTGTTAGTCAATACTCTGTGCTACCTCCGTTTTCCAAGATAACAGCTCTGAGTCTTTTCCTATAATGTCTGATGAGGTTGGAGAATACATGGCAAATGAAAAGAATTCACAAAAATATGCTCTCATGGATATCAAACAATTGCAATTTTATTATTTTTATAAGTTTTTAAAAATCTTTGTTAAATATAGGTGTGCAACAATTATTGGCACCCCATGAATTCATACGAGAAAAATATATATAAGTAAATATTGATATTTTACATTTTTTTGTACACCTGGGTGACTAGGAACAGAAAATTGTTCAGCCATGACTTCCTGTTTCACAGGGGTATAAATATGAGCTAACACATTGGCCAAATTCCCTTAGTCATTCATAACAATGGGTAAGACCAAGGAATATAGCTGCGATGTGCAGCAAAAGGTTGTTGAGCTTCACAAAATGGGAAGTGGCTATAAGAAAATAGCACAAGCATTGAAAATGCCCATTTCCACCATCAGGGCAATAATTAAGAAGTTCCTGTCAACTGGAAATGTTATGGATCAACCTGGAATTGGACGTGTCTATATTGTCTCTACTCACTGTGAAGAGGATGGTTCGAGTGGCCAAAAATCTCCAAGGATCACAACTGGTGAATTGCAGAAGTTAGTTGCGTCTTAGGGTCAGAAAGTCTTCAAAACTACAATCCGAAGTCACCTACATCACCACAAGTTGTTTGGAAGGGTTTAAAAATAAGCCTCTACTCTCATCCAAAAACAAACTCAAGCATCTTCAGTTTGCCAGACACTACTGGAACTTCAAATGGGATCGGGTTCTATGGTCAGATGAAACCAAAATAGAGCTTTTTGGCAATAAACACCAGAGGTGGTTTTGGCGCAAACATAGAGGTAGCCATATGGAAAAGTACCTCATGACCACAGTTAAACATGGTGGTGGCTCTTTAATGTTTTGGGGCTGTTTTTCTGCCAGAGGACCTGGACATTACCACAATACCAACAGATATTAAATGAAAACCTGACTGTCTCTACCAGAAAGCTTAAAATGGGCAGTGGTTGGATCTTCCAGCAGAACAATGATCCACAACAGACATCAAAATCAACAAAAAAAATGGCTTACTGAACACAAAATCAAGGTTCTGCCATGGCCATCCCAGTCCCTTGACTTGAAACCCATAGAAAACCTGTGGGGTGAACTGAAGAGGAGAGTCCACCAGCATGGCCCACGAAATTTGAAGGATCTGGAGAGATTCTGTATGGAGGAATGGTCTCAGATCCCTTGCCATGTATTCTTCAACCTCATCAGGCATTATAGGAGGAGACTCAGAGCTGTTATCTTGGAAAACGGAGGTAGCACAAAGTATTGACTAAAAGGGTGCCAATAATTGTTGCACACCTATATTTAACAAAGATTATTTTTTTGCTGATAAATCTGTGTTTTGTTTGCAATTGTTTGATATCCATGACAGCGACGTCCCCGGCCGAGCAAGGGGGAGGCGGCGCGACGTCCCCGGCCCGAGCAAGGGGGAGGCGGCGCGACGTCCCCGGGCCGAGCAAGGGGGAGGCGGCGCGACGTCCCCGGCCGAGCAAGGGACGTCAGAAAGACAGCGAAGAGCCTCCAGCTCAGAGTTCAAACCCTCTCCCTAATCCAGTCTATTCCACTGCCTCCAAATGTCCCTCCTGTAGGTGGATGAAATGCAGAACTTCTTTATTGACATGGACACAGGGAAGCAGGCTCAGGGAAACAGGCACAAGGAAACAGGCTCAGGGGAACAGGTGCAAGGAAAGAAACACTAGGAAAACACACTAGGACCCGGCATATCCAGAAACTAAGAAAAACTAGAAAAATAAACCCTACAGGAAAAAAGGTACTAAATAATAAAAACAGAAGAAACAACAATTACAAAAGAACCAAACACAAACATTACCTGACTTGACGTAATGCTCCAGCAACTGAGGAGAAAACACAAGGAACTTAAATACAGCACTAATCAATCAGGGAAAATGAAACACACATGGGTATGATTAAACCAGGGAATAAGGGGAAACAACAGAAGAAGTAGTAGTTTTACACTGGGGAGGGTACCCTACCCTCTAGTGGTCCATGAAGGAATAACCCCTGGAGGCCATGACATAAACAATAAAGGCAATTTTTCACAGCCTTCTTTGCTCATATTTACCAAGGGTGCCAATATTAGTGGAGGGGACTGTATGCAATATTCAAGCAATGTGGAGGCCAAAATAAATTATACATTATTTCAGCACTAATGTTTCATGTCCATTTTTATCACAGTCCACGTTGCTCTGTACTGGCCAACATCATAGGCACTGATATCTACAGAGACCACAAAGACTACATCTCTGTGAGTTTCTGCTCATATTTTATCTAATTTGCCAACATTCTCATTATCAATAAAATGGGATGCTGTTAATTTTTTCCCTTCATTTTCAGATTTATGAACCTGGCGGAGTTAAAATATTCAGAATCCCCTCCCCAATATTTTTTGCAAACATTGAGTTCTTCAGGGATAAACTAGTGCAAGCTGTAAGTGGTTCATATGTTGTATTTATTTGAGATCAAGACAAGAGCAAGACAAAGGCAAGATCAATGCTGTTCATTTATTTTTTGTAGCATATATTAGAATTGGAGGAAGTACATATTACCTACACTATTATTGTGAAAAACAGAGTAAGCTAAGGTTAGCTACCATTATGGAAAGAAGTGACCTAAAGTTAGCTAGCTACATTATCTAGTTAGCTGTGTGTTGATGGTTCAGAAAAATAAAGTTGCCCCACAGCTATGAAAGAGATTGTATTTCAGCAGTAGCCTACAGTAGTAGCAGTGGTGGAAAGAATACAAACCACACTGACTGAGTAAATGTACTACTACTGTATTAATAATTCACTTGAGCAAAAGTAAACATAGTGATCAAGAAAATGATTTAAGAGTAAGTAAATCATCTCATGAAAAAGAAAACAAGTTGAGTAATTATTTTAAAAAATGACTTTTTATGTCTACAATTGACACAACCAATCTGAAATGGTCTGTTTTCTATTCTGCTGTGTTAAATAACCAAGTGAGCTTTGCTGAACTGAACCACCTTACCTTATCAACAGTATATAAAGAAAGTTAACGTTAGGTGACTAGCTAACTTAGACAAATGTTGTTGGGGTTTCAGTAGTTAGATTCATTAGCAAGCTAGCTCATGTCAATACACGTTTCTAGCTACAGTACATAGTTAACTGTCTAGCAAAATTCCCCTTTCACATTATTCTGAACGTTACCTATAGCCTGTAGCAGCACTTAGATATATTATACAAAACAAGCAACCGCTACTGAACATTGCATTGACATCATACGTTTATTACAGAGCTTTCATATTTGGACTTTAGAAGTATATACAGAAACTCACTTTCATCCCTGAAGTTTCTGTGCCTTTCCACAAAATAGCCCTTTTTTTTTTTTTTCTTTGTTCCACTGTAAAACCCTTTATGATTTACAAAGTCAAACAGTATTATAAACAAGGATGGTGACATTGCTGCACTGAGCAGACTGCACTGACAATGCAAAAGCACCAGTGGAAAGAGTTGGTAGAAAAGTTGATATATTTATAGAGAAAAATGATTAAGACCAAGGCAAGATTGAGACAAAAGGCTCAAGCTGGGGGGAGACAAAGATCAGGGCACGGAGAACTCCAACCCCAGTTTAAAGAGTTTCACACCTTTTACTTCTCTGTTGTTGTGTTCTCAGGTGGGATTCAGTCCACTTCGAGTTTTGAGAAAGAGGAACAAGGCACTGCAAAAGATCAGAAAAATGATCAAAAATGGGGAGTTACACATATCATCTGTAGGTCCTGTGTCATAAGTGGCTAGTTATTCTAATAATACCATATTTGAGCTGTATTTTTGCAAGACTTATTATTATAGTATTCTAAGATTATAATTTCCAGCTAATTCTTAACTCAGATAGAACCTTATAATACTAAGGTCATGATGACTAAAGTCATGTTGCTTATTCCTGTTAATGTCAGTATTACAGCTTATAATAAAACTATTTTCTGAACTATCAGTTCAACAAGATCATCCTTGGAAAATCTGCTTTTATATTTTAAGACAGTAGAACATAATTCACTAAAACACAGTCCTCTTGAATTGTAACATTCTTTCTTACCTGTTAATATTTTCTGACTCAGAGAGGCTTCGAGTCCATAGGTTACTCAACTAATGAGATGTCAGAGGATGAGAGCAACATGGAGGGATTAGATCAGCCAATAGACTTCTCAGACCTTCCTATTCAGGTGAACTGGAAAGCAGAGCTTCCTGCCAACATCTCTGTTCCTCAAGTGGACATCCACAGTCTTGTCTTGGACTTCTCTGCTGTCTCCTTCCTTGATATCTCAGCACTCAAAGGCCTTAAAATGGTGATTTTTCTTGCTAAATATTTAAAAGTAATTTAAACACTTGCTAAGCCACCAAAATAATAAAAATAATCTCCTGGGTATAAGGATACACCCACCCAGCTAACAGAGAATGTTCATTAAGTATTCAACTCATTCTAAGAAGGTTGGGCTGTAACATTCCTACAATGTTGTAAAAAACATCTGTTGTACTAATGATTTGATCACAATGTTAATAGAAAGTCCTCACAGAATGTCCTAGACCTAACATTATGGAAATATTTGTGTTAATATTACATCTACAAAGGTTGTTCAACATTGAACGACTGTTTATAAGACTTATACAAGATGTTCTCTGAACACCCAGACAGTAACATTCAAAAAGCATTCTGCTAATGCAAGATTTTTGCTGGGTCTAAATGTGATCTTTCTGTACACAGATATTAAAGGAATTCATTCGAGTGGATGTGGAAATCTACATTGTTGCATGTGACGGTAATTATACGTTTAAGTTTGATATAAAATTTTTTTAGTGGTTTTTTGTCAAACATTAACCACTCGAGGACTGTTTTTGCAGTGTACATCGTGGAGAAACTGCACAGTTGCATGTTTTTTGATGATGAAATCAAGACGTCAATGTTCTTTCCCACTCTTCATGATGCCATGTTGCACATTCTGAAGAAGTACCCAGATAATTCACAGAAAAAGGTACAGGAATATTTTATGCAATGACCCAACCATGTGTTAGATTCCCATTCCCAATTACTAAACAGTTTACTACACAGAATGTCTGATAAGTTACAGATTAAACATTAAATAGGTTCATGATTCTTTATTGAGCGTGCCAAATGTCAAATATAAACACTAGACTCACTGACCCATGGATGTCCTGTGCATGTGTATTCACAGGAGACATGCTTCAAAGAGTCATACGGCCAGACTAATGGATTATGTCAGCGGAGAACTGAACATTTGTCTATTACAAGTCTATAGATGTTTTATATCAGTAAAAACACAGAACACACAATGAACATGTCATACAATTGTATTGTTTCAGATGTTTATTACTAAGCTCTGAGTTAGGTGTCTTTGACCACCAAATTCAAATACTAAAAGAGTCCCACATATATAACACAAAAGCAGGACTATTATGCCATTAATAGACGCAATAGTATACAGTGAAAACTTTTACCTGATGTACACAATAGTGAGGGGAATTCCAGCTTTTTTTGTAGTGAGTCACTTGGCTCAGTTCACCAAAAAGAGCAAACGCTTTCAGCTCCAAAATGGCTCCTTGACAGTTTTGCATATGTATTGCTTGAATTGTTATAGAATTTATAGTCTGTTTAAGATCTAATGTAAAACCAGCAAGGTGCTACATATTAGGTGCAACACAGTATGCTGCTGTAACTGCACTTAATATAATAAGACTCAATGTGTGATTAGAGGCATTGAGAGTCATGAATGCAGAATGCTGATGAATTTTCAGATTATGGCTCTTCAGATATCTTTAGTCAACTTGCTTGAAAATTACACATCACTAGTACACATTGCTCAAGAACACGATTTGTCAAATAAAACAGCTCAATTCAATCATGGCTAGATAAGGGAAGCTCAACCCAATCAAACACACGAAGTGATATTTTTCTTTTCTTGCTTTCTTTTTTCTTTTTTTTTTTTTACACTGAATTTTAATAAATGTTAATCCAAAATTCTGTCCTTACCGTATTGTCATTATTCTCTTTTTTAAAAAACCTACAGAACCTGTTTGCACTGATTGGTGGTATGAACTTGGGGGTGTTGTAGGACTACACATGGTCACCTCACTGTATATGGTGGCTCAGGAGTGAAGACAGCAGTAGGATCTGTCCATCTGTGAGGCAAATCTGTAGTTGAAAAGTGTACGTTTAACAGGAAATCTTTACGTGTTATCCCAAATAAGATGGTGGCCTCTTGCATTCCTTAGATGAGGTTATATACACTGGATGCACCTTGGCCCTTCTCTGAAATCAAGGGCAAGAGCATTTGCTAGTAAATGTTAATGGCTCAGCCAAACCTCAAAAAGAAAAAAAAAGAAGAAAAGAAAAAAAAAAAAAGATGAAAAACCACTGATAATAAAATCAATCCTTATTGAGTATTTAATTCGTAGTACATTCATGAAGCAACACATTCGACAAAATTGTTTAAAAATATTGCCAAATACATTTTTTAAATCCAAAATATTGGCCATAATTAAAGGTATATATTCTAATATCAGAAATTAATTGCAAAGTCTTCAAACATATGCAGTCCTATTTTATACTCTAACTCAATTATACAGACTTCCAAACCCTACCACAGACTCACTATGAGATCAATGTTCAAAGCTACCAATAAAATCATTCTACTGGTAATAGGGTCTGTATCGGCCCTGGTCTGGGTGATGAGGTCCAGGCATCTGTCCTTGTGGAGGAGGACCTTGCATTCTGGGTGGGGGAGGTCCTCTGGGAGCGGGCCACATCCCAGGACTGAGTCCTCCTGGTTGGTTGAATGGTGGGCTGAGGGTACCTTTATCCTCAGAGAACTGAGGATTGTAATGGTGGGGTGGTGGGGCATTTACAGGACCTGCGTGTTGAGGAGGAGGGCCAGGTGGAGGATGGTTCATGTACGGTGGCAGCTGACTCATGAGGTGTCCAGGAGGAGGGGTGATGGGAGGAGGAACTGAGGATAAAGGTGGAGGAGGGGCTTGGCTGAAGACCTGTGCTGGATGCTGCATTGGATGAGCGATTGGGGGTGGAGGAGGTGGAGGCCCGTAGCGCTGCTGAGGTGGAGCCATCATGTGGTGTGGGTGCGAAACCACAGGCTGCCCTGGATATTCTCCTGGGTGGTGATGTGGAGGGGCGTTCACGGGTTCACGGGAGGCGGAGCTTGCCGAATCGTCCTGAATGGGGACGGTGATGAGGTTGCTGTGCTTCCGTGTGGTCACCGTAGTAATGCGGAAGGTCTCTTGGGCGAGAGAGCGAGGAGGCCCCATGTCGGGTGTAGGAGCCTGGCCAGGAGGGGGCCGGAGGTCATCATGAGAGGCAGGAGGTGGCTGAGTGTAGGGGTCGTGAGTGGCATGTGGCAGAGGGGGAGGGATGAGCACGTGGGGTTTAGGCATGTGAGCAGGGGGCACACGGAAACGTTCTGAAACTTCAGAGCCGGGAAGGTGGTGAGGGTCAGAGCGGCCTACTGAAGTCTTGCTCGCTCTCATGTGGCGGTGGTTGATGTGGGCCTGCAAGTCTCTCTGTGAGAGGTAGGTGCGTTTACAGCCCTGAACGATGCTGCACATAAAGAGAGAACCACGCTGGCACTGCTCAATCCGCTGAACTGGGTCTGTACAGCTGTACAGTGTCAAACTGAAAGGATAAAGAGGATCAAATATTAAATACATGTGCCATATGCATTAGTTACAAAATTTTGCTTTTGGCATATTTTGTGTTTTAACTACAGATATTTAGAGGAAATTTCAACCAAACTTACCCTGGACACATTTTATCACCTTTCCTTTCATGAAGTGCTGCACATTCATAGCAGAAAACATGTTTACATGGAATCTGTTAAAGAAAAAAAGTTAAAGAGTTCTGTTAATCTGTTAAAGAGTTCAAAACAGCAGCTCTATTGGAATTCACCAAAAAGGTACCACTGGAAATTTCAAATTATACACAAAGCTCACCATGCGTCCATAAGTCTTAATGGGGAGACCACACTTGTCACAAAAATGGACAGGAGTTTCATCTCTTTCACCAATCAGATTAAGCTGGAAAAAGAAGCCAAATTAACATCAAAAGTAATGGTTTTGTTAATTCTGGTCTACCAGTCTCTTCAGGATTTTGCGATCGCAGAAATTAACGAAAAATGAAGCAAACTCTGCAATATTATGCAAGTTGCAAAATCATTTTTGGCAGCAACAATCACACACACCAAAAAAAAATAAATAAATAAAATAAAAATAACTCTGTGCAATCCTGTACAGACTGGTATACTGCTAATGAAGTGGGTACAAAAACTGATTAATGCATAAAGAAACAGGCATAGGTCTTAAACCTTATAATCCCAAAAGAACGGCTGGGGGTATCGCCGCTGGCTAGCATAAGCATCTCCGGCCTTAACCCCACAGTCAAACCTCTCCTCCTGCTTGTAGGCAAAGCTTTCTGTTAAGAGAAACACAATGTAGCCATCACTACTCCAGACAACATTGCACACAGTCTGAATTGCACTGGGCAATAATTAGAAGCCTTTGTTTTAGCATAAAGGCCTCTGTGTCTCTGTGAGTGAAATATGAAAACTCTTACTTCTAGCCTGTTTAGGAAGAAGCTTGATGGGTATCCTCCTTCTGACATCAGGACCTCCTAATGCCCCCTCTGTTCCCTGCATGTCACTGTCTGCATATGAAAAAAACTGGGTGGTTAAGGCTGATTTTAAAATCATGTTCAAGTTCAGAAGGTTTAAACATGGTAGTTTGTAGGTTACAGGCTGATCTCTTTGCATTTCACATCACCCTGTAGATGACCTACATAGATACCTAGTTGCTAACTTAGCTTTAAATCCACCCTGAATGGCTTGCATATTCATTTTTATAATTAACGTGATTTTCATCCAAGATTTAATCTGCTAATAATCACGCAGATCACTTAATAACCAAGCCAAGTCTCTGCTGTAACTTAGTGCAACCGCGTCATACAGCTTTGATCTTTGAGCCCAACATTTGCTGTCTCCGCTGATTCTATGTTGGATTTCTGATTAATGTGATGTTGAAAGTCACAGAAATATGTTGAATGAGAAAAGAAGCTCTTGCCCTTTTGTTATTAGGAGCAAACAGCAAAACCTGACTGTTATCACTTATATTTGAAATCGTTCACATTCTTTCATCCTATTAAACGACACCGTGACTGTGCCAGCTATGTCCCCCCAGTGATGTCAGCATGGGACTCAACCTCTTACTTCCCACAGGGATAACGAAAATATAGCATCAACTAGCATATTAGCACCAGAACCACTAAACACATCACGAATACTTCAACACAAAGATATTAATATATAACATATAATATGTTTCAGGGTGGAGTGTTCCTTTAAACATCATTTATGAACATAAACTGGTTAAGTAAAGTCGGTCTATGTATCACCATTTTTGAGCACATGTTTTACAGCACGTAAACATAAATGAAATAAGATGCAAAAAGCTCGTGCAGTGTATAATGTTGATAATCTGGATCGCTGCAAGTGGGGCTGTAAATAAATAAATTGCTCGGGGCGACGAAGGGGGCGTGGTTTACAGACGCTTCATGGTTAGTGCAGTACCGTGGCCACGCCCAAACACGTCTGTACCGTTGAATAGCTAGGCAGCTAACAACCAGCAAAACGTAACACGGTAAGTATATAAACGGTAGCTATATTTTGCCTGAGCCATGATTTAAAGATAATATTATACACCACCATACGCTTGCAAGAGACTAAAAATATATTTTTATTCACGGACACTGTTTTCTGCCCATATCTTCTCTATCTGCTAGCTAGTGCTAAGGCTAACCTCAAGGCCGAATCATCCAGTCTAAAAAAAACCCACAAAAAAACAACGCAATAACCGTGAACATGCTAAATTATCTACAGACGATACCCTACCAAATAAATCCTAGATGCCACACGTAAGTCCCGTATTGCTAACGTAAAGTTGATAAAAGTACTCTATTGCCAAAGGAAAACATGCAAAATGTGAAGTTCCCTCCTTACCAATGGCATCCATAGCTGTGTGAAGACGGAACTCTTTCCTTCTTCCGGTTTGAACCTTTCAACGCAAAAGTCCTTCTGTGGCCCCAATCAAACTGTCATTTAAAAAACGGGAAACGTAATACAGTGCAAAAATAAATGAATAAATACCGAAAAGCTCTGCCTGCCGTTTTGACAGCTAAATGAGTCTAAACACGAGTTCCCATTTTAAGCACCACGCACATCTGTTTACTCACCAGCAGGGGGCAGAAGTGCACACACACCACCACTAACATGGACGCCACAGAGGAAGCTGTGGCAGGAGTCTTTACATGCGAATTGTGTGAGTTATCCACTGCATATACCTTCTACGGCAGGAAACCACCAAATACCAGAGCCATCGGGTAGGTATAATGTTACAAAAAAACCGATAATTTCGGATGTGTTCCACACTCTGATGTCAAATAGTCTAATCAAAGGTGTCTAATCCATTAGCAGGCTGAGACGTGACTCTAAGATCCAGAGCATTTTAATTCAAGATTAATGCTCATTAAGCAAATTGCATTCACTCACCTAAAACCTAAAGGCAGCCTTATGTAAAAGTTTTTCATGGTGCAATTATTTACTGTCCTGTTGTTAAATAGTAGCTGTATTTTTTTTTTTTTTTTTTAAATATTACTTGTCACAAACGTCACGAACATTCAGCAATTCATGTTCCTTTATTTGGTGATAAAATATTTGGTTTACAAATTGGTGTAATCAACCTTTAAACAAACCATGTAAGAAGTTCAAAATCATTCACACATTGTTTCTTTCATCATACATTCATGCATTCTACTTCAGTAAGCACTTTATCCTGATCAGTGGATTCAGAGCTAGCCCAGAGACACTGGACGTGAAGCAGGATCACACCTCTCTTGATGGGACACCAGTCCAGTCAGGGCACCACGCACATGCGTTCACACGCTCGTTTACACTTACAATTTACAATTTAGTGTAGCCAGTCCACCTATATGCATGTTTTTAGAAGATTGAGGAAATCGGAGAACCTGGAGGAAACCCACATGGACACAAGGAGAACATGCAAAAACTCCATGCAGCCATGGCTTAACAGATATTATGTGGGTGGTGGACCATTCTCCAGCAGACCTGCAGTGACACGGACTGATAGTGGCTGGTATATCTGGCTGAGTGTATCAGTGTTTTTCTTGGTGTTTGTTCACAGCACTATACAGTACATTCAACACACACATCACAGACAACACAGCACCACAGCACAGTTACCATCTTAATATATAAATATTGCACCTAATGTACAAATATTACACTTTAAGTGGAAATGGTAGGCTCAGTTGTAATCTACATTACAGTGAAGGTAGAAATAGCAGCTGGATGCAGTTCAGGGTGCATTAAACAGAGTGGAACAATTGTGATATATAATAAATAATAGCAATGATATATATTAATGACAATATTAATACTATATTTAATAAATAGTAATATTTATTAATGATATTGAAAATAATATTTAACTTGTAATGCAATTAAAAACCATTTAAAATCAAATGAATAATAATACAGTGTTAGTTATGGTATTGTAACTCATCTTTTTTCAGCACATAATTTCAGTTTCAGGGTCCTATGGCAAACTGCACATACAGTTGTACAACTGTGCAACAAATGGGCTGCAATCATTCATTTTATACCTACGGACAGCACCTAATAAAATGACCAATGATAGTCATTGCAAAGTAGGTGTACCAAGTAAACACACAGCTCATTGCACATGCTTGTGCCCTTGTAAAACTTGTCTGCACCCTTTTTTCTTCAGGCTTTTGGAAGACTGCTATGGCATCCGTGATCCCTTCACTCCAGACAAGGACAAATTCCTTATATTGGGCTCCAAGTGTAGTTTGTGTAACAAGACTGTATGTGTTGGCACGGTATGCTCTAAATAAGCTTCTTTCATTGACATGTATACTGAATATATTATGTCTGTTTTGCACACAGAGGTTTTATAATTATCACTACCATTTTAAGATTTGTTGCAACATTGTTGCAAAGAAAATGTGAGAAAAATCTCATCACATTAATTACATTTATTCAGAAAGACACCTTGACATTTTTGCATGTGTGTATGTTTTATTCAGGACTGCAGCATCTTCTACACCAAACGCTTCTGCTTACAGTGTGTGAGGGAAAACTTGGAGCAGTTTCCGGAGCAGATTCAAACAGAAATGGAGAAGAAAAACACAGCTCAGAAAAGTTAACAACAAGCAGAGACACTCAAACTTGCTGTGGACAGAACATATTTTGGACATAATAGATTTCTTTTTTTTCCTTCTTTCTTTTTTTTTTAAAATTCTGACCTGCTAACTAAATTGAATGGACAAAACACTGATTTAGCTATACTCTCTCTCATGAAGAGAGGAAGATGCCGAAAAGGGGATCCTTCTTGGGAATTTAAGAGCCTGATTTGATTCAGGAATCCTAACTTCAGAAATTGTAACTGAATTGTCCTGGATTTCCATTGAGGATGCTCTCAGGAAATTACTGTATGATCATCCAGAACACACCTGAAATTCACATACCATTCCTGTGTACTTTTGGATGAACAGTGAACAAAGGAAATGCAGAGTGGACTCTGTTGTCACTGCAGGAAACAAGGAATTACAAGCACTGACTCTATGAGAATATACAGCAGAGAATGCTTTGAAATCAACCCATTACTAAGAGACTGCTATCAAGCAACCTGTATAATATACATATACATAATAATAAAAGTTGATATTAGAAATTAATTATATTTAGTGTGTGCTTTGTTCTGTTCGCAACTCAATTGAGTTGTGTGTCTTGAGAATTATATATAATGTTGAATATCATATTAATTGATAGAAATTGTTTTGAATGCAAAACAATCCAGCACAGACTTATCATTCCTTAGTAAGTGTTCTTTTTCACCACTAGTTGTCAGTAGAAGCATTTGTGTTCACTTTTTGATGACCGTAAACTTGACCTCACTTTGCAGCAGTGAGGTGGAGACGACAAGTACAGAAACCCCTATTTACAGAATGCAAAGGAAAGAAAATGGTGTCATCATGTCATAGAAAAGCGTCTAAACAAAAGCACATACATACGATTTAGGCTGTTAGGATTTTTTTTTTTCTTGTTTCCAGCTTCACTTTTGGTGCAAAAAAGGACCTTTGGATTCCTTGCTAATGTCTAACTGCACCTCTTACAGAGAGACACAACATCCAACAACATCGTCTTTGGATGAGCCACCAAGGCCCACTTTTCCCTCATAAACATAATTAAACATAATTAAATATATCAAAAAGACACAGTTTAGACATATCTATTTGGTAATAACCTCACAGAAACTACTGGTGTACTGTTTACACATGTGAGACTGCAGTACTGGCATTACTTACATAGGTGGGTTTTTTGTTTGTATGTTTTTTTTTTTTGGTTTTATCATTACAGTATTGCATCAGTTGGAGCCTTTTTTTTAACCGTTTCTACCACTATACATCATCTAATTAACCCCACAAAAACACAACTTCCATAACAGAAATTAATAAATGAATGAGGCATATTACTGTACAAATATGAACACATTCCGACACTGTGACCTTCTGAAATTAGTGTAGCTTGAAAAAAACGTGAAGCACTGAAGGACAACTGATAGGACTCAGCGATCCGAACTACTTCTGATAGCGACAAAGTCTGACCATGATAAGCTCGCTGCCAACTATGACCTCAGACCTGGCACAAAAAGGATTTAACACTGTGAAAAAGCACAGTAGGTTAGAGGATAGTAGCCTAGTCTTTAAGAGTTAACACAATAATTCTACATACAAAAGTAGTGCTGTACTAATACATCATACTTAAACATAGTGTAGTGTACTGGGGAAAAAAATTCTGCTGCACTCAAAAATTACTGAAAAATAAATGAATGAATTAATAAGAATAATAAACCTTTTGTATTATAATTATAGGCTCAGTTTTTTTCACCCAATTTGGATAACTAACTCTGATGTAAAAAAATAACCAAGAATGCATTGAATAATGGATGACAAATCTGATAATTTTGATAAACTAAATTACACAAGTGTCAAATCTGACAAACATCAAGAAATCAAATATGTGAGCATGTTTTTTCATTTATATCAAGGCCATCTATGTTATAGTCTCCTAATTTGGATAAAGTATGTCTTTCTCAATATTAAAAAAAAAAAATTCTTAAGTATATTAAATCTCTTGATTGTTTGCATAACAGATATTATGGCCTATCATATTTAGAGTGTGCTTCATTAACCATCTTCAATTTACTATTAATAAGTTCTTTGTTTTTTTCTTTTTTTAAGTATCACAAGTTTTCATAATGTAAGGGGATGAGTTATATATATATATATATATATATATATATATATATATATATATATATATATGGATATTTTGTGTGTGTGTGTGTATATATATATATATATATATATATATATATATATATATATATATATATATATATATATATATATATATATATAATTTTAAGTATCAATAGTGTCATAATGGAACACAAGGTATTACTTTTAAATGACAGGGATATGACAGGGATGAGTAATATGTATAATGGAGACCACTGCATTGTGAAAACAGTGTTGCATAATGAATATTCATATAATGAATATTATATATATAATATTGTTTTACAGTGTGCTTTACCAAGTTTACATCGCTTACCTTCCATTTTCCATTTAATATCAGCCCTTTGGAGGTTGGTCGTTTTTATTTATTTATTTATTTTAAGTATCACCAGTGTCATATTGTAACACACAGTATTACTTTGGGGCATGTGTAAATATGGGCTAGTGTACTGTGTGCATTCTGCTGTAGTTATCATGTGGATTGCGTGGCACTTTGACACACAGCGTTAGTTCGTTTCGCACGTAGTTTTACGGCGATGAAAAGCTGAGGCGGATAAAACTCCAGTGCGCGGTGCAGTCGTTTCACTCCGTGATGATCCCTACAGCTCAGCTTCTCGTTCTCTTTCAGTAATGGGCGGTCCCGTGCTGTTCAACCAATGAAAGCTTCCTTGTGTTTAAATAGCCCACGCCATTAGCTCTCTCCCCCTCAGTTGCTTTTTACTTGCGAACGCCATATTGGTCGCTCGGATGACTTGGTGTTTTTTTTCTTCAGGAATTACTACGAGACGGGAGTAGACGGGAGTGACTTCTCCAGAGCTGCACGCTTTCATGCGATCACTTGTTACTTCTGCTACACTGACTACATTGCTTTTTTTGCGGGGTTTTTATTATTTTTTATTTTATTTTATTTTTGTTTGGGGTTTTTTTGTGTGTATGTGTGGCATGCCTGCTCTCATGCATGTTCGTTGTCTGATCGTTTTTTTATTACGGGAATAATAATTACGCGTTTGTGATCTGACCTGTAATCTCGACAGCAGCTACTTGTTTGTTTTCGTGCCGAGTTTCATGTGGCAAAATGTCGGACGTGCGTCTTTCTAATGGAAGTCCGCCGCTGGAGCGCGTGGAGGCGAGACCGGAGGGACACACCAAGCCTTCGGTGTGCAGGAACCTTTTCGGCTCGCCGGACCCGGGGGAAGTAAGACAAACGTATCTGGACGAGTTGCGGCAGTCGGAGGCGGCGCACAGGGAGAAGTACAACTACGACTTTGTGAAGGACATGCCGCTTGAGCCGGGCAGATACGTGTGGGAGTCGGTGGACGCCAGAGACGCGCCCGAGGTTTACAGCAGGCCGCCGCGTGCGACCAAACGGGTGGATCTTAACGGGAGTCAGACGGACTGCCAAAAAACGCAAAGCGCTGCGAAGAAAAGACCTTCACTGGAGGACGCGGGTAAATAAATACACCAGGATGTATGAGCGCTCGGCTTTTGAAACCGTATTGCTTATTTTCATGACGTTCGTGACACTGTCGGCTTATAGCGCACGCGATCTCTTAAACATCTGGCTGAGTTGTTTTGACGTTTCGACGCTCGCGCAGCCTTTTGTTTGAAGACCGACCGTAACATCATTGCATTTACTCTATGTGCAATACCCTGCGTGATATATTTTGCTACACCCTTAGCTGTTGGCTTTATTTCCTGTAATCATTTGTTCCAGTTAGATTTATGTACAAGCGCACTAGGAAGTAAGGCTATTTCGAGAGAGAGAGAGAGAAAAAAACTACCTAAAAGAGTGCATTTGAAATTGATAGTGGCGCACATACTACAAGAGTCTAACAGCGTCTTCCCTTTCAAACTCAGATTCTGCACGGCAGAGTAAAAGAGTGAAGCATGGAGAGGAAGACAGCAGCAGTCAAGACTGTGCAGAGCAGACACCCAGAAAATCAGATCCCAGCACGTAAAACAACAGGACCTGCAGGCAAAGGTGGGTTTCTTTAGATTTAGAAACAACAACATGTAGAACATGTAGGCCTATCACTGTTACTTTTGCATTGGGGGGGGGGGGGGGGAATCATAAGCTTCATAGTTAGATGTTAAAGTTGGTCAAACACGTTATGCACGTGGAAGGTTCTCGCAGGAAGCCTGGGTTTCATTGCAAAAGGGGACTTTGGTGTTGTAAACAAACGCCTTTGGACTGCAGTACTACACTGTAGTAACACGTCATCGACACTCTGGTGTGT
This sequence comes from Cranoglanis bouderius, assembly GCA_023630585.1. Lineage (NCBI taxonomy): Eukaryota > Metazoa > Chordata > Actinopteri > Siluriformes > Cranoglanididae > Cranoglanis > Cranoglanis bouderius. The sequence continues at coordinate 23,060,585 of CM042538.1, forward strand.
GTGTATATATGGGTGTGTGCGCAACATTGTACACATACATTCATACATGTATTGATTGTCACTTATTAATTGTTCCTAGATAACCTTTTGAAAAAAAGACATTTTTTCATTTGCTACAGGGGCTTGCAAGCCTTTAGAGAATTCCACAGTTTTAGAAATATGCTTTTTTTGATGATGCTGATAAGTATGTAACTGTAATTGGTTCTGTGCAATGCATACAAATGTAATGGACAATTATTTCTGTGTATATATTTTTTTCTATTGCTCCTTTTCTTTACAGCTAAATAGACTTTATTCTGTTTCCTGCAGAGAGATGAAGAATGTGCATTTCTCCATCAAAGAGCTTTATGAAGTAAACAGGGACAACAGCAAACAGAAAAAGAGCATTTCCTTTTCTGAGGATGTGCAAGGGAGTAGAAGCACTGATGTTATTTTTTATTATTATTTTTTTTTTACACTAAAGTTTTGGCACTCGAAAAAGACATTTGACTCAAAAGCAGACAATGTAGCAGTGTGCAAATGGAGTTTCCTTTTTGCTTTTGTCTTTACTACCTATGTATATAATTATATGTAGCATATTAAAATATAACATTATGATGAGAAAAATCGTATAGTGTGAATGACTTGAAGAATTGCTGTGCAGTTTTCAAAACAACCCCCAGTTATACTCCCAGATTAAAAATATGTTTTATTAATTTCAATGTTGTCAGAGTTTAAAACATTAACAAGTTGGATCAATTAAAAACAATCACAAAGGACCGAGGTCCTCCATTAAAAGAGCTCCCATGGAAAAAAAAGTTCACAGTTTAAACAGAACTGGTGTCCAACCATTTGAGACACCAGTAGATAAATAATTTTTTTGTGGTATTATTGGTGATACCATAGAAGTGTGTATGGTACTTAATTATGTGAAGTTTATTTAAAAATCTGCCAAAGTTGCAACACATTCAGGCAGGGATATTCCTTTTTTAGGGTGTGGTTTTATGGTTTTGACAGTGTTTCACAGTATTATTATATCCCTGGGTTATTCCACTAGTTTTTTTTTTTCCCTAGATTATGTTTTGAAATTTTCTTATGAATGACAAAACCTACTGAGTAAACAATAATTTTATAAAGGAAACTGAATTTAACAGCAAATTTTCTTCAGTCATGTTTTGTGTATTTTTTTTTTTTTCTTGCACCGCTGTGTAGCAAATTTTTAGGTTATATTTTTTTAAACACTGGTCCATGTTTTTTTTTTTTTTTTCATGTTTTTTTTTTAAGTCCATAAATCCAGTCCTTTGGCATCACACACAGTATTCATGTTGAACATGATGTTCCACTATCCCCCCCAAAAAAATAAAACAAAAACTAGACGTTACACTGCATGTGTAAAATTCTGAAGTGTACCTGTGTATATCGCTTTGTAAAAACACTGAGGAAATTATACTAACTTATTTATGTTAAGCTTTTTTTGTTGTTGTTGTTCATGACTATCCAAAGTGGCATTTGTGGTGGTTTATTTTTTTGTTTGTTTTGTTTTGTTTTTGTTTTTTTAACTTTTTTTTTTTTTTTTTTTTTTTTTTTTTTTTAAAGCTAAAAGTTATTTTCAAATTTTGAAAAGAATTTGTGCAAGGTTGCAAACTGAGCCTATGTTAAATTTTGATGTGGATTTTGTATTGCTTGTTTAAAGAGATCATTAATAAAAAAAAAAGACAAACACTCTACATTTGATTCTACTCCGTATGTATCAATATGCATGACAAAATGCATGTTTTTTAAAAATAGGTTTATATCACACAATATGTTAATTCATTAATTAATTCACTAAATACATTTTGCTCTTGTTAAGGATAATTAATGATTAATACACAACACTAACCAATAAAAAATATGCTGCATAAATATATCCCTTGATTTATAAAAAAAACAAAAAAAAAACAAAAAAACTTGAAGCCAAACAAATGGGATCATCCTAGAATGTTTTGTACATTTGATATTACCTACATTTTATACAACCTGTCCAAACATAACCCATGTTCTTTAATCACCTGAACTGAATTAAGCTTCAAAGGTCTATCAAAGAGTTACACCTTTTTTCACTAGGGAATGAAGTTGTGCTTAATGTACAGATGGATATTTTATGGGGCATAAAAACGGGTGACAAATTGCACACCATCTGAACCGCTGTAATGTCAGTATTTGTCTACATTTGCATTTACCTGCATCCAGAATAATTAAAGGGTATGGACACCTATGGTTACGTATGGGTATGGAGTCTATTTAATATGGCAGGATGTTTGAAATACATGTATATGCTGTAAGTGGTAAGTAAATACCGATTGCATGCTATCACCCCTTTAAAATACTTGTTCATAATTTACACTACAGTCTGAAATGATCATGTTTGTGTGCTCGCAGTTATAGGTATAGCTTTTGACGCAGTTCAATGTCCCATGGAAGCCTGTAGGTCTTTAGGTTTTTTTTTTAAAGCCCACTACTTCTGCTTTAAACGTGCCGAAAATGTTTTACATGTGGAAAAATTGAAGTGTGGATGGAAACATAAAATGAAGTGTTTTCGCTGTGTGCACAGCCTACTACTCCAGGCGCCATTCGGAGCGCGCGCAGGAACCTGCCCTCACCCTGCCTTCCTCGATTGAGAAAAACAAGGACACGTCCCATGAAAAAGAAGAAAGAGGGGGGGAAAAATCTCTAGGATACTGGCATTTGGTTCGTCCAATCAGGCTGGGTTAAAGGAAAGCACACCACTGGCGGCAACCACTGAGCTCGGCTGTGCTGCGGGTTTGCCGCAGGAGCGCGCGAGTCGGTACAGGATGTCCTTTCCGCTAAAGCACGGTCCCGAACCCAGCACCATTGGCTATGGCTCATGGAGGGTTTTTTTTTTTTTTTTTTTTTTTGCTGATGCTTGCAAAACCAGGCGTGGTTGACACACAGAATGAGCGCTTAAAGCCCCAGGCTATCTGCAGCTCGATGGAATAAAGCGTGCATGTGAAAACAGCTTGTACAGAAGTTTAACTACACAAAGAACGTAGGAGGTCGTTTAATTTTGCTTTAAGTTTGCGGTCGTTAATTTTGCGCATCCTCACTTCAACATCCCATATGACAAACCAAAGCGATCATTAGGACTGAGTTGAAATTCCCTCAAAAGAATCGCGACTCGAAGTTCTAGGCTAAAGCCTCGAGCAGTAGAGCAGTAGAGCACGAGAGGAGAGTGGAAGTGGTTCCACTCCTGGCCACACAGAGACAATACAGATAACAAATTCTGCGATACCAAATGTTTTAATGTAGATGGCGACCAGTTTTCACTTTTTCTCATTATGGATCAGATAATATTTTGGGTGGCAGAGATATGTCACCTTCCTAAGCAAAGACATTGTGATTTATATCATGAGTCAGGGTAGAGGCAAGGTGAAGTGAGTCTTGTGATGTAATAATAATAATAATAATCATAATAATAGGTGGAGGTGCAGCAGGTAGTGTTGCTGCTCACAGCTCCATGGTCCATGGCTCAATCCTGAGCTCGGGTTTGGAGTTTTGCATATTTTGCATGTTTCCACGTTAATTTACTCCGGGCTCTCTGGTTTCGTCCCAGCTTCATAAAATATGAATTGGCTACACTAAATTGAACCTAGGTGAAAATAAGTGTATAAATGTCTGTACGTATAATGCCCTGTGATGGACTGATGTTCCAAGGATAGGCTCTGGATCCACCAAAACCTTGACCAGGATAAAGCATTTAGTGTAGATGAATAAACACTACTACTTCTACTACTGCTGCTGCTGCTGCTAATAATAATAATAATAATAATAATAATAATAATAATAATAATAATAATAATAATTGTTGTTGTTGTTGTTGTTCTTATTACTCCATAAGACATATTAAGTCAAATATATTTTTATTTCAGCACAATGTAATAAATGTGAGCATCTCTTTAATGCAGCTAGCTTAGGAATTTAAAAAGCCCATGAAAATACTTTCATTCAGTCTTTGGCATGAATATGTATTTGTTACCAAATGCTCAAATGTTAGACAAGGTTAGTGTGGTAAAATGTTAGTACTGTGTAATTAAAATACTTATGAGGTAATAAATTAATTTCAAATGAAAGGTAACTTAAGCAACCAGACAATCAGAGCAAACACCTAAATGTATAATCAGTATTTGTGCAGGAGCTGTGTGTGATTTTCAGTGATCTTGGGGGTCAGTAGGTCAAGTTAGCTGTCTTACTGGGTCAGCTTAAAATGGGGCCAATTTTGTTTGCTAAACCTGCTTCAGCAGAAAATCCATGATGGTTAATTTTTGCAGTTTCAGGATGTTTTAAAGAGCTGATCAATGCTCTACATCTGGTTGAAAGCAAACCTGGCTGATATTAACACATAGTAGTGGCTGTGACTGTTCAGATGGTATCTATTATGTCTATACTCTACACAAGATGATAGTTTGGCTAATAATCACAACAGATGTCTGGCCTAGGATCTGAATTAGGATTAAAATGCATTTAATACCTGCTCCAAAATTCTGCTGATGCCAAGCGAGCTGTCATCAGGGCCCAGTTCACTGGAACATTTTTTTGGAACAGGGATTTTGTAGAGGCAGCGGATACAAGTGTAGATTTTATTGTGTAAAGTGCAACACAAACAACCAAACCAATGAAAACAAGAACCATAAATGTAAACAATGGATACAAGGCAAAAACAGACATACTATGAGTGAGGCTGTGGCATACATGACGACACATATACATGACAAAGACAAAAGCTTGACAAGGAAACACACAGAAACCAGAATTAAATAGGGGTAACACAGAACAGGTGTGAGTGCTCAGTGAGACATGTGACATGGTCATGTGATGTGCCGGGTCTGATGGGTGGTGTAGTTCAGCACCCCTTTGGCACTATCATGACAGAGATCCCCCACTTAAAGCACGGCTCCCAACACGCGAAACACAGTCAAGAGGGGGTCCTGGACACCATGAAGCAAGGGGGAGGAGCGATGTCCTCAGCGGAGCAAGGAAGTGGTGTGACATCCTGAGTATAGTAGGAAGGAAATCTGAAGTGAGGTAGGGAGGGTGGGAGATGGCTCCAGCCTGGTCGGGAGCCCCCTCCCCAAAAAATTCCCCAAGGTGGTGTATGACATTGGGCCTAGCCATGAGTTGGTCCAAAAGGACCTCGATCCGGTCAAGCTGCCTCTGGTTCTCCAGGATTTGCTCACCATGGGCTTACATGCACAAAAGTATATCTGCTGCATCCATATTAGGTCAAGCTTTCTGTCAGGGATTTTGTAGAGGCAGCGGCTGCAAGTGCAGACTTTATTGTGTAAAGTGCAACACAAACAACCAAAACAGTGCAAACAAGAACCATAAATGTAAACAATGGATACAAGGCAAAAACAGGCAGGTTGTGCAAGCAGCATTCTCACTGCCCCACTTCCCCACTTCCATAGTTATTCTTGCACCTAGTGGTCAAAAATGGGAACTACAACAAGCAGTAATAGAGGCTCACAGGGGCAGGAATCACGTTGTCCCATGCTCAGGGGAGGAGCAGAGGTCAAAACAGTTCATAACCGGGTCACATTTTTTACTCCAAGTTGGGCTAGCTTAAAATACGCTGTGTCCACCAAGATCTTGTTTTGTAGCATGTAATCAGATTTACATCTAATACTTTTCCACAAAGAAAGGCTTAATTTTTCTGCTGGTTAAAAGTGATTTAGAATAATTTTCGCACCATGGTACATGCTCTTAATGTAAAGAAGTGAAATCACAACCAACTCATATAACCCTGAACAGTAAGAACAATGCAATTTTTTTTTTACTTCAGCTTTAGTTACTTCAGTTCCTTCATGGCCACTTCATGCCACAGAACTCACTCAACCACAACATACCCTGCCAGATATGATTTCAGAAAAGATACGGGAAAATGTTTGTTCGCTCATTCACCTTTGCTAACCTCATTTGTGTTACTTTATTAGAATGCTCAAAAAATGCTAGGCCAAAATGGAAATAGTCCAGGAGATCTGCTGCTTGATTAGGGGCAGAAGCATACGAAAATACCTACTCATAAAGAAGAGCAGCCTGGCCAAATCTCTGAAAACTCTGTGATAGTAGAACAACATTTCCAGGACTAAACTAGGAGACCACTAATTTAACAGCATGGCAGACAATGAGAAAAGAGTGATCAGAAAACCGGAAAATGTTTACAGCTGGGCCTATTATTAGATATTTTGTGCAGATCCAAACATGATGTCATATTTGGCTTCCCTACTGGGAAAGAAACATTTGCAAATGCCTGAATTATTTTGGATCTGCAACGTCTCATGTGTTTTTTGTTATTAATGAGTGATTTTTATGAGACTGGATAAAGCTTTTTATTTTCCACATCTGTCTGCCCAATAGTCATGTGCTTTGGTTGCCCCTCACCTCTACAAGAAACCTGCACCAGGCATGGAGTGTAACCAACTCTGGTTGGCACTTGTGTTTATTTGGCCCCTAACCTGCACTAACAAAAGCTTTCAACAGCCTTTTGCCAGTGGACCTCTTATCTTGCTGTGTACCCCAGATGTGTGCATGGTTTTGGTTTGTTCCATGCATTGCACTTTCAGGGTCAATTAGTAGTATTCCCATTCTGTCTCTCACTCTGTTCTGACCACATTTATAAATTCTTTCAACTTACGCCTTATCTTGATAGCAAGATAAGTGTGTAGGTGTGTGCAGGATCATGGTTTGAAGGATGACAGTCAGCTTGAGATGACCCATGCTGACGCATGATGACCTCCTGCTAATTACAAGCAACATTCAAGATTCAACTTTATTATCATACACACAAGCTCCTTGTACAATGCGATTCTTAGTTTGCCTGTTCTCACAAATGCTGCAGTAGTAAATAAAGGATAAAAATTACTAATAAAAATAAAGAATAGAGACCACTGTTTAAAATTGTGCAATATATTGTACAGCATTGGAGCATGATAAAAATTTAACACAATAGAAAATATAAAAACTATCAGACATAAATTATAAAAAGAAGAAAGCAGGTGCATGCCATAAAATACTACAGTAGTCTGGGTCAATTTACTGAACTGACATTACTGAAATTACAGGTATTATCCCATTAATGCAATACTGTTATGAACCATACCATAATTTCATCCAAACTGACAATATGTGCTCTAATCACATGGGATGTACATATCATCTCAGTCACATGAGATGACAACCTTTTATTGTAGAAATGTTTTACAATAGCAGATAAAATGATACTTTTGCTTTTTAAAGAAACAAAATAAAGACCTCTGAAGTGTGTGTATGTGCTTTTTTTCAGCTACATTTGGATATTAAATTTGGTGGAATATTTGTGTGGGTGTATGATACTCAAAGTCTGCTAACTTGCTACATCACTGGTGTGGTTGATGGCGTGCCTAGAAGAAAAATGGTTTTGTTGTGCTACTTCAAAGCCTCTGGCATCTAAAGCTGTGTTCTCTTATATTAATGAAAGAAAAGAAAAAAGGTGCTTTCCTGTTAGAAAAAAAGGTACTATACGGGTACTTTTTGTTTTCTAATGTAGAATGTAAATGTAACCTCAAATGCATAACAATAGCCATTAAGGTATAATTATGCACCTTAAATCATGTTCGTCAAACTAAACATACAAATGAGACCTACTGCCCAGGTGACAAGAGTCTGTAGGTTTAACCTCTAGTTTTAACACTTTTTATTCTAGGAGTGTGAAAACAGCCATGCCATGCACTTGCTCAAAATTTGTTAGCCTTATAATCAGAAACATGTCAGCACTGAGTGTGATAATATGGTTGATTATGATCTGTTGGTGGAGATGGTGATACTGTAGTTGTAGAGGAGCCATGAAGCTTACATGATGGTGTGTTGTGCGCATGAAAGGAAGTCAAAGTGAGTGTGTAACTGGACACACTGAAGATTTGGAAAATCAGGGACCCCCTACCCAACTCAATCACATTATTTTGTACGTAAGAATGAAAAATTATTCATATTGTAATGATTTTGATCAGGAGAAAAAGTGTAATGCTAAGGTGTTTCTGTGGCTTTTGACTTTCACTCTGTTACGTAAGGTGGCCTTCAGGGGATCCCCTTTGTTATATATATATATATATATATATATATATATATATATATATATATATATATATATATATATATATATATATATATATATATATGCATACATATATATTAATAACACTCCCTATTTGTCAGCTGTTAATTTCTATTAAACACCTTTAAGACAACAAACATCTTTTCCCCTCCACACAAACAAGGGACATATAGAAATTGTTCCTCTTTCATGTCTGTGGCTAAACTTACTATGTTCAAATTGCAGTAGTTCCTCTTTTTGACTATAGTGACAAAGCCTATAGATATGCAAGTAAAGTGCATAATACCCCATTTCCATAAAAGTTGGGATTTTTTGGGGAACTTTAATTAACTGGCAAAAGTACAAAGAAAAGATATCCAATGTTTTCACTGACCAACTTAATTGTATTTTGTAAATATAAACAAATTTAGAATTTGATACCTTCAACACACTCAAAAAAAGTTGGTTAATTGGTAACAGGGAAGGGTATCAGGATTGGGCATAAAAGTAGCAGCCACTAAAAGCTCAGTCTTTGCAAGTAAGGATGGGTCATGGCTGACCACTTTGTGCCAAACTTTGTGAGAGAATTGTCAATCAGTTCAAAAAGAACATTGCTCAGCACAAAGAATTAAGTCTTTCACCATCTACAGTGCATAATATTGTGAAAAGATTCAGGGAGTGACCTTTGAGCCCACAGGCGGCATTGCCTGAGAAATCATCACGCTACTGTGATAAATATATATAACCACAAAAAAACATTGTCCCTTAACACAGTCTGCCGCTGCATCCAGAAATGCAACCTGAAACTCTATTATACAAGGAGGAAGCCACAAATCAACTCTATGCAGAAACACCGCCAAGTTCTCTGGGTCCGAGCTCATCTCAGATGGACTGAAAGGCAGTGGAAACGTGTGCTGTGGTCAGATGAGTCCATGTTTCAGCTTGGTTTCAGGAAAAATGGATGTTGAGTTCTCCGTGCCAAAGATGAAAAAGACCAATCAGACTGTTATATGCGAAAGGTGCAAAAGCCAGCATCTGTGATGGTATGGGGGTGCATCAGTGCCCACGGCATGGGTGAAGGTACCATTGTGTGAAGGTACCATTGGCGTGGAGGCGTATGCTCTCCAACTTCCTAACAAGCTGGGACATGCAAAGAAAAGAATTTCACTGTGCTGTAATGTATATGTGACAAATAAAGGCTTCTTCTTCTTCTATATTGGGATTTTAGAGAGACATATGCTGCCATCAAGGCAACATCTTTTCCCAGGAACTCCATGGTTATATCAGCAGGACAATGCCAGGCCTCATTCTGCACATGCTACAACAGCGTGTCTTCGTAGACACAGAGTGCGTGTGCTTGACTGGCCTGCCAGCAGTCCAGATCTGTCTCCTATGGCACATCATGAAGAGGAGAATCAAACAATGGCGACCAAGGACTGTTGAGCAGTTGAAGTCTTGTATCAAGCAAGACTGGGCAAAAAATTCCACTTGCAAAACTGCAACAATTAGTATTCTCAGTTCCCAAACAATTAAAAAGTGTCATTAAAAGGAAAGGTGATGTAACACAGTGGTAAACATGCCTCTGTCCCAACTTTTTTTTTAATGTGTTGAAGGCATCAAATTCTAAATTTGTTTATATTTACAAAATACCATTAAGTTGGTCAGTGAAAACATTGAATATCTTTTCTTTGTACTTTTGTCAGTTAATTAAAGTTTCAAGAGACCTGACAAATCACAGATTTTTGTTTTTATTGCATTTTAGAAAAAATACCAATTTCATGGAAATGGGGTTAGTAGCTTGACAGTTCTTACCATTCCTCTATATTGTTTGCGACAAATACTCATTTTAAAACATGTCACTGCTACCTTTACTATCTAGTCAAATGTATCTGCTTACATATTCACCGTAATATCCATTGGTTCATCTTCAGTTACAAGACTCTTCTTGCTCAGTCCTTTCCTTATTTATGTCCCTTGCTAGAACCAGTGTCTGTTAAGTATAACACTAGGTTCTCTCTACATATTAATAAAAAGTTCCTAAATCCAATACTTCATTTGGTTTCTCATAGTTTCAGGCTACAGCAGCAAAGTCTTGGAATATGCTACAAAACCATTAAAATATTAATTTTAATATAAATTTTTAATTCATTTTTAATTTCTGTTTTTAAGAATTCTATTAAGGATAGTTTTACAGAAACATGTACCCATGTTTTTCCTTACTAAGCACTTTGCTGTGATGCCTTTGTTTTTGTCTTTTATTCACCCTTTTGTTGCAATTTTGTTCTCTGTAGTTTTTTTTCCCCTTCTTCCTTACACTTTATGTTTCTATCCCCTTCAAGTGGCTTTGCAATATGGCACTTGATGGGGACAGAAATAAGAATTTGTTCTGAATAACTTGATTGGTTAAATCAAAGGTTAAATAAATGAGTGCCAATTAACAAAGTATTAAACTCTTTTGCATTTATTCATTAGGTTGTGTTCAAAGTAAAGTAAAATGATTGTTATTGACAATTATAATAAACAAAGTTAGTAGCTAACTAATTAGCAAAACGTTTGGTGCTTCCTTCAAAAGATTTGACTAGTATCAGCAATGAATGTTACAGTAAATGACATGTACAAGGTTTACTTATCAGGAGACATTTAGTTTTATTGACAATTCAAAATAAACATTTCACTGTTCAAACATGGGAAGAGGCATTTAATGTAGTCTGGAACAGCTGAACTCGATAGCTAATCGACTTAGTTTAATATAAATTATTCTCTCATCCTTTTCTAAGCATCAGATGAATATGTGCACTTTATCATAATCTTCTCCAAGCACAAACCTTAACTTGTGTATATTTTAAGCTTTTCATGTTCCATTCTCTGTTCTTTTCAGTGTACAGCAATATTTAAAAAGTAATATCATGGTGACATGGCTGTGAAGCATTCATTCCTGTGCTTGGTGTGCATTTCCTCTGGGTTCTCCAGTTTCCTTCCACCTCCTATAAACAGGTGTACTGGCTATGCAAAATTAACCTAGGTGTAAATGAGTGTGCAGATGTGTGTGTGGTGCCCTGCTGCTGTCCCATCCAGGGTGTGTACTGGGATCCGCCACAACCCTGATCAGGATAAAGCAGTTACTGAAGATGAATGAAAGATATCGCATAATAAAATAATCAGATGATGAATCATATCAGTTGAGCTAATATAATAAAATGATCAGTGAGAAGCTTTTCTGCTCACTATGATTATAAAGGGTGGTTATTTGAGTTACCATAGCCTACCTACCAAGTCTGGCCATTCTCCTCTGAAGTTTCTCACCAACAAGGCATTTTGCTGCACATGGATGTTTCTTGTTTTTGTGCACCATTCTGTTGAAACACTTAAGAATGTTGTGTGTGAAAATCCCAAGGGATCAGCAGTTTCTGTAATATCAAACCAGCCTGTCTTGCACCAACAACCATACCATGGTCAAAGTCACTGAGATCATATTTTTAAAAATGATTATATTTATATGGGTTTTTTTTTATGTTGACCTATGTTATAGAGCAACATTTATACTGCAATCTTTGAAGTTGATCTTTCTGCTTAGATAGCTTGCTGTCTGTCTGCAAAATGTGCAGGATGCATGCACCAGCAAACATGCCACCTACACTGACCTGGGGAGCTGCAGATGAGACAAACTGGTAACTTAAATATCACTCAAACTAAGCCCTATAACCAACCAAATTGTAGACTGGTCCTGTTTAAATCTATCCAGAATTAAGAAGTGATTCTAATAATGTTGAGTAGTGAAGCATGTAGACAAGGTCACGCATTTGACCTGTCTGCTACATCTACACTCAAACACAGAATCCATTAGAATGTGCTTCTAACTGAATGGCTCAGAAGAGTCAGCTGAGACTTAGATCAAGCATCACCATCACACACAGGAGGGGGGGGGGGCATGTGATGTGCAGCAAAAGGTTGTTGAGCTTCACAAAATAGGAAGTGGCTATAAGAAAATAGCACAAGCATTGAAAATGCCCATTTCCACCATCAGGGCAATAATTAAGAAGTTCCAGTCAACTGGAAATGTTATGAATCAACCTGGAATTGGATGTGTGTCTATATTGTCTCAGCGCACTGTGAAGAGGATGGTTCGAGTGGCCAAAAAATCTCCAAGGATCACAACTGGAGAATTGTAGAAGTTAGTCACGTCTTGAAGTCAGAAAGTCTCTAAAACTACAATCTGAAGGCACCTACATCACCACAAGTTGTTTGGGAGGGTTTCAAGAAAAAATCCTCTACTCTCATCCAAAAACAAACTCAAGCGTGTTCAGTTTGCCAGACACTACTGGAACTTCAAATGGGATTGGGTTCTATGGTCAGATGAAACCAAAATAGAGCTTTTTGGCAATAAACACCAGAGGTGGTAGCCATATGGAAAAGTACCTCATGCCCACAGTTAAATATGGTGGTGGTATGGTATTTTGTTAGGATACATGGCATCATGGACTCAACAGATATTAAATGAAAACCTGACTGCCTCTGCCTGAAAGCTTAAAATGGGCCGGGGTTGGATCTTCCAGCAGGACAATGATCCAAAACATACATCAAAATCTACACAAAAATGGTTTATTGACCACAAAATGAAGGTCCTGCCATGGCTATCCCAGTCCCTTGACTTAAAACCCATAGAAAACCTGTGGGGTGAACTGAAGAGGAGAGTCCACCAGCATGGACCTTGAAATTTGAAGGACCTGGAGAGATTCTGTATAGAGGAATGGTCTCAGATCCCTTGCCATGTATTGTCCAACCTTAGAGTTGTTATCTTGGCAAAGGGAGGTAGCACAAATTATCGACTAAAAGGGTGCCAATAATTGTGGCACACCTATATTTAACAAAGTTTTTTTTGATAAACCTGTTTTTGTTTGCAATTGTTTGATATCCATGAGAGCAGAGAGTTTTTGTGTGAGTATTTTGAACAAAAGATCAAAAGGTTCAACAATAAAGGCAATTTTTCACAGCCTTCTTTGCTCATATTTACCAAGGGTGCCAATATTAGTGGAGGGCACTGTACATCTAACCGAAACCATGTTTTATGTTTAGGGCTGCAAAGCCACAGCTCACACAGAGGGCACATGATTAACAGTTCTTTTCTAAATGAAAACAAGCTAGTGCAGCAGCAAAATCACAATTATACCAGTACAATACAATCCAGCCTTTCTGAAATCATAGAAGTACATATTAGGATGGCAGATATATAAGATGGTATCACTGAAATAAACTAGTGCAATTTGGAATTTGATCCACAATCAAATCCCCAATGACATTATAAAACAAACAGTAGGCCATTCAAATAAAAGAAAATCCATTTGCTGCCACTGCATTTTAATATGACCCCAGCAATCATATAAGTTGACTGAAATAAACTCATCATGACCACAGATAGAGAAAGGAGACATGGAGATGTGCTCATGAATACACACACACACACACACACACACACACACACACACACACACACACACACACCATGAACATTGTAATTGTACGAACCAGAAATGAAATATTCATTGATGGAGAATTTAAAGCACTCTTGTACGTTGCTCTGGATAAGGGTGTCTGCTAAATGCTATAAATGTAAATGTAAATGTAAATTAAAGCCCCAAAGACCGTAACCTTTTATATCATGGTCATTTGGTGAATTTAATGTATACCACACATATATGTATAGTATAACTCCTATACAACAGGAGGAACTGTAATTCATCATGTTGACATAACTCTAAGTGCAAGCCTATTCATTTAACCTGCTGACAACACACCACAATAGTAATATCACACTGGCACAATGACAAAATTAACACAGTAAAACTAACCGGACCTGTTGTACTACATTTTCCACTTCTCTGGTACGTGTGTAGGCACTCTTCAAGCCAAATGAGTCAGCAATATTTTCTTTAGCCTCCTCTATCAAGTACACAATTTACGGTTTTTATATTGTAGTATTTACATTACTTTTAACCTGTTAAAAATATATTAACCTTTTATGGTGGATTACCACAATTTAATAGTAACCTGTTGGAAAACTTATAGTGTATCTAAGGACAGTTTAAGGAAAACATGCGTAAAACCTGACTTTTTTTTTTTTTATCAGAGACTACATGTTTAATTTTGAGAGATTGGAAATTTACTAACATATTGTGAAACCAATATCAAAACACTGGCTGCTCAAAATGAAAGCACATTATAAAGCCATGCAGCATGCTGAGGTTCTGAAATAATACTGATTCAAATTATACTTGCCAGTTCTGGATTAATATTGTGATTTGACTGATATTTAGTGCTGATTACACTTTCCACAGAATGCAGTCTGTTTTACTCTTTACTCAAATGTGCAATTTCCGAACAATTTGTCATAATGATAATTTTCAGTGCAGCCATTTCATCTATAAGTCTCTCTCTCTCTCTCTCTCTCTCTCTCTCTCTCTCTCTCTCTCATTCTCTCTCTCTTTTTACTATATGAGAGATATAATAGATAAGAGTTGAAGTAAATTAAAGTAAATAACACTTAATATTTGTTGCATATCCCATGCTTGCAATAACTGCACCAAGTCTGCGAGTCTTTGACATGGTTTCGTGTTTTGTGATGCTTTTCCGGGCTTGTACTGCAGCCTCTTTCAGTTATTGTTTGTTTTGGGGGGGTTTCTCCCTTCAGTTTCCTCTTCAGCAGGTGAAATGCTGCTCAACTGGGTTAAGGTCTGGTGATTGACTTGGCCAGTCTAAAACCTTCCATTTTTTCCCATGATAATGTGCTTTATTGTGTTGGCAGTATGTTTTGGATCATTGTCTTGCTGCAGGATAAAGTTCATCCCAATTAATTTGGATGCATTTCTCAGTAAATTTGCAAACAAAATGTTTCTGTAAACTTCTGAATTCATTCTGCTGCTTCCATCATGAGTTACATAATTAATAAAGATTAAAGGGCCTGTTCCAGAAGCAGCCATGCAAGCCCATGCCATGACACTACCTCCACCATGTTTCACAGATGAGCTTGTATGTTTTGGATCATGAGCAGATCCATTCTTTCTCCACACTTTGGCCTTTCCATCACTTTGGTAGAGGTTAATCTTGGTTCCAGAACTTTTGTGGCTCATCTCTGTATTTCTTTGTGAATTCCAATCTGGCTTTCCAGTTCTTACTGCTGATGAATGGTTTGCATCTTGTGGTATGGCCTCTATATTTCTGCTCTCAAAGTCTTCTTCAAAAGGTGCATTGTGATACTACCCTGTGGAGGTTGTTGGTGATGTCACTGACTGTTGTTTTGTGGTTTTTCTTCACAGCTCTCACAATATTTGTCATCAGCTGTTGTTGTTTTCCATGGCCAACCCATTAGGTGTCTGCTGCTAGGTACACCAGTGGTTTGTTTCTTTTTCAAGACATTCCAAATTGTTGTATTGGCTATGCCCAATGTTTATGCAATGCCTCTGATTGATTTTCCATCATTTTTTAACCTTCAAAATGGCTTGCTGTTCTCCCATAGACAGCTCTCTGATCTTCATGTTGGCTTATCCTTTTTAACAACAAATACAGTCTTCACAGGTGAAACTGAAGGCTAAAACCAAGAGTAGATGTTTAGAGCTATTTATTGTTTAAACAATCAATTTAACAGGGCACACCTGGGTAACAAGAAACACCTGTCAGTCACATGTTCCAATATTTTTTGCTTGTCTACAAATTGGGTGGTCTGATACAAAATGTGCTATGTTCTATGTCATTTAATACATCTAGAGTACACACAAATACCAGGAAATAAAAGCTGAAATTCTAACCTCTCTTCTCATATTCATCTTTTGATCTCAAACCTAAATGTCTTCAGTCTACAGCAAAAACAAACGAATTGGCCTTGCTGTTCCAATAGTTTTGGAAGAGACTGTGTGTGTGTGTGTGTGTGTGTGTGTGTGTGTGTGTGTGTGTGTGTGTGTGTGTGTGTGCATGTGTACACACTTTTAAACTAAGAGTGAACCTCATAATCAGTTCTCTCTCTCTCTCTCTCTCTCTCTCTCTCTCTCTCTCTCTCTCTCTCTCTCGAGCTGTCTGTACTCCTGTTGCCTGATGGCCTGCCAGTGCTAGTTCCTGACACACTTCTGGTGCTGTGGCTCCTCTCACCCCCCGGGCTTGCCAGATTCATCCTGATAGCTCGTCTGCTTGGTGATTCTCCACTTGTTACTCACTGTTATGGCTGCTGTAGGTGGCCCCACATGGATATCCTAAAGATTGCACTTGCCCAAAACATTTTATGCCCAAATCGTACCATCAATTTAATGAAGAATCTTACTTGGATACTGTACATTTGTACAAAAGAACTGCTGATGTAATCACAAAGACTGTCTTGTGCTTATCCCAGGATTCTTATTCACAATATGCTCATAGTGGAACATCTTTTCAACACACTGTATATGATTATGATTTATAACCCAGTTATTGGGTGTCACTCAGAATAGGTCAGTTTCCCTTTTGTGACTTGCTCCTCTCAAGGTTTCTTCCTCATGTTCCTCATGTACTTGCCACTGTAGCCTCTGGCTTACTCATTAGGGATCTAAATCTACATCCAGATTTCTTTAATGCTGCCAAGTGACTGTCTATTGTTAAAAGCAGTATATAAATAAAATTGAACAGAATTCTTATATGAATGATATGAATCTATTATATGAATGAATATTATATTATTATCATTAAATGTTATTTTGCATAATATGGCATTTTAATTTACCATTCTGCAAAATGATAATGAATGGACTATCCCTTCATCATTATGATCAGGGTTAGGGGGAAAAACAGTGAACAAAGACAGCAGTTACCAAACATCTAATTTAAACCACAGAGCTAAATTAATGCTGTTGTGATATGTGAGAGCCCTGTATTTGAAACACGAGAATGTTGACCATATTTTCTGTGAAATATTACATATTTAACAATATTATCTGAAGCCAAAATCAAAACATGAGACACCAAAGTGCTGCCCTCTTTTGGAAGAGAAGAGAGTGGAGTCAAACTGCATAAAGAATCATTTATCGGGCAGCATTAATTCTGAAAACCTAGCATGTCTGTTAGAATAACAAAGACATTCCTATCTAAAATCTGTCTTATCTGTGGGCTGGCTTGATAACAACTGTAATTATGGTTCAGCCCAGGGTGGTGCACCTAATATCATTCATGTCCTCAGTGCAGGATTCACAGTGCAAAAGGGGGAGGTGGTTTTTCATTGCTGCCCAGCCAGGAAAAAAGATGAATGTCTCTGAATAGAGAGCAGATATATGAAACCACAGTCTCCCTTTTCATAGTGTAGAAGAACATGGGGCTGGCTGCCAGAGGAGCAAAAATACTACCAACTCAAGGAATGTTTTGGCATTAGCAAACAGTGAAGTGCACTCATTATGAGAAAGATGGAGAGAAGACGAGGGAGAAAGAAATTCCTTGGGCATATTGCCAATAGCCTACAACACAATAGAGAAACCTTGAGCTCATCTCATGGAAACCACGAATTTGATTTTCACCTAGCTACTCAACGCCCTTCCCTTCAATGATGCTCTCTTTACATACTCCATTCTACTTGTCATGATCCGTTATTCAAGCAAGACAGCCTCCTTAACAGATAGACAACACTTAAGAACTGTTTCAAATCTGTGACACTACATAACATCTGATAGGATATTTATCAGTTACATGTCAATCAACATGTATATGAAATTCAAGAGAATTCAAGACCAGGCTATTATCTTGCTATCATGTAAATCTTCCACTATCATCAGTATCATCAATACCTCTGTAGTATCTGTAGTACAGGCTGTTGGTCAACACAGTTAGGTGAGTTCACATGGTTGTCTTTGTTTGCAGACATTTTCCCCTAGTCTAGGACAGAGGCATAACGGCTGTGATGGATGGCCAATTGCTTTCATTCTTTTCTATCACAATTAAAGGGGCCATGCACAACCTTTGGAAAGCATTACACCTCAGATATCAAGCTTCCCCCCTGCAAGGAGAAGGGATGGGTTGTCTCAAAGAAATGTTATTTCTAATTACACTCTCCCTCCACCACATGACCAAACAACTCTCTGACAGACTGGCCTGAAACACAATACAGTTTCTTTTTTCTCATCACAGCACTAACCTCTTACCTAACCATTTTTATGGCGCAGTGAATTTCCCTGTTATAATTAATGTACTAGATATTTGATATGGTGATATAGCAGTAATAGGCCTATAAAAGTTATTGGATGTAGTCTACCTGCTGAGCGTCTGGCTTAGTGAATGATCATCAAAGTTCAATACTGAGAATGCACGCACAAACAATTATTATTAGTATTTACCCTTAACACCATTTTGCATCCTCTTTCTCTGGTGAAGACAGGATGACTGGCTTTATATCCGAAATTATTTACAGTCATGGAGGAAAATAACACACCATTACCAGAAGTAACTAAAAATGCCACATCCAGCCATTGAAAATAACATCCAAAATGTAAATATGTCAACTGAAGGGACTTCATGGGGTCGGCATTAAAAAATAACCAAAGGAGGAAGAAGGAGACAAAGAGAGCAGAGAAGAAAACCATTGCTATGACAAAAACATAGATCAAACTAAACAAAAACAGGTCATAAAACTGTCATTTCCCATGTCTGCAGGGATGCTGCTTGCCCGGCAACAACAACAACAACAGGAAGTTGTCCACAGAGATCCCTCCATGGGACTGACATTTAACCATCCAAAACATATTTATCCTTTCAAAATACACCTCTCAAAAATCAGACAGAGAAGATGTGCAGGGCTTTTGCTGCCATTTGGTTTTCCGCCAGCTGTTGGTTTTAACCTTGGGTATAAGGCCTAAATGAGAGACAGATATAAGTCTCTAAGCATGGGAGTCATGCTAATGCCCAGGGCGAGAATATTCCAGAGAGCAGTTAGATGAAAGGGATGGCATCAGTGTTTATTGAGGGCCTTTTTCAGTGGGTTCGAGGGCAGCTCATAAACCCTCAGTAATTTAATTAAAGCAGTTACAGCAGTCTGACTGGAGCCACATGGAGAAGTGTGTGTGTGTGTGTGTGTGTGTGTGTGTGTGTGTGTGTGTGTGTGTGTGTGTGTGTGTGTATGTGTTTAGGGTGTGTGTGTGTGTGTGTATGTTCTCTCATTTATGTTTAATATATTTTCTTTTCTGGTCTCTCTTCATTTTTTTTAAAGCGATCTTCTTCTTTCATGCTGATTCGCCTGTCATACTACAATGCATATAATTAATGTAATACATTAAAAATGTTTGAAAACGTTGTAAAATAATGTATAAAATGTTATGGCACAAAAAGACAAAAATAGAAAACTTGTATCTATGTTTGGACGGAGTGATCAAGCAGTGACAGTGACAAGATCAAAGTGCATTTCAGGGAAAATATATTTCTAGGAATATAAAGCAATTTGATGGGATTTATCTTTATGTGAGGAGTTGCCATCCATGATAAGATGTTTACCTTTTCACTGCAATAAAACCTTTTCCTGTTTTTCTATACTCACACAAGAACTTATGTTTAACATACCTGACAAGGTAACAAACTGCTCTTTGCAGTAGCAGTAATAAGTATTAGTTGCAGTATTATTAATAAAGAAGTAAACACAAAAAGGCACTTTTCTTTATACATAAAACAAACTTAAACTATTTTAACCTCTCACATTGCTTCACAGAGAACATACAGTATGAAATAATCATACAGCAATCAACCTGATGAAGTATATGTTCTTAGAAAGTTCCATATTGCATCCTCAAGGGCTCTTTGGGTTGTTCTTCTGTGGGAAACCTTAGAGGTATACAATGGAGTGTTTCCCTTTCAAACAGAGTTCCAAGTAGAACCCTTTTAGGAAGCTAGACTCCTTGAACATCCAAAGATTCTATGATTAGTGTAGGGAAAAACACTTACACAAGTTAAATTCTCAGTCTTGTGTCTCACTACTGAGATAAAAGTAGACCTGTCATCACTGAAATTATTCTGACACATGGATATAGTTTGTTCCTCTTTGATGTTCTGTTTCAGTACACATTTTAGAATAGTATGAAGATACAAATCTAAAAAATCTATGAAATACCGTTTTTGGAATTATGACTAAACAGGACTGGGCAAGTCTATCTTTGCTAGACCACCATTGACTACACCACATTTATCTTTCAAATGTCAGTGGTAGGGGATATTAGAAGTGGATTGGTTTTCTGTATCTTACTACAGAGGGAAAAAATCCTCAGTGCCTAGAGGCCTGCTAGCTTGTAAGGTATATTCAGTGCAGAAATATGAGTCAGTCATGTTGCCTCCATAAGACTTGCCTTTGTAATGGAAACATATAGTAATGGAGACATCCACTATGCGTTGAAACAGGTTCTGAGGCTGGAGGTGGTATACATTATGTGTACCATGCATTATTTCTGTGTCAGCCTGAAAACACTGTCTTTAGAGCTAGATAGTACCAAGATAGTTATTGTAGATTGTGGGCAGGCCGCAATTGCAACATTCTTATTAATTTGGGGATGCACATGCACACCTGTCCTATTGCACACTTCAGAGGATTCGCAGTGAGGCCAGCACGTATTAAAGACTTTAGAACTGCCTGCACATACAGTCTGCTACTGCCAATTGTTATTATGTCATCTACAGGGGGAATAGAAAAGAATCACCCCCCTTTAAAATAATCACATTTTGTTGCTTTTCAGCCTGAAATGAAGACAGACACAGTTTTTGTTTCATCCAGCTGTATTTACTCAGTGCAACTTATCAGTGCATCTTATAACAAGTAAGCAGCAACATATGCCTGGTTGGGCAGGAGAATAGTCACTGAAATGGTGCCACTGCCCCAAAACGCTCAATCAGAACCATCACAAATTTGTGTAAACTGATCAGGGTGATCATTTTTTTCCCTTGGATGTTGGCAATAAGGGAATCTGCCAATAGCCCTCGTCCAGGGTCGATTAAAAATAAGCTTCATCCAGCCAATTCAGGTCCTTGTCAATATGAGGCACTGCAAACACATGAAATTTTTAAATAACATTCACCTTGCATTAGTCCACACAAAAATTGTGTACAATGAGGCTGTTCCAGTCCCTGTGGGACTCCTGTCTTACTGCCATCTCTAGCTATTTTCCCAATTTGTCCTCAAACACATTTCTTTTGTGTTCAGGCAAGCGAAGCGACTGGCTGCACACAACCACACTGCAGGAGTCTTAGTGTGGTGCTCTATGGGGTCAGTCTCCCAGGCAGGAGAGAAAACAAGTGCTTACAACTCAGCAATCACTGCTCTCTGGGGTGGTGAGAAGTGGTATCCAAGTGGAATAGGAGTGGGATTAGATGTTTCTCAATGGTTCCAATTCATATCTCCCCGCTACTGCCTTTACCAGGGCAACAGGGACCACCTCTCCCCAACTGACATTAACATGGCAAATCTGCCGGGTGTTTCTCCAGTCCATGTGAGCTGGGGATAGAGTAATATGAGGTCCTCCGCCAGCTGGATGGTAGGTGATGAATTGTTCCAGTGCCACCCATTCTACAATCTTCTCTGGCTGCACTGGGTCAGGCCTCAGCCAGTGGCTGCAAAAGTGGAGGGGCCTATGGTCAAAGATGAATTGTAGTGCCCTTCAATCAGTGCCATCATTTGGCACACACTGACCCTCTTGAGTTGAATTTATACATTTAAAGTTTATATCTGGAATGTATATATTTCTGTAATGCACTATACAAATAAATTTGAATTTAATTGAATTGAGCATGTTTCTTCAAACCATCACATAATCCAGCTGGCTCTCGGGCAGCAAAGTATAGCCCAATAAGCCCATGCTGGTCCAGCTGGGCCTCTCCAGTAAGAAGAGCCTGAAAGTGGAGCACCCACTCAGTCTTTGGCCTTACCTTACCTTACCTTATTAGTAAGTAGTCTGAAAGTTCTCAAATTCTACACTACTGTATACTTTACTGCAGACTTCAACTTTACTGTGTCTATTCTGATTTATTCACAATTTTGGGGTGTACAGCTTTATGCATTGAGGTTAAATAAAATAGCTATGTTACATGGTACAATGCAGAACAGAACAGCAACATGTTTTTTGTAATGAGAGTAGCAATAAAGCAACTAATTTACTGGTAATTACATCTAAATGTCTATCACACTGACTTTATGCCTGTGTATTCCAAGATAGGCAGTTTTTATGGAGACAGTATATCAACATTGCGTGTATGACACACATTATCACACCCAAGTACACACACTGAATACTCCTACAACACCCCCCGACACACACACACACACACACACACACACACACACACACACACACACACACACACACACACACACACACACACACACACACACACACACACACACACACACACACACACACACACAAAATCCATTAGAATGTGCTTCTAATGAAGGCTCGGAAAAGTCAGCTGAGACTGAGAAAAAGTTTCCAACATCATGATTCAGGTTTATAGATGATATATATAAGATTTGTTGGTTGCCAGTGTAATGCTGTTTGTGCTGGACCAAGGTCTAAAGCAGGTAAGAAATCTTTTTATGTCTTTATGGCTCTAACAAGGCACTGGTCAACAGGTAACCTATGTATATGGTAATTGGAGACAGATATTTATTGTACCCTATAAAATCCAATACTCAAATAAATATGAACAGGATGAGCAAATACTTTATTATATCAAAGAAAACAGTATGGTTTCCTGGAACATGTTGTCAATATAGTTAACATATTTTGTTTTAATTAAACAGTTCAAATTAACATGAGCTGTGTTTTGGTAAATCAATTTGAATTGAACAAAGGTCTAAAAATAAAAAATAAAAAAGTCTGCATAGTAAATCCAAAACAAGGTAAAAATGACCCAAGATTTTAAGACATCTAGACTTTTGCAAAATGACCTTACTGTATTGTTTCTAACCACTTCCCCCTTCCAGTGCCAAATGCATTACTAGATTTAACTGAATTTGTGTACGCTTTATTTGCAGAAATAATAAGGAAGTCACCAAAAGAGAAGAACTGATATGAAAATTGTGGAGGGCCATGGAGAGAACATATAAACAGCATACTGCATTTAGCAAAAATGTATCTCAAGCACTAAAAAGAAATTCAAAATAGATCAGAGATGTATGGTTGGAGGACAAAAAGTGAGGATGTGCTAGGCATATAGTACCATATTACAAATTATTGTTTGTTGATTTTGCACTTAAATATGAGTAATGTTTTTGGTGTGGTTTCCTTAAGATGGCATACAGACAGATAAAAAAACAAAAACAACATGACATTTTAGGTAACTAATATCATGCTATATTTCAAAGCCACTAGACTGCATCATTAAATTAAATTATTTTGCAAGTGCACACATCAATAGGAAAAAAAGAAGTATCATTTGGCTGCCTTGCTCACAGCCTGCACAGCACATCTAGGGCATAAGCCTACTACTAACAATATTAGTTTTGAAATTGGCACCCCTATGAATTTATATGAGAAAAAATATATTTGAAGTATATTCCCATTGATATTTACATTTTTTAGTACACCTGGGTGACTAGGAACAGGAAATTGTTCAACCATAAATATGAGGTAACACATAGGCCAAATTCCCTTAGACATTCATAACAATAGGTAAGACCAAGGAATATAGCTGTGATGTGAGACAAAAGGTTGTTGAGCTTCACAAAATGGGAAGTGGCTATAAGAAAATACCACGAGCCTTGAAAATGTCCATTTCCACCACCAGGGCAATAATTAAGACGTTCCAGTCAACTGGAAATGTTATGGATCAACCTGGAATTAGACGTGTGTCTATATTGTCTCAACGCACTGTGAAGAGGATGGTTCGAGTGGCCAAAAAATCTCCAAGGATCACAACTGGAGAATTGCCAAATTAGTTGCGTCTTGGGGTTGGAAAGTCTCCAAAACTACATCAACTAGTCACCTACATCAACACAAGTTGTTTGGAAGGGTTTCAAGAAAAAAGCCTCTACTCTGATCCAAAAACAAACTCAGTTTCAGTTTGCCAGACACTACTGGAACTTCAAATGGGATTGGGTTCTATGGTCAGATGAAACCAAAATAGAACTTTTTGGCAATAAACACCATAGGTGGTTTTGGTGCACACAGAGAGGTAGCCATATGGAAAAGTACCTCATGCCCACGGTTAAATATGGTGGTGGCTCTTTAATGTTTTGGGACTGCTTTTCTGCCAGAGGACCTGGACATTTTGTTAGGATACATGGCATCATGGACTCTATCAAATATCAACAGATATTAAATGAAAACATGACTGCCTCTTCCAGAAAGCTTAAAATGGGCCATGGATGGATCTTCCAGCAGGACAATGATCCAAATCATACAAAATCATAATCAACACAAAAATGGTTTACTGATCACAAAATCAAGGTCCTGCCATGGCCATCCCAGTCCCCTGACTTGAAACCCATAGAAAACTTGTGGGGTGAACTGAAGAGGAGAGTCCTCTTCATTTGAAGGATCTGGAGAGATTCTGTATGGAGGAATGGTCTCAGATCCCTTGCTATGTATTCTCCAACCTCATATATATATATATATATATATATATATATATATATATATATATATATATATATATATATATATATATATATATATATATATATATATATATATATATATATATATATATTTGCGTTAGGTCCTTCCACAACACTTCTATTGGATTAAGGTCAGGAGTTCAGCTCTTACTAAAATTTTACCATGATGATTTGAGAATATTTTTTAAATCACATGGAGGACTCCTTTTACAATTTCAGAGACCATTATGGTTTACAGCAGCTGTATTTGGATTGCTGTCGTGCTTGCATTCATCTGAATCCTTGGTTCCTACACTTCAGGGTGGCACTGAAAAAGGGTGGGGTGCTTGGAAACTTCCATGAAAAAACAAAATGACAGAGAATGCTTCCATGGACTACTTTATGTTTGTTGACTGGTCATCAAGCAGTCATGGTAACCACTTTGACATTAGCATTGACTTTTCAATTCTTTGGTGCAATAGGAGTAAGATTTCAAAGAGTACATAGGTATGAAATAATAAAGGCTACATTTTAAGACAGCATTAATTAACTATGCAGTGATTCATTGAGTAGTGATTAAATAAGTGTTAATTGTGCTTAGTGGCAATTATAGCAGTGAATAAGCAGGGCAGTTTATGGGAGAGAATTACCTAAAACACAACGCTCGACCAAAAAACCAAGACCCTCGTCATTTAAGAAACATGGTGACTTCATGCTGCAATTACCCTCTGTAAGTCACTGGAACACCTAAAATGCGCTGTATTCTGACATGAAGAAAATGACAAATTTATACACCATTAATGTTAATGATAGCCTACTCGTTCTATTTTCAGTCTGTCTTGGCTATTACTAGACATATTTAGCACTGGCAAATGCCCGTGTTTTATTTCCACATCATAGCTCTGAGGCTGAAACCTGGAGCTAAAGCCACAGACCACACTTTGGCACAACGTAATGCCTGTTAAAAATTCTTAGTGCAGGCTTAGTGAGCACCAGGCAATCCTCCTTTCTAAGAAGGCTGTGGATGAGCAAAATGATATGTTCTCTTCACATAGCATGTACAGTGAGGGGAAATAAGCATTCTGACACTTTTGTTTTTGCTTATTTAAATTTTCAAACTGTCTTTGCATTACTTCAAATTTACACATATAATGCCTTTTGACTTTGTACTTATAAATATGAACAGAAAAGTATGTATTAATAAGCAAAAAACATTGGGATCATATGAACACCCCTTTTCCTGCTGCTTTCAGGTTGTCCTGCAACTCTTTTTGAGTGACTGATGACTTCTGTCTTATCTTCTTTATTAATAGTTTGAGAGTGTGGTTCTCAAATTTCCACATGCAAATTATCGAATCAGTTGTACTCACGGGTATGTTTATGGCCTTTGCTAATGGCTCTGTAACTTTTTCCATTTGAGTGTTGTCCCTGATAAATTTAGGAAGCTCCTTCACTGTGATTGCTACTTGTTGTGTGAAATCTTCCCATCCAATGATAACATCTTCCCTGCCACCAGGTGCAATTTGCACAAGAAATGTACTTTTTTGTTGTTGCAGTATTTCTATATAGAACTTAATTTATTTTTATGTAACCATTTTGTATATTTTAATATATAGTAATGTTAAATATAGTATACTTCTTTCACTATCAGTTTTTTTAAACATATATTTGTTTATGCGCATGAATACATAAGTTTTTGAACATATGCCAAAAGACATTATGTTTGTAAATTTGAAATGGATATATGCACTGGAAGTATATTACATAAAAAAAAACAAAAAAACAATAGTGTCCAAACACTTACTTCCCCTCAATCTATGGGGTTTGGGTTGAAGGTTCAGTATTTTGTGCTATGGGTGATAAAAAGGAGCTATGTGATACTGTCACAATGTCTTAAAGAGGCTTTTCACATTCCTGGAGTATTTAACAGGTGATCAGTCTATTCACCTGTCAGTCTGCTAAAGATAGTACTGTCCTCAAACTGATATACTGACACTATATTGTAATGCTTGAACAAAAATGCAGTCTTTTTCCTACCCATTGTTATGATAATGTCCTATAGAGTTAAGGCACGTCCAGGGACTGCTTTATTCTATTTTTACACCTTTATTATTTATAAAAATAAGCTTGTTAAATTATATTTTAAAAACAGGAATATTCATTGAGTGACTACTCAGGTCTTCAGTTGCTAAAAGAGAAAAACTATATGGCATCAGAACTCTTTTAAAAATGAAAGCAAACAATGCATGAAAAAGTTATTCTGATGTCAAATTTAACTGAGGATTACTCAAACAGAAAAAAAGGCAGTTTCAATTTTATGTATACTGTACATATATATATATATATATATATATATATATATATATATATATATATATATATATATATATATATATATATATATATATATATATATATATATATATATATATATAAACAATTTGCTTACACAGCTGACGAAGGACATTTGTGTGAAACATTCCACCATATAATCTCAGTTCATGATCTCAGGCTTTGCGTGCACAATGCCTTTTGCAGTTCAAAACAGGCGTATGTTATAAGGACATTTTCAGATAACAGATCTATTTATATATCTGCTGCCATTTCAGTATCTCATTATCAGAAAGGGAGTCTCCAGTCAGCAGCAATTAAGCACACTGCCAACAAAAATGAAACAGAAACAAACATTACTAAGCTTTTTATGTGTGTTAAGAGTTTGACATGGGTGGAGCCATTGCAGTGGCCTGGGTTAGCCTTGCTAAACTATCCACCAGCTATTCTGTCTGTTGTTTTATTCCACCTAACTAAATCATTTGTTCTACCAGACTTTCCAGACTTGCTGCTCACTCAGTTTTGACCTGAAACATCATCTTTTTTATGAGACCTATTAATCAGTCTCTACATGATGGCAGATTTGTTGCCATAGGATGGTGTTTATAGCAGTTTCAACAATCTATTTTCACGGCTAAGAAAGAAGCTCTATTTATGTGACTTCTTGTCACATAAATAGACCTTCATTCTTAGCCGCGAGCAGATAACAGTTAGCACTATACAAGTCAAGCATAACAAGAGTTAAAAAGACCATTTCCAGTAAAATTAAATAGAGACTTCCCATTCTCATTCACTGTTAACAGCACTATGATTCTTGGGATTGGCATTTGTGTTTTGCAAACTATGTGAAAGCTCAACTCACATAAAAAGAGTCAAAAGCAGCTGTTTCTGCAAATCATCCATTATTAATACCCTTACAGAAAAGTTTGTTTATTTATTTATTTATTTATTATTTACACGTTTTAATTTCATTTTCACATCGTTTTATTTGTCACATATTATTCACATGATGTCAGTTTCAAGACATGCTGAAATGTACGTGTAATCACATGTAATCACATATTACTCACACGTGAAATGTATTTGATTTGGTTTGAAGATTTGAAATCCTGAACAGCATTAGAAACAACTTTTTATAGGTCTATTCTTAATGTCATTTTCTAATGAATAATAACATTAATGGCCTAACAGTAATCGCCTGCTCCACTAGAATGTATCCATATCACAGTCACATCCTGCTCATAAAAACATTAAGTTGATAAGCTGTTATCTTGAAATTAAGGCTTGTGTCATTAAAATCACAAATCAACCCAACAATGTTAATGATTATACAGTAAGGCATGGTTGTGTCTGATGCAATAGTCTCCTAGTCAGCTGTTCCATAAAGTACAATTTTTTTTTAGTTTAATTATGTCCATAATTTATGTCTAAATTTGCTCTGCAGAAGTATGGAGTGTAGTATACTTTGTGTCAGGATACATGAGAAACACTGCACATCACAATCTGAGTGTTTACAAAAAGAACCTGACATTTAATGATAATTGTGGGTTGATTGTTTGTGTCATTATGTGTGTAGGGCGTAACATATTGTTGATTCTGAAAAGAAGGGTTTAGCCAGGTATTAGGCTAAAGGTATTAATTACATGCAAACCAACAGGTAAGCCTAATCCTTCCTCAGCCTTGATGACCCGAACACACACCCGCACCCACATCCTCACACGCAAACACATCCACACACAAACCTCTGCGTCTCTAATAATGCTAACACACAAACACACATGCACACAAAAGGTAAGCTGTAGAGATACACCAAACAGGCGGAGTGCTGCGGGAGAGAGTGATAAACCCATTGACCTGCAGACCTAGAGCTGTAAAGCAAACACCCAGAACCTACATGTGTCTGGGTGTTGTACCCCTGATGTAAGAATCTGTATTTGGCAAGTGATGTCATCTCTGCACTCAGGCCTAACCATAACAACCATCACAAACAGAGATGCCGTGCGAAGTGAGAGACAACAATCCATGACTAACACCTTCCACATCATACTAGGAAGCTCCTCCTTTCACACCCTGCCATGGCCTTACAGGGCAACAGTAAAGAATCCTTAAGATGCTTTCAATTTTCCCCAAAGCTCTATGCTATTTCTTTGGGTTTACTGACCTTGTTTTAAATATTACATGACTCTCAGAGGCATACACACAAAACTGTCAAGAAAATGCCATGTCAGTGAGAGATTAGCCCTTTAATGGTCTGGAAATGATTTGTCTGCATTTCTTACTCCCATGGGGCATTAACAGTAAGCAAACTTTTTTGTGATATCTATTAATGGTAAAATTGATTTTTCAAAATATATAGACTTGCATAACTTATACATGACATCAGACTGAAATAGAAATTTTTTTAATATAGTTTGAATCTTGAACATAGTCAAATAGCTGAATGTATCTAAGTTCTCACTATAAGATGAGTATAAAACAAATATATTTCAATATATGGCATCCAACAAAGTGCAGGTTAGCCTTTTATTAAAAAGACAGTGGCAAACAATTCCAAAATGTGAGGCAAGATTCATAAACATGAAACAGGCAGAAGGTCAGGTAATCAGCAAACAGAACAATGTAGGCAAAACCAAAATCCAAAAACCAGGCAACAAGGAAGATTTTAAAAAACAGAATAGAGAGATACAGATACAAAGCTTGGTAAGTCAGTTAAAGGCACATTGCACATTACTTTGCAACTGGGTAAGGGTCCAAAGTCTGTATATATATGGTGTGATTGTAATTGTGAACAGGTGTGTATGATTAGAACACGGGAGCTGGTGAACGTACCAGTGGAGTGTTGTGCTGGGGATTGTAGTCTATGGAGGCCAGGTTTGTAGGCTGTGGTGTGTTCTGGAAAGTGGTGGATTCTGTGGTGGATTCAGACATTTGTGTGACAAAATAATTATATTTACATTGGAGTCCAGTTTTCAGTTTAAAATGGAAATAAACAGAAGGTTTTATAATTTTGAAATATTTAAAACAAAGAAAGTAAATGTTCAATATCTTAAGTATTTAATATTCAAGATTCTGCACTATTTCTAGGTCCCTATTCAAATGTAAGCAAATGTGTGATATTGACCCTGTTAACTGCTTTGAACAAAAGGTCAGATTTTCCTCATGTCTAGTCTCTTCTATTGAAGCTTGTGTTCAGATGGCAGTCCAATGGATTTGATCTAAAATGGATCATAAGGCTTTGCACAAACTTGTGTCCATGCCAGCTCGAGTGCACACTGTCATTAAAGCAAAAAGGGAAAATACCAAATACTAAGAAACTCTGAAATTCATGTAAATTATGTAAATTATGTAAATTTGAAAAGAATGCAAATAGAAGCATTTTCACTAGTGGTGTCAGACTTTTGGGCCGCACTGTATATAATACATTATACATAAAAATTGTCTTATTCTATTGGCAGATATACTATATGGCCAAATGTATGTGCACACCTGACCTAATATCATGTTCCAAAATCATGGGCATTAATATGAAGTTGGTCCTCCCTTCAGTTCTATAACAGTCACTTCTGAAAAGACTGTTCACTAGATTTTGGACTGTGGCTGTGGGGATTTGTGCCCATTCAGCCACAAAAGCATAAGAGGGGTAGAGGTCTGTGCAGGCCACTCGAGTTTTTCCACACCAACCTTGGTAAACCGCATCTTTATCGAGTTCACTTTGTGCACAGGGGCATTAGAATTGCTAAGAACAGTTTACATTCATGTCTCAATCACTGAACAGTTGATAACATCAGTTTGATACAATAGACTTAAAGTTAAAACTCTAATGATGCTCATACTCAAGTTCCTTTTAACACAATTAACCAATTAACACTAATTGACTCTCTCTCTCTCTCTCTCTCTCTCTCTCTCTCTCTCTCTCTCTCTATATATATATATATATATATATATATATATATATATATATATATATATATATATATATATATATATATATATATATATATATATATATAGTATACAGTTATAGAAGAGAAATGATTTATAACTGTACTATCCAGTGTGACATAGAAGAGGATGGGTTCCCTTTTGAGTCCGGGCCCTCTCAAGGTTTCTGCCTCTTGTTGCCTCAGGGAGTTTTTTCTTGCTACTGTCGCCTCTGGCTTGCTCATTTACTTCGTTACATTTACTTGAGTAACTTTTTGAAAAAAAAAAGTACTTTTAAGAGTAGGTTTAACTGGCTATACTTATACTCTTACTCAAGTAAATTTTTAATCGAAGAAATGTACTTTTACTTCTCTGCATTCGGTGGCATTCCACTATTACTGTTAAATGTTAATGAATATATGTAACTTTAATAATTAGTTTATATCACGTATAATGAGGTCGCAAGTCTCGTGATATGCTACAATGGTCTGAATGCAGATGCAACAACTGCTCACTTTTTAGCGGCTCAGTCCTGGAAGATAATGGTAAGAGGGGGAAGAAGCGAGCGTGTCGACAGAGACAGGACACACACACACACACACACACACACACACACACACACACACACACACACACACACACTTTCTCTTCTGTCCTGTTCCACAGTCTGTTCTTTTCTTCTCTGTTGTCTTGTTTGAATGCAGATGCTGACAAGTTTGTGTTGAAGATTTTGTGTTGAAAATGACAGGTTCTGTGTTACTGTACCCATCACAGGACTGGGATATGCTGCTTCATCTTGAACCCAGGTTTTATATCATAGAAACAGAAAAGACAGACTTTCAAGGAGAGTAGAGGTGTGACTTACAGTTCTCCATGTAGTCTGAGATTCAGGATTTTCCCTTCATTTTAATCGGATCCGAAGTAACTTGTAACTTGCTACTTGAGTAGTCTTCTCATTGGATACTTTATTACTCTTACTCAAGTACTTATTAACATTATTACTTTTACTGTTACTTGAGTAATTATTTTTTATAAGTAGTTTTACTTGTACTTGAGTAAACTTTCTGGCTACTCTACCCACCTCTGCTCATTACGGATAAATTGAAATTTTAGTTTAATTTAAACAATGGAAAATGTCCATTGTTAAAAGCACTATATAAATAAAATTTAATTTAATTTAATTGTCATGCTGGAACTTGCCCAAATTGTCACAACTGCTCAGCCCCTTAGTTCCAGCGAATGGAGATCTTAATGCCATAGAATACAAAGACATCCTAGACAGTTGTGTGTTTCCAAATTTAGACATAAATGCTTCACTTTATGTACTTTTTTGCAGTGGAAATACAACAAAACACATAAAGAACAGTTTTTTAAACTAACATTTTACAGTGTTGCTCTACCAAATGGTTGAGCTGAGCTAATGTTTTGAATGCCTTCTATATTTAATTTTTTTTTTTTTCTAATTTCTAAAGAATTTCCAAAATTTTGGAAAATTCCAAAGAATTCATGTATTGTTATTTTTTATTTGTTAAAAAAAATCCTTTTGTATGATAAAATAATTAAAGGTAATCTAAAATATAAGTGTAAAATGTTTAAATGAACTGAATGATCTCTCAGATATACCCCTAACTCTCCAACAACCCTTCCTCATAATTTTCTAATTGTCTTGCTTTTTGTTTAACCTTTCCAGGTTCTTTGGAGGAGCTGCCTGCTGGAGCCTCAGCCTCAGCCGCTTGCTGTACGAGCTGTGGTTAGAACCTGTGGTTAGGGCAAAGACAGCAGGCTCCAGTTTACAGTCCTGCACAGACACACAGCTACTGATTTCATACCATCTTCATTTATTTAAGGATGGGCAGCCCTCTGGAAGGCCTCGCTCCAGTCACCTGGCAACTCAAGACTCAGCTACTAGATGTTAGAGCAATAGCTTTTAATCTTGAGTTTGTCTCAGAGAGGCCTTTTTTCTGTCATGATGTATCTTTTCCCTTGTTTGTCTTTTCTGTAGTGATGTCTCAGCATAAAGTCAGCCCCAAAGGAGATGTTGAATTTACTATCACAAAGAGTCCATACTGTTACCACTTATCCTACTGAAAATACATGAACCTGCCCTTTATTTTCACAAATATGTTCTCATGTGTTCACTTAAAAGGTGAGGGTCCCCACATGCACCTCACACAAAGAGTTTAAAGAGAAACCCTTTCAGGAAATGAGTTAACAGTAGTGCACAAACCAATAACCGATGAAGGCTAACTGCAGGACATTTTGCGACCCCACCCAGATCATTTGAGCCTTCAGGGAGCCTTTATAATCACAGAGCAGTAGCGTGTACTCATTTACACCTGAATTAATGGCTTTCTTTATAAAATTAGCGCTGTAAACGAAGCCACAGGATTTAGCAAGCCCACACAACCATGGTGTGCCATGTGAGGAGGTATAGGAGTAAAGTGTGTGTGTGTGTATGTGTGTGTGTGTGTGTGTGTGTGTGTGTGTGTGTGTGTGTGTGTGTGTGTGCGCACGTTTTTAATCCTGACATTTTAATTTCTCCAACAGGACAGGTCTAGGCATGTCTCCATTTCTGGCGGCTGTCTCAGTTTTACTGCCTACAGAGAGGGTGTACACATGTAGCTTGGGAATGTCTGAACCACAGGCGGCACACGCGACTTCCACTCATCGATTAATGCCACTGGATTAGTAACAGGTGGTTAACATGATTCCAGTGCAAAGGCCTTTTCCTGAAAAGGCCACACACTGCAGCAGCCATGAAAGCTGTAAATCTCCTTTAATAAAGACCATAAAAGAGACAGAAAAGCAGATAGAGACAGAAAGGAGACATGACAAGAATGAGAGACAGTGAAGGAGCTTACAAGTTGGAGATACTCATTTGTGTGGATAAGAAATAAAGAGGAAAAATATGTGAGAGAGAAGAAACTTCATGTGAGCAATAATGTCACAATCATTCATTACAAACCAGACAAATAGAGATCTTTAGTAGCTTCCAGTTAAGTAATTGTTCAAATTATATATTGCATTTGCATGTTGGAGCCAAGAAACCCCTTTCCTCTCTCACACACCATCATAAAAAATTATTTAGGCTTAGAATCTAGGATTTGACCTCCTCTGGGTGGGGCTAATAATATTTTAATGTACTAGCTAATGTGTATTTGGTTAAAAAAAATAAATAAAATAAAATAATAATAAAATATATAAATAAAATCAGTGATGAGTTTATTAAAGGGAAAATCCATCCTGAATAACTTGATTGTCAATGTTTATAATCAATCATTTCCAAAAGGTTTTGGAATGGCAAGGCCATTATTTATTTATTTTTTGTTTGAGATCAAAAGATAAATGAGACGATAGATCTTAATTCCTGCTTTCATTTCATGATATTTACATCTAGATGTGTTAAACAACTGAGAACATGGTACCTTTGGAGGCAGACAACCAATGTTTAGGTGAGCAAAATTATTGGAAAAGATAGTCTTAAAGTAAATGAAAGCAAATAATATTTAATATTTGGTAGCAAATCCCATGCTTGCAATAACTGCATCAAGATGGCGACCGAGTGAGATCACCAAACTGTTGCATTATGTGATGCTTTTCCTGGCTTGTACTGTAGCTTCTTTCAGTTGTTGTTTGTTTTGGGGGTTTCTCCTATCAGTCTGCTCTTCTAGAGATGAAATGCATGCTCAATTGGGTTAAGGTCTGGTGATTGACTTGGCCAGTCTAAAACCTTCCACTTGTTTCCTCTAATGAAATCCTTTATTGTGTTGGCAGTGTGTTTTTGGTCATTGTCTTGCTGCTTGATGAAGTTCCTCCCAATTAGATTGCATGAATTTCTCTGTAAATTGGTTTATGAATTCCTTCTGCTGCCAAAATCATGACTAACATCATCAGTAAAGATTAGTAAGCCCCTTCTAGAAACAGCCACGCAATCCCAAGCAATGACACTACCTCCACTGTGCCTGACCAATGAGCTTGTATGTTTGATGAGCAGATACTTTCATTCTCCACAGTTTGGCCTTTCCATCACTTTGGTAGAGGTTAATATTGGTTCAAGAACCTTTGTGGTTCATTTCTGTATTTCTTTGCAAATTCTAATCTGGCTTTCTGATTCTTACTGTTGATGAATGGTTTGCATTTTTCTCACAATGTTTCTGTCATCAACTGCTGTTGTTTTCCTCGGCTGACCTGTTTGATGTCTGGATGTTAATACATCAGTGGTTTCTTTGACATTCCAAATTGTTGTATTGGCTTTACCCAGTGCTTGTGCAATGGCTCTGATCGATTTTCCCTCTTTTCTCAGCTTCAAAATGGATTGCTTTTTTCCCATGGTCAGCGCTCTGGTCTTCCTCTGGTTTATCCCTTTTAACAACAAATGCAGTCTTTACAGGTGAAACCCAGTACAAAAAACAAGAGAAGACATTTAGAGCTATTAATTGTTAATCAAACAATCAAATAAATAGGGCACACCTGGGCAACAAGAAACAAAATTGTTCTAATATTTTTGATCACTTGAAAAAGTGGGTTCAAACAAAACGTGCCATGTTCTAAGTGTAACACATCTAGATGTAAATATCAGGAAAGGAAAGCTGAATTTTCCTGCATTACCTACAATGCTGTTTGTTGATAATGGTGCCTATGGGAAATCATCTCTAGAAAACATAAATACCTTAAGAAACCAATGAAACAGCACTTTAGTACTTTTGTCTGTCCAGCTCTTCCATCTCTTCATCTGTATAATCTGTTCAAATAGATCAGCATCCAAAGTTTCATCTGTCATTCTAATGCCAACGTCAATGCCATCATGCTTGTCATCGAGCCAAGCTGTTGGAAAATGTCACTGGAAAATGGTGAGTGAGAAAATAAGCTCTTGCTCTTTTGTTTTTAGGAGCTAACAGTGAAACCTGACTGTTATCCCATATGTTTGGGATTGTTGAAATTTTTGCTAATAAACTGCATTATAACTGTACCTGCAATATTCCCCTGTGATCAGTGCAGCAAGCAACTACTAACTTTGCACAGGAATAATGAAAACTCAGCACTAAACAATAAAATAGCACCAGAATCGCTAAGTCCATCACAAATATTTCAATGTAAACACATTAATGGGCTTCAGGGTAGACTATAAAAAAGCCAGGAGCATGTGATTATGACTCAGGGCCTGTTAGGATTCAGCAGCCAATCATAACACTCCAATTCTAAGCATGAGGGAGCAAATGTCATCAGAACACTATCAATGTGTAATCAGCCAATGCATCATGACTCATCTACCACTGTCTGTCACCCCTGCTATGTTGTGACCACAATTGCTATGTTGTGACCACATTTCCATCTCCAGGACATTATATGTATAAATATGCATGAAAATTAACTGGTTTTAATATACATGACTTTAAAGTACATTTTATTATTAAGCAAAGTGTCCTGCACATTAATCTAACTGCAAATTTAAAACATATAATTTAAAACATGTGTTCATAATTCATGAGACACTAAAGTCATCACCATATATTGGATATCTTCCATGGTGATGCATTGTGGTGATGCATACTCAGTGGGGTTTAAGTCTGGTGACTGACTCGGTCAATCATAAAATTCTAGATTTTGGTGATGAAAAACTACAGGTTTGCTTTGGTGTCATTGTTCTGCTGCAAAGTAAGGAACCATCCATTTGAAGCATCTTAACTGCTCTAATCCCACCAAGTTAATTTTGAGTCATTGAATAGGGTTAAACTATGCTAGGCATACAGGAGTAAACATCACTGATGCTATAATTTGATGTAACTCTCAACATTTTCTAATAACAATTTCTTAGTGCATTGTTTTTTTCCCTTTAAAAAAAAAAAAAAAAAAAAAAAAAAAAACACAAAAAAACACAATCATCAAGTCATTGCCCCAACAATTGTGCAATAGTAATTACAGTCAGCACTGTGTCAGTGGTGACAGTTTGGAACTGGTAGGTTTGTGCACCATGTACCTGCTCAGAGAGATCAAACTTCATCATGCTCCAACTTTGGGCATGAAAGAAGTCTGACTACAGACTGTCAGACAGGAGAGGGTGAGAAAAGAGCTAGAGTGTAAACAAACTAAATGTGTGAAAAAGTCCATAGGATACTGTATGAGGAAAATGAATTCATTTTTCTCTAGCTGAATGGATAAAGCAGTTATTTGTTTCCCGCTCCAGCCAAGACAGAGGCTAGCATCATGGCCTCTCCAGCCAAGACAGAGGCCTGTGGTACAGCTTTTCCAGTCCAGAGCAGAGGTCTCTCCAGTCCAGCTCGAGGTTTGCAATAAGGCCTGTCCAGCTTGAGGTCTGAGATGAGGCCTCTCCAGCCAAGACCAATGTCTGTGCCGAGACCAGTCCAGCCAATACTGAGGCCTGCACCAAGGCTTCTCCTGTCCAGCTCAAGGCCAGTGATGTGGCTTCTCCAGCCGATGACACAGACAGATCGATGGCACAGACTCTCCAACCTGTGTTGAGGCCTCTCCAGCCAAGACCAATGTCTGTGCCGAGACCAGTCCAGCCAATACTGAGGCCTTCACCAAGGCTTCTCCTGTCCAGCTCAAGGTCAGTGATGTGGCTTCTCCAGCTGGAGACACAGACAGATTGATGGCACAGACTCTCCAACCTGTGTTGAGGCCTCCCCAGCCAGTACTGAGGCCTGCAATCTTCTGTCCAGCTCAAGGCCTTCACTGAGGCCTCTCCTGTCCAGCTTGGCAGAGAGGTGGTCTGCCTGTGATTTGACCCACTATTAGTTTACACACTTGCCTGTCACTCCTACACATTACATATATCTATCATCTATTATATCCTGTCGGGCACTCCCACACATTACATCTATCTCGAGTTCTAGATATATAGTTAGTAATCTCAGCCTCGGATGGCCCACTGAGCATCTAATACTTATAACATTTTTTGGCCACAAGAATCTTGAAGGTTGCAATCTGATTGGCTTTCAGTACATCTATGTATGCAAACATATGTGCCTTAGTTTCCAAAATGAAAACACATTTTTGAAGACTGTGACACAGTGAGCTTTACTCTTTTATTAGGAGTTTTGTTTAAAACAATTAGTGGCAAGTAAACATGATGCGACTGGCTCCAGGTAAACCTGAAAAGAAAAAAAAAACTGTAATAAGGTGTTTTTGCACAGATCAGTGTTCATCCTGGTATTGCCACTGCACATAATTAATAATGTCAATTGAGGTAGTTCCACTGACAGTTATACATACCCATGATATGTTTTGTAGACAATGTTTTGGATAAGCAGTTCCTTTTTTATCGCCATACACCTCTTTTTATCACTATGGTAGAGGTTCATATAAATCTTATCTGTTCAGAAGTCCCTCTACCAGTGTTTATGTTACCTTTTAGAAAAATGTTTTCCAGTGGTACAAATCTTGTAATTAAACTTTTGAGGTCATGCTGGTGTGTTCATTCCTATATAGTTCATCTATTCCTACATCCTGGAGAGTGTTCTTGAGTCATTCAGCAGTATTTCTTGGTAATTAAAAGTCTTTGTCAGTCATCTATTACTGTAGACATCCTGCCAGGTTGCTCAACTCACCAGTGCATTCTTGCAGTTCACACAGTACAAGAAGGATGATTATGACACATCATGTTGAGAGACAGCAGATGAAAATGCATATTTAATATTGTATATATTCATACACTGTGACACACGAAAAATAGTTGGGCTGTGGAATGCAACTCCTTTTGGTCCTCTGGGACTGGGAGAATATAAAAATCGGGTTGTGATTCATATGTTTTTCCCTATGTAATCTATTTTCACTGACATTATTGATTTTTTACCCTCAAATCCAAGTTTCTTTTCAATTCCTGTGTTAAAGTCCAAAAATTGTGCGAATTACATACAGACTCTATTGTAAGCTATATGACTCACTTATTTAATTCTGTTTTTCAAAATTCTCCTTCACATTTTAAGACTGCATATGCATTATAAAAATGAGCAAACACTTAAAACTTATGCTTGTATTAATGAAAAATGCTTTAATTTTAGGGTTTTAATGTTTTTTTTTCTTCATATTTTAACTGACTCCAGGCAAATTAATGGACTTGGCATTTGTCTATCTAAAAGGACAATCTGTATTAGCTCCACTGGTAACTTTCCAACTTCCTACTACATTACCCTCCCCAAATGTCAAGGAAGAGAATGAGTGTTATCTATGTAAAGATAGGCTTCACCTCCTGGCCCTGTTCTCTGTTATTCCAGAACCTCTGTCACAACAGGCCTTGTGACTATACACACAAATGATACAAAATTAAGAAAACATGTAATAATGCTGCATTGTTTTCCAATCATAACCTTCTACAGTCAGGCTTAAACTGGAACAAGGCCACTGAAGTGCAAAGTCTATCTTCTGCCAAAAATCCTTGGGTGCATTTGGCCTGAAGAAATTGCAGTAAAGAAATACACAAGGCTAAATTATGCCAGGTCATAAAGTGGCGTGTTGGAGATGCATGGCTGGAGTGGCGGCACTGCGTGGACTGAGAGAGAGAGCCTGCTGAGGACTTGGCTGAAAGCTACACTCGTCCTTGGTTAGGTCACAGATCCCTCCAAGGTTAATGTGTAACACTCACGGCTGGCTGTGCAAACCAACCCCTGCGTGGAGTGTGTGTC
This sequence comes from Cranoglanis bouderius, assembly GCA_023630585.1. NCBI lineage: Eukaryota > Metazoa > Chordata > Actinopteri > Siluriformes > Cranoglanididae > Cranoglanis > Cranoglanis bouderius. The sequence continues at coordinate 23,100,153 of CM042538.1, forward strand.
TGGGATGGGGGCAGACAGTCGGAGGAATGGGCTCTCAATCAAATACATTGTCGAATCATTCATTTCTTGACCTTGTTAAATTTGTACACTCAGCCAAAAAAATCTTTTACAGCCACAGTGGGGAAGTGGTGGTGCGGTTGTAGAAAACAAATACTCGTGCATGCACATGTGTATAAATACACACACACACACACACACACACACACACACACACAGAGTAATAACTGCTGAAGGGTGAAAACAGACTTGGCTTGGAATATGTACACTCATATCCTGTGAGCCAGGCCAAGTCCCTTCCCCCACAGGGTTTCACCTGACTTTACTTAACTGACATGTGCACTACCCAATCAAACTGGCCCCTTGTGAGATGGACACTCACTTCATCTGTCTGTTTGTCTGACATAATCATGTACATCCAGTAAAATCTACAGAATCTACAGGAGATATGGTTAATGTATTGCCTCAGCTAATAGAGACTTTCAGAAAATTCAGTAAAGTGTTTGGCAGGCATTATGAAAGTTAATCTATTACAAAAACAATGTTCCTGGAATTTTATAAAAACATATGCTGTAATAATGGTTAGCTTCACAATATTATTAAAATGTTGCTTGCACAACGCTGCAAGTTATTTTGCTGTGAACTAACATTAGCTTGGGTGTTATTTTCTGTTAATATCTTACTTCCATAGTTGTGTATTTATGGCAAAGCATTTTAAAGCCCTTCCCAGCTTGCTAGAAGGGGTTCTGGAAGTATTCTTACATACATCACTGACATTTATCTTCAGGAGATCTTGCAGACACTGACTGAAAGTACCGCAATTATGAGTGTAGTGAATGAACCGGAAACATAGGAGACATGGATAAATGTAATCATAAATGTAAATCATAAATGATAAATGTATCTTTACTTTAATTCCACTCAAATCTGCTGTTGTATTTACAATGTTTACACCCTACTGCACTACACATCACACTCTGACATTGTATTCTTTTTCTTTTGTGTGTGCATTTTTTTTGGAAATTGTTAACTTTTTTGACATATTTGGACAAGCAAACATTTGAAACCCTTTGAAAAAGTGCCTGTTAATAAAGTTGATACACTCTATCAAGTGACACATAAAATTGACATTTTGTAGTAATTTTCACAATTTAAATGAACAAAAAACAGATCAGTCACATGGAAAATGTAAGTACACCCCTACATTTATCACACCTTGAAATCCATAAAAATAGAAGGCGTTCAAGATTTGGTGCCAGTGATTAGAACCTGCTTAGGGAGTGCAGGTGGAACCTTATTTATACCCCTCCCATATCTAGTGTCTGGTGTTACCTTTGTTATTGAGGTGTGTGGTGTCAACATGCCAAGATCTAAAGAGTTCTGTAAGGCCTTCAGAAAAAAGCTTGGCAAGGTATTTAAAAAGATCTCCAAATTATTTGAAATACATCATTCCACTGTAAGGAAAATCATCTACAAGTGGTGCAGATTTCAAATGACTGCCAATTTGTCTAGGACTGCCCGTCGCAGCAAATTCAGCCCAAGAGCAGACCGTCTGATGCAAAAAGAAGTCTCCAAGAACCCCAAGATTTAATTACAGGATCTGGTAGTAAGTCTTGCAACTGTTGGTGTCAAAGTGCATGCTTCTACAATCAGAAAGAGATTGCACAAATTTGACCTGCATGGGAGGCGTGCCAGGAAAAAGCCTTTGCAAGACTACAGTTTGCCAATGAACATATAGGCAAAGAACAGGCCTTTTGGAATAATGTGCTCTGGACAGACGAATCAAAGATAGAGTTGTTTGGCCACAGTAACAGCAGAATGCTTGGCACAGACCAAAGACAGCTTTTCAGGAGAAGCACCTCATACCAATTATGAAGCACAGTGGTGGAAATGTTATGGTTTGGGGTTGCTTCGCTGCCTCAGGGACTGGACTGCTTGCATTCATTGATTTAACTATGAATTCTGCATCATATCAACGAGTGCTTGTAGATAATGTGAGGCCATCTGTCAGAAAGTTAAAGTTGAACTGAAAGTGGACCTTTGAACAGGACAATGATCCTAAGCACACTGGCAAATCCACCAAGGAATGGCTCAAAAAGAAGACATGGAGGGTTATGGAATGGCCTAGTCAAAGCCTGGATTTCAATCCCATTGAAATGTTGTGTGGGGATTTGAAACAGGCAGTACATGCAAGAAAACCCTCAAACATCTTGCAACTGAAAGAATATTGCATGGAAGAGTGGTCAAAAGTTCCAGCAAGCTGATGTCAGTGACTGGTGGACAATTATGCAAAACACCTACAAGAAGTTATTCCTGCTAAATGAGGCAATACTAGCTTCTGAGGCCAAGGGTGTAATTATTTACGGCTGTAATTTGCTTTGGATAAAAGCATCAGACAAATGAGCAAATGTAAAATGATCATTTTGACAAATCTGTTCCCACCCAGATACTGCCATTACACTGACAAAGTGCTACTTATATATAATGGTACTTATATACAGCAGTCAAAATATATTACTGAAAACTGATACTGACTGATTAAATGAATAATTTTTATAAAGTTCTTGCAATAAAAGTATCACATGGTCATAAACTGCTCAAGGGTTGAGCCCAGAAATAATCCCCATTGAAGCCTGTGAGAGTATTATGGGTGTGGTAAGAGTCCCCTGTTCCCTGGTTCAGTGCTTCTTTGGCTCAGATCTGCTTCATGGCACATGCTGGAGATGGAACTTTGATTTGCTCAGGCCACACAGTGGCAGGCAGCAGAAAATTAAATTTCAATGGAGGAGACAAGTCATGCCAGGCATGCAAATGTTAATTTCATGTGAGGAGAATATTAAACCACACATTTACCTTGGGGCTTGTCTCAGTCTCAGATGTTTTAAAGAGAGGGGAAGTGACAAAAAAAGAGAGTATGAGAGACAGAGAACAGGATGGAGACAAGTATAGGGCCTTACATTTCTGTATACAGTACTGTGCAAATGTTTTAGGCACCCTATTTTTTTAGTATAAACTTTGTTATAGATTTTTTTTTATTTTATGACTTCTACATTATCAAGTCAGTAGAAAAAACATTTTAGATTCCCAAACATTAGATTTAGAACTGTGCCTGGTTCTGCAAGATGCTCAATAAAACTTAAATAAAACTGCACAAATTGTACCGGAGACTACTACTTTAATTTCATTTTTTTTTTTTTTTGTCACATCAAATATTGGCTTTGTTTCAGTTACTACTGTTTACTGCGCTTTATGGTATTTTTGTTTAATGTAGAAACATTTAATTTCATTATTTTGAAGGCATCTTTGGTCTACAGCATTTCTTTGCATGTGCCTAAGACTTTTGCACAGTACTGTGCATACACATTTTTCACTAAAAACTGCACTAAAACTGTACCATTGCTTGTCACAGGGGTGGTACCTTAAGGAAATCTCTCTTCTACCTTTAGTATGTTTCTTTATGTATGAGAAAGTTAATGTGGTGTATATTTAAAACTCAGTCTTACCTTGAGGTTTAAATGTTAAATTAAAAATTCACCTGAAGATGACCTGAATTATACCACAAATGACATGCAATGGTACAGTTTAGTACCTTTTTTTCTGAGAATGTACACTACCAGTCAAAAGTCTGAACACAGTACATTTATACTGCTTTTCCTTTCGGCTGTTCCCTTCAGGGGTCGCCACAGCGAATCATCTGCCTCCATCTAGCCCTATCCCCTGCATCCTCTTCTCTCAGACCGACTACCTTCATGTCCTCCTTCACTACATCCATAAACCTCCTCTTTGGTCTTCCTCTCGGCCTCCTGCCTGGCAGCTCTAACCTCAGCATCCTTTTACCGATATATTCACTCTCCCTCCTCTGAACATGTCCAAACCATCTCAACCTGGCCTCTCTAACTTTGTCTCCAAAACATCTCACATGTGCTGTCCCCCTGATGTACTCATTCCTGATCCTATCCATCCTCGTCACTCCCAAAGAGAACCTCAACATCTTCAGCTCTGCTACCTCTAACTCTTCCTCCTGTCTTTTCCTCAGTGCAACTGTCTCCAAACCATACAACATCGCTGGTCTCACTACTGTCCTGTACACCTTTCCTTTCATTCTTGCTGGTACTCTTTTATCACACAACAGACCTGACACTTTTCTCCACCCATTCCAACCTGCCTGCACACGCTTCTTCACCTCTTTTCCACACTCCCCATTGCTCTGGACTGTTGACCCTAAGTACTTAAAATCCTGCACCTTCTTTATCTCTTCTCCCTGTAACTTTACTGTTCCACTTGGATCCCTCTCATTCACACACATGTATTCTGTTTTGCTGCGACTAACCTTCATTCCTCTTCTCTCCAGAGCAAACCTCCACCTCTCTAGAGTTTCCTCCACCTGCTCCCTGCTCTCACTACAGATCACAATGTCATCCGCAAACATCATAGTCCATGGAGATTCCTGTCTGACCTCATCTGTCAGCCTGTCCATCACCACCGCAAACAAGAAGGGGCTCAGAGCCGATCCTTGATGCAGTCCCACCTTAACCGTGAACTCCTCTGTCACACCTACCGCACACCTTACCATTGTCCTACTGCTCTCATACATATCCTGCACCACTCTAACATACTTCTCTGCCACTCCAGACCTCCTCATACAATACCACAGCTCCTCTCTTGGCACCCTGTCATACGCTTTCTCTAAATCTACAAAGACACGATGCAGCTCTTTCTGACCCTCTCTGTACTTCTCCGTCAACATTCTCAAAGCAAATATTGCATCTGTAGTGCTCTTTCTTGGCATGAAACCATACTGCTGCTCACAAATGCTCACTTCTCCCCCTAGCCTTGCTTCCACTACTCTTTCCCACAACTTCATTGTATGGCTCATCAGCTTAATACCTCTGTAGTTTCCACAACTCTGCACATCTCCCTTGTTCTTACAAATCGGCACCAAAACACTTCTCCTCCATTCCTCAGGCATCCTCTCACTCTCTAAGACCTCGTTGAACAACCTAGTTAAAAACTCTACTGCCATCTCTCCTAGACACTTCCATACCTCCACTGGTATGTCATCAGGACCAACCGCCTTTCCTCTCTGCATCCTCTTCAAAGCTCTCCTAACTTCACCCTTGCTAATCCTTTCTACTTCCTGCTCAACAATATTTGCCTCTGCTACTCTTCTCTCTCTGTCATTTTCCTCATTCATTAGTTCCTCAAAGTACTCCTTCCATCTTTCCCTCACCCTCCTGTCACCTGTCAACACATTTCCATCTCTATCTTTAATCACTCTAACCTGCTGCACATCCTTACCATCTCTAACCCTCTGCCTCGCCAACCGATACAAATCCCTCTCACCTTCCTTACTATCTAACCTTGCATACATGTCCTCATAAGCTTTCTGTTTGGCCTTTGCCACCTCTATCTTAACCTCACGCTGCATCTCCCTATATTCCTGTCTACTTTCCTCAGTCCTCTCACTGTCCCACTTCTTCCTAGCTAACCTCTTCTTCTGGATACTCTCCTGAACTTCCTCATTCCACCACCAAGTCTCCTTGTCTTCTTTCCTCCTTCCAGATGACACACCTAGCACCTTCCAACCTGTCTCCCTGATCACTTTGGCTGTAGTAGTCCAGTCATCCGGAAGCACCTCCTGACCACCTAAAACCTGTCTTAACTCCTCCCTGAAAACCGCACAGCACTCTTCCTTTTTCAACTTCCACCACTTTGTCTTCTGCTCTGCCTTTGCTCTCTTCATCTTCCTCACCACCAGAGTCATCTTACACACCACCATCCTATGCTGTCTAGCTACACTCTCTCCTACCACTACTTTGCAATTGCTAATCTCCATCAGATTACAGTGTCTACATAAGATATAGTCTACCTGTGTGCTCCTGCCACCACTCTTATATGTCACCCTGTGTTCCTGCCTCTTCTGAAAGTACGTGTTCACCACAGCCATCTCCATACTTTTAGCAAAGTCTACCAACCTCTGTCCTTCTGGGTTCCTTACCTGAAGACCAAACCTGCCCATCACTTCCTCATCCCCACTATTCCCTTCACCAACATGTCCATTAAAGTCTGCCCCTATCACCACTCTCTCACATCTGGGAACACTCTGCATCACTTCCTCAAGCTCGCTCCAGAATCTGTCTTTCTCCTCTTGCTCACAACCTACTTGTGGAGCGTAAGCACTAACAACATTCAACATCACACCTTCAATTTCCAGCTTCAGACTCATCAACCTATCTGACACTCTCTTTACCTCCAGAACATTCTTCACAAACTCCTCCTTCAGGATCACTCCTACTCCATTTCTCTTCCTGTCCACCCCATGATAAAACAGTTTAAACCCTGCTCCAATGCTTCTAGCCTTGCTCCCTTTCCACCTGGTCTCCTGGACACACAGAATGTCGACTTTCCTCCTCTGCATCATATCTACCAGCTCTCTGCCTTTACCTGTCATCGTACCAACATTCAAAGTCCCTACTTTCAGTCCTAAACTCCTGCCTTTCCTCTTCTCTCTCTGCCTACGGACATGCCTTCCTCCTCTAACACACCTTCCTCCTCTCCTTCTTCGACCAACAGTAGCCCAATTTCCACCAGTGCCCTGTAGGTCAACGGCACCGATGGCGGTCGTTGTTAACCTGGGCCCCGACCGATCCGGTATGGAAGTCATTTTAGTGATTTGCATATTGAATTTGGCAAAAGTTTTACGTCGGATGCCCTTCCTGACACAACCCTCTCTATTTATCCGGGCTTGGGACCGGCACAAAAAGTATACTGGCTTGTGACCTCCTGTGGCTAGATTAACACACAGTACATTTATACAATGGATATATTATACAATGGATATATATACAATGGATATATATTTCTTTATATTCAAATATTAATTTATTTGTGAATTTTATTTAGAATTTTGGTGCCTATGAAGAAGCTCCTATGAGAAAATATATGACTTGTAGTGTCAAGTCAAGTGTCATGCAAGTAGCAAGCACTACTTACTCCTGAGATATTTCTAATTACGCTGGTTTTTAAAGCCAATTGATCTCTATTAGCACCATTTTTCCTGTTCTGTCTGGTCACAGTAGGATGGTAAAGAAATATCAAACAGGCAAATATGTTGTTGCCACAACTTGACCTCCATTGCTTTTGACATTGCTATTATTGTTGTCACATGCACACAATAACAAGGATATTTGACTAGATCTGTTCATAACTTCGAAAAAACATGTTGTGAGACTGCTCACATTGCAAGATATACTAGAAATTTATCAACTGGAGTTCATTTCACCACTTAATCAGGCATTGCTACATCATTCATATGTCAATTAACAACCAATACAGCTGAAAGTTGGCCCAACTCTGAAGATCAATTTATGACAGGGCCATGAAAGCCAGGCTTTAGATGGCCTTCATAATAAAGATGGAAGACTTACAGAAAGTATGTATACAGCTTTAAATTATTGCCATCTCAAATTGGCCTTTTTAGCTTTAGGTGGCCTCTTGGCTAGTCAGGCTAGATACAGTACAGGCCCCTGCTTTCCATAGAATGACTGCTTATTGATGGTCCATCCTGTACCTCAAAGGTAGTACAAATGTCTGGTTCTCATTGAGTATTTTAAGAATTATGACCTACACACTCACTGCGGACTTCAAAAGGTTTTCTGGTCTTAAACTAAGAGGCTTCGCTCAAGGTTGGCAGATTGTTATGACGTCAGTGGGTTCCAAAGCATCTCATAAACCTTCAGTGACACATTCTTTAAAGCCCTTATATGCAAAAATCCTTTAAGAAAAACAAGTTAAAAATAAAAATTGGGGAAAAGAACATGCAAAGCATTAAACTTGATGAGACACTAAACTGTGCATAAAACAGCAAGGTCAAGAGGTCAAGCAAACTGGCCCAAGGGCTTGAGATGCCTATCCAGACTGATTAACCCTGTCAAAGGCCTTGGAGTAAAATGCATGAATCTAACTAAATCTACCATGACATGATCAAAGAGGTTGAGAGGATCATGTGGCGTTAGCTGAGGGGAAGTGAGTGAAAGCTCACACGTGCAGGCAAATCTGGATAAGAGTGAGACACTGCGAGAGAGAGATAAGAGTCTTAGAGTGGGCGCATGTGCCGAATGGAACAAATCACTCTTTCATGCAGCAGCTCCCAAACAGAAAGCAATAACACCTTCAACAACCTTTAGGAAAAGGTCAAGTCAAGCCCTAACAGCTTGTCACCTGTACTTAATGAGTAAAACATTTTACACATAATACCCACCTCATAACTAGCTATGATAAGCAATATAATTTATATGTAAGAACATGTGTACCCAGGGACACATTTGGGCTCTCAGCAATTGCCAATAAAATGTCAGGGTTGTGGTGACACTGGGTGTGAGGTGGAATTACACCTTGGTTGGGAAGCTAGTCAATTGCAGAGCACCACACCCACACCCACACACACACACACACACACACACACACACACAGGGTCAAATTATAATAGTCAATCCACCTAACAGCATGAGAGGAAACCAAAAAACCTGGAGGAATCCCATGTGGTGCCCTAAAATTATGGATATAGGTTCTATACTCCTGAAACTGGAATTTTCATCATGAGTGTGCACAGATCTTTTTAAATCAAGACAAGCCAAACCTGCTGCACTCTGATAGTGGTGATAGTATATACTTTCATGAACGGTGACAAGAATTCTGGAGTTAAATGCCTGCTTTTCTCTTCTTTTTTTTTTTTTTTTTTTTTTTTTTAAATAAAAGAATAAACATACACTCTTGAAACACCTGCATGTCTAGTTAAGGACAGCACATTTTGTGTTGTTTTTAACACAATCAGTGCGTTAGTACATCCAACACGTTTTATTTTTAACACATCTTTGTGTGGAAATATTTAACACATCGTGTGTTCATTTTTAACACACCTTTAAGTCTAGTTAAGGACAACACATTTTGTGTTGCTTTCAACACAATCAGTGTGTTAGTACATTTCCACATAAAGATGTGTTAAAAAAAAAAAAAAACACAAACATAGCACAGAGGTGTTGTTTATACTTTTTCCCCTACAATTATCCTAAAATTCTAATTATCCTAAAATTTGTTTGTATGCTAAAATTGTTACAAATGCTCACAAAGTAAACAAACAATTGCATGAAATTCAGGTGGCATTTATTAAAATCATTAAAACATTTAACAGATGTAAGAATTGGAGTTGGTGCATCTTCTTACAAATCTCCCTGCTATCTGGGAAGACAGGAGTCCCACTGCCTTAAAGCTGTAAAAGAGCAAAAAGAGTGTTGGTGAGTTGTTAGCTACAAAATATGGACAAATGCCTTTTGGCTTCAACTGAGAAATTGCGTTACAGAATCCCAAATTGTGTAATTTTGGAAATGTGGCCTCCACCTTCTAATGAACAAAATGGCGCTGTAGACTCACCAGGAAAATCTAGCTAGCTTGCGAATATTTATTTTCCCGCCTTTAGCACCTCACCGCCAATTTTTTTTGCACAACCTGTCATTACAGAGATAGTAGAAAGTATTTCAAACTAAACCCCATCCACTCTTTTTGTCATGTTAACCTTGTGAAGAACTTTTGGCCTCGACATTACTGAGCTAGCAAAGTTCCATTAGCCACTGACTGTCTGCACCTAATAACCAGCATTAACATTCGCTGAATACATGAAGAAACACGGCCCTAACCCATCCTCCTAATGCTAATTACTACAGCTTGCCTCTTCCAAAACACATGCTAAATGCAAGTAACATTAACCCGCTCTCTGTATTACATCATGGTGAATAGATGTAATGCTACATTAACGTTAACTTTCAAAAAGGAAATAGAAATATCTAACATTACAGCGAGCTGTATGCTAAAGAAATGTTATCATCTCAAGTGAGCCTCTATGTTAGCATCACTCATTCCTACTGTGATTGGTGACAGCATCCAGCTAGCTAACCCTAACTCAGAGCCTCAGATAAGATGCAGACCCAGAGAATTATAGAATAACCTCAGTTCATATTTCACGGCCACCATAAACACATGACACTAGTAGTGTAACACCAACACTGAGGAAGCAGTACATGATAATCACTTTTGAAGCCGTCGCGATAGGTAAAGTTAATTATCACTTGCTGAGTTACTGTTTTCAAATGAATACATTTTCGAGAGCTCCCTGCCTAAATATCACAAACTCAGCCAGGCATTTTCAGCAGCATTAATGCTAAATAGTGATGAACGCTAACTTACCTGTGGTCATTTGGTTTCCTCGCCTCAGGACTCCGCTGTCACAATCAAAGGGACATTATGATACATTATTATGATATTCAATTCCTGAACCAGGCATCCTGTGGAACTGTCTGGCAAACGTTCTATCTTTTAAGTAATGTGACTTAGTAAGCGAGCTAACTATGTTTCAAAATAACAATGTCTTTCCCAAATCAGGAAACTGTTGACAACAACAGCCAGCTAATAATATTTTAAGTTTTTAGGTTTGTTACATTCCAGAAAGATCAGAAATGTTTGCTGGACACGCTATCAAAATCTACTACAAAGCTGAGATTCAGTGCAGCTGTGAGTCAAAATGGGGCCCTTTAAGCTGCAATATAAAGACTTGCCTGATTTTCCTTAAAGTTTTTCTTTTAATAAAGAAGGAGAATATTTATTTAAGAATAATAAGAACCACATGTAATTAATGTACAAGTTATTCATTTTTAAATTAATTAAATGATTCATTTTTGGAGACCCCAGCAGAGATATTCTGCCTTGTGCACAGCGCATAGTCTTTATGGAGTGGTGGCTCTATAAATAAATCAGGAATACGTGCTCACCACTGTTAACTTGTTTCCCATGTAAAGCCTGAAAAAAATCTCCCTTGTCTAGTGGCCTAACATTCTGGGATAGGTTCAAGTCTTTTTGTATTTGAAAAAAAGTTTTTAGCTGTACTCATACAAGCTGTGTGTTAGCACACAGAATCAGAGCGGGATGCAAGTACAGGTAAATGTCGCTTTATTAGAAACGCCGTAAATATAGGAACAGGTAAAATTGCTAGGCAAAAGGCAGAAACAGTGAACAGTCCAGGGTCGTGCGATTAGCAAACACTATCCAGAGGGCAGAGACAATATTCCAAGCTCATTAACAAGGCTAGGATCAAAAACCAGAATAAACAGTCCAGAGTAATAAGGCTTGGTACTGACAGAAAACAATGTGACTGAGCAAATACTTCGCAGAGTGTGAGTGCACTGAGAGTCCTTATATACGGTGACTGTGATTGGGCTGTAAATTGAAGACAGGTGTGTGTGTGTTCAAAATGAAGGTGAATGTGAACGTGGCAGTGTGTGAGTGTTGTGGGAAGTGGAGTCCGTGGTGGCCATGTTTGTAGGCCGCTGGGTATTCTGGGAGATAGGGTGACCTAACAGAGCCCCCACCACAACCCCCCTGCCCCCCCACTCTGGGAGCATTACTTCGTCGGGGCCTGCCCCTAGGTCAAGGTCCTAGACATTCGGGGTGATTGTGGTGAAATTCTTTGATGAGGTTAGGATCCAGAATGTCATGGGCTGGGACCCAGCTTTGTTCCTCAGGCCCATACCCTTCCCACTCAATGAGGTAGTGAAGTTTCCCTTGTCTATGGCGGGAGTTCAGGGTGTTTTTGACCCTATATGCTGATTGACCGTCGATATTAAGCGGCGTTGGTGGTGTACTTGCTGGTTGGTCGGTGGCAAGGATGCCTGTGCTCACTGGTTTGAGGAGAGATACGTGGAAAGTGGGGGCTATACGCCAATGCTGGGGAAGGTCTAGTTTGTATGTGACTTCGTTGATTTGTTTAAGGATCTTGAAGGGCCCGGTATATCTGGGAATTAGTTTTTTACAGGCATGGGCAGGTCGTAGGTCTTGGGTTGAGAGCCACACCCTGTCTCCTGGTTGATACAGTGGTGTGGCCCTTCGGTGATGGTCGGCTTGTTCTTTGGAATGCTGTGCCGCTTGCTGAAGTCGTTGATGGGTCGTGGCCCAAACTTGTTCGCTGCGCTGAAACCATTCATCTACAGCTGGTGCATCTGTGGGTGTGGCATTCCAGGGGAACAGGGGTGGTTGGTACCCCGGAGCACATTGGAATGGTGTTAGTTTTGTGGCCGAGTGGCGAAGGGAATTCTGGGCATACTCAGCCCAGGGCAGGAACCGTGACCAATCTGAGGTTTTCTTCCCACAATAGGAACAAAGCATTCGGCCCACCTCTTGGTTGACCCTGAGGTCGTGGTATTCGTGGGGTATGTGGACATTGATAGGGGTGTCTGGACTTTCTACGGACGTGGAGGCGACAATCAGCATGGGTTCGTGAAGGCAGTGCTGTAGACAGTATGATGACCAGCCTCTGATTTGTCTGTCAGCCCAGGAAATTTGTGGATCATGACGCTCCATCCAGAATAGTCCCAGGATGATGGGGTGTTGGGCGGAGGTGGTGACCCAAAGCTGGATCTCCTCGTGGTGCAGAGCGCTGACTTGGAGACGCAAGGGCTTCGTGCGGCGGGTTATCAGACCGCTGACGATGGGTCCTCCGTTGATGGCTTGAATTTTGAGAGGCTGGAGCAATGGGTTCGTGGGGAGGCCAAGCTGACGCACTGTTTCTTCATCTATGAAACTGCCCACCGCCCCGGAGTCGAGCAATGCTGTAAGGACAAGAGGTGCACCTGAGTGTTCTATGATTACAGGCAGGGTAAATGCATGAGGAACGAAATCATGGCTATGACTCACCGGTAGCGAGTGGGAGCGAGAGCTACCGTTCGCTGTAGTGCTGCTTGGGGGGCATAGCGGACAGTGGTTGACGAGGTGGTCAGCTTGGCCGCAGTAGAAATAGCGATGTTCGCTGCGCCTCCTCTCGCGTTCCCCCTCGCTGAGCTTGGTGTGACCGAGTTGCATGGGTTCGGCAAGGGTGAGTGTGGCAGATGAGTCTGGGGTGCTTCGGAGGAAGCTGCGGCTATGAAACAGATGATTTAGTCGAATGGCTAGGTCAATCAAGGCGTCCAAGGTGAGGGGCTCATCCCGACATGCCATTTCGGTGAGTATCGCTGCGTTTAGGCCTTGACGGAAAGCGGCTTTGAGTGCGACATCATTCCAGCCGCTGCCCGCCGCAATCGTGCGAAACTCCAGATCAAGCTCGGAAACTCGGAGTGGACCTTGCCGTAGCATGAGTATATGTTCACCCACCTCCTGGTCGTCGGGCGAGTGGTCGAACACATGCCGAAACATGCTGGTGAACTGGTCGTACAATGCCAGCAGTTCGCCTCCACGTTCCCGTACTGCTGCGGCCCATTTCAAAGCTTTGTCCGTTAGCAGAGTCATGAAGCATGCGATTTTTTCCGAATCAGACAATTCTCAGAGACAGGCGAAATATAAGGAACATTGGAGTAGAAATCCCTTACATAGTGACGGATCTCCAGCGTATTTCTCCGGTGTGGGCATGGGCAGACGGTACGGCGGGCATCGCCCCCATGGTTACCGCTTGGGAGAGGCGGTGCAGATTCCAGTTGACTGCCCCCGAGCGTCATTGTTGTTCGCTGAGGAGCTGCCCATGGGCTTTGATGGCAAAGTATTCTGTTAGCACACAGAATCAAAGCGGGATGCAAGTGCAGGGAAATGTCACTTTATTAGAAACTCCGTAAATATGGGAACAGGTAAAATCGCTAGGCAAAAGGCAGAAACAGTGAGCAGTCCAGGGTCGTGCAATTAGCAAACACTATCCAGAGGGTAAAGACAATATTCCAAAGTTGTTAACAAGGCTAGGATCAAAAACTAGAATAAACAGTCCAGAGTAATAAGGCTTGGTACTGAAAGAAAACAACGTGACTGAGCAAATACTTCGCAGAGTGTGAGTGCACTGAGAGTCCTTATATACAGTTACTGTGATTGTGCTATAAATTGAAGACAGGTGTGTGTGTTCAAAATTTAGGTGAACGTGAACGTGGCAGTGTGTGAGTGTTGTGGGAAGTGGAGTTCGTGGTGGCCATGTTTGTAGGCCGCTGGGTATTCTGGGAAATAGAGTCAGTGTCGCGGCGTGACATAACACTGTGCATGAAAGTAAAACCTTGCACTCACTGAACCTTTTTTGTTTCGTACTGCAGGATCCCAGGCCCAATGCACACACCTAGTGTCATTGTGAAGTTTTCTAAAAACTGCACCTCCTAATCGTATATGTATTTGTATTCAAATCCAAATAATATATTTATGTTTGGTTACATCCCTTCCACTGATTAAACCCCTAAATCTCAATCTCTCTCTGTGTCTATATATATTTATATGAACACACTTGAGTTTGTTTTTGGATGAGAGTAGAGGCTTTTTTCTTGAAACCCTTCCAAACAACTTGTGGTGATGTAGGTGACTTCAGATTGTAGTTTTGGAGACTTTCTGACCCCAAGACGCAACTAACTTCTGCATTTTTCTAGCTGTGACCCTTGGAGATTTTTTGGCCACTCGACCCATCCTCTTCACCGTGCGTTGAGGCAATTTAGACACACATCCAATTCCAGGTTGATTCTGGAAATAGTCATAGAATGAATGAATAAGGGAATTTGGCCTATGTGTTACCTCATATTTATATCCCTGTGAAACAGGAAGTCACAGTTGAAAAATTTCCTGTTCCTAGTCACCCAGGTGTACTAAAAAAATTTTTAAAATATCAATAGGAATATACTTCAAATACTTCAAATACTTCAAATTTGATCATATTACACCTATATTTAACAAAGATATTTTTTTATAAACTATAAACCTGTGTGTTCACCCCCTTTAAAATAATCACATTTTGTTGCTTTTCAGCCTGAAATGAAGACGGACACAGTTTTTGTTTTATCCAGCTGTATTTACTCAGTGCAACTTATAACATCCAAGTGAAAGATATAACACCAACATGTCAGAAAATATTTTTTTTTAAATTAAAAAACAGAATCACTGAGTTGGAAAAAGGATCACCACCTTGCTTTGCTTTGCCTTATTTTTTTAATTACAGCCTTTAGTCTGTTGGGATATGTCTCTACTAACTTTGCACATCTAGACTTTGCAATATTTGCCCACTCTTCTTTGCAGAACTTCTCAAGTTCAGTTTAATTTGATGGTGACTGTTTGTGGACTGCAGTCTTCAAGTCATTCCACAGATTTTCAATGGGGTTTAAGTCTGGGCTCTGACTAGGCCATGTAAGGACATTCACCTTTTTCTCCTTCAACCACTGTGTGGTCAGTTTTGCTGTGTGCTTTGGGTCATTGTCATGTTGGAAGGTAAACCTTCTTCCCATTGACAACTTTCTGGCAGAGGGCAGGAGATTTTCCTCAAGAATTTGACAGTATATTGCCCCATCCATTTTCCTTCTATCCTGACAAGTGCTCCAGTCACTGCTGCAGAGAAACACCCCCATTACAGGATATTACCACCTCCATGCTTTACTGTAGGAATGGTGTTATTTGGATGGTGAGCTGTATTGGATTTCCGCCAGACATATCATTTGGTGTTGAGTCCAAATAATTCAATTTTAGTCTCATCTGACCATACCAACTGACCACAGCTGATCACAGTTGAAAGTCAAATGGCTTGTGTGCCATTGAGAAAGTGATTAGCTACACGTTATTGAGTTTACAAGTCATATTTAGGAGGGGGGGTGATCCTTTTTCCAACTCAGTGATTCTGTTTTTTTTATTTTTTCTGACATGTTGGTGTTATATCTTTCACTTAGATTTTATAAGCTGCACTGAGTAACTACAGCTGGATAAAACAAAAACTGTGTCCGTCTTCATTTCAGGCTGAAAAGCAACAAAATGTAATTATTTTCAAGGGGGGTGATTCTTTTCTATACCCATTGGATATATACAGTACTGTGCAAAAGTTTTAGGCACCCTATTTTTTTTGCACAATCTTTGTTATAGATTTTTTACATTTATGATATAGTCATATCATTATTATTATTATGACTATTATTATTTTAAAAAATTAGATTCCCAAACGTTAATTTTCTAGCACAAAATTAAATGTTACAGAAAAATGTTTGTATGTCATTAAAGAAAGCAGCATATTATGTAAGAAATACTTTTCAGACAAAAAACACAATGAAGGCTGCTGGGTTTTGCTGCAAAAATAAAAAGCGCAAAAGTCAAAGTCTCCAGAAGAACTGTGGCTGGTTCTGTAAGATGCTCAATAAAACTTTCCAGCTAATTTCCTTATAAAACTGCACAAACTGTATTTTAATTTTTATTTTTTTGTCACACCAAATATTGTTTGTTTCATTTACTACTGTTTACTGCTCTTTACTGTAATTTTTTTTTTAATGTAGAACATTTAATTTCATTATTTTGACAGCATCTTTGCTCTACAGCATTTCTTTGCATGCGCCTAAATCTTTTGCACAGTACTGTATATATATCTGAAAAGCAAGTATTAAGAATATATTTTGGCCATAACACACTCTTTGGTCGTAATAAGATCGCAGGTGAAGCTGAGAGACAAACATCAGACATCAATATTTAACCAGAGGCTGATGAGATCAGGATGCTAACTGTTTCGATACCAATGAGCTTTTATGTCTAACTCTACGCAGATGGACTAGCGTAACAATGCTGTCTGCAGTAGTAATTGAGATAAGCTTGGCGCAGTAAACAGTTCTGAGACATGACAATGCAGAGGGGGGTTGTACAGGGACCATACCACAAATTCCCTAGGGGCTCAGCATGTTTGTGAATGTGTGTGTGTGTGTGTGTGTGTGTGTGTGTGTGTGTTTGCAATTTCAGCGTCTGGACGCATGCCGGTTTGTTCACTCTGCGCTACATTTGTTTTTTATGTATAGGGACATAGTCAAAGGCCGAGCTGATCAGAGTGCCTTGATCCTCAGACGCTAGAGACGGTGCTGGGCTCTTTCTAACCAGTCCAAGGAACACTTCAAAGAGAGCCATTAATGACTAACAGCGAAGGGAAGCATGTCCTGTTTCCATATATTGTGATCTTTGTGTTGAGAAATGACTAACAGTAGTGAGCGAGGGGGAGAGAAAGAAAGAAAAGAGAAGGCACATCTGTGGCACATTTGGCTCTCCCACGCATGCTGTCAGACTTACCAACAAACACAAAGGTGTAGCTGAACTCAAATCTTCATGAACATATATATATATATATATATATATATATATATATATGTGTGTGTGTGTGTGTGTGTGTGTGTGTGTGTGTGTGTGTGTGTGTGTGTGTGTGTTTCAGCTAAGGTGTAGATAAACTCAAATATTCACGAACATATATGTGTGTGTCTGTATAGATATACATATACAGTATATATATTCTAAATTGTTGTATTGGCTATGCCCAATGTTTGTGCAATGGCTCTGATCGATTTTCCCTCTCTCTGGTCTTCATATTGGTTTATATTTTAAAAACAAATGCAGTATTCACAAGTGAAACTCAGATGTAAATATCAGGAAATGAAAGCTGAAATTCTGATCTATTGTCTCATATTCAACTGAGAAGTACACACAACCTCCCCCGGCCCCACATGTTGGGGCAACTTTGACTTTGTGAGTGAGGAAGACTGAGAAAGCGAGGGAAAGAACGTGACAGAGTGAGCAAAGTGGTTAGAAATGTGAGCTGTTGAGTTTCCTCGGCAAGCAGGCCAGATGCTGATTCAGCACTAGTGATTCACGCTCCACTGGGAATCTGCACTGCTCTGCACGGCTGCAGAGCACAAGGGCCAGATATGCATACACACCACAGCTGATTTAGGTCCTGCTCACACAACAACCAGCTGAAGAAGCAGATCACTCCTTAATAGACTTGTGAGGGTGCAAATGAAATTAGAATAATGCTTTAAAGGTGCAGTTGGAAATGTTCATGTAATTTTAAATGTACACTAGAAAAACTGTCACCATATTATCATATTGCAACAAATGTAGGTAGTCTCCTTATTTTAGACTTCTGTTAACTGTTTCCACCCCAGAAATTAGCTCCACCCCAGGTGGAAAGGAGCTGCTTAGACCAGCCCCTGTTTTTAAAGGGAAAGACTTACGTACATAAAGCATATTGCAGCTATATGTTTAAAAGTGCAGTGGTTAATCTTTTAATTTTTCTTACTAAATACAAATAATGTGTACATATCTGGACAGCACAATGAAACAATTGTTGAAATAACATGATTTTAAAAAGCAAGTGTATCAATGCCTGAGGAAAAAAGTGCCTGAAAAATAAAACATAGTTGTGTGCTGGACTCTTTGGCTGTGTTTGTCCACTGTATTATAGACACGCCCCCAAGGGCCCTGCACTCCACCCCCTATTTTACTGGACCGAAAAACAAACTGAATCCACTGCTAAATGGATAAAATGCTTTTCCAAGCTGAAGAAAACTGCTGTACACAAAGGATGGTAAAATCTGATCAATCACTGCAGCAGTAAATTTGTCATGTTATTTGCCATTTTAGTATTTCACATGTTTATGGCTAGTTAATTTGTAATTAATCAAGTAGAATGAGAAAAAAAATTATAAGACATTGTTTTGTCATATGGTATGACATTGTTTACAACAAGGCTATTCAATTAGCAGCACACAGGCCAGATCCAGCCCTTGAGTAAATTTTTACTGGCCCTTTAATTGTGTCCTACTAGCCTAGTGCTGCATGTCTCTCAGCATGTATTTTTGTTTTGGTTCATGTCTTGTCTCCACCCATGTGTTGTCATTGGTTGTCTCCATAATATGTCATAATTACTCTCACGTGTATTCAGTTTAGTCTTTATTAGTTTGTGTATTTAGATCCCTCATGTTTATGTTTCCTTGTTTGTTGCAAAGTTTATGCGCTGTGTCATTGTGTCAGACGTTACCAAGCCTTGATTTATTGTTTACTTACCTGGTTTGATCTAGTTTCTGTTACTCACGTTTTTTGCTTTCACCTAACCTTGTTTATGCTGCTTGCACTTCACCTGACCCTTTGTTTTCTGACCACCTTTTCGGATTACGTCTTTGTCCTGTTTGCAAAGCTTAATAAAACCACTGAGTACTTGCACTTACATCCTGAACAGAATCCTGACAATTAGGCAAATTATTTATTTGTATTTGTTCCATACCATAAATGCTAATTAAAATTCATGTGTGTAATTACATATACCCACTTTATAATTGACCTTGAGTGTGTTCAGGATTTCTATATGCATTATTGCAACTGTTCCAAATGTGGCCTTTCACTGACAAGTGTGTATGAGTCATATATAGAGAAGATACTTCCAGCAATTTTTTATTAGGCATTAAAATGTTTTATTGTTCCTGTTGTTCCTGTTATTTATTCAGATTGTTTCATTCTGTGTGTTTTTATTGATGCAATACAAATGTGACCAAAATCATTTCCAGTTCATGTATTTCTTTTTCATTGCATACTATTTTCATCTTTTATTTTGAACATTTGTGGTCAATAATTGTGGTCAATAATAAGTGAAAAGCTAAGAATGTGCTGAATCAGAGGACACAGATAGCATCAATTATGGTGACCCCTTTGGCCCATAATGCAGCCACGTTTAGGCCTTATGGAATAAATGAGTGAAAGAAAAGCTGGGTTTGTTGTATGTTAAATTAATAATTTACTCCAACATTTAATTTAAGTTTGGATGGTAAGCAATATAGTAACTCCTAGCATTAATAATCTACAAGATCTAGAGAGCTGTTACAGAAATCTAAGAACATACTATTCAGATCAGTCAGTAAAATGTGAGCCTGTGGCCTGAGCACTGCAGATTTATCTTAGTCTGCAACAACAGCAGTTCAGTCAGGACCTCAGGGCCCTGCAGAGTAAGAACACTGTTAAGACACAGTTTCATTTGGCAGAGAAGTGTGCAGGGGCACATATTATAGTCCCTTTGTAGCTTGCAGCTAAAGACACACACACACACACACACACATACACACACACACACACACGAAAGAAAGTTTAACTACTATGTGGGACTACAACACTGCACCATGAAACCACTAAAACAGAGAGCTAAATCACACAAAATTATGGAACAGAGAAGCAGAGAATTCAGCCTACTCCTTTCCACAGTTCTTTAGTATACAGGCAGATGCATACACAAACACACACACACACACACACACACACACACACACACACACACACACACACACGCACACACACACATTCATGTTCACACACATTTGGGCCCTTATCATATTTAGGCAAGAGAGAAGGACTAGGAGGGAGGGAGAGAGCAGGAGAAAGAGAGAGAGAGAGAGAGAGAGAGAGAGAGAGAGAGAGAGAGAGAGAGAGAGAGAGAGAGAGAGAAAGAGCTGATTGTATCAGCTCAGCATGTCTTGGCATCACTTCTCCCACTGAAGGCACTGGATGAGGATCGAGTGCAGGTGTTATTATGGTGTCTGAGGCAGGAGCTGGAGTGTGTGTGCTTATGAGGGTAAGTGTGTGTGTGTGCGGTGGGGGTGCAACCTTCTTCCTCATCCTTTTCGAAATTTCAGCCTTTTTCTCCACTCTGCCTCAACTTTTTTTTTCCTCCTTAAGCTATTTGTCATCTCTCTTTCATGCTCAAGCAAGTCTATTCTGGCAGGCAACACTTGTTGCTCTATTCTAGTCCATTAATGATTAAGAACACCACACCTGTTCTTTAAATGCGCATATTTTAACCGAAACTGTGCCCTGTGACTAAACTCTGTCTCCTGAGTCCTCAGAAGTTGAGTTCAGAAGTCAGAGCAGGTCAGCTTAGCGAGTTATCACATGTCCCTTTTCGCCCCTCCTCCACCATGAGCATTGGTGCAGCCTCGAGTGCTGTAAGGCCTGGAGCTCTGGAGCCTGTCCAAACCCAATACACGGTTGTGTAAATCTCAGAACAGAGATATGGATCTATGATGGTGACGTAGCATATTAGTCTCATGCTGCAGACTTTAGATAGAGAGGCCTGCCTGATGTGGCTTCATACATCTTTTTAAAATGCAAGTTGCCAGTACATGCTTCCTTTTGCACCCAAATCGGCAAAAATCGTGCAAAGTGGTCTAGTTAGAGGGAGAGGAGTTCATGGAAAACATAAAAGAGCAGCACAGTAACACAAATAAACTAACCACACAATTAGAGCTAAGCTGTTGGTTTCCTCTCAGTTAAACAAACAGAGGAATCGGCAGTAGAACACACAGATTCTCCATTCCCTTTCTTCAGAGTTTACATGGTAAGTTAAATCTCTTTCCACCTCCTTCTGCATGCACTGAGACCTCTTGGATTGCTTCCTCTGCAATAACACGAGCGAGGCCAAGCAGCAGCAGAGTGTGCCCAATTCTCTCTCTCTCTCTCTCTCTCTCTCTCTCTCTCTCTCTCTCTCTCTCTCTCTCTCCCTCTTTGTCTCTTTGAAAAACTATTGAAAAATCTCCAGCAGCACCTCCACATTCTTCCACACAGACTCCTCAGAGAGCAATGTATGTTTTCAAAGTCTAACCCACAAATACTTCTTCACATTAGGAGCTAGAAATTCCACCTACTCTACAACCTACAGATGATTTCAAATCAATCATTGAACTGAAAAGTAGAAATAAAATTGGCAAAATTGACTGATAATTACCAAAGAGCAAAGCTTTGGTCTAAAGTGGGTAGTTAATGAACATTTTTCCCATGAAGCTCTGATTATGAACATTCGCACAGTAGCACAGTGCAGTGACAAGAGGAGAAAAAGCCTAAAATCAATTTAGAAAAAAAGGAGACCTCTGTGGAAATGGAGGCCATTCATCTAGAGGGCAATTCTTTATACCACAGTGCTGTCAAATTCTTGAATCTAATTGGTGCTTATTAATTTTCTATAACAGTAGCTCTTACATTAGTTCACAAGAAAATCACATTAATTTATATTAATGTAATAATATGCTATTATTACAATATTAAATACTTACACAGGGACCTTTATGGTGGATATTCAACATAACTAAATCTGTGATGAGATATTTATTAAGCATCTATGGAAGGAATCTACACTGTCAGTGCTTTGTAATGGTAAGCGGTAAACCTGTTCCTTTAAGTTTACCAGCATGGGAAAGTCTTCAGGTCGTAGAACTTTGTGGTTTATCAATAACATGACAAGCTAAAAAAAAGACTGATGAGGAATGACTGTTTATCACTGTTATAATGTAAATGATAATAGGAACTAACTTGTTTTGCAGACATTCCACAACATTAAATGTAACTATGTACACTGATCAGCCATAACATTAAATATTGTCTAATATTGTGCAGGTCCCCCTTGTGCCACCAAAACAGCTCTGACCCGTCGAAGCATGGACTCCACAAGTCCTCTGAAGGTGTGCTGTGGTATCTGTCGCCAAGACATTAGCAGCAGATCTTTTAAGTCCTGTAAGTTGCAATGTGGAGCCTCAGTGGATCAAACTTGTTTGTTCAGCACATCCCACAGATGCTCGATTGGATTGAGATCTGGGGAATTTGGAGGCCAAGTCAACACCTTGAACTCTCTGTCATGTTCCTCAAACCATTCCTGGACAACTGTTGCAGTGTGGCGAGGTGCATTATCCTGCTGAAAGAGGCCACTGCCATTAGGGAATGCCATTGCCATGAAGGGGTGTACTTGTTCTGCAATAATGTTTAGGTAGTTGGTACGCATCAAAGTAACATCCATATGAATGCCAGGACCCAAGGTTTCCCAGCAAAACAATCCCCAGGGCATCACACCTCCTCCACCAGCTTGCCTTCTTCCCAAAATGCATCCTGGTGCTATCTCTTCCCCAGGTAAGTGACGCACATGCACCTCTCAGTCCACTTGATGTAAAAGAAAACGTTATTCATCAGACCAGGCCACCGTCTTCCATTACTTCATGGTCCAGTTCTGATGCTCACATGCCTATTATTGGTGCTTTCGGTGGTGGACAAGGGTCAGCATAGTAGGGAACTGACTGTTCACTTGCTGCCTAATATATCCCACCCCTTAACAGGTGCCATGTAACAAGATAATTAGTGCTATTCATTTCATCTGTCAGTGGTTTTAATGTTATGGCTGATCTGTGTGTGTGTGTGTGTGTGTGTGTGTGTGTGTGTGTGTGTGTGGGATTGTGGGTGTAGGTGTGTGTGGGTATATATGAATATGTATAAAAAGTATTCAATTTTTAATTAATAAAAAATTTAATTGTTGGCAAACATTTATGTAGTATAACACGAATAAGACACTTCAAGACTGCTGTTATTGGAAAATAATTAACTTTGGGGTGATAACAGTAACAGGGCTCAGTAAAATGTAGACGAGGCAAGGACAACATCTCTCCCTTCAGACCAACCTACATGCCAGTAAACAAGGTCCATTAATTTCCTCAGCTCTATGTAAGAGACAGGAGGTACTTGGGAGAACAGACACACTGTTCTCCATGCAGCTCGACACATGGTTATTGTATGTCTGCCCAGCTCACATTGGTCTCTCTACCACTCTGCAGTTTCTCTTTTACAGGAGACAGGCAAGGCTCTCATCTTCTTCACAGGTGAACTGCTTTTCCCTCTGTGTTTAGAAAAGACAGAGTTTTAGTTGTTCACCCACCCAAAGCAACTGAATACAGATTCAGAACAGATCCTTAGTTCTGTATGTGGTCATCAGTGGGTAAAGTCAATTATCAGAGAATATTTCATTACTTGAGATCCACTTACAGTTTAGCTTATCTGAATTGTAATTATATAAATTAAAGTCTAGTCATATCAGTATACTTTGTAGATCTATTGATGGATTTATATGGTATATACTGTACATTTTATACTACAGCACTGCTGAATGCTCTATTATGATTGCTCAGATGGTGTTAATCAATTTTCTATAACAGCAGCTCTGACAGTAGTTCTGGCTGCAAGGTTTATATTATTGCACTCACTCTAATATGTTATAATTTCTGTAGTAACATACACAGGGTCTTGCAGTAACATGACTTAACCTAAAGAGAGAGGGGGATGATAACAGGATAACAGGATAACAGGAACATTCATCAACATTAAATGCAACTATAAGTTGATAAAATGTAAGACATACAGCCCATCCATCCATCCATCCATCCATCCATCCATCCATTTTCTGTACGGCTTATCCCCCATGGGGTGCCTGGAGGCTATCCCGGGGAACTCAGGGAACAACGCAGGGGACACCCTGGACGGAGTGCCAACCCATTGCAGGGCACAATCACACACACTCACACACACTCACATAACCATTTACACTACGGACAATTTGGAAATGCCAATCAGCCTACAACGCATGCCTTTGGACTGGGGGAGGAAACCAGAGTACCCAGAGGAAACCCCCAATGCACGAGGAGAACATTCAAACTCCATGCACACAGGGCAAGGCAGAGGCAGGAATCGAACCCCCAACCCTGGAGGTGCGAACAGTTCTGTTCTTTAATACATTTTCTTAAAATGTTTTTTTTTTATCAGCATAAAATGCTATTTTAAAAATTATTAGCATTGGCAAATTGCTGTGGTATAAGAGCAAAACACATTGGGAGGTGTTATTATTGAAAAATAATTAACACAACCCCATCATTGATTGTTTTCCTATAACAACATGACTCAAAGTGTTTCATTCTTTACTGTGTAACTGTATCCCAAGGTGGTTGTTGTTGTTTTTTATACATCTTAACCTGGATGTAAATAATGTACAGTATGCCCTGAGAACTTATTCAAGGACTATGATCTTTATATTTAATATACAGTACCATCAGCCTTTGGGAGAAATTGCTACATACATTATAACATTAAAAAAACAACAACCTATAAATCAACCAAAAACCGTAAGACTGTAAACTGCAACAGACAACTTACTGTATGTTAAAGCTCAAATAACAGACAAGTTTGAGCCAAATATGGTTGCGTTTAGACACAACAGACTCAGTTATGGCAATGGCAAAGGTACTGTGGGACAAAAGTGGCCCAAACATAACCATATGTGAAGCCTGTGTGGCATTTTAATTTTAGGCTGAGTATGACTGACCCTGAGTATGGACGTTCTGGTCCATATCATGCCTGAGATGCGGTCTCCCCAATGTTGAGTTGTAATTCACATTCCACAGCGGTAAAAGGTAAAAGTGGTAAATGCGGGCTGGCACTGGGCTATCACTCATTTGCTCTGTGGGAGTGTCCTGCAGTGATTGGAACAGAAATGAAAGAACATGATTCTCACAAAATGGTGGCGCAAGTGAGTGCATTCACAAACTGAGATACAGCAAGTGATTGAGTTCCATTATTCACTTCTAACAGAGCCTAACAAAACACATCACTTTATCTCTCTGCATGAGTGCGTGCACACACACACACACACACACACACACACACCTACCTGTTTGTCTTAATATCCTTAACTGACATAGTTATTATTGTAGCTTAATGCTATGCCTACACCCAAGTCTAACCCTAAACAATAAATGCTGTAGTTTTTGTAAAGCCAAATGTCCCCACAAGATCAAAACTATCAGATATTCCTATCCTCCTGGGGACATTTAGTCTCCTCCATAGATTAAAAAAAAAAAAAAAAAAAAATGCTTCCCACTCTCACACACTCAAGCGCACGAATTATAGCATTTTTTTTTTAACTTTTTTTTTTTTTTAAATTATTTTTTTTTTTTTTTATTTATTTATTTGCCCATGCATGTTTTTCTGAGACCTGAAAGGCCTACTCTTACTCTCTGAAGGTGTTTTTTCGAGTGGTGCAAAGAGGAGTAAACAGTGCAGGGACTGAGAAACACTCTGAAGCAGCTTTCTCCCGCCAACTCCCATAGCTCCACCCTCCATCCTCAGCTACACCACAGTGCACAAACCACTGCCTACACTGCCTACACTGCCCCCTATTGCCAGCATGGGCACACAAGCACCTTTTCCCCACCAACAAACAAGTCCAGACAAGCCCTAAGTAGTGCATGTGTGCATGTATGATGTGTGGTGTGTGTATGATTTATGTGACATTTAGTGCTTGTGTGCAACTTTTAATAAACAAAGGCTGCAAAAACTTGTTGCGCTTCCAAGGCCTTATAATGTTGCTTACTTTAGTCAGGCATTTCTATTGATATTTTCTTTTGCAGATTTATAATTACAGTGTGAGGATAATGTGTGCTTCTGATGCACAGTCTGCTTCTCAATATATTTAATACATTCAGAAAATTCAGGTCAAGACCCTATCAACGTGGTTATTGTTGTTATAGTTATCATTTATTTATTATCGTTATAAATTTAATTGTCTGGCCATGTGACTGTAACTGAATATTAAGCTCAGGTTCAATAGTTGAACACAAGTATAAATTCTGTATTGTCAACTTGAGTCTATTTTAATAAAATTGGAAAAGTGCTGTTAATACAAAAACATCACAAAGCTATATTCTAATGTACAGTGTTACAGTGTCCCTGGTTTGGGATCTGTGGGTCAAAAGGTGAGAAATAAAAAGTTTTAAATAAATGAACATGATGGTAATGTGCCTAATATAAGTAATATTCTCTGTGGATTTTTTTTAACGCTGGGAAGAATCCCTGACTGGAAAAAAAACATTTGAGAACACAGACAAGAAGTCAGTGCCAAGATGCCAAGTGGGTGAAGTGTAGAGTAGTGAAAAGCGTTGACTGTTCCTAACTCAGAGTGTCCCTTTAGTGTGCTGCACAGGAATGTTCTTTTTCGAATGTTTAAAAAGATTAAAATAGCTCTGGACAAGATGTGCACCCAGACTGGTTGTTTTTCTTTCGTCTGTTTGTTTTCTTTTGTGTCAGAAATGTTTCGATGTTAAAGTGCAGCGCAGTTGATCACGCATTAACAGGCAAACTAGCAAATATCATTGCCGAACTATATCATTATGTCTATGTGAAGACCGGGAAGAGGCAATGCATTTTTTTTTTCTGTGCGGAATATCACAAGTACTAGATTTAATCTCACAACCTTTCTTTAATGTCTTGATGGAAGCCATGTGTGTTTTTCCAATTCAGATTCCTTAACCCTCTCCTCTCCAGACTGAAGCATGTCTGAATAAATGAGTCCAACAGAGAGCTGAATGTCAGCACATTTTGATCACACTGACAAAATTCAGAGCCTCTGCAGTGTCTTCATGGATTGTTTCCAAGTCTGGTGTAATTTAAGTAGTTCCTCACTATCACTTTGAATGACAGACTATTTTGGAGAAAACTGCTCTGCTGATGAAGGATAGAGGAGAGACGGGGCCTGCACTTTCTCCTCTCAGAACAATGAAAAGCCCCACCCGTCTGTGACCCTCCCTTATCTTACTGGTTTCAGCAGGTCAGAGTGCTGCAGCCCTCCCTATCCTCCACCTATAACAGCTCTGCCACGCACTGGCTAAATATCCCAGCAGTGCAGGAAAGCTTCTCAGGCACCCAGAGGCCGGACTGTGCAGGGCAGGGCTGCAGCCTGGGGAAGGCCATGGGTGTGGTTATACACCTCTGACGCCTCTTAATGAGCACATTCAATGCCTCCATCATCAGACTGAGGGCAATACTGCTGGGTCAAATGGTGGGTGTGGACAAGCTACAAACAACACCCAAGAGCAAGGCAAGACCACATGCTACATAAACACACCTCTCTGGCTTCCATTAAGTAGTGAAAAGGGGAAGATGATAGTAAATTCAGTAGCAAAAATGCCTCTTTTAGCATTTTGAGAATCATGGTGGAGCTACTTGAGAACACACACACACACACACACACACACACACACACACACACACACACAGAGTCAATTATTCTGAAAGAGCAAACTACAAAGGACAAAATAGTAACCTCAATTAAATATAACAAATAAATTAACACTAAAAAACACATTACTTAAGGCAGTGTCCGTAAGGTTACATGAAACCTACATAAGCCCCTTCTGACAACTGACCCAAACCTACATAAACCACAGTGTACATCTGATATGTCAAAGTCACAGAATGATGATGATGACAATAATCAGAACTACTGTATACTCAGATTTATGGTAAGAGAAAATGTACATAGCTATGTCATTGCAATGTCATGACATTTTTTTATAACAATCTTGTCAAGCCATGTCACTACATCACAATTATATGATACTGAAATAGCAGCACACTAAGATTTAACATTTGAAAGTGGTATCTGGAAAAAAGAATTGATGGATAAAGCCATTATTTCAGTTTATGGCTTATACTGATCATGTAACTCTATGAACACTGCACTTCACTAAAGTCATTTAAAAAAATGTACTGATAGTGACACTTTAAAACTGTTATAGTCATTTCTGAAAATGACTGAATTGCTGAAATAGATGAGATGTCCATTTTTATTAATTGTTTAGTTCAAGCACATCAAATTTAATTCCAAGCAAAGATTCAACAATTGTCGAAAAAATTAAACAGCCCCCCTAATCCTTAATGTAATGATTTGATAATGAATAACTCAAGGCCAACTACCAGTTATGCTGCCCTCATGAGTGAAATAATCTTGCAGTTCAGTAAATATGACAAAAACAATCTGTGATTTTTAGAAGTAAATTATTTGAATTTCTTAAATGATCTAAGTTCTGTATTAAATTAATTAATGTAAATACATGACTAAAACCCAGTTTATATTATTAAATTATATAATATTATTATGTTATATATTATATATAGATTTTACGTGAAATTACATGAAGTTAAGTTGACTTTTTTTAAAAATGCAAATTGTTGCCACAATTTAGTACATTTAAATTACTTATATTTTTCAGTGCTTAGTGTTGTATGTTCACCTTCCAGTAGTTACTGTTGTTCTTTCACCTTCCAGAAGGCTCTGACTAATGTTTGAATTTCTTTGACTACCATTGCCTTGTCTTTTTACATTCTTCAGCTGCACAATTTCTGTGAGCCTGTGCCCACTGTAGCCTAAGATTCCTGTTCTTGGCTGACAGAAGTGAACCCCAGTGTGGTCTCCTGAACACCATCTGCAAGGTTTGATGTGTTTACCATTCTGTGTAAACTCTAGAGACTGTTGTCTGTGAAAATCTCAGGAGATCAGCAGTTTTGGAAATACTCACACCAGTCTGTCCGGCACATGGTCAAAGTCATCCATTCTGATGTTTGATGTAAATATTAACTGAAGCTCTTGACCTGTATCTGCATGGTTTTATGTATTGCACTGCTGACACATGATTGGCTGATTGAATAACTGCATGAATGTGCAGGTGTGCAAGTGTTCCTAATAAAGTGGACAATGAGTGTATGTTGGTGGTTATTCAGATACATACGTTTTTTTGATGAGGTCCTGAAGTACTGTCTCTGAGCTTGCTTGCCTCTGTCCACCGAGACGCCAAGTAAGAAAAATTCTGATTGGATCATTTCCCTTCTGGAGTAAAGCTTAATGAAATTAGACAATTACTACAAACTATGCAGAGATCAAGTAAGTATTATGAATAAAATGAAAGTCAAATACAGTACCCTCCACTAATATTGGCACCCTTGGTAAATATGAGCAATGAAGGCTGTGAAAAATTGTCTTTTTGTTTAACCTTTTGATATTTTGTTCAGAAAATGCACAAAAATACTCTGCTGTCATGCATATCAAACAACTGCAAACACTACACAGGTTTATAAGAAAAAAAAACTTTGTTAAATATAGGTGTGCAACAATTATTGGCACCCCTATAAATTAACATGAGAAAAATATATTTGAAGTATATTCCCATTGATATTTTACTTTTTTTTTTTTTTTTTAGTACACCTGGGTGACTCGGAACAGGAAATTGTTCAACCATGATTTCCTGTTTCACAGGGGTATAAATATGAGGTAACACATAGGCCAAATTCCCTTAGTCATTCATAACAATGGGTTAGACCAAGGACTATAGCTGTGATTTTCCGGTAAAGGTTGTTGAGCTTCACAAAATGGGAAGTGGCTAAAAGAAAATAGCACAAGCATTGAAAATGCCTATTTCCACCATCAGGGCAATGATTAAGATGTTCCAGTCAACTGGAAATCTTATGAATCAACCTGGAATTAGACGTGTGTCTATATTGTCTCAACGCACTGTGAAGAGGATACCAAGGGTGCCAATATTAGTGGACGGCACTGTATGCACATGCAAGGCTTTCATTAGTCTTTGCTAAATTTTTTATGAGCGTCAAGCATAGCTTGTAACATGACTCTCTATTGTTCAGGGCAAGTCTACAAGTGCTGTGTAGTGTCCAGTATTACCACAAAGCCCAAGGCCACATGTATCTGTGCTCATCTTCCCTCTCTACCACCTCTCTCTCTCTCTCTCTGTCTGTCTCCCTCTCCCTCTCTGAACAACCCCCTACCCTGACCCTCAGGTACATGGAAGCGGTATAGCTCAAACAATACCAATAGAATTTATTGTGCCTATTTTATTTTATTTTAAACATATTTGCTTAAATTGCAGCTGTTGCTCTTTTGTTGTATGTGTGTTTTGTGTATTCTGTGACGTATGCAATAACAATTTACCCTAAACCTTGCCTCAAGCATTTCTAAATCTAGGAACCCCATGTTGGGTCATGACCCCTAGTTTGGAAACCCCTGCTCTATAGACTGTTGTGTGAGAGTTGTCAGAATGACTTAAACAAGCTCTTCTTTCACCAACAACCATGCCACAATCAAAGTCACTGTAATCACTTTTTTATATGAACTTTAACTGAAGCTCTTGACCTGTATCTGCATGATTTTAAAAGTAAGTATTGTAATTTATATCATGATATCATGTATGCATCCTAGAATATGTGCAGATTAAAGCACATTATATTAATATCAAACACAATATATTGATATATATTCTGAAGATGCACAGAATACAGATTAATGAGACACAAATGCTGCATCTATATTGAATGCAGAGAGCATTCACTACCTGGAGATGGAAAGCAAAAGAAGCAACCACTGGCCACACTCCTCCATCAGATGCCACTCTGAAGCCCCATATGGTGTTTGAGGCTTCACTTCAAGCTGAACTTCTTCACAGCTACCAGATGGCATGAGCAGCCACATCGGCACTGACGCACAGAAAGCAGACTGCCTCCAGCCCAGCGGCAGCTGTGCAAACAAGAAGTATACAAAAATGTGAGCTATGCAAGTCACCCTGGATAAGGTCCCAGCTAGGGAAGAAAAAAAAGTATCAATAAGCAAAACTCATGACAGTATGGATAACTGTAATAGAAAAGTGCTGCATATTTTGCTAATGATGCTGGTTGTGTATGATTAGAGGCCATGGGAAAGATGGTGACACCATGAGGCTATGTGGTCCCACTGAGAGGTCATGCTCCTCACACAGACACAAACACAAGCTCACTCAAACTTGCACATATCACAGGCCACTCTCCCTGAGACAGACAGACAGACAGACACACACACACACACACACACACACACACACACACACACACACACACACACACACACACACACAAAGAAAAGCAATTTCAGTAATTACAGTGCCCCTCTTGACATCAAGTCATCACAGTTGCTAAGAGAGGATAGTGAAGCTGTCGTGTTTCTGGGGAAACATTGCTTTGCTTCAAGTCTTCCCAGTTCCAGCATTCCTTATTGAGCTGTAATTATAAAATCCTTAGTGAACTTGATCTCCAGGTCTGCAGCTGAAAATCCCTGTGCATGGACCCCACCCTTTGCAACAAATACCTGGATACTTCAAATTTAGCTCATACGCAATTGTCGTGAGACAGAACAAAGCCACAATCAGTCAGAGTATCTTACGATCAGTCATGTCTATATTCTTAAAATTCTGGCTTATTTTACAGAGAATAGCACTGACAGCAAACAACCAGTGTAAACAAGATAATCAATCTTGACTCCATCACTGCAAATAACACGCACATCTACTGAACAAAAGCATTTAGTCACAGTGTTGATGTTGACAAGTCCGCTGACTTTCCATGACACCATCAAGCAGTGGTCTCTGTTTCTGTTTACAAGCTCGATCTGAACATTTAAATCCTTGTCAAACAAAGTGCTCATTTTTTTAAATGCTGGTTTTGCAGAAAATGAATTATAGTATCCATCTTGGCAGAGTATCATGAGGGCGTTTTCTTTTTTTTTCTTTTTTTTCTGTGCTACTTTCCATAACTCAGACCACTTGAGAATGCTCAAGGCCTGGAAGAGTTTTATTTTTTTGCTTGGCACAGTTTCATCAGGAGGGAAAAGAATGGAGACAAAGAAAGAAAAAAATGGACCTTTTCCAAAGACAATATTTATCAGAGAAGCTTCGATTCAAATCTTATAGTGTTTGTCAAAAAAAATAAATAATTTTTTTTTTTTTTTTTTAAAGGAACTGGCATACCATTTCTGTCATTTTGTAGTGAAGCTGTATTTTTCTCCCCATCTTTCATGTCTATGATGAACAAGTGATTGAAGTATTAAATCACTTACAAGAGATGAACTGTATCTGGACAGCCAGACTACCATAAAGAGATTTTGCATGTTCATTTTCCACTTGATGAGACTGATGTTGTTTTTAAGATAACAGTGTTGTGGAAAAAAAAAATCAGCAGCTGGACTTCCCCAGGCTAGAGATTTACTTACCTTACAAACACAAATGGTAAACAAACACTATCATATGAACTAAAATATCTTTGTTAAACAGAAGTTTGACAACTCAGGGAACCTAACACATCTCCATATTTTACTCTTCCCCTCCCCCAAACTATTAGAAAAGATGCTGCCACTGGTTCTTTGAGTCTTTAGTACAGGAAGGAGAGCTAATAATAATAATAATAATAATAATAATAATAATAATAATAATTTTTCAAGCTGTGCTGCTCAACACAGATATCTACTTACAGTCTATACTTAGCTGTTTTTTCAGTCAGAGTATATATTTGGGCCATGGCCAGGCTGAGCCCCCTGATTTCCAACACCTGCACATTTCAGCTGCAGAAAGGCAGAGATAAAGCTTCACGCTGTAAACTACATCTAGGTCACCATACTACACCAACCACACTTCCCCAAGCATGCACAATAAGTCAGGAAACACCCCTTCTCTTTCAGAAGGCAAGTAGCTCAATGTTCTATGCATGTACACTATCTGCAACAAGTCAGCAGTATGTGCTGCAGACAGGCTTTGTGCTTATTTAGGCACATATGCCTCTTGAATGTGTTATTCTCATGTGTTGTTCTCATGTGTTGTTCTCATGAGCTCATCGACAAATATACACACTCACACCTCTTTGTGTGACAAGTTAGGTGAAATGTTTATGGTGTCATGTAGATAGTTTTACCACAGAACCAGATAAGGTCTTAATACACAAAACTATTAAGATTGTTGCCCACAACAAGATTAATTAAGCTTGTTGGAATTTTTCCTTTTTTCACTCAGACACCATGGGAGATAGCAACTTTTGCATTCAACTGTAACTGAAAAAAAGTCATTCCCTAAGATCACAACAAAGAATTTTGGTGTATTGCAGCATTCATGCATTAGAACTTTTTTTCTCTCATACTTAAAATCAAAGAACTAACTATATTTAATTTCTGATCATTATATTAAGTCTGATAATACACTGCACAAAGCATACATACTTAAGGGAGATTTAAAAAGCTGTTGTTTTTCTTTAAGACACATGGTTTGTAATCCACATTGGACTTGAACCTGATTATTCATTGGGTCCCTGTGTAGTAAACAATCCAACACGTGTCACACGGCTGAAGGAGGTGAAACAGGAACTGCAATTTGACCCAGATCCGAGAGTTCACTTCCTGTTATGCCTAATCACAGTGCAAGATGTATGTGAAATGAGACACCAAAACTCTGCTAATGACTGTGGCTCTAGAAGACGGCTGTCACAACGGCTTGTAAAGAATAGCAATAATAAGGCCTCATCCAAAACACAGAGTGTCCCTTTTGGCCTGGGGATTTGCACATACAGAGAGTCAGGAGTGGTGTTATTTTGACTGCATGTCAGCACGATGCTTTTGAAAACCAAAGTGGTGTGAATTGTGGCCGTCATGCTTTCCTGTTTAAAGCCAGCCAGTGTTCCACGTACACACCATGACCTCAGGGGCTCCACTGGTGAGGAAACAGAATTCAGCCATTATTTAAAAAACATTCATTCTGGTGTCTGCATTAGTGAAGTGAAATGTTGTGTGTAATGTTAATAGAAAATGAATGGAGGGCTCTCTGGGTTTCTTTCCAGCACATTAGCTTGCAGGAAGCAGCTCATTTTAAAGTCAGGCGTATAAACTCGACTCGTACTAGAACTCCTGCGCCATCCATTTCAAATATAAACTCATGTTGCGTTGATGCATAGCAAAGTAATTATCCCATAATGTATAAAACAAACATATTTCTGTCCTAGGGCAAGATTTTTTTGCACAACACTGCCTTCTGAATCTTAGCCAGTTTTAGTTTGGGGTTATTGAAATGTGAAGGTCTATAAAAATCAACTCACTTTTCCAATCTCGACTGCTATATTTGTTTAAACAGTAACAATCTTTAATTCATTTCATGCTTACTTTGGCACATCTGAATCCATTTCTTGTCTAGTTTAACAGACTACAAGAAGGCTGGGAATAAAGGTGTCCCAGTATTATATCTTCTCATTAATGTAAATGTCATAAGTGTCAGGGGATGTTTTAGTGAGGCCTTTGAGATGGTTCAATGTTGGAGGAATAAGTGAAGGACAGTCTATTTGTATGTCTACTCTTCTGACTCAATGGGAAATTAACTTAAAAGCTCAGACAGAGCTTAGTTAGTTAGTCCAAAGCAGACAGCTGGTTTTAAGGCTAGGTGTTTTAAAGCGTCAGACATCACAGTGTGGACAAGAAATTAAACTCTGGAAACAGTGAAAGTCTGTACTGCCCCATCAACCTGTAAGATTCCACTTACATTTGTATACCCTTAAGGAAAAATGGTGTCCACACTCATGGACCGTTAATTAAAGGCTGTCTTTCAAGATGCATGCACCTCCAAAAATGCACCTCCAAACCACCTCAGTGTGTTATATACACCATTATCCTGATGTTCATTGCTCCTTGGCATTTCTGTCTAAACTTTCTATATAAAAAAAATCTAAAAATGTAACATTAGCTTTATATATACATATCAGAGCTAAACTGCCAAATTACTGTATATGTTAAATTGTTTGTATTTGTTATAAATTTTCTGTGGACATCAAAGTTTAAATGTTCTGTAATATTTTAAACATAACATTTTAGTTAACAGCTTTACAGATTGCAGGTATTTTTCAGCAGTAATGTTTTTACCCTGTTTTACTTTTACTTATGCCTGCTAACGTCTAATGAAAATGCACAAAAGGGTTTTTTTTTTATACCAAAAAGACATTTAATGTGTTCGGTTTCACCGATGATTTGTCTTTATCACACGTGACAAAAATAGTGCATGTTAAGATATTAATAGTGAAAAAAAAATCTATATAATATTAGCTCACAGTTTTATCTAAAACTAACAAAAAATTTCTGATAACTTGTATGCCCAGGGGGCACGGTGGCTTAGTGGTGGCTCTGGGGTTGGGGGTGTGATTCCCACCTCTACCCAGTGTGCACAGAGTTTGCATGTTCTCCTCGTGCTTCAGGGGTTTCCTCCCCGAGTCCTAAGACATGCGTTGTAGGCTGACTGGCATTTCCAAATTGTCCGTAGTGTGTGAATGTGTGTTTGAATGTGTGTGTGATTGTGCCCTGTGATGGATTGGCACCCTGTCCAGGGTGTACCTCGCCTTGTGCCCCAAGTTTCCTGGGGTAGGCTCCAGGCTCTCCCGCAACCCTGTGTAGGTACAGAAAGTGGATGGATGGATGGAACTTGTATGCCCACCCTTTGCCTTTAAAACTACCTCCAACCTCTTCTTGATCTGATGTAACTCTACACTCTTTAGCTACTCTATAGCTACATGCTTACAATCTGTTCCCCCAGTTACTTTTGGAAAAACTGCAGTGACATGAAAATCCCTAATTATCATCCTTTTCTGCTGCCATATATGGAAATGCACAGTGGTGCTTGAAAGTTTGTGAACCCTTTAGAATTTTATATATATATATATATATATATATATATATATATATATATATATATATATATATATATATATATATATATATATATATATATATATATATATATATCTGCATAAATATTCACACAAGTCCTAAAAGTTGATAAAGAGAACCAATGAGACAAAACATATTATACTTGGTCATTTATTTATTTAGGAAAATGATCCA
This sequence comes from Cranoglanis bouderius, assembly GCA_023630585.1. Taxonomy (NCBI): domain Eukaryota; kingdom Metazoa; phylum Chordata; class Actinopteri; order Siluriformes; family Cranoglanididae; genus Cranoglanis; species Cranoglanis bouderius. The sequence goes on from CM042538.1 coordinate 23,136,295, forward strand.
ATATTACATATCTGTTAGTGGCAAAAGTATATGAACCTTTGCTTTCAGTATCTGGTGTGACCCCCTTGTGCAGCAATAACTGCAACTAAACTTTTCTGGTAACCGTTGATCAGTCCTGCACATTGGCTTGGAGCAACTTTAGCCCATTCCTCAGTACAGAACAGCTTCAACTCTGGGATGTTGATGGGTTTCCTCATGTGAACTGCTTGCTTTAGGTCTTTCCACATTTCTATTGGATTAAGGTCAGGACTTTGACTTGGCCATTCCAAAACATTAACTTTATTCTTCTTTAACCATTCTTTGATAGAATGACATGTGTGCTTAGGGTCATTGTCTTGCTGCATGGCCAACTTTCTCTTGAGTTGTCCTGATATTTTCCTTTAGAATTCACTGGTATACTTCAGAATTCATTGTTCCATCAATGATGTCAAGCCGTCCTGGCCCAGATGCAGAAAAACAGGCCCAAACCATGATACTACCACCACCATGTTTAACAGATGGGATATGGATATTATGCTGGAATGCAGTGTTTTCCTTTCTCCAAACATAACGCTTCTCATTTAAACCAAAAATTTCTATTTTGGTCTCATCCATCCACAAATAATTTTTCTAATAGCCTTCTGGCTATTGGTCCACATGATCTTTAGTAAACTGCAGAAGGGTAGCAATGTTCTTTTTGGAGAGCACTGGCTTTCTCCTTGCAACCCTGCCATGCACACCATTGTTGTTCAGTGTTCTCCTGATGGAACAACCTCATGAACATTAACATTAGCCAATGTGAGAGAGGCCTTTAGTTGCTTAGAAGTTACCCTGGGTTCCTTTGTGACCTCATGGACTATTACATGTCTTGCTCTTGGAGTGATCTTTGTTGGTCGACCACTCCTGGGGAGGACAAGAATGGTCTTGAATTTCCTTCATTTGTCTGCCTAACTGTGGATTGGAGGAGTCCAAACTCTTTAGAGATGGTTTTGTAATCTTTACCAGCCTGATGAGCATCAACAACTCTTTTTCTGAGGTCCTCAGAAATCTCCTTTGTTTGTGCCATGATACACTTCCACAAACATGTGGCCATTCACAGATGTGTAATATTGGATAATTTTCCTCAATAAATAAATGACCAAGTATAATATTTTTGTCTGATTTGTTTAATTGGGTTCTCTTTGTCTACTTTTAGGACTTGTATGAAAATTTGATGCTCTTTTGGTGATATTCATGCAGATATATAGAGAATTCTAAAGGGTTCACAAACTTTCAAGTACCACTGTAATGTATTGATGCTTGAGTGATATGAATGCTGTAAAACGGGCCATTATTCAGCTCATAGTTGGTTGGGAAATGGCAGATCTCTCAACAATTTCTCATTTATATGTGTACGTGGATTAAAAAAAAAAAAAAAAAACTACAATAGGAAGGACTGGATTGTGCACAAGTATGCTATTGCTTTTTTTTTCGGCCTCCAAATGTCCAGTGAGTGGCTGGCAGAGAAAAACTAAAATTGCACTACACAAACAAAATCAACTGATGAGCCACTCAACACTCAGCAAAGAGTGTCCTGTGCTCCTTAAAAGCACATTCCTTGCACAAAACTGCGTGTACCAAATCTTCAAGCAAGGCATCATCCCATTCAGTCTTTGCAGTGTAAGTAGCCTGGGAGCTCCTCATAATCAATTTACCTGCAATTACACTTTTCTACCATATGCATGGTCAAGAATAGTTCTAAATATATGCACAATTAATAATTTAATATATGATGGTTTATGCACAATAACTATGCAGATAAATGAGGCTGATAAATGAGACCCCAGGTCTGGAGACCAAGAGGGTCATGGGACAACTTTGTTCTTGTCAAAATATCTTCTGAGTTTGCCTTATATATTGATTGTTGTCTTGCTGAAGTATATGCTTAAATTTAATTTGTAGATAAATTGGAGTATAGAACGGAAGCTGAAACCATGGTTCTTGGACCATCTGAGTAGATAACTGGCAGTATGGTTTACTTCTGAACTAGCGGAGTATACCCCTTTGCTAGTTTCTTTGCTGAGCATGAAAAGCAAATTTGTCACCTACTGACCATGACTGTGACTTCAAATGGGTAGCCTATAAAAGGCCCCCACCATGTCACATTTATCCTCTGGCCTGGCAGTCCTAACTTCAGATATAAAACCATGGTCACATACATAACCTTCCATCCTACTTCTGTTCATTCCAGACTGTTAGGGCCATTTCCTTCAGAACTAGTGGTGACTATGGTAAATGGTATTTAACCTGTCTTTAGACAGCAGATCCCCTATGGTGCTCCCCAAAGCACACAAACAACTGGTCAGTGACCCACCAAATGGCCATAATTTTGACATAGCACTTGAGATCCTTCACTGGACACAGGGCTGGCCTGGACTTATTTTCCAGATAGGTTGATAGGTTTATTAATAGACCACAGCAATAGCAATATCTTTAGTAGGAATGCTAGGTTTAGCCATGTTTGAACTCCGGTCTCCAACACAGACACTGCATGGTTGTCCTATAACGCATGAATTTCTCATCTAGCTGTAGTCATTGCCAGCTAAAAAAAAGCTATCTTAAGCAAAAGCTACATTAGGCAGGGGCCATCGACTGGTTCACAACTGCTTAGTTGTGCAAACTGCTTAGCACAATATCTAGGTCCTACTGTAGGAGCACTGTCTTGAGTAAAGTTCATACATGATCCTGCCATACACTTTTAGAGATGTTTCTAACTAATTCTGTAAAACCTCCAAAACATTGTTCATGTTGCAAGATAAAGTTTAAAAACTTTCCATGTGACAGCATACAACTTGTGTGTACATGGAGCATGTCCTCAAAATAATGACTGTTCCTTTCTGCACAAGGCCAGTCCCATAATTTCAAAGTGTGTGGTCTACTGTTCCACAGTGACCTGTAACCTGTTCATTTGGGACACAGAACCATGTTCTGTTCAGCACGACTGGGGCGATCAATACTCTGATTACATAGTTTGTTGAATCCACTGTAGTGTCAGCCCTTGCAGCGGGAGCAGCTGAAAATCATAGGACTGTAGATTTGGTTAATCGTGCACCAACACAGCCGGCCTGAAGCATTTTCTCTGCCTTGTGCAATGAACCACTTTGGACACTGTTCACAAGCAGATCAACTTCCACTCTTCTGTAGGTTCCATATTAGCTTAACTACCTCCTTGTAAATTTGCCAATCCCCATGGCACAGGACTGCTGCAAGACCACTCTCTGACTGCACCTGTCCAATAAGAAGGAAACTCTTAAGACAGAAAATATGTGTTTGTATACTTCCAAAGTTTACTTGCACAACACCAGCCACATACCTTTCATTTCAAGGATGTTAATATGCAAATGTTAAGACTTCTTTTTCCATCTTTCTTTTTGTCTCAAAAAGAAAGTCTTGAGAGAAAAAGCTTATTGATTTCATGACCCAGGCTTACACATATTTATTCTGCAGGTGTGGTGCAGCATACAACTCACCACCACACAATAAAATATAATAGTAAAAAATAAAAATCTCTAATAATATTATGTAGTAATACATATAATAATAATATATGTATTACTACATAATATTATTAGAAAGAAAAGTAATACCTAATATTATATAGGCTGAATCTTCTTTGAGGCTAAAAGAACTGTGTTTAACTCAGTGCTCAGAGAGAGAGAGAGAGAGAGAGAGAGAGAGAAAATAAAGCCCTGCTGTTTTACACCTGTGTGCTAAAGGCCTATGTTTATTAGTTCACGTTAATGAGAGCTGACATGCTCTCTGCCCATGTGTCACAGATCAGCTGCGATCTAACAAGGGATAAAACAGGCAGCAGTGGAACTGCTTCTGAAGGCTATCGAGTATCAAACATCCACAAAATTTAATTTGCCAAAATCAAGAGCCTTTCAGAGTTTCCCAACATTTTTGAATACCTGATACTGAAGCCTGACTATAATTATTAATTAATTAGTAATTAATTATATGATTTAAGGGCAATCTTGTATAATAATTCAACATTGACTTCTTTTTATTTTAATCTGTGCTTAGCTGGTATATGTACTGTATCGCTCTCTCTCTCTCTCTCTCTCTCTCTGTGTGTGTGTGTGTGTGTGTGTGTGTGTGTGTGTGTGTGTATACACTATATATGCAAGTATATATATATCTGGGTATTATTATTAAGATGTATTTAAGCCTATTAGGTGAAGGGGAGGTTTTTCCTTTGTGCTAAGGTTGCAATTTTGATTGATTTTTTTTACTCCTTTAATGTTAATGCACACTATTCAGTAACTACAGTAGATCTAATGTGTATAGTAAAAGAAATTAGTTTTTAGAGTGAGGAATGTCTGGACCCACTGATTAAATAAAAAAAATTATATAGTTGACAATAAAGTCAGCTTGGCTTTCGGTGGGTCCAGAAGCAAATGATTTTCCAATGTGTTCATCAATTCAGGACAGTTTTACTGAAATAAAAGTGAGAACAGCCAGCCAGAAATGAAAAATCATAGCACAGGCCTAAAGCAAAGAGGGATTCAAAAGTCAGTGCTGGCTGTGTATTTTGACAGCAGCCTGCAGGTCACAGGGGTAGGATTTGGCAGGAGCAGGAGATGGGCTACTGCTCACAGATGTGTAGCAGGTCATCTGCAAGGAGGTGGAATGCTAGAGTCTCCTCACCCCGCTGATAGTTACAGTGCTCAGAGTGACCCAAATTCTGCAACAATGCAGGACTGGAGAAGCCTAAGCCTAGCTCCCCTTGAGCTTGGAGAAAAGACTAGTGATCAGCCAAAAAAAATCCTTCAACAACAACTCAATGTACACACACACGCACACACACACACACAAACACACACAGGTACAATCTCTCCCTCTGTTAAATGCTATTTAACAATTTTCTTAATATTTACATATTCAAAGTAAAAACAGTCTGCATATGCATGCTTTCATGTTATACAGTTAGTTATCTAACCAAAGTCCATTGAGTCACGCACTCCCTTAACGCTTTCACTAAATGAACATTAAAGCGCTGAATAAATGCATGGTATACTTTTACTCTAATAATTCCACTTATTGGAGTCACTCCTTTTTTTGGTGTGTGTGTGTGTGTGTGTGTGTGTGTGTGTGTGTGTGTGTGTGTGTGTGTGTGTGTGTGTGGTTCTATCTCAAGAAATACAAATACAAATCTTAAGTAAACATCAATAAGAAAATATAAATGTAAATAAATAATATTAAATCATCAGAAACAGTAAAGTGTATTATAATTATATTGCTTAAAAAAGTAACAATTTTCTCTTTTGGTGGTTTATGTGACAGCTTAAACTTCATCTTTCGTATTTAAAGTGATTAAATCTGAAATATTTCCATATTTAATAATTTAATGTTAATTAAATTTTAATATTACTTAATTGATGTACTATTTTAATTAAAATGTTAAAAGTTTAGAATCACACACACACACACACACACACACACACACACACACACACACACACACACACATCTCGTTAACCTAAACCATTAATAGGCCATATTAATTTTTTCATGTTTTCTGGTCAATTACACTTTCACACTCCGTAAACAAAACACATTCAGTACAGTCACATACAAACAATTACATACATAAACATTTCTGTATAGTCGCCAAAATATATCATATAATTCACACTGCAAAATACTTTCATAATATGGTGTCAGACAGGCAACGGTTTTCACTAATCATGAAAAGAAAATAACAATGAGTAATCAGAGAAGGGGTCTTTATTAGGACAACTCATGAATTATAAGGTATATTATTCACTATGCCAACATGTATGCAACAAAAGCGCACCCTTGTGGCATCTAATAAAAAAGGAAAATGTGTTTTGGTGGGTCCTTTTAAGCCACACAAGAATGGTTACAAAGCACTTTTTAAAAGCAGTCAGGATGGACATATACTTTTGTTTGTTATCTTATATTTCAGGCATTTTAGGTAAATGTTGGCAAGTTTAATCATAAATAATATTTAATTATATTTTAAACCCGCATCAGGATGCTGTTAGGCTGCATTGAGGTTTAGTGTCGAGGCATATAAATAATGTACCTGTTAGTCGTAATTAGACTCTGAACTCACAGCTGGATTTAATGGTAATAAAACCTGCTGAGGCATGTGTTGCCCCCCCACACCCTTACACATGTCTTTTGCTGTCTCTTATAAACACAGTGCAGCCTGTAGCTTATGCTGAAATTCACAAACACATACCTCCTACTTCTCGGCCTAGTTACATCATAAACACAGTTGCTGTAAATATGTGATCACAGCACTCTGTTTAAACCAGTTTCTTCAGACTGTAGACTAAACAAACAGACAACTCATCCCAGATATATCACAGATAAATAATGGTGAGCTCCTAATGGGAATGCAACTCCTGACTCCTGAGAGGAACCTGCACCCAGTACAGTTGCCAGAAAGCTGTGACTGGGTGGGTGTGTTTGTACAAGTGGCTTAAGCTAGACATTTTTCTCAATGAAAGCAGGGACTTTAAAAATCGCATGGCCCGCCCCTCCGGTCACTGACTCTGACCCAGCTTCCCAGAACCACAAAATGTTCCAGTAGTCCACTGCCTCATCCGGCAGGAATGCTCCTAAAAGAAACACATGGCACAGGTGCATCTGCTCTTGCCACTGTGGATAAGTGCACTTTATCACTTTGTGCTCTAAACACTGCTGACGAATTAGATATACTTTTATATCATGGCTTCTCGTAGCCATGTGAAATATAAACACTGCACAATATGACATATGATTATGTAAATTCACATATGAAAAGATATTCATAGTTGTATATGAACCAGCCGTATATAACTATACTTCAATCTATTTTCATTATATTATATTTCAAGTTTCCAGTAACCAGATGTTATTGTGGAATTCTGGTACTCAGACGGAAATTTTGCTCTGTGGAACTTTTCCAGCAGAGGAAACTAGAGTACATGATATGGCACAAACAATTTCCCTTCTTTCTTTTCCATACCTATCGATGCTTTCAGTTATTACTACAAAACACTTCAAGCAACCGAAGACGATGCAAACTGATGCAATCTAGTTAGTCACTATTCAGTAACCTTTAGAATAGTGGAGGGAACCTGATGCTCTGGCTCATGTCAAAAACACTCTGCACCTGCTGGAGCTGGAGAGAGGGTCTGCCTCAGGCTTGGCGCAAATCAGTCAGCCGACGAGGTTCAGCTGAGGACACTGGCAGCCTCTCCCCCACGAGCTCGCGTGCTGAAAGGCCTGGGTTCAGCTGAAGAACCTAAACTCTATGCCAGCTCTTCCACAACTAAATCAGACTCAGGCACCCAGGGTTTGGAGAATGATTAGGTTTGACTCACTGCTGTGTGTGTTCAGTGTGATGTTTTGAGCCCTGTGGCTCTTTTTGAATTAGCTGCATAGATCATGGTTCTCTGGACCAGTACTACACATCTGCACTTTCGCCTTCAGATGAACAGCACACAATATAAAGCTCCTGAACAAAAATAGTTGAGGTTAATTTAACAAGTCTTGCTCCTATTTGCTAAACACATGCACACTTTTTCATTTCATGTGGGTAATTTTATTTTCAAGGCACTTGTGAAAAGGGGTCATAAAGATATGCATTGGTGGGAATTAGAGGGGAATGTTATTACTCTGAAAAATGATTTATAAATGGAATAAATGTGTCCAGGAAGTACAAATTGCTGTCCTGATGGGCCGATGGGCCTTTTAAAATTTTAAGAGCAGAGAGGTATGCCAGACTTCTATAGTGACTATAGTTAAAAACAGAAAAGCAACACTGTAAATGGTAATAATAATAATAATAATAATAATAATAATAATAATAATAATAATAGCAATAATAATAATAATAACAATAATAATAATAATAATAATAATAATAATAATAATAATAATAATAATAATAATAATACACTAGCTGATCAGTTAAATCAGAGAACATCCATAAAAATCCTTTTCTGTACAGTTTCATTTGAAAAAACCTGGCATGTCCTCTTCATGCACTTACACAAGAGGAGTCATAAATCTTTCAGCAGATCTTTCAATTACACAGCTTTAGCTTTAATGCTCAAGTTCATCAAGTGAACAAAGGACTCTGCTGCATAATACATCACATTAAATGACTATAGCAATTAATACTGACTGTATAGGGATTTTTAATATTTGAATAACTAGTCATAAATTAACGTTCACTAATTGTAGGCCAGCACTGTTAGCTTAGCTTGTTTTTATCTGGGAACCTTTGACTTTATGTGAAAAGCGATGTTGATTATCAGATCATGATCTTGTCCCCAAATATAATACAGTGCCTTGCATAAAGCATTCACTTCCTAGAACTTTTATAGTGTAGTTTTAGATAATCACATTTTACAGTATTACAAATTAGAACTGAAATGGACTTAATTGGGGTTGCATGTCAAAAATCAGAATAGGCCTAAATCTAGGCAAATATAGTCATAAATCTATCAAAATATTGAACTGAGGGATAATCAATATAGTTTGCAAAATTATTTACAAATGTAAAAAATGTGAAAGTTGTAATTATGTTAAGTCAATAAATTGTATAGACACATTTGTTCACATGTGGTTCTTTCTCCTTAAAGAAATTAAAAGGGGAGATAGGCCTTCATCTGTTAATCACTTTCAGTTCAATTCCAATCACTCTCCACCTGACCACTTTCATTGTCATGTAGCAGACAGTCACACTGTCCACACTGTTCACACTTGCTCCAAGAAAAACATTCAGTAGACACAGATCTTGTTAACCACAAGTCTCATTTTACTTCCATCCTCCCCTCTGCGCATACATGCCTAACACTCCAGGCACAGACATTGCTAGGAGACAATGACTGACAAATAATGACAAATCCAAGATCATTAGACCCTTCAATAGTGACACAAGGAAAGCAATATCACTAAGATATTGGAGCAGCCAAAAATACGACAGCTACAAACATAGACTGTACAAATATATACTCAGAGACAACAATTAAATCTGACAAAAATAAAGCACAGAACTCTTTCATGATGATACAAAGGTATTAAATGTTGGATGAAATATGGTTGTGTGTCATGCTTTGAATGGCACATTATAAGCAGCAGAATCAAATTTACAGACACTTTGGCTATCAATAATGTCTTGTTTCTTTGAAGAGTCTGCACAAAACAGTGTGCGATTGTAAACCACAATGGCCTATGAGCCTGTTACCTCATGTCTCATCTGTCCTTGTAGGGCAAATGATAAAACGAAAATTCCATGACAGGGCTTGGACAAACTTACACTTTTTACACACTTTGCAGCTTAATTTTCCCAATATGTGTCAGATATGTACCATTTTGTTATACTAGATCCTGCAATCCAACACAAAGTGAAGCAGCATTGAAATTATTTTGTAAAATTAAAGCCAAGCAGTCTAAAATAATTCTGAGGAAAATTGTATCCACAAGTGAATTTAATTAACAGGTAGTCACATGACTGTGTCACAAATTCCCCTTCAGTGTGATACAGTTCCCAGTGCAACAGCTACTGCTCTCAGGTCACGTGATTTTGTTCACATTACCAGGTGTCTTGGTTTCTGTTTTGGTCTTGGCTCCACCTCTGTCTTATCATTGGGTTGTTGCCTTATTGTGTTCACCTGTTCTGTGTTTAGTCCTTAATTATTTGTCTATTTATTGTATTCTATGGGTCATTGTGGTCTTGTTGAATGCTTCATATGTTACCAAGCCATAGTGTTAAAGTTCACATTTTTCATTATTTTGACTTGTGCCTGTTTATTTAACCTATGGATTTAGATATGCCTGTGATAAACCTGTCTGCATGTACCTTGACCCCTGGTATGTTTCATAACCATGATTCAATTCCTGACTCCATATAATGAAGTGAACAGTGATTTCTGCTTCCTGCTACCATACATTACAGATATTCACAGTATACCAAAAGATCATTCTCACATACTGGCTATTACAATGCATACTGCTACTGCTACTACTAAGAATAAAATGTCTGTCCTTGTGCAGCAGATAGTGGAACCAGTCATGGACATAACATTAATTATTAATAAAGAAATTAATGTTTTGTGATATGCCCCCAGTCTTCTGGAATAAATACATGTGGATAAATAATTAATTAGGGGTTAATGTGATCAGTGGCTTGGGTTCAAACCCCACCACCCTTTCCGACCTGCACTTGAATGTTTTTGCCACGTGCCTGCGGTTTGATCTGCCCACACTTTATCCCATTCCCCCTCTCCTTTCCTCAAACCTGTCAGTGCTCATAACGGAAAACATATTGAACACGTGCTATTTTCTTTCACCCCATCTTTTTTTATAGAGGGGTTGATGGATTTTTAATCTACAGAGAATTTGGTGCATGACATCACCCAAGGTACTTTAAACATAATATTTCACCAGATGCAGCTCTGTGGAGAATCATTGTTTCATTACCATTGTAATTCATGCTTTACAGCAGTCTCTTCTCTACAGAATGTAGCTGCTTAAAACTACAGGAGCATGACCCTGTCTTTTCTTCTGGCAGAGAAAATCGTTTTTTTTTTTTTTTTTTTTGGTTTTGTTTTTTTTTACTTGGTGTTGCTTTTGATGGAGCAGACCTGGCAGAGTATTGCTGGTTGCAGCACAGGAGGGACTTGTGTGCAAACTCTTGAAACCACTGACTATGACCCTGCTAGAAGACTGTCTGACAAAGCACGGGATTTTACACAAATGATGAAAAGTTGTTTTCAACCAAGCAAATCAGGCATGTGTATAGTGATTAGCATGCTTACATCATTGTTTTTTTTTTGTTTGTTTTTTTAATGCACAGAGAATGCAAATAATCCAGAAATTATTTCCAGGTATCTGTATTTTGCAGTACTTTGGGTAAACAGATGTTTTCAATGACCTCTTCATTAAAATGGGTAACTTGTTTTTCCATAACAAAACCAACTTAAAGTACAAGAACAACCACTGTAACAGTCACAGTGGTGACTTCAGTGACAATAGGAAGAAGTGTTTCATTAGGCTATCACATGCTGAATTAGCCATTAGGCAAAAGTAAGAGTGGCCAAGATTGGAGGACATCTGCTGTAAAAACAATGAGAGATGACTGATAATAACTGTTTTCAATTGGATCTCTTCAAGATTCTCCTTTTGTCATCTTCTCTGCTCAGTCCAATTTTCCTCCATGTTACTTTATGACTTGGCAAAACAAAATGACAAGGAATGAGCAACTTGCCATTTATTTTTAGACTTACCAGAAATTACATTAGGTACAAACAACATTCACCAGGCCTGCTGTGTTTAACTTGTGAGGAGGTGAGCAGTATTTGGAGGAATGAGAGGTATTAGGTCTTGCTACCAGAGTTACCTCAGCTACAGCCGTCTCAGTAAACACTTATATTTGAGTAATTGCAGTGTTATCACATGCCGGACTATGAATGGGTGAGCAGCAGACACAACAGCTCACACAAAATAAACAGCTCTACTTTGTTATGTGCTGTTGGCTATTAGCAGTAGGGCTAACAGTGCACTGAGAGATGAAGCTAACTTCAAACTTCAGGCAACACAATTATGCCATAGACCATCCACAGTAAAATGTATGTATGTACATATACATGTGTACATATGTACACATGTAGTAAACACTTGTATATGTACAGACTGTATGTACAAAAGTATGACTACTTTTTTGGTACGTACTAATATTGTTACTCATACTTATCCTGTAATGAATAAACTACTTAGTATTAAGTATTCAAGGGTATGATGGAACATTTTATTTAGCTCAGTTTACATACTGTAGTTCGCTGCCATATGCTGCTACCAATTAACTCCTTGTGCTAACTTTTATTTTTAAGATGTTATGCTGTTTAAACAGTATCTTTTATAGACAGCGCAAGGACAGCCGACCTGAATGTGGAGAGTAGTATCAGCAAGTGTGGTCATTAAAAATGAGAACAAGGTGCCATTATCTGCATCTTGACTTGCAAAGTGTAGATCCTGGCAAGCAAGGGGAAAGGAAGTTCTCAGAACTGAAGTTCTGTCTTTCACATGTGACAGTTTATCTGCACGTTGAATTCACTGCTCCATGCTTGTGAATACCTTTGTTTGCACACGATTCATGGCACCTTGCACCCATCCTTCATGACCACGCTTGCTGATACTGCTCTGCACACTCCGTTCAGCCACACTCACGCTCTCTATTAAAGCCACTTTTCACTTTTCACTTTCCAGTTTCAATGCCATAAGATGTTTTATCAGGTTACTTGTATTGTAGGAAGATGTAGTAGCTGTAGTACCTAATATTTTCTCAGTGCACAGTTTGCTTTAATTACTATCACTAATTGTGAAATACATCTAGATCTCTGTTATTTCATGTCATCTGTTCATTAGTGGGAAAACGTACACCAGGCTAACGTCACATGATAACACATTGGTATCAGCACATTTTATGTAAATACAAGGTAAATGAGCATGGTATCAGACTGAAGGCAGGATACTGATGCATCCTCAACTTTTATTTTATTGAGACCCATTAACTAAGAACATAATACAAAAGCAAGGTGCTAGTAGTCATGTGGTAAATGGCTTATTCTGTTTGAGGTATGGACTTTGCAGGCAGTCCTAAACATTTGTCAGGGATTTCTGTTGACAAAGAACCAACAGGGGCCCTAGCAATCAATTATATACCAATATATTTAAATCAGATGTTCACCAGATGTCAATATATAGCTCTGTAACTGGTACCAAGGTCTGGTGCTGAAACGAAAATGAGGCTAAGTCTCTAACTAAAATAAGTAATTGCTAGCAATCACAGAAAGCTGTAGACACTGTGGAAAACCAATCTCTCTTCACTCCTATAGCAACACAGATGGATGAAACACATGTGGAACTTGTAACAAGAGAAAGCAAACATGGCCACTAAGGGATATGGCCTGCACCGTGACAGAGAAATAGGAGTAATGAGTGACTGATATCCCTGATAAAGCCCAGTGTTTTCTTAAGCGTACTGCCCGCAAGGTCTTCAGCGTCTGGTTCCAGTTAGCTAGCTTATACCTCACTATAGTACACACAGATTACACACTTGAAAATGCTTCATAATCAGGCAATTCACTAGCATTGCATCATTTCAGTGTTCCAAGCTCAAATTAGCTAATGAAGTATTAGCATTCATAGATACTAATCTGGTACTGTGACGCAGGGCCTAGCACTCTGTGCCAACTCTAGATCTATTGGCACTAATGATAGAAATGAATATATAAAATAAAGAACACATGCAATGAGAGAGCACTGCATCTTCTGCTCTCACATCACAACTTCTATTCCCCTCTCTTTTTGTGTCTTATTATGAGATTTATGCTGCACTCGAATTTGCTCAAAGGTGGGAAGACAGAGCTTGGCATTATATCATTTTTAATCTCTGAGTGTTTGAGCTACAAAGTGGGGGAAAAAACATGAATGCCTCCATGTTTGCATCAACCTAGACAGCTAACTGTGATTTCCTCCTCAAAACAGTGAACTGTATAGTCAGTGTTATAGATTTAACAAGCTAATATGTCTGTATGTTGATTAATCTAAAGCAAATACTTGTATATACTGTATTGATGGGTATTAACCTCCTGGTAGAGGTTACCTGGTATAGACCTTAAATATCCAGCAATGCAGAATTTCACAGTATTTCCTCTGGAGCTCCTGCACCAACATCCACATTGTGCAGGTCAACACAATCTGTCTCTTTGTATTAAAGTTGTAATTATTTGGTTTTCCCCATGTTTGGTGAAATAAGAAAAAAAAATATTTTAAAAAAATGTTTTTAAGAATGACATTTTATTTGCATTTGTTTCTACTATGTTCTTATATGGATGATTTTAGAGAAAAGGTATATAGTTTCTCCCATGTTTTCTTTATATACAGTAGTCATTTTTGCACAAACATTTTTGTGCATTCTCTTGAAGGGTGCCCATAAAACTGTAAACTGTAGCCCTGTTGGTCATGCATGGGTATTGTGAAAACAAGCACCATCTTAGCAGGTGAACCACAGAATTCTGTTGAAGAGGAAAACGTGCAATTATTATCATATTTCTCTTTATGTGTAACTGTAAGTAGGCTATGTTACTTGGTGCAAACTCATGCTGTAAATCACTCAGACTGGCAAAGAGCACTTTCACAGTCTTTGAGTGACACAGGATATCCTTGTATACCTAAATAGTCAGGTGTGTGTGTGTGTGTGTGTGTGTGTGTGTGTGTGTGTGTGTGTGTGTGTGTGTGTGTGTGTGTGTGTGTGTGTGTGTGTGTGTGTGAAAATGGAAATATGAGGTTGGAGATGTAGATACAAGCCCAGTTGCATGCAGACACACACACAAACACACATACAGTACATATACATGCGCTATTATCTAAATTATGTTCTCTACATTTTATCCATCTTCAGATGACACTTTTCTCACATTTTGATTATGTTTTTGCAACTCCAGTCAACATTTGCTTTGAGAGGGGTAAGCCAAGAGACAAACCTCACGTCTAGCTTTTCAGAAGAAGAAGAAAAAAAAAGATCTGTGGATGGATTGATGTGACAAAAAAACAATCCAGAACTCTACACAGCGCTGACTCATTCTTTTGCTCTACTTGTGTGGCCCGTGTCTAGCTGTCTATTTTTGCTTCCTTTTTATATTTTCTTTTATCAGTTTGGTTCTGTGTGGGCCATGTGCCTCAGTGCACATGGACAGTATGACAGCAATGACAGCCAGAGATGAGTCAGGACTAGAAAAACATTTACCTCAGTGTTGTGAACTCTGCAGTAAGAGTGTGGTTTTAGCTGCCCTCTCCTCCCTTACAGCACATCACATACAGTACTGTTGCTTTTTTCCTAAGGACCCAGCTTATGGGGACCATGGTAAGAATCCAGATAAAACATGGCCCCCACTCTTTGCTTTCATGTCATCCATATGATTTTATTATGCTGCTCTGAAAAGGGGGGAAATGATTCATGTTGCTGGCGTACGTGGCAGAGCTGCAGCTGCAGGCTGCACCTGCAGCAGAAGCAGAGTGGGACAAACAAGCTGCCAGGCACATGCAAGGACAAACAGACCCACCCTCTCTCTCTCTCTCTCTCTCTCTCTCTCTCTCTCACACACACACACACACACACACACACACACACACACACAAACACACACACACACACACACACACACACACACACACACATGTTTTCCCACCCACCATTACAGGCTCAACTGAGTTCTGTAAACACAAGTGTAGCTCAAACTTTCTGTGCTTTACAAGTCTCAAGTTCAGAAATTCTACAAAGAAGGAACAAAGCCGGCAACAGGACAAGGACCCTCACTTGTTTTATATTAGCTGGAACGGCTCAGTGTCATGCTGGGATGGGCATCAGAGCCTCCTCAACCTTTATGACCCACCACAATAAAAACGTTGTCATCCAGCTGCTAAAAGCTTTAATTAAAGTGACACTTTACTGCAGAAAGGTCCAGCAAGTACCTTTCAGCTAAAGATCAGAGGGAGCAGGGTTTATTGTTGGTTTTAGTGACGGTGGCTGTGGGTGAATGTGTCTGCTTTTCATTATGAGGGGGCTTGTTGGACTAGGCTGTTTAATTAACTGAACTGGAAACTCAAAACAGCACTGGATCAAAAGGCCACACTACAAGAGGTCTGTACTGTGTGCCTAAGCACTGGCATTTGCTCACAGGCTTTAATGCTTTCACTGGCATTTAGAGACACTCCAGACACAGAAGCCCATAGATGAGCTCGTACTCACAACCTGTCACCTTCCATGATGCAATACTCACACTATATATAACAAAATAAAAACATGCCTTAGTAATAGGACTATGTTTCTGCATGCCGAGTTAACAAGCTGTGACATAGCTGTACTGCCATCAGGGGGAAAAAACCTCACACACGCACACAAATTAATGCTTATTCTCAATCACATGCAAACAGCTGGGTAAAGAATGTGGGGGAAATACATTCCCAGTGTTTGGAACAGTGCTGCCAAGCACGCCACGGCACTAAGAGCTACTTTCCTCACATTGCGGCTTGACTGTAACGTGCCACTTTGGAGAAATGGAGTGCCTTCCCATATGTAGCAGAAATATATTCCAGTATTCACCAAAATAAGTTCATAGTATATCAAGTCAAAGTGAAGTAAAATTTTATTTATAAAGCACATTTAAAGACAACAGTAGTTGATCCAAAATGCTGTACAAAACATCATATACATAACATTGCATTAAATAACATCATAAGACAAAGAATAGAAATAAGTGTAAAGAGAGGATTTCAAAATAGCCAAAGACAGAGCTGACCTCACATGAAAGGGGAGACTGTTCCAGAGTTTGGGACCAACCATAGAAAAGGTTTGATCACCCTTTGTCTTATGACAACGGGGGACAGATAAAAGCAGTTGATTACAGGATCTTGGTGTTCTGGTAGGAGAGGTCAGTAATGTGCTGTGGAGCAAGACCAGAATGAGCTTTATATTCATAAAAAAAAGTGTGTTTAAATAAAAATAGTGAGTCTTTAAATTTGATTTCATTAAGAGCTTTATTTTAAAAGGTTATGTCTGTCTGGCTCCGAGTGCTCAAATACTCAACTGAATTTGTATTATTTTGTAGTGCATATCTTTTGTGCTTTTTCTTTCAGCACTCCAGTTTTATTTTTGGTATTAAATAAATGCTCAAATAACTCAAATAACCACTCTTTACAACCACGTTGAGCAGGAAAGCATCTCAGATTGCACAATACACCAAACAGCAGAAGACCACATCGGGTTACCCTCATGTCAGCCAAGAACAGAAACCAGTGGCTACAGTGCGCTTCATTCCCTGAAACCTGACAGTTGAAGATTGGAAAAATGTCACCTGGTCTTTTTCCACACATTATATTATATTATATTATATTATATTATATTATATTATATTATATTATATTATATTATATTATATTATATTATATTATATTTTCAGTATGCAATGGATGTTGCCATGAAATACTATTTTAAAAATAATTTAATGTTTCTATAATAATGTGTCTAATGGTTAATATATTAGATAATAATATACTGTTGTATGTGTGTTTCTGTGAACCTGATTATTGACAACAGGTAACAGCTAATCAGTAAAAAAAAACAACAAAAAAAAAAAAAAAACATTTAAATTAATCATATGAACATATGATTAATTTATCATATGTGGATAAATTATGAATGTGGACTTAATACACTGATAGATACAAAGAGCATGTAAGGAAAAAAAAACTTGTGGTTTTTACAGCTTGACAGACATTATAGCCTGTTTTCAAAACGTTTATCAAATGGAACGATCTTTTGAGAAGCAGGTAGTTATTTAGAAATTTTTTGGCACACTGTTGACAGATATAAAGCAGTATTGCTGCAAGGCCTTGTGCACATTTCTTTTGATACTTCACTGCAGAAAGTTATCTGATGATGGGGAATTTTGTGCTAATGTGGTTTTCACAGCCACTCATCTGAAGCCACTCATATGAAGGACCAGCTCTACACCCACATACACACTCTCCTGTCTGCTACTGCTCTGAATACACAGCATAATGTCAATAGTTCTCTGAACAAATCTTTATCATCGCTCAGACACTCACCCTGGGAGAGGAAAATAGTGTAAGATCAAGGTCATCATCATTCAGTGGCTGTTGTATAACAGACTCATTATTCACTGTTCTGACAGTTTTATGGTGCAAACAGGTGAGAAAGGCAGAGAAGCTGATGATAAATTATGCAGCCCTGTTTGTAAAATCAATCCATCAGTAGGTACTGCTGAAGCAACAGGAAATAAATCCCTCCCTGAATTTGTGTACAAGTCGAGAGAGCCTGTAATGTACCATTTTGCTTCTGCTGTGGACCCAAAGGGTGGGAGTATCATGGTGTGACAGCTTATGGATGTCTCTACAGCTGTTACTGCAGGCTAGGTTTACTTTGGCACATACGCTTTAAACCAAACATCCTCCAGGACTTACGTTCTTCTGCATGCCATCCAAAGCAAGCAGAGCCCTGTAATATGCACATCAGCCAACCTGAAATCTGTTAGGTAGTCTACAGAGCAGGTAGGAAGGAAAGGAAGAAAACACAGCAAGTAATGAACTTAAAATAAAAAATTATGAATAAAATCAGAGAGAAAAAAATCTCCTAAACTATTAAATGTGTATTTGTGCCTCGCACATCCACTGTTCTCCCATTTTCTCATCAGAAGGAAGGTACAGAACTATCGGCACTCATGATTCAGGGACAGTTTGAACCCCCAGGCCATCAAATGTCTCAGTAACCTCATTAGGGACACTTTAAACACTGTTATTGTACTGCAATATTAGATCATTTATCATTGTACACTTTTTTCACTGCACATTGCACATGCTTTTTTATTTCCCCCCTTAAGGTCACAGTGTATGTCTTCTGTGTATGCTGCATTGTCCTTTTCCAAATTGTACGTCACGTAAAGAAGACGGATATAAGTGCAGATTGCAGTTTAATGAAAAAACAAACAATACAAATAATGTAGCTTAGAAACACAAAAACATGAACTAGCATATCAAGGCAAAAACGTACATAGACTAAAGAAAATATCAAGAGCAATGAACACCAACGGAAGACAAAAGCTAGACAATGGGTGAGGTGCAAGACATGACTTAAATACTAGTCCTCATTAAACCCAAATTGTGAAACAGGTGCAAGCAGTCATGTGACATGGTCAGTAAGGTGCAGTAGCTGATGGGAACATAGTTCAGTGCCGGTTTCGGCATAGCCCTGACATTTTACATAGCAGCAAATGGGACACAGTCAGTAATTACACCTATACTATGCACTTATACCATGCATCAGTCCACACCAGTTTGTTTTTTTTTTTTTTTTTTTTAAAGTAAACTTTTTTTTTTTAGTATAGCAGAAGTAAGCACCCAAGAAGCTGCATGTGTCAAAAAGACTACTTATTCATACATTTTACATGTTTTGACTGTGTGTAAATGCAGTAAATTTTCTCAGTGTGGTCTACTGATTGGGGATTCAGGGAAGTTTAGCAATGACTTTTTGAAACCATGCAGGCTATGCGTAGTGTCTAATTCAGGCGTCATGAGTTCCAGTACAAGAAAACCAGAGTCCAGCAAAGCTTAGTAATTTCTCTGCTCAAAATCACTTGATTCACCTTACAAACTTGAATTAGTACAAATTAAGGAATCTCAATCCAGCCATTAGGGACCATCCTCCAGTGAACTGAAGTATTGTGTTTCATTTCCTGAGAAACCTGAGCCATCGGATTAAATAACACATCCCTTTCTTCTTTTTTTTTTTTTTTTTTTTTTAATAATTGCACACATGCAATTACTTCCAAGTTCAAGTCTATGACCAAAATGCAATTCCTCTTGCTTGCTAAGCAATTATTATTTTGTTTTAAAATTATTTTTAAACTAAAAAGCAGATAGGACATCTTGACTGTACAGAATACTGTATATCATATACAATGGTACTATGGGGGAAAAATACAAGAAACCAAAACCAAACTGTAACAGAAAGGTGAACTTGATCATTTCCAACTCTTTTGTGTGGTTACAGTAATCGTTAATAAATTAGGAACGGAAATGACTCTGTACTGTAGTGCATCATTGCCAGTATAAAATTCCTGCACACACTGTGCTGTTGGTAACTCTCTGACTGAGAACATTTACTGTGGCTCTTTTTATGGTTTTGATTTATTTCAGTATCCCTGCAAGCTGGTAGACCATCTTTGGCAGCTGGTATGTACTGATAAATGGAAACAGTTTCTGAATTCATTCATTCATCTTTACTACCTGCTTTGCAGTGAATACAGAGCCAATCCCAGGAACACTGGGTCTGAAGCAGGAATACACCCTGAATGGAACACCAGTCAATCACAGTGCATTCACAGTGAATGCACACACGCATTCACACTTAGGGGCAATTTACAGTAGGTAATCTGCCTACTGGCATGGTTTTTGGAGATCAGAGGAGAACCCAGAGATAACCCACCAGGCTGAGTCAATCTCAAACATTTATTGATTAAATTAGTCAAGTTACAAGGAAGCCTGTAAATAATTTAGGACAGTGTGCACCAACAATGTTCCTGAAGATCTACATTCCTGAAGAGTTTAGCTCCAACCATAATCGTGCCCACATGACCATGTAATCATTGCCTTGAGAAGTTCTTGATCAACTTAAACAAGTGTCTTAGATTTTGGTTGGATATGAAACCTGCAGGAAGGTAGAACTCAAGAAGAGTGTTGGTGACCACTGATTTAGGAGCTGCCAAAGATTTCCCGATATGCGTTCTTATGCAATCCTCGGGAACTCGTTCTACATCATCATCCACCATCCATCAGTTCAATTCCAATACTCAAGAATGCAAATACCAGGGACGCATGGTATTACTCGGATGTGTTCTTGATATCGAGGATACATCAGATGCAGACCTGAGCGCACCGAACCTGCTTGAAGTCTCAGAATTCACTGTGGCAAAACAATAGCGGATGATGGAAGCCTGAGACATAACTGTAGTTTTAATATCTTTTTAACGACAAAAATCGAAATAAATAAAAATTTGCATACATGAATGATTTTGATCTATGATTTAGATTGAGATATATATGAGGTTGTTGAAAAGTCAAATTTATCTCTCAGAAATATTTTACTTAAACTACACTAGCTTCCATCCTGAGGTAACGGTAAACTCGTTAGCATAGTTTTTAATTAACGAGGTCGCAGTTGCAAACAGTGAGCATACTACATTAAAACATGCTTAATTAACTTTTGGTTAATCAGCCAGCTAACAGTAAATCTATTAACCAGCTGAAACATATTACTTAGAGAGCACTGAAGACATGATGACCCTGTCCCACTACTATATGTCCTGGGACAGTCCACTGTGCATCTCAATTCTCACAAAGATACGTTCTATGTCCTCCTGTCCTTCCAAGTTTGTTCTTTCATGGTAGCCTGACAAGGTCTTCACGAGAACGCAAGTTCATTCTTTGTGTTCGAATTGAGAAACAGCCATGGTCTACCAGATTCACCAGCTCGGCCTGTGTTGGAGGCTGGTAGCTGATTTTTCCAGCAGGGATATTATTTGTTACTTAACTGTTATCAGTTTGACAACTTGAATGTAATCGGTTTCAAAATAAAGTACTTAAACCTTTGTAAAGTGGGCTGTAGAAATAGTTTTGCTGTAGAAAACGAGTGAAAATGGCGCTTAATTTGGAGTAGCCCTACCATTACTGTACCAGTAATACAGCCTCGTGACCAGCAGAGAGCGCGCGTGGACTCACTGTCAGCAGATGACGTGGAACGTTAAGGGGGGGAAAACATGGCGGCGCCCGCAAACGAGCACAATAACAGTAATAATGTTGATGTTTGTAAGCCCAGGTTAATAAATGATAATGATCCAGATACCAAACATGCATCACAGGACGGAAGCTGTATGGACCATGTGTGTGAAGTGGTGGAGAGAGAAATTGGTGGAGATCTGAAATCACTGAGAAAAGTCAAGGGGCTTCTTGAGAAACTGACAGCAGAGAACAAAGTGTTAGAGGAGCAGGTAAGACAGGCGGATACAGTTCTTCTATAACACACTTATAGTGAAATACATATAGGTATATTATAGGTTGTGTATGTGTTTTAGAAGTTTAATTTTAAAAGAAGCCAGAGGAGCTTGGCGTTTACTAATACTAGTATGGCATTTACGCCATACTAATATGTAGTGCACTAAATAGGCTCTAGACAGCATTATTTGTAACTGTTGTACTAGGGCTGTCCAATATACAGTTTGTCGATCGTAATATATTGGCCTAACTTACCAATAGACAGTGCTGAGACTGTTTCAAGATGAATTGCAGTAACCTGATCTGATTATTATTTAACAATCAATTATTCATCAGTGTCTTTCATTTGACTGCAAACCATATCACAATCACAATATCTATGGTTATATGTAATAATGAGTTCATTATCAGTAACTGCTTTATCCTGGTTAGATCATCATAGGTCATCTGGAGCCTATCCCAGGAACACTGGGTATGAGGGAATACACCATGGCTGGGATGCCAGTCCTGCAGTGGACTGGAGGCACACCATGCGCACACACCAAGAGAAAATGGCAAAATATTAATCTTTCAGTTGTCTAAAGAACAAATCATTTGGACAGAGAATTAGCAAGAATTAAACAAATGCACTACTGAGACCTCCTGTGCCAACATTTGCTTGTTTACTTTTGCTGCAGTGAGCTGTTAGAAAAAACAGGGAAATTCGCTCGTCTTCTTGTATGCAAAGGTAAAATTATGATAATGATTAAAATGTTGGATGTAAAATTCAAACTCGTACATGTGTGTGTACAAAATTAAAATAAAGTTAAAATAATAATTATAATAAAAAGCTGTCTGCAAGTTTACCCACAAGGCTTTCAAGATTTAAATTCTTGCTAATTTCCTGACCAGTAATTTGTTGTTAAGACCATTAATAGTTTAATATTTTTGTCTATATATATATATATATATATATATATATATATATATATATATATATATATATATATAATTTGGGCTTGGTCCATTAGACACTATTAGATACAATAGATGTACAATCTCATCCTGAGTAAAGGTATTAGGGTAGTTGTCTGAAATGCAAGATCAGTATCAGATCTGACTTGACATTTGGCATGAATGTGTGAGGAGAGTTGATGCAATACTGATTATGCAGGACACAACTTGTTACAGTTCGGTCATTAAAAGGGTGACAGTATTGGATTAGTGTCTCATCGACTGACTCTTAAGTCTCTGATACCATAATAATGCATCTTTAATATTGGTGGTGCTCATCTGTACATGTAGGTGGTGACTGTGTCGAGCTCGGTGCCTTTGCGTGTATCAGCTGCACTCGCTGCTGCAGAGGAGTCCCGGTCCAAACTGGAGACTTTACTTCAGAAAGAGAGAGTCCTGTCCAACACGCTGCAGCAGCATCTCCAGGGAGCACAGAGCTGGGCTGATGGCCTCGGACAAACTCTGGGAGAGCTTGACACACTGGAGAGACACATGAAGTACCTCCAGTGCTTGTCTCGCATTGAAGAGCTCAGGTAAGAAGCGTGTATGTTTCTCAAAATTGGTCATCTATGCTGTTTTAAATCCCATGTATGTATATATCCTTTTCACAATTCTGCTGTCTGAATTGCACAGTTATGTGATCTTTTGTTATCTTTATTTGTGTTTAAAACAGTGACAGCATTCAGCAGTTCCTGATGACTAACAGTGTCTGGGAGGCAATCAGTGCAGTAGGCAACATGGCCACTCTGGACATGGGTCTTAAAGAGTCAGGCTGCACCCACCTCCAAGCATTCCTCAGGGAAACATTGCACTTCTGGCATAAGATTCTGAAAGACAAACTCTCAAGGTATTAATCATTTTTAAAATATCATAATAAACACCAGATTAGTTTTTATAGCAGAATGGATTTTTAAATGTATTTTTCCACTTGGATTTTTTTTTTCCCACTATTGGAACTTTTGGCACCAGGAAATTAGAAATGTGCTTTTATCAATGGTTCCAGTTGAACTGATATGGCAGTGTTGCTGATTGGTTATGCCACACAATTTATGTACATACAGTGAATTAAAAAAATGGAAGAAAACATCACCGCTCATAGCCAAATACAAAACTTGCTGACTTTTTGTTGGGGACACAAATATGATGTGCTTTATTAGAGCTGGACAAGGATCATGTACCTCTTCATTTTCCTCAGCCTATACCTATACACTTTACTAGCAAAGTATGTCATGCCATGTGCTATTATATTATTTTAACTATAACCTTTAGCCTAGGCAGTTTCTGCGCAACCAATCCAATGGGTTTGGCAGCACTTTGGAGCTTTTACTTGCCTGGTGGGCTAGCTAATAAATGTATAATCTGTGCACACCTTGAGTCACTGCTGCCATGTTTGTGTCATCAAAAGCAACATTGTGGCATTTTAGTTCTCATCCTGCACAAATGTTCAGATTTACTTGATTATATAAAAATGTATCAGGCCAAACAATGATCTTTACAGTACAAACACAATGCAAATGAACAGATTTCTGTTCAAGTTCTTTTAGGTTTTTAGCAAGTTGATGACAAGACAGGAATCATTTTAATTTCATCACAGTGTGGATTTTTGTCTGGTTGTTATTGTTGATAAACTTTCAAAACTCCGCGAATGGACCTTTTTTTTGTTAGTATTTTGTTGTAGCCGATATGAACTGGTCAAACAAAGGGCTTAACCGTTGAACTGAACAGTGGTGTTGTGTTCCCTGAGGGTGTAGTCAGTTTTACTTGAGTCACTGTGAATGTTTAGTAAAAACATAACTAGAACCCTAAGATTTGTTGTGTGGGCCAGTTCTTGTTTTTGATTTTGCACTGGATGTCCTAACTCTCTGTTTCTCTTCATTTCAGTGATTTTGAGGAGGTGCTGACGCAGCTGCACTGGCCAATAGTGTCTCCCCCGACGCAGTCTCTCTCTCCTCTGGCCAACGCTCAGGAGCTCAACAGCCAACTGGAGCTGCTCGTTTCTCAGCTCATCTCCCTGCAGACGTCGTATCCTCTGTGCCACACACACACACACACACTCTCAACACACCAATGCCACCAACTAGTCTACAGTCAGCTGTTCAAAGCTTTTTTGGTTATTAGCTCATTTTCCTTGACCAGGGATTCTCACACTTTTGCAGCCAGGGATACCTTAAATTTTTTTTATTTTTTTTTTTAAATCCACAGACCACAGCATTTTTTTTTTGTTTCTTTTACCGTAATCCATTTATTAAAAAAATATTTGGCTCATTATTTGATTGTGTATAGTAATATTTTGGCAATTTATTGGAGGCATAGCTTATTATTCTTCTATCAGAACACATTAGATTGAAGTTGACATTATTTATAGGCTTGCTGTTTTTGAGTTATTCATTTTTGGATTAAACCCATTCAAATGGCCAATCAAACATCTAATACCTATAAGAACTCGGTATAATAACTTTGATAATGGGTTGTGATTTTTACTTGTATAACAAAATAAAAATATTTCACTCTGAGAACAGCTGCCCTAGACAATTTGACACTCTGAATTTATGTATCATTGAAGAACAATGAGGAATAATTCAAATGTTTGTCTTATGGACATCAAAAGATATAGAAGTAATTGTGAAGGCAGTGTAAAACCAGAATTGAATTAGAAATGTTGAATTAGAAAGTTGTGTCAGCATTATTGCCTTTAACCCATCACAGCGATGACCTTATATCAGAAAAGATGGAGGTGGTTACCCGCCCCGGCCTCCCTCAGACCCCCCCACTTTCACTTCCTGTACAGATCATGCTGCAGCCTCTCAGTAAGAGGTTTAGGTATCACTTCACTGGGAACCGGCAGACCAACTCGCTAAGCAAGGTCAGAACATGTACTCCTTTAAAACCTATGATATGAATGTGTGGTAGGACTGGACATGTGTTATGATTTTGAATGTATTTAAAGTATTATAATGTATCTGATATATGAATTATTCCCGGATGATATGGTACCTGCAGAATCTGTGGACTAAGCTGACTAGTCAGTCTGAGATAAACTTCTGGAAAAGTATCTATCAGGATTTGGTTATTTTGAAAAATCCTGAATTTTGAACATCCCACAGAGAAGCATGAAATCCATTATTAATACATGGAAAGAATATGGCACAAACCCAAGCTCTGTCTAGAGGAGGCCAACCATCAGAAAATCAGTGACCGGGTAAAGAGGGGATTAGTCAGAGAAGGAACAAAGAGCTAAATCATGGTTGTAAGAGCATATTTTTAACAGTTTGCCTACTGGTACATAAATTGCTGAGAATATTCCAGTGCAACTTCTAGTTTATTTCTAATATGTATATCATAGCTTTCTTAAAAGGTTAAAATAAAACAATTTATTATTATAGATTGATTTTTTAAAATTATAATTTAAAATTATACACAGAGAAGTAAAATGATTACAATCAGTCTCAGTTACCTCATGTCACCTGTTATTAGCCACATGACCTGGATTGAAAATCATTATACTACAGCTCTAATAAGGAATAGGAAAGACAAACATGATGTGATAAAATACTACCTCTAGTCTTCTATCCCCTTCCAGCCAGAGTGGTATCTGACTCAGGTCCTCATGTGGATGGGCCACAATTCCAACTTCATGGAGGAGAAGATTCAGCCCATTTTTGAGCGTGCTGGTGCCAAAGTCAATGCAAAGGTAAGAAAAGTCAAATACATTATGTTTCATGCACCAGCATGGTACTCTTTGAGGGTCAGATACATGTGTAGTCCCTGTTGTGTTCATTAGGTGGAGCTGTGCAGAGGGCTTCTTACTCTGGTGCATGAGAAACTGGCCCACGATGCCCCGCGGCTGCTCTATGACGATGCTCTCTTCTGCCACCTGGTGGACGAGGTACTGCAGTTTGAGAAGGAGCTGCGCTCCACACACGCCTACCCCAGCAACTACCCTGGAGCCCTGCACATACTGCTGGAGGAGAACGTCTTTCAGAAGTGGCTCAGTGTAGAGAGAAAGAGTGAGTCCTCTGATAGCCAGGTTTAACTGAAGAAGTGTACTGGAGTAATTGTAGTTTACAAAAAAAATAACTGTGTGTGTGTGTGTGTGTGTGTTGATATTTAGTGGCACTAGAGAAGGTGGATGCCATGTTATCTGCAGAAGGGGCCTGGAGCTCTCAGTACAAAGACATCACTGATATGGATGAGCTGAAAGCACCAGACTGTGCAGAGACATTTATGACTTTACTGCTGGTCATCACAGGTACAAGCCATTTATTTTTATTTACATTAATGTCTTAAACCTCAAATAACATTTTATTCTGGTTTTTGGATGTTTTATCAATTTAGAATACATTAAAATACCTGTGCCTTTTGTTTACACTTTTATGCCATCATGCATCAAAAAGGGCCCCTTCCTAAAAAGATTCTGCTTAGAACCGTTCCAATAAATACAACGTTGTAGTCTGTCCCGGGAGCACTTGAAGTGAGAATTCACCATGGATGGGATGCCAGTCCATCAAAGGGCACTGTGCACACATGCAGTCACACACTCCTATACTCCTAGGGGTATATATTTTTATATAGCTTTAGTCTATAAAAATACTGGCATGTTTTTGGGAGGTCGGAGAAAACCGGAGAACCCAGAGGAAACCCATGCAGACACAGGAACATGCAAAACTCTGCACAGACAGTAACCCAAGCTCAGGATCGAACTGAGGACCCTGGCATTGTGAGCCTTCCACCCATGCCTCCGTGACACCCTAAAATAGGCAAAAAAAATTGTATACAACTTTAAACACAAAAAATGCTTTGAGGGCAACTAGTCAAATACAGTAGTACACGTGTCTCTGTCTCGTTATCTGTCCTTGTTTTATCATTAGGTTCTCATGCACACCCCACTTTTTTCCATTTTTGATACAATACTAGTGGACTTGATCAGGAAATACATTAAATCCGATCCAGCTCGTCATGCAGAATCAGTACATCAGTATCTCTAACTCCTCTCCTTTTCAGATCGATATCGTTCCCTGCCATGCCCTCGAGCTCAACTCAGCTTCCTGGCTCTTCAAAGAGAGCTGGTGGATGATTTCCGCATCCGTCTCACCCAAGTGATGAAGGAAGAGTCCCGACAGCCTCTGGGTACCCGCTATTGTGCCATCCTGAATGCTGCCAACTACATATCTACGGTTCTGAGTGACTGGGGCGACAATGTGGTTAGTGTTCATCATACCCATTTTTGAAAAAGGAAATAAATCTTTGTAATGGAATAAGAAATAGGAAAGTAAAATGTCTCTCCATTTCTCGTTTTCTCAGTTCTTCCTGCAGTTGCAGCAGGCAGCCGTGTCCGTCGGAGATGAGGTGCTGGGGCCTCTCGGGGCCACAGAGAGTGGGCGCCTGGCCTCACTGGAGGGCTCCCTGTTTGAAGGACTGCTCGCATTGCTTGAGAGACTGAGAGGAGACATGTTGGGCCGTCTGCTCGATGCAGTTATGAGAGACGTGAAGGAGAAATCCCAGCCTTATTGCAGGGACAGGTACTGTACAATATACAGGTAGAACATGAGCATGGGGGCTTTGACTGAATATGAATAATTATAATTATGTAATATGTAATAATTGAAAAGCACATCACATGTACAGTAGTGACCATTAAAACCATTTTTTTGCAGTGTGATGGCCCCCTTCACTAAAATAATAATAATAATAATAATAATAATAATAATTAAAGCTGCAAGCGACATTTTCGGGGGCCAAGCACCCTGATACGGTGAGCCACACATTCACAGAAGCACTACAATTGTTGCATAAGCAATCACAGGAAAGCAGAGCCATAACTATAGGCCAAGAGATTCAAGATTTATTTGTAGTTTCATGCATTTGCCAGTCTGTTATAGGAGAACGGTTTTGAATATTAGAGTTCCTTTGGTAACTTTTCTTTAGACAGGTCTCAAGATGATACGAGCAAATTTGGTGAAATTTGGACAAGATTTGGAGCAAAAATGGCAGTTAGATCGAAGCTTTTTAGGCATGTTATTGTAACTTTTGACCAGTAAGTGACACTGTCACGAAATTTGTTGCATAGCTTCAGGTCATGGACAGTCACGAAACCTCTTGGGTACACTCAAGGGATGGTGATGAAGAAACATATTCTTATTCTAACTTATTCTGCCTTTTTTCTGGATGTATTAATATTCATTTGAGCCTTTTCATAACGCTGATTCAGTTCTGTTGTGTTGTCACGCCCTAGAACTGAGTGTGAAAAGTTAATGACTGAATAATTGATTGTATTATTATTGGGAAAAGAATGCTATATCTAACTGGGGAGGCCTGAGAGCACACAAAGTGATAACTGCCAAGTCTCTATATAAATGCCTAACAGATGCCACAAAATGTGTGTGTGTTGCAGGTGGATCTCTTTGCCGTCGCAGTGTGACCAGGCTACCATGTCACTGTCCAGCTCAGCGTGTCCCATGCTGCTGTCCCTGAGGGATCACCTGCTCCAGCTGCAGCAGCTGCTGTGCTTGCCTCTGTTCCAGATGTTTTGGCAGGGCCTGGCCGAGAGGCTCGACCTCTTCCTCTATCAGGATGTCAGTCTCACTCTGCAATAACTCCGCATATATATCAGCATGTTTTTTTTTAAATAATAGTTTAATGACGTAGACCTGATTATCTCAAACGCAAATTTTTTAAATTTGGCCTATACTCCTATCAGACTCTGAGGCTTGTGTCCAGTAGTACTCTGTGATAAGGAGGAGAAAGTGATTTAAGATGATTTTGAGATGGCTGCTATGGCTGTTTTTAGCTCTGATTTGTACTTTTGTCTGTTTTTTTCCAATGACAATGTATCATACAGTATCAGAACCACATAATCAAGTTATGAAATTACTTAAAAACTTGATTCAGCTCAGGAAATACTGTCTCTGTGTGGGATATAGGCATGCAATTTGCTGAAGCAGAAGCAATAAGCATCCCTTACTTCCTCGCAACATCAGAGGTGCCAACAGCTACTGTATTTGCTAGTGCAGTACAGAAAACACCTGAAACTTACAGTTTTCTGCTTCTGCTATGGTTTTCTGAATGGGCAAGGGAACAGAACTTTAAAGACCCATATTTGCTTCTGGTAGTGATTACATTCACTTTGAACTCATGAGCACATAGACAGAGACTTTGAGCTCTGTGATTTCTTTCCCAGTAAAAATGGAAGAGCTGCCTATTATTAAGTAGTGATCACACCAGACTTTTACTTCGCTGTATTCTTACTGTTGCTTGGCACACTGAAAAGAAATGAGCTAATCAGTCTCATAACTCAATAAGAAAACTTAAAACACCAGTCATGTGGAGTAGGGGAAATTGTGTAAATTTCATGTTTGGCCAAGCCATTGCTTAAAACCTTCTGATATTAAGTAAAGTATACTTAAGAAATTATTTTGTCACTGGGGGGCTGTTCCACTGTATAGCAGAATAGTGCAGAAACTGTCATTACCTCTTAATGATGTACTTCTTGTTTCTCTGTTTTCACAGGTGATCCTGTACAACCACTTCAATGAAGGTGGTGCTGCACAGCTCCAGTTTGACATGACTAGAAACTTGTTTCCATTGTTTGGACACTACTGCAAGAGACCCGAGAACTTCTTCAAACAGTGAGTGTGGCAGAAAATGTAGGGGAAAAAATTACAGCCAGATTCACATTCTCTTTAACGAGAAGGAATGAGCCCGGCATTTTCAAACTGCCTTTATAATTCAGGCAAAGAAGCAAATTTAATTATGTTTAAAATGTGAGTAATTGATGGTCCATTTTAGTTTGTGTTAATGTGCACAAAGACAGTGGTTTTACTGAACGCTCCTCACGTAACAAATCTCTTGCTGTATGTCTACATGCCAGTGTGAAGGAGGCCTGCATAATCCTGAATCTGAAGGTCGGCCCGGCTCTGTTGCTGTGTGACGTGCTGAAGCAGGAGGAGGAACCAGAAGAGGATGAGGCCTCTCTGAGACCGCAGCAGCCTACACCTGAGTCAGCTCTAAATGAGCTGGGGGTGTATAAGCTGGCCCCGAGTGATGCAAAGATCCTCCTGAATCTGCGTTCTGCCTGGCTCAACCACTGAGGGATGAATTCTGACTAAATCAGCATCACTGACCCGTCAACTCTAAGACACACAGCTGGGCAAACAACCTCCTTACATGCTCTCTACTTCCGACGGTGCAGAGTTTACATAAACTACAGTGTGAAATGAAGCAGTTCTAATATGAATGGGGTGGCAGTGTTTGACAAAATTCTCCACCCTGATGCATCTTTCCACCCAGTCTAATCATTAAAAAGTCTGGACATGTTGAGATTGCTGTTTTAAGCGATCTAAATTATCTGTAATCTGTATAGCTGTGTAATGTGTGTCTTCTGAATCTCTAATAAATTCACAGTGGCTGTTAATAATGTCCTGTTTACTTTACATTAGAACCTTAACATTATATTTAAGAGCATATTATGTAATATTTTCTTTAAGGAATACTCCAGATTTTTTTTTTTTAACTATACAGATGACTACCACATCTAAAAATTTTGATGTTTCCCTGTACAAAGAAAAGGAGTAAACAGAAAAGCTCTTTACTCAAAACATTTATAGATGGGTTTTGAGTTTTGATCCAGTGGATAGAGATTAGTTTGAAAAACACTGGAGTATTCCTTTAAGACAGCTGCCTCTTTGGTTTCTTTGAGTTGTTGTAGTGTCAGGTGAGAAGAGAGAAGAGCCAGTCGCTTAGTGCTCTGTCCTCCAAAGTGGCTCCTGATGCAGGGTTAAAGCAGCGCTCCAGGTCACAAAAGATCTGAACACTTGGCTCAAAAGGTACCTGCCAAACACACAAACATACTCGTCAGAGCAGAGGCACACTCTGCAGAGTCCAGTAATGGGTGAGATTCTCTGGTAGTATGTGGAAGATTCTGATGCTGCCTACCTTTGTGATGGGATTTGCTTTTAAATCAGGCTTCAGCAGATTTCTTATCTCAGTACAGATATGCCTGGTTTTCTCCAGCAGCATCTGGTAACAGAAACAGCCATAAGCATGTTACTGACTACAAACAAAATGGTGTTGTCACTTTAGCTAAGGAAGAGCTCCATATTTTAACATTGGAGTAAGTTGGTACGAGTTATTACTCTAAAATGTGCCAAAAAAACAGTCTTCTTTTTTCTCCCCAATAAAAACTATAGATCGATTCGACACATGAATCTTAAATGACTGAAAGTCACGTAGGTGTTTTGAGTGCTGATATTAACTGACACCCTCTGGAGGCCTCACCCACTTCCCCCATTTCACATGTGAGTTCATTAATGTTAAATAAAATCTATCAATGTGTGTATACTTTTAGTTTTTTAACAATTAAAATTAAAAACTTTAAACAGTGAAAAATGTCGTCCATGTGGAACCATTTCATGCTTTCTAAGAGGCAAAATGCAAGTAATTTGTGAAAGAGATATGTATGTATATCGAATATGTACTATGTTTTCTTTATTGTTTACTGCATTTTCATTCGAACTCCCCCCTACAGGGACTACTCATTATTCCTCTTTTGGTTTGGTAGGTCTGTAACTGTTTAACCCAGGTTTCTTAAATCTTATCCACAATGATCTGTGTGGAGGTTTCCACACAAGGCAAGCAGAAGCTAAACTTGATCTCACTTGTTTAATTAAATGATCTTTGTCTTCAAACCCACTATTAGCTATGGATCATATTTGAATAGGTAGAATGGTCTGGTAAATGTGCTTATTAAGAACATACTGTAGTGCATGTCTGGAATAATGTTATTCACCTGTTGCTGTGTGCTGGTGCTGGCTTTAACAGGGGTCCTTCTGCCATGCTCACTCTCCTGTATGCAGCTGACAGAGGTGGTCATGCTGAGTGTAGAAGAGGCAGACACAATCGAATCCATCTCAGCCTCCACACACACTGAGAGCAGCTGGACACGGAGAGCTTTTAAACTGCAAGTGGGGGGAACGAGAGAGTGGAAAAGTAGACAATACTATATACTCAAAGCTTGGAATGGATGAGTTTTAAATACAACAGAAATCGTAACACATTTTCTTCTGATTCTTCCATGATTTACAAGTGAAACAGACTCAGTCTTTAACTCAGTAGGTAAGGGGAGTTTTAATTGGTTAAAAAAAAAATTCTCCATGCAGCCAACAGTAATTCCATTTTGGAAGATGATGAAAAAACTGGAATTTTACCTTTTAAGTGCCTGATACTGATGGATTGTAATATATCCAGAGATTAAGAAAGTTTAATTTCAGGTTGTTTTCAACCCATTGAAGTCCTAATGTATATTATTCCATAACTACACTGAAATAATGGGAAAGGTGTGTAGTTTACATTTACAGCATTTAGGAGATGCCCTTATCCTGAGCAACTTACTAAGTGCTTTACAGTCCTTTTATCTGAAACATCCTAATGCTAGTTAAATAGTTTTTTTTATGTGTTTAACATTTATTTAACTAGGAAATCTTTTGAGATTAGCAATATCTCTTTTGCAAGAGAGTCCTGGACAAAATGGCCTCAACCATTACACACACCCCATTACACACACAATAAAATATGCACTAAGATATTAGACACATTGGTAAGATACAAAATTAAAACAATATACTGAGTGTACACACACAAACACACATAGAAAATCATTCAGACAGTGTACAAGGTTAAAGTGAAAAGTTGACATTCTACTAAAAGAATTATTAAATAATGTAGGTTTTATAATAAAATGAAAATAAATAAATAAGTTTAAAAAATATACTTGTATTCAATATCAGTACGCAACCGGAAATGCGAGAGTTTGGGTTACTTGTGACATTTGAAAAAGTGCCCTTTTTTCTAAAAGCTGAAATTTCGATCTATCGTCTGTCGCTCTATCGTCTCATATTCATCCTTAGATTTCAAACCCAAATGTTTGTGTATACTGTATAGCAAAAACAAAAGAACTGGCGTTGCCATTTCAATACTTTTGGAGGGGACTGTAAACTAACCTGTCTGTAGAGATAAGCCTGTGTCCAGCCTCTATGTCAATGGGAGGCAGCATGTTGGGCTGTGTGTCAGACATCAGTGCTTTATTCAGAGCAAAGACCAGCATTATCTATAGACAAAGAGCATGAATTAGAATTATTTTTAAGCTGTTTTTACATAATCCCTGTCATGACTTATGAATTTATTTTATTTATTATATGTGGATTTTACTATATGTGGGTTAGGCAGTCACTATACTCTATAGAGAGGGATTATGGTATAGTACCGTTTTGGCTGCTAGTCCTCTGCTTGCCAGTGTGGGACGATGCCACTGAATGCAGAGCTGGTGTGTGTTCAGTGTGGCCCATGGATACAGGTCTGACACCGTCTGCTGGGGATGACAAACATGTGGGTGATAAAAGGTTAGATTTAGTTCATATTGTCAGTGTATGATTAAGCTCATTTACCACAAAGACCTTTCTACCCATTGTTACCAAAGGTTGCCATTAAATCTGGAGCTCACTGTATACTTGTATTTGATTAACTACAGGAAATGTGTATTGTATTATGCAGGTGTATTGTACACAGTGTTCCTGGGATTTTGTAGATAAATTGTAAAACAGATGTAGCTATTTGAAAACTATTTGGGCATCTACTTGTATGGATTCAACATACAACCAACCAATCACACTCTTTTTCACCTCTTTATTGACAACACACTGTCATAGGCTAACATTTGTTACCACACCCCCCTGGTGGCTGCAGGGCTCTAAGAATCTTTTTATGTCATTCATTAGATAGAACTAGCTCTGTTCAAGGCAAGCCAGACAATAACCAAAAACCAACAACAAACACCTCTCTATATTTTTTGTGTGTGTGTGTGTGTGTGTGTGTGTGTGTGTGTGTGTGTGTGTGTGTGTGTGTGTACCTGTATAGTCTGAGGCTCCAGAATGAGGGCATATGGAGGATCAGGTATAACACACTGCTCTTTGTAAGTTGCTAGGTATTCACTGAAGAAGGTGTGTAACTGAGTGAGTTTGAGAGTTAAATTCGAATCACCAGCTGGAGACATAAACTCCTCCAAACACTGCCCTGCCACTGGACAAAACACACACACACACACACACACACACACACACACACACATACTATAAAACAGTGCTCAAACACAACAACTTAAACACAACATACTGAACACTCATACTGAATTACTATGCGACTAGTGGGGTGCGTGGGTGGGGGGGTATATTGCTACAGAAAATATTCAATTTATTTATTTGTTTAACAGCTTCGACAAAGGGAGGTTTACTAAGGGACATTCGTCAGTAGGCTACCCCCAACCCTCCCAAAAAGCATTTCACCAGCAAAATCCCCATAAACTATAAGCCTAGTTGTATGGGCTTAAAGAAGTAATGTATATAAGCTCTTGCTTTTAGTGAAAAGCAAAAAATAATAATAATAAAACTCAATGCTGGGTCAAAGTCATCAGTTTAGAGTGGTGTTCCAGTAGACAGTCAGAAACCAGAAGACATGAGGTTGGGAAATGTAGACTGTTGTACTGTACTTGGTTGTGTGGAGATGTGCCTCAGATTGAGCAGGTGTGTATAGTAGCGGGAGAGGTGCACCCAGGTTATCTCAGAGCATCTCTTGACTTTCAGCCCACTGTCCATATCTGGAGCAGAACTGGGGTGAACTAACACGGGCTGCTCCATCCCGCCTGACGTTCATCAAAACCACACAAATACACACATTCCAGTGACACATATACAGATATAAAGATTTCAAATTGAGCAAAGAGCATTAAACAACTTCTTAGTTTCGTCAGAATTTAGTGTACACAGTCTGTTTCTGTAAATGAACAAATGAACAGCAGATCCAGATTCATAAATTGTTCAACAGCTGGCTCAGCTAAACTACAGTTCATCAGCTGTGGAAGTGTGGAAATGTCACATAAAATGAACGAATTATGACTGACTGAATATGAGCACTTACCGCAAGGACTGAGTAGATCATTGGAGGCAAAATCAGCAAGAGCTTTGAGAGATACAAGAGGAATTGGGCCTTCTGTTGCTGTAGTGATGCGACACAACTGGCCATGATTTGTGAGCACTTCCATTGTCTGTAAAACACACAAAATAATCATAGACCTAAATATAACAATGAACACGGTGTCATTACAACAAAGTCAGTTACTCACCCTTGCAGCAGCTCTCAGACAAACCCAGAAAAGAAGTAAGTGACTCTGTGCCACATGAGTCCAGTCTGAGCACTAGGGACAATAAACATACATAGTTGCAATACTCATAATAATATAACACATTTCTTACATTAAGGTCACTTTGAAATTTAAAGGCCAAAAGCAAAGACACGTCAATGATGAGCTCCTGCATCATCATCATCATCATCATCATCATCATCATCATCATCATCATCATCATCACCTCATCTGATTCAGCAGGTTCTGGAGGTGGTGGAGGTTTGGCAAGGTCAGTGGTGATATTTTGCCACTGCTGCAGGTATATTAGAGCCATCTCCATATAGCACATGTGAATTAACCTGAAAGAAAACACACCAACAAACACACAAATGCACAACTACATGAAATGTACTGCAGCTTGTGTGCAATGTCAGTGAATAACAGTAATACATCCTGCAGAGTACTGAATAATAATGTATAAAATTCAAAAGGCTCACTGAAGTTTAGTGACACACACTCGTTACTCACTGCAGACTGTGGCTGTGAGAATGAGCCAGTGTGATGCTCTCCAGGAAGGTTTCTACCACTGTCTGATGTCTGAGTGTGCCTAGTGACATCAGGATCCTCCCCACAATTCCTACAGGAACACAGCCACATTTAAAGACAGACTTATGCCACAGCACTTATAGTCGGTTCAGTGGAAAGTGACACAATTTTTGTAATAATAATGAGAAAACAGGCCACACTTGGACATGAAACTGCTTATCAGTCAATTGTCCGATTACTTTTGAGCCTGTGAAAATGGAGGGACTATGTAAAAAATGGCTGTAATTCCTAAATAATTAATGCAATATTTTTGTTAAACCCCTTGAATTAAAGCTGAAAGCCTACACTTCAATCATATCTTGATTGCTTCATTTCAAATTCAGCGGCAAAATTACGAAAATTGTGTCACTCCCCAAATACTTATGGACCTGACTGCATGTGCAATTGTTGATATGGTGATGTTTTTGTGAGGAGAGGTTAACTGAATTTTTTTTTTTTTTTTGAAGGAGTGTCCATTACTAGCACTTTGTAACAGTCATATACATATAGAGCTGTTCCTTTACGTTTTCTGAAATGGGAAAGTCTTTTCCCAGGACAGAGGGCTTTGTGGTTTCTTGGTAAGCTCACAAGCTGCATTTTTTTGTCTTATTAACGTCACGATAGAGAAATAAAGAGAGGCTGGAGACAGAACGACTGTTTCTAGCTGTTATAATGTTATGATAACAGGAACAAACTTGTTTCACTTACGTTGCACAATAATGTTACTAGATAATATAACAAGTCACTCTTTAATTAATTAAACATGTAAGCATTGGCAAAATGCTGTGGTATGAGAGGAATAAACACTTCAGGAAGTGCTTTTACTTTGTGTTGGGCTGCATCACACCACTCCACCACTGATTATTTTCCTATAACTGCACATCCAGTTTTTTTATTCCTTACATGAACGCACAGGCTCTAGCCCTCCTTACAAGCTCTGCTCTGACTGTGCTTACCTTTGAGGTACAGGATATCAGCCTCCAGCTGGGGGTCCCTGCTAGCTGAAGCTCGTGAGATGATGAGTGCAGAATGGAGCTCCTCCTGAGCCAATAACCACAGATTCGAGTGTTGTTCATCCTTTTCCGATGAGCTCACCATGGCCTGCAGGGCCAAACACTGACCTGGAATACAGGAGCATTCCAGAAATCACCATGATGGATTATACAGGTAAAAAAAATATGCACATGTTGTGAATATGTGTATATTTCTGCATATCCCTTGGAGATCCCAGCATCATTACATACTGGAATTGGAAAAAAAAATTTTTTTCTTTAAACTACTTCCTGTTTAAAGACATTCTTGAGTTTGCATATACAGTATTTGCAACTATTTACAAAATAAAAGAAAATAAGAAAAAAATTCTACAGCTCAGGTCTCAGGAGAATATACTATGAGAGCTTACCCAAACACATGGTTGCCCTGGCCAGTAGAGGGAGCTGTGGGTGGTAAATGTTCCTCCAAGCTGGAGTGGAGAGCAGCCCCAGTCCTCCCCCTGCCTTCTGCACAACACACTCCCCCAGTGTTTTCAGCTGTATAAAAGAGAAAGGTGGACACTCCAGAGGTTTCTCATGTTGAACTTTGCGTAAGGGTCAGTAAGTGAAGACTGACCTGCTGCTGTAGTAGTTTCTGAGTGAGCAAGTAAAGCGGCTGACCATCTGAGCCCCTCAGTTCACTCAGTAACAGAATGGCCTTAGCAAGGGACACACCAGAATGCAGAGAAAGGGCACTACGACCAGACAGCAGACTTACTGCCTCCTAAACTCATACACAGACACATACAAAATACATCAATTAACTACTAGTCAAAACAATGTATAATCATTAAACATAGGGACTTCATTAATCAGTAAGATGTTGTGGATGGGTGACAAGCCTGCAGCATGGAGACGCTCTCCTCTGGCACTCTACCACAGTGTGTGTTCAGCATGACCCCCTGCAGGAGCAGCAGGGCCTGAGTGTCTGGGTCACCCCAGGCTTCAGCCTCAGCTAGGCCTTGTTTTATCAACCTGTCCGCCTCCACACTGCTGTCCACACCTACATACACACACACACACGCACACACACGCATGAAGTGTGAAGTGACTCTGTTGTGTTTGCACTTATTGCACTACTGTTTTGGGACTAAATAAATAACCATGTTTGCTTGGAAGTTTATTGTTATGGGTTAGAGGAGAAAATGTGGGTATCACATGCTAAACACTGCTCTGCAAACAACAGCATTATGGTTTATTAATAGAGCTGTCAGCAGTTAACATATTAATTTATTTTGACCCAAATTTACTCCGGATTTAGTAGTCTACAATTTCCAGCTCTCCCCTGTCATGTCAAAGTTACGACTTTGGGACGGTGGGAGCTAACACATGCTTAGACACATGAAGCCAGCCACATTTCTTTAAACTGCTGCTCCTGCAATGTCACAGGGCAGCTAAACAAGGAGAGTGCTAACTCCCTTTTTCTGTACACATGAGCTAACAGACCAGCGTCATAAACTGGCAGACCACAGTCTGCATTCAGACCCAGCAAAGTATTTAAGCGGACTGAAGTGTATACATGAATATATACTGTAACCAAGCTGATAAACATATGGAAAATAACTCTAGTTAAGCAACTCTTGTTTTTGAAACATGAGCCAGCTTCTATATCAGATCCTCTGTTGTGGCTTTTCTAATCACATGCATTTATATCAATAATTTAGCAAAAGGCAGCTCATCAGATCAGAGACTAACTACAGGGCTAGAGACATTCGCTCACAAATGGACGTTTTCGCAGACTTTCACAGGTTTTTTTTTTTTTTTTTTTTGCAGTTTATTTGCCCTCTCTGGTCTGAGAGGTGTTAGTCAAAATGAAAGTAGTAGCAACACTTTGAAACAAAACATAACCATGTTGGTAATTGTCTTATTTATAGGCATAAACTAACCATTAATGGTTAAGCATTAAAATATACAGTAGATCTTGTCACCATGCAGTGACATTAGTTACCTATCTGGACCTTTCTAAGTAAGGAATTTTTAATGTAACTGGACCTTTACAAATTTTAGTTCAATACCCCTGTCATAGTCATTGCCCTTAAAGCATCTTATTCAGTAACTACAGTGAAACAGAAAAGTTACAAGCGTTAGAAATGTCTGGACAGGTCCTGGCGTTTAAGGGAGACTACTGGTGAGTAACTATACCTCCGGGGTTACAGCTCTTTATATTGTTCACAATTGAAAACTGTGTTCACATGTTTTGACAGTAATGAAAACAAAGCATGCCCAAGGATTTGATGGACATAACAAAGCCATGAAACACTGAAAAAGAAAATTGCATTTGGCAGACACCCTTATTCAGAGTGACTAACATTTATACATGTGAGTAGTTGAGGGTCAAGGGCCCAACAGTGGCAGCTTGTCGGTGCTGGGATTTGAACTCATGACCTTGTTTACCTTCTGATTACCAAGCATCATTTGAACACCTGCCTTAAACCTCCACATCCAACACATTTATCACAGTCGCTACAGAACTTTGTGTTTGATGATGCCCTATAGCCAAACACTGAAAATTTGTTGGCCTCTTCAAATACATGCTACAATATGGCCATAATGTACTGGTAAATATTTTGGGATTTTCTGCTGACCTGGGTAGATGACAGTGCCAGGGATGTGAGCAGTGAGGCTCTGGACCACAGCCAGTGTGCAACGGAGCCATAGTGAGCGACCCATGCGCTCTAAAGCTTCCACTGCAACAGGCATATCCCCTAGCTGAGGCCCGGTATCTGCCTCTGGCTCATACAGCTATACAGGAACAACAAAAACATTAAGAGCAGGTTACACTTTTCCTTGAAAAGTTTGAAATGACAACACTGCTATAGTGGGTATAGAAAAGAATCACCCCCCTTTAAAATAATCACGTTTTGTTGCTTTTCAGCTTGAAATGAAGACAGACACAGTTTTTGTTTTATCCAGATGTATTTACCCAGTGCAACTTATAACATCTAAGTGAAAGATAGAACACCAACATGTCAGAAAAGTAAAAAAAAATAATAATAATAATAAAAAAAAACAGAATCACTGAGTTGGAAAAAGGATTACCCCCCTCCTAAAAATGACTTGTAAACTCAATAAGGTGTAGCTAATCACCTTCTCAATGGCACAGCAATCCATTTGACTTTCAACTGTGATCAGCTGTCATCATTTTGATTAGCTCAGCATGAAAAGAGCTTTCCTGGAGCATTTTGTAGTGCAACTGAAGCAAACAATCAACTATGGGTGGCAAGGCACTGTCAAAAGATCTCCGGGATAAAG
This sequence comes from Cranoglanis bouderius, assembly GCA_023630585.1. Lineage (NCBI taxonomy): Eukaryota > Metazoa > Chordata > Actinopteri > Siluriformes > Cranoglanididae > Cranoglanis > Cranoglanis bouderius. Next base: position 23,176,936 of record CM042538.1, read on the forward strand.
TTGTGGACAAGCACAAGTCAGGAGATGGATACAAAAAAAATTCTAAGGTTTTATCAATGCCTAGAAGCACAGTGAAGTCTATTATTAAGAAGTGGAAGGTATTTGGTACAACACAGACCGTCCCTGGATCAAGATGTCGCTCCAAACTGGATAAAAGAGCCAGGAGGAAACTGGTCAGAGAGGCTACCAAGAGGCCTACAGCAACTTTGAAGCAATTGAAGGAATTCATGACAAAGAGTGGTCATTGTATGCATGTGACAACAATATCACAAATTCTCCACAAATGTGGCTTGTATGGGAGGGTTGCAAGAAAAAAGCCACCCATGACTGATCTTTGCCAAAATGCACCTTGAAGATTCTGAGGCCACATGGAAAAAGGTGTTATGGTCAGGTGAACTATTTGGCCTCAACACCAAACAATATGTCTGACAGAAATCCAATACAGCTCACCATCCAAATATCCAGGGGCAGTGGTAGCTCAGTGGTTAAGCAGTTGGGCTACCAATCAGAAGGTCGTGAGTTCAAATCCCAGCACCGCCAAGCTGCCACTGTTGGGCATTTGAGCAAGGCCCTTAACCCTCAACTGCTCCCCGGGTGCCGCAGCAAAAATGGCTGCCCACTGCTCCGGGTGTGTTCACGGTTTGTAGTGTGTGTGTTCACAACTCCTAATGTGTGTGCATTAACTTGGATGGGTTAAATGCAGAGGACAAATTCCAAGTATGTGTTACCACACATTGGCCTTCACATGTCACTTTTACTTCACTTTTTTTTTATAACACCATTCCTACAGTAAAGAATGGAGGTGGTAATACCCTGTTATGGGGGTGGTAATATCCTGTTATGGGGGTGTTTCTCTGCAGCAGGGACTGGAGCACTTGTCAGGATAGAAGGAAAATGGATGGGGCAAAATACTGTCAAATTCTTGAGGAAAAGCTGCTGCCCTCTGCCAGAAAGTTGTCAGTGGGAAGCAGGTTTACCTTCCAACATGATAATGACCCAAAGCACACAGCAAAACTGACCACACAGTGGTTGAAGGAGAAAAAGGTGAATGTCCTTGCATGGCCTAGTCAGAGCCCAGACTTAAACCCCATTGAAAATCTGTGGAATGACCAAAATCTGTGGAATGACCACAAACAGTCACCATCAAATTTAACTGAACCTGAGCAGTTCTGCAAAGGAGAGTGGGCAAATATTGCAAAGTCTAGATGTGCAAAGTTACTAGAGACGTATCCCAATTATTAAAAAAATTAAGGCAAATTAAAGCAAGGGGTGATCCTTTTTCCAACTCAGTGATTCTGTTTTTTAAATTATTTTTTTTTTACATGTTGGTGTTAGATCTTTCACTTGGATGTTATAAGTTGCACTGAGTAAACACAGCTGGATAAAACAAAAATTGTGTCTGTCTTTATTTCAGGCTGAAAAGTGTGATTATTTTAAAGGGGGGTGATTCTTTACTATACCCACTGTATCAGGTTTGTCAGGTTTGTTCAGGTTGTGAGGAACACATCCTTGTAGTTAAAAAAAGAAAGAAAAGAAAACAGTAAGTATTTGGTTCACAAAAACTCTAAAATGGCAAATATAACAACAAATTCAATGTAACAAAATGCAAATTTGGTAAAGACTAGGTCTGAAAATTGTAAAAACAATTATCATTAAATGTTATAGCAATGGTCACACCAAACAATTTCTCAGCCATTTAAGATAACTTTACAGTGCTTTCGGGAAACTGGGCCAAGACCAAGATTATGAGGGTGCAGCAATTTAGCACAACTTATATCTAATACTGTATGTGTATTACAGAGTACCTGCTCATGTTCAGCTCTAGTACTGGACTGCTTAAGCACAGAAGATGGGCGTCTGGGGGGCAACTGTTGGATACTGTCATTCTGGAGCAATGGAGAGTCCTGCAGTAACCTGAGAGCAGATGCCGCCTGATCTGCACTGCAGCAGAGGAAACACATGATGGTTATTTGCAAACGCACACATACCAAGGTGCTTGAAAGTTTGTGAACCCTTTAGAATTTTCTATATTTCTTCATAAATATGACCAAAAACATCATGAGATTTTCAAGAGAACCCAATTAAACAAATGAGACAAAAATATTATACTTGGAAAATGGAAGGAAAATGATCCAATATTACATATCTGTGAGTGGTATAAATATGTGAACCTTTGCTTTCAGTAACTGGTGTGACCCCCTTGTGCAGTAATAACTGCAACTAAACGTTTCTGGTAACTGATTATAAGTCCTGCACATCGGCTTGGAGGAACTTTAGCCCATTCCTCAGTACAGAACAGCTTCAACTCTGGGATGTTGGTGGGTTTCCTCACATGAACTGCTTGCTTCAGGTCCTTCCACAACATTTCTATTGGATTAGGACTTTATAAAGTCAGGACTTTGACTTAGCCATTCCAAAACATTATTATTATTCTTCTTTGGTAGAATGACTTGTGTGCTTGAAGTCATTGACTTACTGCATGACCAACTTTCTCTTGAGATTAAGTTCACGGACAGTTGTTCTGATATTTTCTTTAGAATTCGCTGGTATACTTCAGAATTCATTGTTCCATCAATGATGGCAAGCCGTCCTGGCAAAACAGGCCCAAACCATGATACTACCACCACCATGTTTCACAGATGGGATAAGCTCCAAACATAATGCTTCTCATTTAAACCAAAAAATTATATTTTGGTCTCATCCATCCACAAAACATTTTTGCATTAGCCTTCTGGCTTGTCCATGTGATTGTTAGCAAAGTGCAGAAGGGCAGCAATGTTCTTTTTGGAGAGCAGTGGTTTGTTGTTCAGTTGTTCATTGTTCAGTGTTCTCCTGATGGTGGACTCGTGAAAATTAACATTAATATGTGAGAGAGGCCTTTAGTTGCTTAGAAGTTACCCTGGGTTCCTTTGTGACCTTGCGGACTATTACACGTCTTGCCCTTGGAGTGATCTTTGTTGGTCGACCACTCCTGGGGAGGGTAACAATGGTCTTGAATTTCCTCCTTTTGTACACAGTCTGTCCGACTGTGGATTGGTGAAGTCCAAACTCTTTCCAGCCTGATCCAGAATCAACAACACTTTTTCTGAGGTGTCACTTTTTCTTTGTTCATGCCATGATACACTTCCACAAACATGTTGTGAAGATCAGACTTTGATAGATCCCTTTTCTTTAAATAAAACAGGGTGCTCACTCACACCTGATTGTCATCCCATTTATTGAAAACACCTGACTCTAATTTCACCTTCAAATTAACTGTTAATCCTTGAGGTTCACATACTTTTGCCACTCACAGATATGTAATATTGCATAATTTTCCTCAATAAATGACCAAGGATAATATTTTTGTCTTATTTGTTTAATTGGGTTCCATTTGTCTACTTGTAGGACTTGTGTGAAAATCAGATGGTGTTAGGTCATATTTATGCAGAAATACAGAAAATTCTAACTTTCACAAACTTTTAAGCACCACTGTATACAGGCACATATACACAATGAACCATATGTTTTACCTGGAGGCAGCTTTGCCCTGCTGAAGGTTGAGAGTGGACAGCATCAGTCTGATCTCCACAGCCAGCTCCAGCTCCTCAGGGTCTGTGTGGATGTGCTGAAGTGCAAACATCTCAGAGTTGAGTTGGCTGAGGCTCTCTTTTAGTAGCAAAGCCTGCAGGAGTAGACAGAGTCATAAAAAATACACTTAACTAATCAAATAAAGCTTAAAAAAAATGTCAGAAGATTGAAATAATTCATGACCTGACTGATGTGTATGGTTACCAATAGTTTTATATGACAGCAGAAACAGCAATATACATGCGATGAGCCTCAGTGACCAAAAATAATTGAGCGATATGACAAAAATATCATATCATGATACCTGAAGACATTTCTACAATACTTGATATGCATCACAACATATACAGGCTTGCTAACAAACTGCTAGGAAAATGGCTGCATTTTTAACTGTAAAAAACTGAATTTAGTAGTACATTAATGTTTCCAAAAATAAATAAACATTGAAAATAAACACTTTCTGAAAGTGATTAACACTACTCAGCACCATACAGTGCGATAGATTGCGCTTCAAAATATTGTCACCTTCAATGGAACATTTAAAGAGATATTATCTATGGTTTATTGGTATGATTTCAATGTATACTAATAAGTTTGTTTTCAGCCAGATGATATATTGGTTGGGCCGTAGTCGTAATCCCAAATAATCATGTGATTGATATCTTATTTAAAAATTTAAAAACTATTTTGAGAAATAATAAGCGTTGACCTTGACTTGTCCTGGAGTAAGTGTGTCTTTTTTGAGCTGGAGCTGCAGGCCTTTGGGCTTCACACTCTTCAAGGAGGGGCTGCTGGGAGACTCGTCACTGCTGGAGTTGAGCAGGCTAGGAGTACTGGAGCTCCTCACCTGTGTCTCCAAAACCTCTGTGTGTCAACATGCATACAGTGGGGGGAAAAAAGTATTTGATCCCCTGCTGATTTTGTACGTTTGCCCACTGACAAAGAAATTATCAGTCTATGATTTTAATGGTAGGTGTATTTTAACAGTGAGAGACTGTTATAAATTGATTTGCATTTTAATGAGGGAAATAAGTATTTGACTCCTTCGACTTAGTACTTGGTGGCAAAACCCTTGTTGGCAATCATAGAGGTCAGACGTTTCTTGTAGTTGGCCACCAGGTTTGCACACATCTCAGGAGGGATTTTGTCCCACTCCTCTTTGCAGATCCTCTCCAAGTCATTAAGGTCATTTTCAATGCCCTGGCTGAGGGAAGGAGGTTCTCACCTAAGATTTGACGGTACATGGCCCCGTCCATCATCCCTTTGATGCGGTGCAGTTGTCCTGTCCCCTTAGCAGAAAAACACCCCCAAAGCATAATGTTCCCACCTCCATGTTTGACGGTGGGGATGGTGTTATGACTTGGGGTCATAGGCAGCATTCCTCCTCCTCCAAACACAGCGAGTTGAGTTGATGCCAAAGAGCTCGATTTTGGTCTCATCTGACCACAACACTTTCACCCAGTTCTCCTCTGAATCATTCAGGCAAACTTCAGACGGGCCTGTACATGTGCTTTCTTGAGCAGGGGGACCTTGTGGTCGCTTCAGGATTTCAGTCCTTCACGGTGTAGTGTGTTACCAATTGTTTTCTTGGTGACTATGGTCCCAGCTGCCTTGAGATCATTAACAAGATCCTCCCGTGTAGTTCTGGGCTGATTCCTCACCGTTCTCATGATCATTGAAACTCCACGAGGTGAGATCTTGCATGGAGCCCCAGACCGAGGGAGACTGACAGTTTCTTCCATTTGCGAATAATCGCACCACCTGTTGTCACCTTCTCACCAAGCTGCTTGGCGATGGTCTTGTAGCCCATTCCAGCCTTGTGTAGGTCTACAATCTTGTCCCTGACATCCTTGGACAGCTCTTTGGTCTTGGCCATGGTGGAGAGTTTGGAATCTGATTGATTGATTGCTTCTGTGGACAGGTGTCTTTTTACCGGTAACAAACTGAGATTAGGAGCCCACCCGTTAAGAGAGTGCTCCTAATCTCAGCTCATTACCTGTGTAAAAGACACCTGGGAGCCAGAAATCTTGCTGATTGATAGGGGATCAAATACTTATTTCCCTCATTAAAATGCAAATCAATTTATAACTTTTTTGAAATGCGTTTTTCTGGATTTTTTTTTTTGTTATTCTGTCTCTCACTGTTAAAATACACCTAACATTAAAATTATAGACTGATCATTTCTTTGTCAGTGGGCAAACGTACAAAATCAGCAGGGGATCAAATACTTTTTTCCCCCACTGTATGTACATACAGTACTGTGCAAAAGTTTTAGGCACATGTAAAGAAATGCTGTAGAGCAAAGATGCCTTCAAAATAATGAAATTAAATGTTTCTACATAAAAAAAAAACCCATATATATATATATATCGTAAAGAGCAGTAAACAGTAGTAAATGAAACAAAGTCAATATTTGGTCTGACAAAAAATAAATACATAAAAATAAAAATAGTCTCTGGTACAATTTGTGCAGTTTTATAAGGAAATGAGCTGGTAAGTTTTATTGAGCATCTTTCAAAACCAGCCACAGTTCTTCTGGAGACTTCGGCTGTCGCACTTGTTTCTTATTTTTGCAGCAAAACCCAGCAGCATTGTGGGTTTTTTTTGTCTGAAAAGTGTCTCTTACATAATATGCTGCTTTCTTTAATGACATACAAAATTTTTCTGTAACATTTAATTTTGTGCTAGAAAACTAATGTTTGGGAATCTAAAATGTTTTTTTGTACTGACGATAATGTAGAAGTCATAAAATAAAAAATCTATAACAAAGTTTGTACTAAAAAAAATAGGGTGCCTAAAACTTGCACAGTACTGTACATGTTTGAATGTACCTGTCTTTTGTATATTAGAGTAAACTGGAAAACTACTAAAATGCACTCAAAAAGCAAATCTCTTTTGCACTGTTACAAGATTAAATACCTGTAAATGGCTCAGGTAGGTCATGAATCATACTACACATGGCCAAGATGAGCTGAAGTCTAGCCAGATGCAGTCGGCAGGTCAGTTTGGTGCCGTACAAAGCCATGATGTCTTCACTGAGTCTCTTGTTCACCAGCTCCTCCAGAACCTGCAGACAACAAAATAGCATGTTGTTTCTATACAGAAAAGACCTGTTTCTTAATCCACTTTTTAAAAACAAAGCTTGTTACCTCAAGATTACAAGGATCCGTGAGAGGTTTATAATTACTGAACTTCTTCCATGTCTGTGAGCACAATACACAAGAGAAGAGGATATCCTTAATATATCCTATAACCTAATATGATAGGTATTCTATCATAGGTATTACTTTACCCACAACCAGCGTGATTTAGCCGGTGAATATGTACTAGTGCATTTTGTTATACCGAAGCTTTCCCTGCTCTAGTGTGGCTATTGTGAGGCAGGGGGACTTCCTCTCCTTCACCTAGACTGTGTATCTCTTTCACTGCCTCAGCAAACAGGCGCAGCTCAGTCAATGTCTTTACCTGTACAAAAAACAAAGAAACAAAGGGCATGACCTATACCCAGGCTGACAGTTCCATTACTGGTAGCACCCATATTTTTCATTCATTCATCAGTAACTGCTTCAACCTGCTCAAATGTGAGGTTGGAATACACTTTGGATGGTATGCCAGTCCACGGTGAGGACCCATGCTATACATACACTAGCAAACATTCATAGAGGCATTCTAGCAAACATTCACAGACAGTAACCTGAGTTCAGGATTGAACCAGGGACCTTGGATTTGGCAAAGCTACAGACTGGCTCCCTTTTTTAAAATTCAATATTGTTGACTATAGCATACTAATCAATATAAAGAATGAAAAGTGCAAAAAAAAAAGAGCATCGTTTTCTCCAAAGCCTACCTCCAGTGTCCTTATTCCCCTCACTGCCTACCAGGGTTCTACATCAGTATCCATACTTACACACCTTCAGTATTCTGCATCCTGTGGTGAGATTGGGGTGCCGACACACTTTGCTAGCTACATATTGGTAGAGAACCAGAAGAGGAAGTGCCTGCAAGCAGACAGAAATATAAAATGAACTTATTGGCATATTAAGGAATGTCAACAAGTAATTAATAGTGTTAACTAATCGTAGTAACATTACAGATCCAAAAAGAGTTTAGTACTCAAAAAGGAAAACAGTACAATAACTAATTACAATGACCTGTGAAATTTTACTCAACAATTTACAAATTTACAGTGAACTCTAACTAAGATAATGTACACTTTGTAAAATATTAAACATTTGTAAAATACGGACATGTGTAATTGGGATATATACAAATGAATATACATTTGATGAATATCACTAACTTGCATCGGCAACTTAATTGCCCATCTCTGCTGTTTAAGGTCACATAAAACAAGCTATTTATTGAATAATAAATTGTCTTATGTAGCAGTTAAGCAAAATGGCATAAGGCAGCACAAAAAAAGCAGACACATTTATGTTAATAATTCCACATTCTATAAATATGCAACTGTGAATGTCCACATCCTTTCTCTGGTAAACTGGCATTTGAATATTTGAAAATGATAGGCTCTTATATTATTTGACACAATAACACTTGATCAACAAAGAATGGAAATAAAATGATGCAGTGATTATACCATTCTGACCAGTCTGTGCACTCTAATTAATTAGTCCAAAATTTAATCATGAAAAAAGTATTTGATACGTTATAGGGTGACTTTAAGCGTTAGTATGTGATGTTGCTTCAGTACTGAGAGGTGATGTCCTGAGGTGTAGAGCCAGTGACACACAAAGCCCAGGCTGGCCACAGTGCTGCCAACGAGAGTCTGATCCGACTCTGAGAATACATTCACCCCAGGGATGAGCTCCATATTCAGCGTGTAAGAAGAGTATTCCAAATCGTTATCAGGATGAGGCAGGGACGCCCTCAACAGACACTGCGCAACACACAAATAAACTAATCACACAAACAAACACAAGCAAATACTGAATTACATGCATTATACAAGTCTTATATGCCTTCTTCCATAGATGCAAGTATGGCCTCTAAAATAGAACAAATTAAAGGTGAATATTAATAATCTTTATACCACAGCACTGCTCAAATCACTGGTGTCAGCAGCGCTGACATATTGACACCAGTGCTGGCTGTTATTCAAATCACAGGCTTATTTTCATGCACTTGTTCTAACATGTTTGTTTCTATAGTAACAACCTATTCACAGGCTTGCTCTACATAATCTAAAAGTAATAATAAACAGATTAAAGAACGTGTTGTTATTTAACAAAGAACTACAGTGGGTATAGAAAAAAATCACCCCCCTTTAAAATAATCACATTTTGTTGCTTTTCAGCCTGAAATGAAGACGGACACAGTTTTTGTTTTATCCAGCTGCATTTACTCAGTGCAACTTATAACATCCAAGTGAAAGATATAACACCAACATGTCAGAATTATTTTTTTTTTTTTTTAATTAAAAACCAGAATCACTGAGTTGGAAAAAGGATCACCCCCTTGCTTTAATTTGTCTTAATTTTTTTATTACAGCCTTTAGTCTGTTGGGATACATCTCTACTAACTTTGCACATCTAGACTTTACGATATTTGCCCACTCTTCTTTGCAGAACTGCTTAAGTTCAGTTAAATTTGATGGTGACCATTTGTGGACTACAGTCTTCAAGTCATTCCACAGATTTTCAATGGGGTTTAAGTCTGGACTCTGACTAGGCCATGCAAGGACATTCACCTTTTTCTCCTTCAACCACTGTGTGGTCAGTTTTGCTGTGTGCTTTGGGTCATTGTCATGTTGGAAGGTAATCCTTCTTCCCATTGACAACTTTCTGTCAGAGGGCAGCAGATTTTCCTCAAGAATTTGACAGTATTTTGCCCCATCCATTTTCCTTCTATCCTGACAAGTGCTCCAGTCCCTGCTGCAGAGGAACACCCCATAACAGGATATTACCACCTCCATGCTTTACTGTAGGAATGGTGTTATCGCCACTGGCTTGCTCATTGGGGATAAATTTATTGATTTAAAATTTAATCTCTGTAAAGCTGCTTTGTGACGATGTCTATTGTTAAAAGCGCTATACAAATAAAATAAAATTGAATTGAATTGAATTTGGATGGTGAGCTGTATTGGATTTCCGCCAGACATATTGTTTGGTGTTGAGGCCAAATAATTCAATTTTAGACTCATCTGACCATAACACCTTTTTTCATGTGGCCTCAGAATCTTCAAGGTGCGTTCATGTGGCCTTTCTTGAGGAGTGGCTTTTTTCTTGCAACCCTCCCATACAAGCCACATTTGTGGAGAATTTGTGATATTGTTGTCACATGCACACAATGACCACTCTTTGTCATAAATTCTTGCAACTGCTTCAGAGTTGCTGTAGGCCTCTGACCAGTTTCCTCCTGGCTTTTTCATCTAGTTTGGAGTGACGTCCTGATCCAGGGAGGGTCTGTGTCGTACCAAATACCTTCCACTTCTTAATAATAGACTTCACTGTGCTTTGATAAAGGAATTGATAAAGGCTTTGAAATTTTTTTGTATCCATCTCCTGACTTGTGCTTGTCCACAACTTTATCCCGGGGATCTTTTGACAGTGCCAATTGCACTACAAAATGCTCCAGGAAAGCTCTTTTCATGCTGAGCTAATCAAAATGACCACAGCTGATCACAGTTGAAAGTCAAATGGCTTTGTGTGCCATTGAGAAGGTGATTAGCTACACCAAGTCATTTTTAGGAGGGGGGTGATCCTTTTTCCAACTCAGTGATTCTGTTTTTTGTTTTTTTTCTGACATGTTGGTGTTATATCTTTCACTTGGATATTATAAGTTACACTGAGTAAATACAGCTGGATAAAACAAAAGCTGTGTCCTTCTTCATTTCAGGCTGAAAAGCAGCAAAATGTGATGATTTTAAAGGGGGGGGGGATTCTTTTCTATACCAACTGTATATCTAATGGTTGAAAAGCTGTCCTTTTTTGCACTTGGGAGGCAGGTGCTTTGCAGTGATAACAGGAACTAACCTGAATTTTTTGTTAGTATGAAAGAAAAATGTATAATAAAAGTATAATTTTTTAAAAATGTAAGCCCTGATAAATTGCTGTGGTGTAAGGTTAATAAAAACACTTGTGCTGTTATTGTTATTATTGTTATTACTTCTTACTGTGCAAGCACTCATAAAAAGTAGGCAATGGCTATTTTTTACCTTAAAGAGCTTAGCAGAGAGAAGGCAGCAATTTGTTCGTTGGCTTATGTTAGATGTTAAGATATACCTGTGGACAAAAGAAAAACCATTGCATGACCAAACTTTACTAAAGTGAAAGCAAAGACAAAAATTGTCAATTTTCATTTCACGTACTGAGCAATCTTAGCAGACAACAATGCACCCTGCAGACAGCCCCATATCCCAGCACGCCTCAGGGTCTGTTCAGATGAGTTATGGCCCGATGAATCACCATCCCAGGATTCTAGCACATTAGTGGTCTGCAGGGAGCAATCCAGAGCCTTGCTCCAATGTGAGTGAGCAGCCCTGAGCACAGATTATAAAAAACATATACATTATTATCATCAAAATTCTCACTAACTCTATTAATTAGACACACAGCTAGCTACGTATAACTTATAACTATGACAGTACATACTTTGGATTTCCATTGTAGAAGTGCATATTCCCAAGGTCATGTAGAGCTTGAATTTGCAGTGAGTTATAATTATTTGCCTGAAGGTATTCTACATTAGTGGACAAGAAGTGTTTAGGTTCAAGATCAACATTGTATGTGTTAATAATGATACAATTTTCAGATAGAAATTCTCACTGATAGAGCTGTTATAGGAGGACAGGACGGTCTGGATGTGCGAGGGAGACAGGAGCGAGCTGTACACAGAGCCCACAGAGTTGTAGTCTTCATTGGACAGGTCTGGAGGACCGATGGTCGGGGCAGTGCTGGCTGCTATGTTAAACTCAACTCTGCCCTGTGAGCCAGGACAGGACTCCTTACAGAACGGCACCACTATTGCTAGACAGTTAATACATATAGGACAGCACATTACTTACACAATAAATATTACACATTAAGACCCACTGTCCAAATTAGGCATACATAGTTTCAACAAAATGGTGGGGTCAGTTGGGGTGAAGAAGAAGGCAGGTCAATGTGTTCATACATCCTTTTAACACACATAATATTGTTCACCTTTACTCTTCAACACCAATATACTGTAATGATGTATCTATAATCCCACTAATAGGTGTCACCCAGAAGAGTTTGTGTTCCCTTATGGGGCTGGTTTCTCTCAAAGTTTCTTCCTCATGTCATCTCAGGGAGTTCTTCTTTGCCATTGTCGCCTCTGGTTTGCTAGCAGGGATGTAAACCTACATCCAGATTTCTGTAAAGCTGCTTTGTGACAATGTCTAATGTTAAAAGTGCTATACAAATAAAATTAAATGTAACTTATGCCGAGCTTTACATTGATGCCATCAAAAGGCTGGTGCCCAGTGGATTCTCACCCTAGTTCTCAAGCAGATTGTGAGCAGGACAATGAGAGGGACTCACAGTGCTGTGTGTCAGCTAGCAGAAGCATGAGCAGTGTGCGGCTGTGCTGGAAGGCACGAAGTGTGTGACGTCTCTTGGCCAGGGACTCTCTGAAGCAGCGCAGTGTGTCATCAATGTCCAGCGGTACAGATACCACACACATTGCTCTTTTCCTCTCTGCAGAGATGAAAAACAAACACATTTCGTACATCTTGAACAAGTTAGACTCTACAAGTGATTAACAGCATTTTGCACGTAGCATACACATGGGGCCGTATCCAAAGTCAGTATCAAAATAGAGTACATTGGTATTCAGACTTCATAATTCAATATGGACTGAAGCACTACTCAGACAGTTAATGCAAAATATGAATTTCCCTAAAATACTAGCGTAAAAACTCATTTATTCTGAATAATCTGAATATGCTCAGAAAATCAATTCTGAATATAACTAACGTTTCTTATAGTGTGGCCCATATAGTACAACAAGTATATGCAGAGTAAGAAAGCTCTGATCTATGTCAGTCTTTACCTGCCACCTCCAGAGGATCTGAGGCAGAACTGCTTGCAGTACTCTCATGCCAATCCTCCACACTGGAACTTAAGAGCAGCTGCTTACCTGAATAGTTCCTACAGGTCACCTATGGGTGAATGTTAATTACACAGGATTATTCTAGTGCACAAATGTTGCACTATAAATAGTGAATAAATGTTATCTTTCACAATCTAAAATGAATGCAGCATTTGGTTCACCTTTTCTCCAGTGACTGATTCTGTGTAGGTGAAGTGTGGCTGAGGGACTGAAGGGCCTCCAAAGTAGCTTATTCTTTCCAGCAGACTTCTCTGAGCATATACCAGTACTGGGGTTATCATATGAGTGTAGTGTTCCCTGGAATACAGGACACAAGACATTAGTTTCCTTTTTACAAGTTTTCATTTTCTGCCAACCTTCTATAACAATTTCATATGCTGCAAAAATAGAGACAGCTCAAAGAAGGATTCTGTACAATTTGCAACCATAAAAACATCAAATAGATATTTACCAGTGGTTTGAGAGCTTGTTTGCAGCCAGTAACCTCAAGAAGAATTATATAAACTGTTTTTTTACAACCTGAAGTGACATCATTTTATTGGATTTCCTCCATTTTCTCCCCGATTTGGTCACTTGCCAATCCCCACCCACCAGCTAACTCTCCCTTATTACACAACACGTAACACCAACCTCAGCATCTTTTCAAACTACTGTTCATGCTGCATCACAGGGCAGAGTAACATACTCTGAGGAAAGCCATACCTGCCATCTTCTGCATACATGAGCTCACTGATGCCCATGATTGGCTAGTGTTGGGATTGACAGATAAGTGAGAGTAATGTTATCCCTGTCACCCAGAGAGCACAGGCAATTCTGACTCCCAGCCATGGCTGGATGTAGCACCACTGAGATCTGAACTTGTGATCAGATAAGCCGAACACATTTCTGTTGTGCCAGAAAGTTTATTTACTAGTAATCAAATTATGGTATGATGTAAACATATTATTTCATAATGTTTGTCAACATACATTCACAGCATAAACTATGTGAATCATTGGAAAATAAGTTAATACACAACAGCAAACCAGAATTTCAGGCCAATATTGGCCCTGATACCAATACTCAGCATTGGACTGATGTATCCCATATGGCAGGTAGATGTCAACATGTTTAAAATATGAAAATGTCCTCTCGTTGTCCTTTTTCATCTGAGCTACTACCTTTCCTCTACGTTTCTCAGTGAGACAACTCACCGTGTATAAACGTTGTATAGCAAAGCAAGATGGGCAAGAGTTTCCCATTTGGCCTGGTAGAAGAGGAGCTCCAGTGTGTGCAACACTAAATTCTTCATCCACTTCAGATCTACCAGCACTCCATCATTCAGAGGCCTGGCCTCCAGCTCTTCACCTTCCTCATCATACACCTTCCACTGCTACACAAAGAGAGCTCTCAGCATCAAACACCAAACAAATTAGGTTATAACTGATTGTCTTAAAAGTCTACAGTGAGAAGAGTATGGTGGATGTCTGAAATGACCTGTAGTTTCTCCATCATGTCCATGAGCAGCTCTGAAGCCAGAGCCAGCAGGGGTGTGAACACTGTGTAGAACTGATCCAGCGTCAGTGTGCTGGGAGTCTCAGAGCTCTGTCTACATTCCACCAGAAATGCAATAGTGTTGAACTGGTCCCAAAGGATCTCACACACCCACTGCAGAGATGTCCAAAGACTTCCACGATAGGCCAGAACCTGCACAAATATTTATAAAGCACAATGATATCACTAATGGCCAAGCCAAAAAAAAAAAGAATGCTGCTAAGTGTGGGCTTGTGTGCACCATGGCTCTCCTAAGGTGTAGTGAGGCCTTGTAGATTGTGTCCAGTGGATTAAAGCGGTGTGTAGAAGTTTCAGTTGTTTCACTGCTTTCTGAGTCACTGGTCAGTGGTGTACGTGGAGTGTCCTGCTCACTCTCCACTTCACTTTCCCCAGATCCCTCTCCACTGACGTTTGGTGCTCCTAACAACATATGTGGCATATTAGTACATATTAGCTATGAGTAATGTCTAACAGACTGATGACAATACATGGACTGGTCAAGAATTCAAGTATTCCAGAGAAATATACTGTATTTCAGAATTTTATATTAAATTAGTCAAACCAGGTCCAAACTGTTTTTAGAAATGTAGCAGAGAAAACACTGCAATCTAACCCATTTAACATGTGACACTAACATTCAGATTTTCAAAAAGAGCTTGATTAGTCAAATGTTTTATCATGTTTGTGATCCATGATACACAAATCCATCCAAAATTCTCCTTCACCATTCCTCAACAAGGATACCCACCCACCTTTGTGCATGGTGGGTTTGAGGATTGAAGGGCTCAACTCAGGAGGTTTGGTGTGTAGGGAAATATTACTCCATTTCACCAGTGTTCCAGTATGTGCCAAGGAGAAGAAGTGCAGAGGCAACTTGCTATAACTAGTTTTTAGGCAGAATGAGAAAGAAGTCACAATGGTGCTAACTGCAAGGATGAGGGGAAAAAAGTCTCCACGTCTCCATGTCCATCATTTTACATAAAACACATTATATTAACTTTGCCGCATAACTGTGCAATAACACAACACTTCCACATTCCTCTGCTCTGTTTATTTATTTATTTATTTATTATTTATATCATTTTATATGGTGGTCTTAAGTTATGGATTTGATTTGGGGTGCTTTCTTTCAAGTCATTAGTATGAAACAACTGTACTTCATAAAAGTTTCATTAAATTCATGCATGCAACTGAAATAAATAAGCTATCTAAACTATACAGCATAAACTGTATATAAAATTGTAACTCACACCATTATACAATTTGAAGTGTATCAATCAAGGTTCACTTTAGTGAGTCTCCTTATATGTAAATTTCTTAACTCAGGAGCTCTCGTAGGATACAAATGTAGATAAGTGCAAATGTAAAAATGTGTCCTGTGACAATATGGGCATACCAGTGTTGGAGAGGTTTTATAGGGTGAAGGTGTAAGTTCTTGCTCAGCAGACCCAGGTGTGCTTGAGCCAGCATCAGATTGGCGCGGCATCTCCAGGGCAACTGGTCTGAGCGAACCTGCCTCATCACCCTCTGCCACTGGTGCCTTCTCACTGAACCCACCTGTTTCATCATTGTCTCCACCGCCTTGAACTCTCTGCCACACCATACATTGCATCAGTATACAGTACACATGACATCAAATAAACAGACCATAGGAATCCTATTAGAGCTTACCTCTCAGAGTCTTCTGAGCTGGAAATTGATTTCTTCTGCAACTCATTCTTCTTTTTGTAACCTCTGTTTATCTGGTAACAGACATAAACAGTAGGAACTTGAAGGGTTCTTGAAGTGTAAGGAGTGTCGATGAAGATGTGTATGTGTAATTGTGGTTGTCCTCTTCATTTACTTTACTACAGTACTGTATGATAGATGACGTGAACGTCTTCTGATCTTTCCTTAATTTCCCGTAAGGCTTCTTTGGCAACATCAAACTTTCATCTTGGCTGGTAATAAATAAAGCACACATTTCAGCCATGCAACCAACCAAACAGATATGTGCGCACACATAAACACATACAGACACACACATACAGACCTCTTAATCCAGCTGAAGATTTCTTGTCCCCACTGTATTAGCAGTTCCAACTTATCCTCTTGCAAAGCTTTCTGCAGCAGGAGTGCAGCAAACTCCATGAAGCAAGACATCCGTTTAAACTTCATTACTATTGGGGAAAATACACATACATATATACATTACAGTAACTGTATCTATGACCAAAAAAAAGTGTTCAGTGCTGTATTATGGTGTCTAGCTTACCGTTTTTGAAGGCATTCCTGAGGGAGCTGGAACCAATGACCTTATACAGAATTCTGGGGTCCTCTTCTCCACTGAGATCATGATCAAAACAGTCTGCTGCTTAAAGAAAAAGCACTGACACTAGAAAACTGATGTAAACATTTTAACATGGATATACAGGTTGTATTCTGTCTAAAAGGCAGTTAAACGTCCACTTCACAAAGACTTCCTCTGTTTTTTCCTTAATATATTACCAGATTTTGCAAAATAATACAGAGCATTACAAGTAAAGAACTTCAAGACATGCTATTATAGAAAATAATCAATTATGGGGTGGTGTGATGCAGCCCGACGCAAAGCAGAGCTACTGTTACCACCCCAGTGTTAATTATGTTACATTTTTTAATCCTGTAGAGTTTAACACATGGTTGTACTGGCCTGATTTGAGACAGAATGACCGTTCTCTCTGGGTTTTCTACCTTCTCTGTTCCAGGCTGGGTTATCACAGTTTACAAGTATTCCAATTTTTTCATGCTGCTTCAAAGCACTACATGCCAAAGCCTTCAACTCCTCACTAGGTTCACTCTCCTGTGCAGCCTCTGCCTTCTTTTGGGGCTTCAGTACCTGAGACACAAAACACATCCACTATGATTTGCACTATAATTATCATTATAAAGTCTTAAACCATATTTTCCTGTGCTTACAATGCTAGCAACTAAATATTTTACTAAAAATCTTGAGGAACTTGTGTTCATGTGTTCTAAATTAGGACCGCTGTATGTTTTTATTGTACCTGTTCAAGACTGGCAGCAATATGAACCAATGATACTTAAGGATGCAACTAGGGCAGTGGCGGGTCAGAGGTTAAGTTTCTAGGTTACTGATAAGAAGCTAGTGAGTTTGAATCCCAGCAAGTTAACACTGTTGGGTCCTTGAGCAAGGACCTTAACCCGCAACTGCTCCAGGGGGACATGTCATGGCTGTACCTGTGCTCTAGCTTCCTAACAAGTTGGGATATGTGAATAAAATATATACAGTACCTGACTGTGTATGTGACAGTAAAGGCTTCCTTTTTAGATGCACTGTTCACTGCTAAATATATAAGAAAACATAATCCATACAGGAAGTTTCTGCCATCAAAAGCAACAAAGTGCTATTTTATTACTTACCCTGCATAAACAACTACGTTTGTCTGGTTTCTAAAACCAGACACGCACAATTAGTGATTGTGGTATCAATGCAGCACAAACAAACTGAAGTAACTGTATCAATTTTCTAACCATTTTAATTGCCATTCATTCATTCATTCATTCAGTAACCACTTTATCCTGGCCAGGGTGACATTGGATCTGGAGATTATCCTGGGAAAACTGAACATGAGGCAGGAAGGTTTATACATTTTATAAAGAGCATTCACCCTATCATGCTGCTGGAGACTCTCAGTCATCTCCAGTAGGAGCTGTTTGCCCTGATCCATCACTGAAGATGCCATGCAGTCTTCCTTCAAGGCTTCCAAGCCCTACACACATAAAAATACACAGAACCTTGTACTTTGGCTTAGCAATGCAGTCTCAGGCCCTGGATTTGGTAAACAATGGAACTAAAGAGAATAAGTGATTGCATGCGATAACATCCCAATGTCTTTGGGATTCGTTTGTCAGAAAGTAATTCATTTCCTAAAATTCATTTGACAAAATTGGTTATCTGAAAAGCAGGGCTATGTAGTGTACAAAACCGACCTGATATGCTGGTAATACCAAATCTTACAAGAACACTTATTACCTTGGCTACATAGTGTGTGATGCAGGCCACCATATGATATAGTGATTCAGTAGTAGTTACAGGCCTTTTCTGTTTGAGTGCAGCTGGAATCTCCTGAAGCACCATCAGACACTTCAACAGCACCTGAAACAAGCAAAAAGGATGGTTCATATGGTTTCATAATTAAATAGTGAAAAATTAAAGACTGTAAAAACATTAGGTTCATTTTTTGACATATTTATCAGCAGCCACATGAGGCAACACTATTACTATAGTAGAAGAGGAATTATTATAGTTGGAATGTGCTATGGAACAGATAGAGAAACAAACATATGATATGCAAGAAATAAAACACAAAGAAGAGTGCTGTTATAGGAAAATATCAAATAACAGCACACCCCAAAGCATTTTATTCCTCTTTTTCTACAACAAATATTCACAAGCATCACTTTTTTTTTTGTTGGAAAACTTAAAATCAGCTTTACAAAGTGGTGACACTGGAGACTCCTTCCAAAAATGCTAAATAAACATTCCCTTACAGAAAATGTCAGCAACATTACTATAGAAACACTAACATTTTAAATGAAAATGTTATATAAAATGAATCAATACCTTCTGACCAATCAGATTCAAGCTTTCAACAGCATTGTGGTATAAACACCTTTATCAACCCACCTGAATCACAGGGTGTGATGGGATCTGATAGAAGATAAGAGGTGCCAGGAGGCCATAGCAGCTCACTACAGCCTGCAAAGCAGCACTGCTATCATTGAGATGTAGAGACAGATCTATGGCCACAAGCATCCTCTCACACTCTGCAAGTCTAGCCTCCTGTAGCAGAGGTTATGAGAACAGTGTTAAAGTGAATTAGAATTTTTTGGCCACAAAATGTTCACTTTTACATTCTGATAGACGAAAAGTCCGTGGGCCAGTACTGTACAAAATCACCTCTGAGTAGACATTCAACACACTTGAGATACAGGTTATGAGGCTCTAACCTGTCCCCAGATCAAAGAGCTTCCATCACTGAGGGAGTCACAGTATAGCGCTCTCTCCTGGATGTGGATGTCGGTCTGCATGAAGATTGAGGTGAGGAAAAGCTGCTGTAGTAGAGGAGAGGAGAGCTGCAATGTCTCTGGGCACAATCTTAAGGGATAAATATAAAACAAATAAGACATGTAAGGTCTCTGAGGGTGTATTCAGAACAACATCAGGTAGATAATCTCCACTGATATGGTTGTCTAACTTTGTTTGGGCAAGCCCCTCAGGAGCTTCCTCATCCACTGGTTTCTGACAGGCTCCAGAATCTGTGACTGACGGAAGGGTAAAGTGGCTCCAAATCTCACTGCATGCTTTCTTGGCTAGTGCATACTGGCCTGTTTGGTAGGCCACCTGGAGCAGAGAGATGCTTAATATTATTATTATTATTATTAATATTATTGGTGTAAGCTTTATGCCTGATACCTCAGGTCTATTTGCATGTACCTGAGCCAGATGTGCCCAGGCTGTCAACAGAGGCAGGGTTAGGGAGGCTAGCACTGGCCTGGTGGTATCTCCAATACTGCCTCCAATCAGGTTGCCCTGAGCATCGTAGGCTGCCACAGCAAAGATATACTTCTGGTTGGGCTCCAGGCCACTTATGCAAAACAAGCATTCTCCTCTAGAAGGAATCTAATTGGATCAACAGATTTACTACTTTACTCTGTAATGTTTTGCATAGCAGAAAATCACAAGTGCATTCTGATATGTTGTATATAAATCACTCAAAAGACAGTTGAAGTACAGTGCAATCCAAACAGCCTGGTTCAAATACTATAGTTACTGCAGCAACAACAAAAATTTTTTTCATGTACATACCATGCATCAGCATTTTGTTTTATTTTAATTATTTGATTATTGTATATTTACATTTTATAAATTTGTTCAGTGGGTATGTTTTGAATTTACAATATTTTTCATAGAGGAGCATACAGCCTACCGTTTCACCAGTGCCAACCAGGTGGCAGTCTCCAATCCGCACTTTCAGGTTGACACCTTCGACTTCTCTACCATAAATACGATACCAGCAAACCTGCACCAAACCAAAATAAATATTTTTTAAAATATTTTGCAACCGTTGACTCTACTACCCTAATGCAGCAAACACTGTCAGAATAAAAGTACTGTACATTTTTGTTTTCCAAGGTACAAACATGTAAGCATACCCTTGTATGCACAATAGTGGTTCTGTTGTACCTAACATCAAAATACATACGTCAAATGACTTTTGATGGTACACTACATTTACTTTCAAACAATACATGCAGAAGATACAAAGGCATATAGTTGAGAGTACTGTCCCAGTGATGAGTGTTTGTACACTAAAATGAACCTGTTTTCAGTAAAGGACTAGGAAACTGGTCAGGGTGGAGGGTAAAATGGATGAAGCCAAATGCAGGGCAATCATAGAAGAAAACATGTGCCAGTCTGCAAGTGACTTGTGATCGAGACAAGGGGTTCACCTTCCAAGGAGAACAACTGCCAAAGCTACACAGAAGTTGTTCAAAACCAAGAACACAAATGTGTTATAATGGCTCAGTCAAAGCCCAGGTCTCAATCCAACCAAGAATCTGTGACAAGACTTGAAAATTGCTGTTCAACAGTGGTCTCCATCCAATCTGACAGAGCTTGGGCAATTTTGCCAAAAAGACATACTGGGTAACTTGAACGGTAAAAATCCTGATTAAATCCATTTCAATCTCAGGTTGTAACACTATAAAATGTGGAAAGGTTTAAGGGGGTGAATAGTTATGCAAGACATTGTACGTAAGTAAAAAACAGACAACAAAGGAAACAAAAGGGAAAAAATTCACAGAGTAGTGGTGTGGTGAGATCACCTGCTCCTCCAGCACATATGGCGCTGGTGTGAAAGTTAAAGATCGGTTGCTACGTGACAGCAGCACAGGAGGCGGAGGAGGTCTACACCCTTCTTCCACTCCTGATCTCATCTCTGCAGAAGTAGCAGCACAGACCAGCCGCTTCTCCTCAACCCCTGCTTTCTCCAGTAATGCCAAAGCCTCCTGAACAAGGACAGCACAACAAGACAAGATTTACTATGTTTTCTGCTTGTAAAGGATTTAAATAGTGATTTTACACACTGACCTCAAGCAGCTTTTTGGTGCCTCTGTTAGTAGCATCTTTCTTGTAGGAAAGTAAGGCTTTCTGCTCCAGAAACAAAACTTTGGAGATTTTATTCTTCTTAATCTTCTCTTGCAGTGCACATTCTGTTACAAATAAGCAAGAACATTGCAGCACTACTCAGACTGTATTCTGTGTATGCTAGATACCTTTAGGACTTTTTGGGAGAAGACAGTTGCCTCTCAAAGATGTTAAAATGACAGTAAGTGAGAGTTAGATGAGTGTACCTGCTCTGGCTCTCTTTAAATGTACAGCAGTAGACTGTCCTTGTGCACTCTGCATAAGTGGCCTCTTTCTCCTCTCAGGATTCTCATCATCTGTGTTGGAGAAACATAGCTGTCAAGTGATATTCAACATACAAACATCATTATTGTTTTTTTTTGTTTGTTTTTTTTGGTGGTGGTGGGGTGTTGCACACCTGGGTAGGTATCTAGGAGTTTAAGCGATACTCTGTGCTGGAAAGCCAGTAGTTCCATATGCATATCCATTAAGAGAGATCTCATGCATGATGCACTGCTAGTACTCTCAATCTGTCCATCCCCAGAAGATCTCAAACGTTCTCCTCTAAACTTCTGAGTAAAAAATCACAACAGCTCTTTTTTGTCCAAGATATGCAGTTCAATGCTTAGTAATTCTACTTAATTCTAAAACTTAATTCTACAAAACATGCCTTTTTGGGGACTTCATTAAAGTGTACAGAGTGCTCTTAACTGCAGTTCAAAATTGCCATAAGTATTGGAAAATCAGAGTTGAACATGTAACAGACGAGTTATTGCATCATAAAATACAAAAGCCTATTACATTCAAATATGGGGAAAGCATTGTGTGAGTACATTTGAGGTGTTTTAATCTGCATCTTCATATAATCTTTATGAGGGTGATGAAGTGTAGGCATTTCTGTAGGTTTCTTGTTGACTAATGATTTTTTTTTTTCTTGTGGAACCACCATGTTGAACAATTTATTATTTCTATAGAAAAATGTTACCTTCAAAACAAGTTACTTACTTTAATACTGCATTACTGGGTACATGTGACAGTTATTCATTCCGTTCTCATTCCCATGTGAACTCTAGACTAATTGGAGATGCTAGCTTCAGTGGATTGTGTGGTACAGTACTACCTGTAGGTAAACAGTGTCGGAGATGGCAGAGGCATCACGAGGGAGACATACATTCCTGCCTCTTGACACACACTCCACGCCTTTCTCCAGCACAGTCCACGCCATCTCAAGATGTTCTGGTTGTGAGTTCTGGAAGCATGTACAGATACTAATTGTAATTAAATCATGCTAAATCGTATTACGCAATATCAGACCATTCAATTAGCACTTTTACATGCATTTAATTAAGACACAAATGTGTCTTGCATGAGCGTACCATACTAGGTGTGGCTGTAGGTTTCTCTACAGGAGTGGAATTTAGACTGCTGGCTTCATTTGAGTCTACACAGACAAAAGCGGCATAATGTAATTACACATAGTTTATCAAAAAATAATGCAAATGATTTGGTCTAGCATGTTAGAATTTTATAGTCTCATACTATAAGTGTCAATACAAGTATGTCAATTTAATTGACATACAAGTGTCAATTAAATAAGCAAAATAGTGTGTAAGTGCATACCTTTTGTTGGGATGGTCAGTGGAGGCAAGTCTGCACTGCCCTCCAGCACTGAGGCCAGTCTAAGAGTCATCTCAGCCACTGCCACCGGGTCTATATCAGCCAGCTGACACATATAGGCCACCTCACACAGAAGGTACAGAGTCTGGACCCACTGCATTATAGAGCCACAATTAACTGCATTCATTAATAACACTAGTGATGTGTCACTAGTGAGAACAAACAAGTTCTCTTTGGGTTTAGGTGAATATTGGCAGCAAACTTTATTTCTGAAGAAGTCTTTTTTATATGAAGATAAGACAAATAGTTTTCTTGCTGAAAATTTATCAGCTTTTCTGTATTCATAATTATCTAATGGCATACAGTATAAAGTGCATCTGTGATTTACAGACAGTGACTTATCGATGCGTGAGTTGTTTGTCTCTCATCTCTGTGTGACTGCTTGCAAGAATAATATATGTAGTGTAATGAATGGGAGAGATATATATCAGGATAAATGGAAAGGTTCTAAAAACAGGTTCTAAAACAGCCCACTTGAACGAGCACCAAAATGACCAGTCTAAGATCGTAAGAGCTAGTCTTGTGTCCCTTCCATGTGAACCCTAGTTCAAACTCTTGATTCAATTATAGAGATAATAATTGATCAACTGCAGCAGCATAAAATGTACAGTATGATGTATTCTGGATATCTGGACCAAAGAACACATAAAATCTGGATAAAGTTAAAAAAATATTAATATTATTTCTGTGATTTCTAGTTGCACTTGGTTATTGTACACTTCCCATCACATATTTCTGACCAATGAATAAAAATTTCAGGATGTTTCTAGCCAATTTCAGTCTATTTCTGACTAGGCAACAAGACTGAAAGGTGAGAAAGTTTACTTAAAAGATATTGTCATTAAGTCAAAATAGCACAACAATCTGGTATATAACTACCTTGTCCGGAAAGGCCGTTTTGGCCATGTAGCATACTGGGTCATAGTGTCTGGTCTGAGCTCTCTGAAACACAAGCTTACATTTCGCCCAGAGGAACAGTACAATATCCAGCACCAGGTCCTCATCCGGTTTGATGTCCTGAACGCAGATACATATAGTATGGACGAGCACAGTGAGCAGTCTTTCACCACTGGAATTACAAGTTACACAAAATGGCAGAGATGTGTGTAGCAGAGAGCTGACCTGAGCTGCCTCACACACGCATACATGCAGAGTCTGGACCAGATTTAGGAGCTCATCTGTCATGGTAATTAGCCCGGAATATTGGTCTTTATCTGTGGGTGAAAAGTATAGAAAGTGGTTTGGGTTGGAAAAATGTAGTACAGCAGAATGTAGAAAACATCCACAGTAAAATATGAAAATATTGTTATTTAAACTTGCTAACTTAGTCTTATAGTCTATAAACATTTCCATGAGCACCCTTATGATCACAGCATAGTTTTAGTTTATGTATATAATACATAAGGATAAAAACTCAACAGATTGTGCTGGTACACAAAAAATAATCAACAATCAGGTAGTGTGATGCAGCCTGACATGAAGCAGTTGTTTATTTTCCTAAATCAGCATTTCCCATTATGTTGTATTCCTCTTCTACCACAGCAATTTGCCAATGTGAACAATTTATAGTTCTTAAAGAAAAATAAGTCATACTTTTATCAGATTGTAGTTACATTTAATGTTGTTTAACATCTGTGTCACTTGCACTACATCCTATATGGGTAAAGGTTTGTGGACACCTGACCATAACACTCATATGTGAAGAAGGGAAGGTACACAAACAGTATGGGTGTGCTGGTCAGGTGTCCACAAACTTTTGGCGATATAGTGTAGAAGCTACAGTATAAACTGTCATCCCTTCAGCAAGCGCTATTTTTTCTCTCTCTTTATGTTAATAAGAAAAAATGCAGCGTGTCATGTTTCCAAGAAATGTCAAAGTCTTCCATCCTGAAGGCTCAGAAAACGTAATATCTGTTACAAAGTGCTGTCATTGGAGACTGATACCATAAATGTTAAATAATCATCTCCTCACAGAAAATTTCAACACTTCAATAGTTGTTGATACCAGTTTGAATCTCAGACATGAGGTCTTTGGTCCCCATCCGGAGTTTTTGAGTGGACACAAGACGTTCCATGGCCTCCAGCAGAGTAAGCTCCAACTCAGCCTTCCGAAAGAGACGTCCCTCCAGGCTCTACCAAATATTGATACACTTAATACACTACTAAATTAATTTTGCATTTCAAGCAAGCAGTTCATTTTGAAACATTTCTTTATCCATTCACAAGCTGACTTACAGACAGCACTGCCACAAGATTGTCTGAAAGGCTGCAAAACACGTCCCACTGTTCATATCTAAACAACAGCTTCACAAACTTCACTGCAGCATCCACTGAAATCTGATTCTCCCCTGTGGTAAAAGTCATAGTAACCATGAGCTAAGCATCAGATCTAGTTAAAACACACAACATCTAAAAAATGAAGAGTTTAAGATTCACCAGCTATTGCCATCTCCATGAGGGTGCAAGTAGGAGCGAGGGCATTCAAACATATAGGCAAGCTGTCATTGCGGACTCGATCGGAGGAGCCACCATTTCCTAGACCACAAAAGAAAGTTAAAACCACAAGCCAAATCAACCAGTGGTTTGTTTGTATACAGGGTGGATCGGACAAGAGGGATACCGGATAGTATGCTGATGCCAGCTGACATGAGCTCGAATGCCACCTCCTGTATATCGGGGTCATCCGGTGTGCCAGTCTGCAGGGGTCTGAGGGAACTGTCCCACAGAGCCTCCAACACTGCCAGGAACTGAGCAGCATTTCCTTCAAACAGCTCCATCAGGATGCGCTCAGTTTTTGTACGTGGCCATGGATTCTGGCGTGAAACATGAATAATTAAAATTTTAAAAACAGGAGGTTAGTAAAAACCCTTCTGTCAGCAGTTTGTAGTATCAGTTAGTATTTAAATATGTATAGAGTCCTTGCTATAGATACACACTAGAGGGTGTAACCATGGCAGACAAAGGACACTCACATTCTGGCCATCCCTGAGATTGCCCTTCTGTTTCAACCTGAAAAATCCTTTAGGTTTCCGCCGAGATTCATACACTGAGCGTTTAAACACCATGACTGCAACCTGCACGCCAACACAGCAGCAAACACACACTCTCCATAACACAGCAATAAAACGGGCACCATAAAGAATCCAATTTTATATCTTAAAGGTATAGTCAGCCATATTGGTGGAAGTTGATGGGACTCAAACAAGTTTAGCTCCTCCCATCAGTGCTCCCTAAAAACATGAGGTAATAAATAATAAATATTGGTTTAAGATGGGGCCCTTACAGAACTGACAAGCAAATGCCTCTTTGTGATGAGTGATTGGATGTTGGGTTTTTTCTTCCATGTACAGAGATTAGGGCATCACAGAGACCAGGTTACTGACTTTTACAACAACAAAAAAAAGGGTTTGAAATGGCTGATCCTGTTTTTAATAGAAATATTTTTCAAATATTAGTTTCATCCATACTTTGATGGTGGCATCTTTAAAGGCTCGCTTTGTCTCCGGTGATGATGGGAACCCACTCAACTTCTCCAGCTTCCCTAGTTCATCTATTTTACCAAGAGCTCGTCTAGCAAACACCTGGCCAAGAAAAGACACAATGCAGTGAATAAGGGAAAATTCTAAACTAAGCCTATATTGATTATTGTGGTTACACATGCAAATACCTCATATCTCTTTGTAGCCATATTATCCAATTACTTGTGTGATTCCATGATTGGGGTCATTTAGCTCTAGCATCTCTTAAAAATTAAGCATTTTTTCAACACTGAATCTAAGAAAGTATGCATTTAACAATTTACAAAATATGAAGAAAAAAAACCCCTCTCAGGCAACATTTTCCCAATTTTTTTTTACAAGGTTTCTTTGCTGACTATGGCTGCATTTTGCTCTTAAATCAGTAACAGGGTTACAGGAGGGTTTTTTTTGTGTGTTTGTTGTTGTTGTTTTTAGCATAGAATTACCAAATACAAAAGGTTGTTAATGAACATCCATGCAAACAGAATGACAACATTAAACATTAACATTAAACATTCAAATTATTTACTTAAACTTTATTTTTAAGTAATATTTTTTACTTTTAATCTATAATTAGAGCAACAGAATTTTCTTCTCCTTCCTATGATCTTTATGAAATTTGAATGATGCACCTTCCGGTTGAACATGTGACTTGTGGAGTTGAATTAATGTTGTTGGACACAATTAAGATTCACACAATAATGCAAAATATTATAGTATATTAATTATTATATTTCAGGGTAAAGTGTAATTATAGTGGGCTGGAACAGGCAAAAAGGACTGTTGATTAATGGTTCTAATTTATGTATCTGAAAAAGTACACAGTTTATTGTGAAGGACACTTCACCTATGTTTAAAATGTATTTACCATTGCTTTACATATTTATCTGTGCATGTATTATCAGTGGGACACAAATGCCAACCTAATCATGGATTCACCCATTTAAATAAAGGCATATGATTTATTGACTGCTATAAAATATTCAGTAGCTACAGTAAAACTACAGTGAGTAAAAAAGCTATGTAGGTATGAAACTGAGAAATATAAGTTATATAAGAAGGTAAGGGACTGAAAATTTTTAGAGGGGAACCATAGCACCATGCCCTTCCATCAGCTTTAAAGCATAATCAGGACAGAATCCTCAGTATTTTAGCCTTACAGAGAGAGCAGTTTTAATCATTGATGTGGGAAACTGACTTCTGCCTGCACAGCAGCCTGGCCGACATAGTAACATTCACAAACACTACAGTACAGTGTTGCTCTCCAGGGCAGGAAACTGGGAATTAGTAGTGGGATGGATGTCTCCAGACACACACATGCCCACAGTAAATACTCCAGAGCCTGAGAAGAAGAAACACAGTGGATTGTTTAAAATGGTTTTAGAATCCACAGTGCTGCAGGACATGTGCTATGAGTGAAAGCATGCATGGTTGGTTACCTGTGCAGAGTGACTCATGGACATGAAGAACCTACATATGTTGTAGATGTATAAAGAACCTGGGGAGAGAACTGAAATACTTACAACCACATCATGGCAATATTTCACATCGCTATACTTCAGTGAGAACCGCTGCTGCACTACGTACCATTGTACAACATCCAGCACAGGCTCTCATGGGGCAGGATGGCCTGCATCATGATGCGCAAAAACGCTAGAATGCTGAGCAGTTTCTGCATCCCGATGCAATCTGGCTGCTCGCACCTCTCGCGTACCAAGTAAAAGGCACACAAGCATTCCCCATACAGAGCACGGAGCTAAACACACACACACAACCAGTTAACAGACTTAACAGACCACATCTCTTTGGTCCAGTAGAATCTACTGACTAGATTTTACAAACACATGGCTAGTTCAAATATGCCTAACCGTAAGCTTTGCTCCTGCAGCATGAAAGCCACGTGAGAAGAAGGCCTGCTTGAACTGCTCCACGTCTCGGATGTTCTCCAAGCTAGCAGGGGAGAACCGGTGTAGGTAGCGTGTGTATCCCTGCCACAGTGCCAATCTGTAAAACTACACACAACAATTACAACACCTTTATATTCCACACCTACTTAATAAAGAATGCACATCATCGCTCGTATATTTACAACATACACTCAGTGGACACTTTATTAGGTATACCTACAATACAGGTGCACTAAATAAGTATACAATATCTATATTAATATAATTGGCCATTTTACTAAGCACATCTACATTATAGACACAGTTACTGACTCTAGTCCATCTGTTGATAGGAATAGTGAATCAATCCCTTCTACCTTGTTTATGAATGGAAAGGCACCACCATGGGAGCACCACTAACCAGATATTGTTTTCCTGAAGGACCATTCTCAACAGAGCATTGACACAGTTGACATGGTAGAGTGCACTGCACTCATGAACACTGTTCATAACTGGTGCAACTTGTAAAGTTCTATCTTTCAAGCTGGACCTTGTGTTATGGTCTGTGTGGAGTTTCTGTGCATGTTCTCCCTGTGTCTGTGTTCCTCAGACTTCCCAAAAACATGCCAATAAGTGGACTTTTGACTCTAAATTGCCCCTAGATGTAAATGTGTGCACATGGTGCCCTGTAATGCACTGGTATTCCATATATTCCTTCCTCATGCCCACGCCCACTATTACAAATTACGCCCACAACAAAGAAGTAAAACATCCGTCAGGATTACAAACCACACCCCTTACAAAGCACACAAACTATTACAAGTTACACCCAAAACAAATATGGTTAGGGTTAGGGTTAGGGTTTGGGCAATTGACGAAACTCGCACACCTATCTTCGAGTGGCCATGGTAATGTTGTGTAGTGGGATTTGCTAGGCGTTCCTTGTAATGGCCATGGTTTGTAGACTTGAGGATGCAGACAGACCCTTCTCAATAGGTAGGTCCTGAATAAAGTTCTGAAGTAAAGCTATAATATAGGTGTCGCTAATAAGGTAGCAACTGATTGTTCCAGATGTCAAACAGTCAGTTATCAGATTATCAGTTGTTACCTTATTAGGTACATATGCTTTATAAAATTATGGAAAAACAAATAATGGGAAAAGAGGAAATAAAAGATCTTACTTTATTCTCGAAAAGAAAATCTGCGATGTCCAGCACATGCTCCTCGTAGTAAGGGCTCGGGAGACGAGGTTCATATTTCTTCCAGATGTCAAACAGTTTCAAAGACCTGTCAAAAACAAGCTAATGAACATCAGGTTTAAATCATGTCATGACGTTAGGTTTAAACGAAGGTAACCCAGGATAACATTAACACGTATATATTTATACAAACACTACATTAAATTATACACTATGTTTTTACCCTCGTGAATAAGAGAAGTGGTCGAAGGTTAGCGAATCACGAATTCTTTTCATATACGATTTAAACTCTTTTAAATCCTTCTCAAAAGCGGAAATGACAGGGTTAGTTTTATCCAAGGCTCCATAATATGAAGCTGTTAAAGGCTCCATTTTATATCCGAGAAACCATCGAGTTGAACCGAGGAGCAAAAGTTTGTTAATGTTGCTATAGAGACGAGCAGGCGCGGTGCTGTGGCAAAGCACAGGCAAAGGATGAGACAGATGCGTCAACCGCGACGCCATCTTAGAGGGGCAACCTTCCAGGTTGAGAGAGACTTTGGTTGACTTGGAGGGAGAGCTAACGTTCTCCAGAAAGTTCTAGCACGTAAAAAAAAAAAACAAAAAAAAAAACCTCAAAACAAGAGAACACTGAATCACTCCATTTTTACAGGTTAAAGCAGGGGTCGGAAACCTTTTTTCACCAAAGAGCCATTTCCCCCTTTTTGGTTAATGCATTTTTTTTTTTTTTTCGAAAGAGCCATTGCAAAAACTAATGGTTGCAAAAAAAACGGGTTTTCAAGAACATTTTAATAACAATAACTTTATTTAGGTCCGGTTCATAGACAACTCAAAAACAAATAAGGTGTGTGTGTGTGTGTGTGTGAGAGAGTGAGAGAGAGAGAGAGAGAGACTCATCCAGCGCAAGAGAATTTTTTTTTTTTTTTTAATAAAAATTTAAAAAGTTATATCTGTGCTCTTTTCGCTCTCTATTTCATATACCATCATGACATGCAGTGTTCGGGCTGACAGGGGCACGTCTCTTATTTTCTGAATGTTTTTCTCCTTAAGGGAAATCCTCAGACGGTTAAGTTGCCATACTCAACATGACTTCACATATCCTCCGTCAGTAAAAGGTTTTCCTTGTCTTACATTTTCCAATGAGTCAGCAAAGCTTGCAGCTTGAATCTGAGCGCGAGAGGTTACCATAGAAACGTAAGTGGTTTGCCGTTGATTGGTGTCGTGACACCGTGCGCACAGCACTGCATACGTGCACTTGCCGGAACAACTTGAAATATATTATTGTAAACTGAAGTTTCTTTAACTTCGTTAGGCTGTACAACAAAGGAATTGTAATTGACTCAGCATTTTCTGCAGGAAACTGATCTCTAGTGGTGTTTCCAAGTTTTTAACGATCATATGTTGGTAAAGGGCGAGACACTGGCGAGCCATGTGATTTTTGTCAAAGAGGCACGTGCGAGCCATAGGTTCCCGACCACTGCACTATGGTTTGTCATGGTTTTACGGTGGTACACTATGGCTAACCTTGGTTTTCTTATTGTACTATGGCTAACATTGGTTTTACTGTGGTACACTGGCTAACTGTTTTTTCTGTGGTACACTATGGCTAACATTGGTTGTACTATTGTACTATGGTTAACATTGTTTTTTCTGTGGTACACTGGCTAACTGGTTTTTGTATGGTACACTATGGCTAACATTGATTATACTATTGTACTATGGCTAACTGTTTTTTTCTGTGGTACATTGGTTAACTTTAGTTTTTCTATGGTACACTGACTAACTTTGGTTTTACTATTGTACACATTGGCTAACTTTGGTTTTACTATGATACTTTGTGGTAACCATGATACAACCATGGTTTTAATATTGCACTTTATGATATGCATATGTACATACTGTATATTATGTATTTATCCATAATACTGCTATAAAGCTGCTAGTTTTACTATGGTACTTTATGATTGGTATAAGGACAGTTGTAAGGAATAAAACACGATAGGGTGTGCTGTTATAGGAAAATAATCAATGACAGGGTTGTATAATATGGCCTGCCATAAAGGAATTATTGTTACCACCACAAATTACACTTCAGTTGTTTATAGTTACATTTAATGTTATGGAACGTCTGCAATACAAGTTAGTTCCTGTTATCACTTACTTTATAGTGGCTATAAACAGTCCCTCAGCAGCCTCTGTTTTATTGCCTCTCAAACTGAATAAGAAAACAACAGCTGTCCTTTTACCAAGAAACCATAAACTGCTCTCATCTGTCCATGATGGAAAGCTTACTGACACTGGGGACTCCTTACATTTACATTTACTGCATTTGGCAGACACCCTTATCCAGAGCAACTTACATTTATCTAATATATACCCTTTTTTTTTTTGTTGAGTTTTTTAAAATGGCTACCGATCGATTACAGAATAAAGTTTAAAATCTTGGTTTTTGTTTACAAATCATTGCATAGTATGGCTCCATTGTATCTGGTGGACTTGATTGAGAAATATGAACCAAAATGGTCTTTAAGGTCAGCTGACCAGCTGGTTTTGACGATCCCTAGAACTAAACGGAGAAGTGGAGATCGAGCGTTTGTAGCAATAGCTCCAAATCTTTGGAATGATTTACCCTTTTCTCTCAGATCGGCACCCACACTAAGTGTTTTTAAACACAATCTTAAGGAATACCTCCTCGCATCAGCATTTAATGGGGTATAGACATTGTTCGTGTATTAAAACTGAGGAGTTTAACTCGCTGGTTTTTTTTTAAACTGTGGTTTTAGTGTTGTGTTTTATGGTTGTGATTGTCTCTGTGTGTTATTGGATATTGTACAGCACTTTGGTCAATGGTCAGTTGTGTAAAAGTGCTAAATAAATAAAAAATAAATCAAATATATAACTGAGCAGTTGAAGGTTAAGGGCCTTGCTCAAGGGCCTGGTAGTGTTAGCTTGGTGGTTCTGGGACTTGAGGTCATGACCTTCTAATCAGCAGTCCAATGTCTTAACCACTGAGCTACCACCACCACCGCCTTTATTGAACATAGATGTTATATAAACATGTCCTTACAGAAAGCTTCATCATATCAATGAAATCCATCTATTATTATCCTTAGGTTATGTTGAGCGTCTGCCAATCCCTGTGAATTAGTTGTTAATACAGAAATGGTAACATATTAGAATGAGAGCATTAAAATGAGCCTGTGATTTGAACTGCCATCGGTGTTAATCAGTGGTATAATATATAATAGTATATTGGTTTGACATTTGTAATTGTATTGAGCAACTATAGTTCAAAAGTTTCAAGTTTAAATGCTGGTGTAGTCTTGGTTTAATTGGTAAATCAGTATTGCCATTCTGGTTGACTACCTGCAGCAGGCAGGTGACACTCTCTGGTGGGAAGACTGAGTACAGATTGTTTATTGTCTTCAGCACGACATAAACATAACACAAAGTCATGCTGTACCCAGAAGTTCCGTGCAGTTGAATAGGTTCAAGAAACACAAGCTGCTGGCTCTCCAATGCAAAAAACTCAGAAAGTGTATCTGTAAAATTTGAAAAACCAACTAGGTTATGATGTATATCATAACCTAGTTATGATATACATATACATATATATATATATATATATATATATATATATATATATATATATATATATATATAGGATATATAAAGTATTTATTGAGAATCAAACAAACCTTGAAATTTTGTTACTTAGGATGTTGAACATCCTATAGTCAGTTCAGACATTTTCTCTAAATATATTGGAACAATTATGTTGTATTCATTTATATGCATGTGAGATGTAAGCGTTAATGTTTAGAGAGGAAGAGATAAATGTGAGATGAAGAGTTAGTGTCTGCTTTGCTAAATAGAAACTGTCCAGACATCAGTATGTTGGCTTTATCTACAGGACAGATAAGCATGAGTCAGGAATGCACTGTGTTTGTTTATGTACGTCAGGAGAAGTTCACAGCGAGGACATGGAGAGTGTCCTCTAGTGGATGCAGTTCAAAACCACTGCACGTCCCTCCAGGAAGAAAAACACCTAAAGGCGTGGCTTTATCATTGCTGAGACTCACACCTGTAACCGAAACCCATTAAAGGACGCTGCTGTAAGTGACTCTGTAAATATTAACTTTTTTGTGAAATATGTTAAAATGAATATAAAAGTTTAACTTCCATTTTATAATGGATTTTTGTGTTGCAGGGCGGCGTCCATTTTAATCTACAATTGAGGTACGTGTTTATGTTGTTTCTGCCTTTGTAACTTGTCCTTTGTCAGACAAGACAAACATGGCTGCTGTCACACTATCAGCTGTTGCTCCATTTAAATGCTCCATTCTACTACATAAAATGTGTTTAATACGAGGCTTGAATAAAATGTCTATGTTTAATATGAAGCTGGAATACCAAGTTTTGAATACTATTTGAAGATGATCATTTTTAAAATGATCTTTGTTTAGTGTTTACAGCAGGTTGTGTGTGTAGGTAAACAATGAAACCAAATACAAAAACGATTACAGTTGTAAATTACAGTGTGTATGGGACAAGGCATATTTTGACAATTTTCACATTACTCTATTCGTTGGCAAAAACAACATGTACAAATGTGTTTATTTCATTTGCTCAGCTCTGAGCAGTTTGGCTGATTTGAATGTATATTTGCATTAACCTTTTATCTAGGAACACACACGAACAGTGGGGTTGCATACACAGCATTCCTCAATGCATTTACACTCTCTGAACTCTTTATTAGGAACATTATACTAATACTGGGTAGGGACTCCCTTTGCTCTCAAAACAGCTTCAATTCTTCGTGGCATGGATTCTACAAGATGTTGGAAAAATTCCTTTGAGATTCTGGTCCATGTTGGCATGATTGCATCATGTAATTCCTGCAGATTTTTCAGGTGCACTTTCAAACTGTGAATCTCCCATTCTACCACACCCCAAAGGTGTTCTATTGGATTCAGATCCGGTGACGGTGAAGGCCACTGAAGAACACTGACCTCATTGCCATGTTCCTGAAACCAGTTTGAGACAACTTTGCTTTGTGACATGGTGCATTATCATGCTGGAAGTAGCCATTAGAAGATGGGTCAATTGTGGCCTTGAAGGGATGCACATGGTCAGCAACAATACTCAAATAGGCTGTGGCATTCAAGCTATGATTGATTGGTATTAATGGGCCCAAAGTGTGCCAAGAAAATATTCCCCACACCATTACACCAACTCCACCAGCTTGGACTGTTGACACAAGGTAGGTTGGGTCCATGGATTTATGCTGTTGGTGCCAAATTCTGACCCTACCATCTGTGTGCCTCAGCAGAAATCACACTTCATCAGACCCTGCTGTTGTAGCCCATCGGTTTGATGTGTTGTGCATTCTGGGATGCTTTTCTGCTCACCACAATTGTACAGAGTGGTTAACATAGTTATTGTAGCCTTTCTGTCAGCTCAAAAACCAGTCTGGCCATTCTCAGTGGACCTCATCGACAACAAGGCGTTTCTGTCCGCAGAACTGCCGCTCACTGGATATCTTTTCTTAATTTCACAATTCTGAGTAAACTCTAGCGAATGTTTTGCGTGAAAATTCCAAGAGAAAAGCAGTTACAGAAATACTCAAGCCAGACCGTCTGGCATCAACAATCATGTCACAGTCAAAATCACTGAGATCACATTTTTTCCTTATTCAAATGGAGTGAACATTATCCGAAGCTGCTGGCCCATATCTGCATGTCTTTATGCATTGCACTGCTGCCACACGATAGGCTGATGAGATAATTGCATGACTAAGTGTACAGGTGTTCCTAATAAACTGCTAAGTGAATGTATATTGCCTAGAACTATAAATTAACAGCATTTTATTGTTTGTTTGTTTTTGAATGTAGAATTTATATGTATTTTGTATTGGTTCCACTTCCTCATTCAGTTCTCATGTAGACATGCTAGATCTGACTATTTATAAATGGTGTATTTCTAATCTGTTATGACACAGCATGAAAAGTTATTTATTGGAAAAGGGAAAGTAATAATAATAACAGTTAATAAGGTGTGGAAAGGGAACTTGGATGAGCTCATCTTTTCGCTCTCCACTAGCAACACAATGGAACACACCCAGTATGCTGACGAGTCATGTGACTCTGTGTTTACATGGCAGTATGAGTTCGTTGAAAGCCATAAAAAAGGCAACCACAAAGGGCACAGTAAAACTCAACATGGCTCTTAATCAAACAACCACTTAAAGCAGGTTAGAAAGAAAACAAGGAAAAGTTATTGAACTGAGACGTAGATGTAGGTTACATGGATGATGTTTAAATACAAATAAAATAGAAAATATTCTCTCTGTTCAGAATACAAAATGGTGGAACAAGCACTAGAAGCAAGCAGTGCCATTTCCCCTCAGGCTGGACCTGGCGAGGTGGAAAACCACATTCTCTCCGATATCAACATGAGGTAGGGGGAAAAAAACATTTCTCCAAATTCATGTATAAGCTTTTATAGTTATTCCAACATTATAATATTATACTTTCTTTGATTCAACATCTGCATTATTTCAGTGAGAAGATTATTGTGTAGATTGAAATTATACCCTTATGATGATTGAAAAAAAAAATTGTTCTAGGAGAGCTACTCAACTAATTGGCCGTCAACTGGCTCAGATTGGAGATGAACTGAACAGCAGGTGGAGGGAGAAGCTCCCACAGCAACGACACCTAGACTGGCAGGTTTATCCAAACATACTGATCTGGAGAATCAATAGGTAAGTAGCCTCTTTTTAGACATACATTACCTAGTGAGGAAAGCAATATATATATATGGTTCATGTATTGAGAAGCAAAATGAGACTGACTCCTGTGATAAATATGTAATAAAGGAGGATTATTGGCATCCTTCATTGGTCTAAGTTCATGCCGATGATAAGATCATCCAGGCTGGTTCCAGAGCTGCACACACAAGCTTTCCAAGCAACTATGAAGTGGATCGACTGGGTAAGAAATAATTATTTCTGAATTATTCATAGAATAATAATGGGATAAGGCAGAATGTATAGTCTAAGGTCAATGTACTGCACATGAATATGAAATATGACCTCTTAAGAAAAAATATTCCATCTAGACCATCGATAGAATACCTAAGAATGAGTGTAAGACTCCATCCTCAGCTTTTTGCTACTTCTTGAATTCTGGAATTTTATTTTCTCTTCACCCAGGTAAAGCCACACTTTCCTGATTGGTCCTGCAAGACAAAATGTTTTCTAGTTTCTGCTGCCTTGCTGGTAGCTGCAGCTGTCTTTACTGCAACCAAGATTTAAGCCACCATCCAGAAAAGGGCCAAGAGCGGGTCTTTGGCAGGTCTTCGAGTGGGTCAAGAAGGATTTGTGTTCATTTTTTATATAATTTTATATGATTGTTTTCTACCTGACTGCAACTTGAGTGCTGGTTCACACGATTTTTGTAAGTTGTTTGATACCGTTGTTGGTTTACAGTAGGGTCTGTTGCTGGTTAATGGGGCCATATTCATTCTCTTACCTCTTCCTCTAAAAGAATTGCTATACTCTTATAGGAAGCTGGACTTTCAATTTGATGTTTTCACCTCAATGCAAATAATAATAAAAGCTGTTGGATGGAATATTCAGTGGGTTTCTTTTCATCATTTGGAAAGCAGGATGTAAAACAATGTCTTGCCATTTATTCTTGTCTTTCTCCAAGTTAAACATTTCACAACATTTTGACACAAATGCAGAACCATCAAATTTAATGTCATAATGTAATCTGATAAGACTACGAGAAGTGTAACTAGCTAGCAGTACAAGCTTAAATATCATATCTCGTTAAGAGAGTGTGGTAATTTGGAAAATTACCAACACTGCCAAACGTCTCTCAGTCGTCTTGTGGCAGTGCCACGTCAATGTGTGTGTAGTTCTTAAATGCCTTCATGTTGCACTTCTGCAGCGTAGCTCCCAGTTGTCTCCCGGGTCCCACCTCGTATGTGTTAGGAAACTCCTGGCCCTGAGTCCGTTCATATATCTCATGCAGCGTCTGCTCCCACTTCACCGGTGACACCAGCTGCTTGGCCAGCTGCCGCTGCACGTGTTTTTCTTGCATGTAACGCTTTCCATCGACATTGGAGTGGACAGCAACCTCAGGCCGGCGTACCTCTATCTGGCGCAGCACGTCGCTCAGAGGCTGCACAGCCCGCTCCATCAACTCGGTGTGGAAAGCCCCGCTTACTGGCAGCAGCCTCGTCCGAGCAAAGTGCAGCTGCTTCGAGTTCTTCTGGAGGAAGTCCAGCGCCTGGGGAAAGCAGGAAGTCAGTTGTGTGGTAGAAACTTGAATCCCATTGCATTGTAATGCTCCACCTAAAGTTGTTCCAGCTCATAAAGGACTAGTTCTTACCGCAAGATGTCCAGCGATGACCCTCCCATCTGGAAACAGGTAGCTTGCGATGGAGCAAACAGGATTCTGTATACCCAGAGACAGACAGTGCTCTCTAGCTTGAAGGCAGGCGTATTTGTAATTGGCTTGAGGTCTACCGATTATAGATAACATTCCACTCGGGGTTGCATCAGAGGCTTTCTGCATGGCTTCTGCCCTAACTTTCACTGCAAAAAGGGCTACACAAAATTGTGTATAAAAAAGCATGATGCAGGTCAAATTTACATGTAACATTAAAATGTTATTTTCCTGGATCTAGAGAATAAACAAGCATATCGTGTCTTACCTTCAGCAAAGTCCATCGCACCAGAGAATACCAAAGCAGCAAACTCGCCAACACTGAAACCAGCAGCAGCAACACAGTTCTCTATCGCCTGAGGAAGGACAGACGTGATTACACCTGACTGCCATTTTCTCCGTCTGTATTCAGATAAACCCAACCTCCTCAGAAAAGACTGACTAGTGGCCTAATTCATACTTATACTCCCAAGATTTCCATCAATTCAACAGTGAACTTCAAAATCACAATTTTATTCTAGCAGTTATATTCCATATTAAATTGTAATATTTTCCACCAAAAGCTCATTAATTCTTGATCTGATACAGAAAATTCAAGACTTTTATTAGTTGTGCCATTGGTGTATTTACATTGCACCTTGCTCTAACATTACGTCAAATGTATTTGACTGCTTTAAACTCCTTCTCTGAGCTTTAACTACCACAATGTGGTATAGTATACCTATTGTAACCCTTTCATTCAAACCTAAAAATATTAAACGTTTGGTTCGGTCATCTGTAAATAAGACACCTCGTTCACAAAATTCACACCCAGGACTGTATTTCATGTGCGCCTTCTCACTGCTGATAACGTGTTATGGGTGTGTCAGCACGGGCTAAAATATATCAGCCCAACGAAAGATCTAATCTAAGGGGTTTCGCTCGTCGTAATCACCTGACATGAATGTCAGCTTAAATTAATAAAGCTACATTAAGCTATAGTCTGGGCTAGAAAGAAATGAGCCTCAGCCTCACTTCTTCATACTATTCCCTCTGTGTGTTTTTCTTATAACCATCTGCAGTGCTGTTGCAAAAATAATCCACTTTTAAACATTTGCTAACAGCAAATAATCTGTTTGTTTACAACGAACACCTTATACTGATGAATGTTTTATCTTTAAAATACAGAAAAGGGTGTGTGAGCAGCGGAAACACTAAACAGTACAGGACAGAGTGTACTCAAGCACGAGGTTTGGGAACCTGCGGTGTCGATGTAAAGTACCCGGATGTCATACCACCTAATCCAGAGGGGCGTGGCTTGTCATGTTTCAGTCGGTTTGAGGAGGTGGTAACCAAAAGCACGTGATTATTACACATTACGTATGGCTTACTTTATACAGAAGATAAATTTGTATAATTATCAGAACATAATAATAATAATAATAATAATAATAATAAAATCCGTTTTAGCTCTCAGCACTCTTTATAAAAAGGTTCTGGTTCAAAGTTTGTATGAACAAATAGTTCCAGACTTCCTTAAAGGGCCCCTGCAATCAAAACCTGCCATTCAGTGATTTTTGTACTTGTCCCTTTGTTTTTGGAGATATTCTCGCTGTATTTTGTAGTCCGTCACTTCCGGGAAATGAACGTAAACTAAGAGAATAATAGACTACTATGATTTCAGACGCATGGAGGCCGTGTGGGATAAAATATAACAGTTCATTTTGACTACAGCGGTGTGTTTGAACACTTACTGCAGGGTTTTCATGATTCAGTCTTTCCACGGCTGCTAAAGAAGTGACAAACACTGCGGGTTGGCAATGTACAGTCTTCATCAGATCCTCCTCGGGTCCGTTTAAGCACAGTGAGAGAAGGTCATAGCCCAGCACTTTCTCAGCCACAGTAAACATGTCCTTCACGTTGCTGTACTTGAGCAGTCCTCTGCCCATGCCCACAAACTGACTGCCCTGCCCGGGGAACAGCAGCACGGACACTTCACCCGGGGGTTTCCTCGCCCTCTGTCTCTCCTCCGCCGGCTTCTCTTCTGGAGTTTGCTCCGGTTTCTGAACATGATCACTGAGTTTTCTGCAATGAAGAACAGCAGCCTTGCTGCAGAAACACCGGACTGCTGCTGCACTCCTACAGTTAACTAGAGCGATCAAACTCATGTCCACACGCCTGGTTTGACCAGATTAACGCTGTATAGAGCTCTGCTTTTATGAATCCATGTTAATCTCTGGAGGTTATCTTTCCTATAGAAGAAATCAAGCGTCCTAATTTCTTAAGAAAAATAAAGAAATGCTGTATTTTAATGCACACTGTAAACTAGAGATAAGTACTTGTACCTAATAGTATCATTTTTGGACTATTTACACGCCATGTGTCTGATTTCTCTTATTCTATAGTAAGCAGCGTGCACTAAACACCACACATAGCGCCCTCTACCGGCCTGGAGCTGGTTCCTGTTCTTAGCTTGATCGTGTTGAGTTTTAATATTTATTCCTAATAATATTATACCTGGATTAATTTTGTATGATGTTGGTTCAAACCAACAATTTCACCCAGTTTGCAAAACCTAAAGAAAAAAATTAAATTAAATAAAAAATACTCGTTATGTATGGATGATGTGAAGCATGTAAACCTAGTCGCCCCCTATTGGTCAAATTATGATAATTTACAGCATAGTAAGAAAAACCCCAACCATACCGATTAAAAAAACATTGTTTGTTGATGTAAGCCTTTTATAGGAATACAAGAAATTCCCACACGTTCAGACTGGCTCTATGGTTTGCATTTCCAAGCTCATTGCCTCTATTATTCAGATTCAGAACCCCGTTGGCTCTATGATTCAGATTCAGAGACTCACTTTCTTCATGATTCAGATTCAGAGACTCACTTTCTTCATGATTCAGATTCAGAGACTCACTTTCTTCATGATTCAGATTCAGAGACTCACTTTCTTCATGATTCAGATTCAGAGACTCACTCTCTTCATGACTCAGATTCAGATTTAAAGACTCACTGACTCTATAATACAGATTCAGATACTCATTTGCTCTATGATTCAGATTCAAAGATTCACTGGTTCTATGATTCAGATTCAGAGATTCACTTACTCTATGATACAGATTCAGAATCTCACTAGCTCTCACACAGTATCAAAAGATTGCTGGATGCCATCTCACTGTCTCCACAGCTTAACAGAAATTAACTTTAACTTCACTGTTAGTAAGATATGATTAGCTTTGTTCCATTAGCTGAGCAAGCTTTGGAGATGCTTACCTTTGACATCCTTATGTTATGACCTCATCATGTGGCCCCAGAGGGACCCATCCCTGAGGAACCACAGCGTGGGAAATACTTTTATCAGGAAATTGGACAAGTCCATCGACAACATTGCCATTTATGACACCTTCTCCATCTTTGGAAAGTTCCTGTCATGTAAGGTTTGAGCTCTGCATTAGTTGGATCTAAATAGCATGTGTGTAGCATGTCTTGATTCACCCCTGTTGACAAATTCTGTATATTGACAGATGTGCCTCTCCTGAAGGAGGTGTGTGAGGAAAATAGCTCTAAACGACACGGTTATGTGTACTTTCAGACTCCTGAGGCCACAGAGAAAGCCATCAAGAAGCTGATTGGCATGCTGCTGAAAGCCACAATGTGTAGGCCATGTGTAAATTACATAATACAAGAGCATTACGAACAGAACAAATAAATATAAATAACAAAATTGCACCTTAATCACTTGGAATCTTAATTAGAAAAAAAAAAACACACACATATAATAAATGTATTAAGTCAGCATTATTAAAACCTCAATTATTAAATGAGAAAAATGATAATTGAGTGTTGTTTTTATAATAATACTAATAATTACATAGGTGTTTGCTTCAGGCAGTGTCTGAGAGATAAAAAGTAAGCAACAAGTTTCAACAACAGAGAAATTTATGTTTCCTGAATACTGATGTTAATGTTAATCACAAAGTAATGTCATGGAATCAGTTTGTTTCTGTTAAAGACATTAATTGGTGAATAGGTGTGTTAAAGTTATACTGTGAGGCAGAATCTCCTGCTTTGATTGCTAAGGCTTTATCAAGAACAAGGAATTCTCTTTAAGTAGAGAGTAACTTCTGGAATAGATAATGGTTTGAGTTACAGGTAATTATCCCTGAAACAGACAGCGGGAGGTCCAAGTCGTTTATTGTATTAGTAGATATACAATATATGGCCAAAAGTGTGTGGACACCGGACTATCACGTCCGTATGTGGTTCTTCCCCAAACTGTTGCTACAAAGTTGGAAGCACATACTTGTATAGAATGTGTTTGTACATTGTAGCATTACAATTTCCCTTCACTGGAACTAAGAGGCCCAAACCTGTTCCAGTAGGACAGTGTTTTTGTGCACAAAGCGAGCTCCATGAAGTTTGCCACGGTTGGAGTGGAAGAACCCGAGTGTCCTGCAGTCGAACACAACAGTTGTGCCAGAATGTTTTAGGATTTCGATGACCTCCTTGTGAATAGCTTTCCCAGAAGAACGTATACTATTCTATATAAATGTTTATAACATGGTCTGTCTGAATACTTGATTCTGATTGGCTGGAAGGTGTGCGTTCAAACTGTATAATGCACAGGTAGTGCCTGTCAGTTTAATCACCGTTCTAAATTAATGTGCTGCCTATAAACAACTGTAACCATAGTAACATACAGTTGCATACAGTAGTTAAACTAGTGCTTCATTATTAGTCTCTCTAATTATTATTATTTTTTTTATAATTTATTATAATTCATGCAAATAAATGTAATCTTATCACACTATTTTATCTCTGTGTATGATTTCGAGCAGGCAGAATTCTAGATCTAACGATCCGTCAATGACAGCTTTAACTAGTCAATGCTGGCAAGTGACCATGGTATAAACAGGATAATCCACGGCTAGGTGTTGCACCACATGATTTTAACGTACTCCGCATCATGCCTAGCTGTGGATTATCCCGTACATATTAAACAAAAATAGAGCAATATACACATTGGAAAAAAAATCCCTAAAGGTTCTTAGCTTCCTAAGAAAGCGATACTCTCTGCTGCATAGAGCTTTTATAGGTTCCTCGAAAGAGACACTCAAACAAAGCTTAATGGTTCTAGATGTAACTTTTTCTTTAAAAAAAAAAAAAAACCCAAAAAAACCTCCATATACTATACTTTTTTCTTCTTCTTTTTTTAAGGCGCTCTAGAGGCTGAGAAAATATAATTACTTCTGTAGAAATTCCATACATCTGATTGCTCTGTGACCTCACGATTTTTGTGCTCCTATATCCATATAAAGTACCCTGATTATGTACCCTGCCCCAGTAAAAAGTGATCCATCAGGACATTCATAGATAGATAGAACAAAATTAGTTTAAAGCTAGCTAGCTAACCAATAAATCCTGCTTCATAAGAGAAGCTACAGGATGACTGTCGTTATCCACAACTGTTCTTCTGGCTACTTTCATTTGTTTATCTATTCAGAGAGGGTTGTAATATTTTAACATCTATTGCATTTCTTTTTCCTTAGAATATGATTATGTATTAAGCTAAAAAACAAATTTTTTTTTTTCAAGGAGTCAGACTCCTCCAGACAGTTATTCATGCATGAAGTAACATTAACAACGATTTGAGTTGACCTATCTTCATGCTTAAGTGGCTTTAACAGACAAATATGGGGAATGTGCACACAAATGGCAAATTATAATGAAGAGGCCATCACTGTGAAGTGCACACAACATTACTTCATTAAAACCCTTACATTTCTTGGTTCTTTAATGAACTCAGGTCATTTTCATGTTCATGCGTATCTAGAAACATAATCTTAAAACAAATATCATTAGAGCAAATGTTAAACTGATTTTATTGACAGAAGAACTGTGAAACAATACAGAATCAAGTGGCAGAACTGGCTTCTTGTGAGCCCTTGCATGGAAATCCAATTTATTGAACTACAGATGCTCGATTATACAAAATTGCACCACTTCATTTAAGGCTTTTAAGTTTACATTTGGCCACCCAGCCACCCTCCCACCCTCTTCCCCAAGTCTATGTTATTCAAAGTTTTATTTCAAATACTGCTGCTCTCTCACAGGTTCAACCTCACCGAGATTTTTTTTTTTTTTTTTTTTAAACAGAATTCCAACAAGGCATTTGTTGACAATCAGCA
Organism: Cranoglanis bouderius; assembly: GCA_023630585.1. Taxonomy (NCBI): domain Eukaryota; kingdom Metazoa; phylum Chordata; class Actinopteri; order Siluriformes; family Cranoglanididae; genus Cranoglanis; species Cranoglanis bouderius. Next base: position 23,221,218 of record CM042538.1, read on the forward strand.
GAACAGAAGCTCGATGTTACCCTTCATCACTAGTTCAGGATTGCTTACTAGATTTTTTTTTTATTTATCATTTTTACTGAGTGAACCTCCATAATGCATGTATAAAGCATCCATGGTGCAGGTTATAGTCCAAAAACATTCATTTTAATGCTGGGAAAGACACAGACACTTGCTGCAGACTAAAAGATGGTCCGCACAGTTGTGCTGTACAGTTCATCCAAATCTCATGAATGCTTTATGGATGCCTCATATGATTACACTTGTTACAATAAGATCCTTTTTTTTTTTTTTTTTTTTTAAACTATTGTTCCCTTTTCTCCCCGCTCAGAAACATAGCATCCCCACCCCAACATTCACTACAGTAATTCCCACAGGAACGCAGACAGAAAACAATTCAAACCAAGTTTTACAAAAGTGAAACAGTCACTAACAGGCAAGTTTTTTTTTTTTTTTTTTTTTTTTTTACACATCATTACTGACAGGATCCAAAATGATCGGCTGCATTCACAGGCAAGAGGGAGGTCAGGGGCGAATTACATTTAGAGATCATCAGTAAAAGCAGTGCAGACACTGAAATTACTGGACTTGTGTGTGTGTGTGTGTGTGTGTGTGTGTGTGTGTGTGTGTGTGTATATATATATTTAATTAAAAACTCAGTTCATGATAAAGCCCATTTTTATCAATCATTATATCAGTACTTATAGATCATTGTAAGTTGGTAATGATGCCCTGTAAGCATTTATATAAACTCTAATAATGCCCAATAAAGCTCTAATGTTTTATAAGTACTTCTTTGAGCACAATTATATTACCATGTGGTGTGGTGTATTGCACAACCTTTTTAACTAGTAATAGTGAATAACTAATATTTATTAACAATTATAAAAACATTTAAAAATGTCATTAATCAGTGCTACATGTAAATTGAATGTTAAATTATTCCTCCCAAGTTGTAAGACAGTTAAAAAAAAAAAAAAAAAAAATGTTAATGTTCAAACACAGTCAAAATGTTACAGTTGCTTCAAATATTCACAGATAATCTTTAGTCATAAAGGTTGTGCAGTACAACACATGGTATTATAAAGAATAGCAGCACTTGCATTACGACATGTTTATAAGTAATCAAGAAATTATTTATTGCACATTATTAGAGCTTTATAAGGCATTGTTAGCGTTTATAAAAAGGCTTACAAGAAATCATTACCAACTTACAATTAATTAAAAGCACAGTTATAATTACTTATATGGGCTTCAGAGAAAGTGTTGCCCTCAATTCTTTCAAATATACCTCCTGTAGTAGTTAAGGGGAATTCTGTGGAAGGGCTTGGACACTTTATATTCCATCAATGAGACATCACATGATGCGAAACTGATTTATTACATTTCACTCTTTAAAGATGAAGCATGAATGTCCCTTTCAACAGTGCGCCCATGTGAGTACCCCAAACTGTACAAATGTCTCTGTAAACAAGACAAGAAACCTGGTATGAGATGGATTAAGTTTTTTTTTTTTTAGTTGGATTTACCTGGAAAAAAAAAAGATCTAAATACATATTTGAAGGCATTTGAGGCTAAGAACAACATAATAGTGACAGAAATCATTATATTTTTTAATTTTTTACACATACATGTATCCACAGGTTTTCCTAAAGATAAAACTCATATCAATAGTTCATGTGATATACCATCTTGGCAGAGCAAAAACTAGTAACTTTTAAAAAGAGAAAATGCAGGAAGGAGGAAAATTAGGATGAAAATAAAACGGACAAAAAAATGTTACAAAAAGACAAAATCTACAGAAAGAAATGCACAGAAACCAAGGAGCAAAGTTAGCTGTACGAAATGGACTATATAGGTGTCTTTGGACTTCCTCTCATCTCTGGCTAAAATAGTGGTGCTTATAAATATCGCATCATTGTAATTGCCATGGCAACGTGCACAGTCAGGTTCAACACACGCTCCTTACTTTTCCAACGGTGGCTGACTCCGTTAGCAATAACACTGTGTGTAGGCTCTGTGTTTTTAAAATTCTTTTAGGACTTTATTCATTTATCCACATAATTATTGGTCTATTTTAGTTGCATACAGTTAGAATATATATTTATATATTTATAAGTAAAAATCTTTCTTGCAACTCTGGAAAGTGTTGATGGTTATCTATGTGCAAAAAATATGATACTGCAGCCTTGAATCTGTCGGTTGGTTTCTTTAAAGGGGCATCACCACACAGGAAAGTCCATTCGATGTTAGGTTTTAGTAACGTCGGAATGCTGGCACTGCTGACAGACACAGCAGCAAATCAGACCTAGAGACAGAGGAGGAAAAAGAAAGGGGGGGAAAAAAGAGAGAGAAAGCGAAAACAGACAGCACAAACAGAGAAAAACACATCTGAGAATTAAAGTCTAGTCAGACCTAAGCCTTTACATATCCTAATCGTGTGCATTCTCTTGATTACTGGGTTTATTTTAATGATTAACTTAAGCAGGCAGAACTGATCCTGAATCAGGCATGAAATCACACACCCACTCAGCACAATCTGTTCTCTAGTTCTCACCTGGCTCAGAGCAACAGAACAGCTGTGTATTAGAGCAGCTGACAGTTGGACTTTTTGCGTGCCTTCCCAGGTACTGGGGTTTTCCTGTTGATTTGCCGGACCAGGTCATAGAAGATCTACAAAAGCAGAGAGCGTAGGCCATTATGCCACAAACACTTAAAAGGGTTGAATACAACACACTCTGAACGAGTTTCATTTTGCACTAATTTCACATTTACTATTCAGTTACAGTGCGTTGCATTAGTCTTTACCCCTAACTGTGTGGACAGAAATATCTTCTTGATAAAAGAGGGCAGAGGAGGATGGCCAGACTGGTTTAAGCTGATGGGTAACTAAAATAACCACTCGTTGCAATCGTGATGAGCAGAAAAGCAACTCAGAACATACAACATGTCAAACCTAGAGGTGGATGGGCTACAACAACACTTCGTTCCATCCAAGAACAGGAATCTGAGACTACAGTGTGCAGAAGCTCACTGAAACTGGACAGTTGAAGATTGGAAGTAGACCAGGTTAGGTTTCCTTCAATAAAGCCCAGCTTTGTGGAGTGCCCCGTCTATGGCTGTCCTGTGAACAGCTTCTCTCATTTGAGCTGTGGATCTCTGCAGCCCCTTCAGAGATACCCTTGGCCTCTTGGTTGCTTCACTGACTAATCCCCTCTCTACACAGTCATTGACTTTTGATGGACAGTGTCCTCTAGGCAGAGTTGTGGATGTGCCATATTATTTCCATTGTTTTCATTTAGTGGTGCGGGGGATGTTTAAAGTTTAGGGTGTTTTTTTTTTTTATTTTATTTTTTATTTATTTATTTAAATAACTAAACCTTTTCCTGGTCTTGTTTTGGTAGCTCCTTCATCTACATGCCACTCTTTCTTTAGTTATGCTCTCTAACAAACTATGGGGTCTTCCAGAATGCGATACTGCACACTGATGAACTTCATTCAACTAATTATGTGATGATCAACTAATTCTGATAGTAAATAATTGCACTAATTTAAGGGTTTCCACAGTAACAGGGTGAATACTTATACAATCAACTTATGATGTTTTTATGAATAATTTTGCAAATATATAATTCATGAGATTTTCACCAATTTTAAGCTGAACACCATTTCAGATGAACACAAACGAAGGTGCAGTGATGGCTTAGTTGTTAGTGCTCTGGACCACTGATCAGAAGCGTTCACTGTTGGCCCTTGAGCAAAATCCTTAACCCTCATCTGTTCAGTTCAACTGTAAGTCGCTTTGGATTAAAAAAAATGCCAAAGTGATTGAATGCCAAATGAATAAATGTAGCTTCGAAACCTCTTTCAGTTCACTATTACAAAGCAACATCTCCTAACTCTTTATCCCTCCAGCCCTGCAGTGCAAGTGAACGCGCAGCATCAGATAAGTCTGCCACTGTCATGAGACTGAATTTGCTCAGACTGGCATGACCAGATGCCCAAAATGCATACACTCACAGCAAAGAGAAATCATCCACTCAGTAATGCAGCTGCTTCAAATTACATCTGTTCCAGTCCATGTGGAGCTAACTGGTTTTGGTGGCCACTTCAGTAAACCAGAAGAAATGATCAGTTATCTAGTATCAGTTCATTTATAAATGCTGCTAAATCATTCCTATCCTCATATTGTTATAAGACTGATTTGAGATTGGTCATGAAGAGCTGAGAATCTTTCTGCCATCACTATGCTTCACTGACCACAAGCCAAAGATTAGACAACATCACTGAACCTGCTGTATCAACACAAGTGATCTGTGTTTAGAATTAAATCAAATCATATTGCAAAGCTGTGACGCAAATACTTTGGTGTGATTATTGTTTCACATGCAACATCATTTGTACAAACTGTACAAGTGTTGCATAAAGGAATATATGTGTAGTCGTTTGCATAAACCACTTCTGCATTGTGTCCAAGTTCTGGAAAATGATGAAAAATCCAGTTTGGACCAAAATTGAGAGGTTTTTTTTGTGAATACTTTACCTTGACATGAATAGGTGAATGATATGACAATATAATATTGTCATAATGATAAAATGTGTCTCATATTGCCATACTATGCCATAGATATATGCTTTTTATCATGTTTCTTTAATAATTATATATTTTTTTATAAATACATAAATACATAAATATATATATATATATATATTTTTTTATATGCTGTTTTGCTAGCATGTTCCAGTTTTAGCTCTAGTAAAACCAAATGATGTATACATATCTTGTATTGTGAAATCATCTTTAATAATTTGTTATATGATGTTTTTGGCATTTCATATGTATGTACTTGCTAGGAAAGTGAGAAGTGTAGTCAAATTGACAGTATATATGGAGTGGTGGTTCAGTAAAACCCTGAGTGTGACTGACCTCCCAGCAGCTCTTTAATTTAATCCGCATATAGATTTTCCTGAAAGCTTAAGACTGCGGGGAGACAGGACACCGTGATCCTGAACAGGTTTGATCCCAAACCAGTTAAGTGGTTTGGCAATGTCCTGCCCAAACACACCTGATTCAATTCATCAGCTAATTACCAGTTTTAGTAAGTCTGTGTAAATGGAAAAAAAGTGACTAATCCTTGCTGAACGTCTGCCATCCTGGGCCACAGTTGTGCACCTCTGGCATAAGAGACTAAATTATGATAACACACCACCAGAGAAAAACACCCAAGAGGTGTTTTCAGTTGATCATGGACAAAGACATACTTTAACAGTTTGGTGCAAATTCTCAGGCTGGGAAATGGTAAACATCGTCTTTCCACTTGTAATTAAAAGCAGCCCGGCTGAAATTCTTACAGACTTTGATTGATGGCCCTGCAATCCTCAGACAGCAAGTGGCTCAGAATAAGACCTTACTACAGCCCTGATTGAGATGTAGCTTTACTGAAGTGGTGTCTGGATTTCGATTACGAAAAGCGACAGGTAGACTTTTTTTGATGCTGCTGCTTCGACAGGAATAAATAAAGCTCACTGTACAGATGCCAAAATGATATTAGACCATTTCTTTCTGCTAACACCATGAAGCGTGAAACCTACTCCAGTGCAGTGTTGAGATTTCATATCATCTAGCACTGGAAATGAAGGCTACCAGCACTGTCTGACTGATTGGGCAAAATGAAGGCTTCATGCTGACAGAACACAAAACAGCACTATTCTGTTGAGTCAGCAGCAGCAGAGCCAGGGCCCTCATGCACAGAGCTTCCTCTGTGTTTGTGTGCTGCAGCTGACTGCCTGACATGGTGGCTGTGTGACTATGGATGTATCAAGTGATGGCACAGGTTGACCCCCAACACCATCAGCTGATCAGCAGAACATGGGACACTCCAGCACAAGGATTTTATTTTGTTGAAAGACATCATCTAACATCTACTATTATCTATCATTTATTCATAGCATGAATCGAAAGAAAAACAGATTTTTTTTAGTGGGTGTGCTGCACTGCTCAGACTAATTCTAAAGCAACAGTTACAGATACATTTTTCTTTGCCATGGCAAAGAACAGAGGTGTTTGACAAGCAGAGCACAAACAATACGGTGGACAGAGGCAGGTTAAAATGTGCTAAGAATTGAAAAGAGCACAAGGCTCACCTCATTGACGTTAATCTTGGACTTTGCGGAGGACTCGAGGAAGGCACAGCAGTTCCACTGACGGGCCAGGTTCTGTCCCTGTTCCTTTCCCACCACTCTCTCATCCTCCAGATCACACTTATTCCCCACCAGGATCATCGGCACCTGCAGGAAAGTGGTGGTTAATGAAAAAAAGGTCCAAGCCTTTCACTTCTGTCTTACTTATGAAACTAAAACTAAATGCATGTTTTATGCAACAGACAACTGATTTAAGACTATATAGGAAGCAAGGCTGCCCATACAACTGCACTAAATTGCTGTGTAAAATTCTAATGAAATGTTTACCAATTTGCTGACATTATGCATCATTCTTGGTGAAATTCAATATTTTATCGAATCAAAATATCATCTCATTGAAATATTGTGCTGTCAATTAACACAAACTGTACTCAATGAACAGCGCAGCCCGTCAAAAAATAAGATACTATGACAGATTCAAGTACACTGTAATGGAACAAAAATGAACGTTCATTGGACATTGGGCTTTTAATGTGTCATTTTAGGTCCCTCTTGAATACATGGCTTCACAGGGAAACAATGAGTGCATCACAAGTGGGTTTGCACAGGAAAAAATATCTCAAAGCTTATTGGACAGTACATTCTTCGTAAATGCTTTTTTTGTCCCAACTGGATGCATGGATTCTCCATATGACGACTGGGAGAACTGCCAATCACTGAAACAGTCATGGACATGACAGCATTTCAAAGTTAAACATACCGGCGCCAGTCGGTCAACCACCGACTCAGAGGGCTCAGAGCTGCAGTGGCGGTCAGTTTGGTAGCCTAACCCATAGCACTTCGTCACAACTACACAGCTTGTTATTTTATTTTGTAAATACTGTAAAGACATTTTAAGTATAAAGTTTGATTATTTGTGGTCATTTTGGAAATTTCTAAGTTCTTCAGTGAAATTTACCTAGCCTCGCTGCTTTTTGGAGTGACTTGTCAGATACTGCTAATGTTGTCAACTTGATTTTTGTAAAGTTGTTTCATGCTCTTACTTATGAAGAGAATTAAACAAGCAGGCAGACCAACAAACCAAGACTGAGAAATCATGAGCAAAAATAGGTCCTTTAATCTCTCTTGGTACAGTCAAGTTGGTTGGCTTGACTGGTAAGTGCTGTGACCAAGCTCATGTGGTGCTGTCCTTGTCTGCTGACTAGACAGCTGTGCTTCCCCTATTTAAAAAAAAAAAAAAACAGCAGCCACCACTGGCATGGTGGCAACTTGCAGTGGTTTGTGACGGGAGCCCATACTTTGAACACAGCATCAGGAAAGTAAATGACGTTAATTTAAATTCAGATAGCAGGGGTAGAAAGTGTCAAACTGAACATAACAGATCAAATCCATGGTCAGAACGACACTAGGTATAGCCTTTTAAGACTAGTACAATTACAATCAAGTACAGTTAGCAATAATTAATTGTACTAATATGGTTACTAGTATCATCATGGTCAAAAGATAAAGAAAATAGAACTAGAAACAAAAATATATTTTAACACATAAAAACAGTATCTAAAAAATGCTGTCCTACTAAGTATTGCTTAAAACCTTTATACATGTTCATTACATACGGATTTTTGATTAGCTAGACTTCTCAAAATCTTTTACGAGACTGTTAGATTTCCTGTCTCATTTGTAAGTCATTCAAAACAGCTGCTGGGAAGCTGGAGAAGTTAAAATTGAAAGTGATTAGAAACCCCCTGCTGAGCCAGACTGTGCTGAAATGGAAGAGGAAGCTTGAAAAATTGAGATGAAAAACTTAAGACGAAACCTGGCCTCGACCAATTCAGTTTTCAGTTCAGCTCTGTGGAGAAGTGAAACTATAAGACTGACTTAGACCTGGCTGTACAAAGAGCTTTTCTAATTCATCTACAAGCAGGAAGAGGACTGAAATAGCACATGCCAGAGGGGGCCATGACACCGTCTTCCTTCTCGGAAACATTCTGAGCAAGCCTGATATGCACATACACACATGCGCACACACCTCTTTCACTGGGATTCATTTCCTGAATGCGCACATATCCTTGTATACACACCACAAAACTGTACTTTGACCGAATATGACTGCAAGTTAGCAAAGCTATAAATCTAACACCACCTACAGTGATAATATGGACAATAAAAATTAACGTGGATTGTAACAATGGTTGTGGATGTTTGTTTATTGTTAAAAGCACTAAACAGATCAAGCTGAATTGATATGAATAACAAAAACAGAAAATCATATTTGGAGAATGAAGTTTTGGATTTGAGGTTGGTGTCTCTATGGCCTATAAAAGAGACACAGCTGTCAAAGTTTTGAATCTATCAAACAACACTGAGATTAAAGCTAGAAAGGAACACAGCCTGGAAGAGGAGAACATGATGGGCTACTGATAGAAAGCAGGGCTTTATACATGATGAATGAATGGCTGGATGAATGGGGGAGGACAAGAAAACTCACATCATCAGTGTCTTTAACTCGCAGGATCTGTTCTCTCAAGTCCTGCAGGTCATTGAATGTGGACTGTGCAGTTATGGAGTATACTAGTGCGAAGCCCTGGCCGTTCTTCATGTACAGGTCCCTCATGGCTGTGAATTGTTCCTGTTAAGAAGGGAAAAAAAAATATTGCAACATGAGGACTGTGAATGAAAATATTTTAAAGACGGTGACACTAGTGATGCATATCTACTGCGGTCCATTTTCAAAGCGGGATAAACAACAAAAGTTTCAAAAGCTTTGGTAACAATTTCTTGCACTAACTAATTCAAATATCGTCTCTCTGAATCGCAAAAGATTAGAAATCCAATATTTTCATGAGCTGCATGCATTTTCCAGACGCAGGCATAAACTCAAATCTTGGCTGTATTATAATAATTAATAAAAATTCTTTAGGCCAAAGAGCGGCAACGGAGTCGTAGTTCAAAAGGACGATAGGGAGTAGCCACTATTTATTAATGTCCTGACAAGTAGAAAGCCTAAGTCTGGCTTTAGTCCTCATCAAGTCTGAAGTTTACTTCTGCCTGCATACTGAGCTATTGTCTTATCTCTCTGCAATCATAACCTTCATTTATTCTTACAAGGATTATAGACGAAACCTGTCTGCAAATAGAAGTGATCGTCTGGGTCTCATACAGCTTATATCAACTAACTAACTCATCCCAGGACTCTTATTCACATTTGCTCATATTGAACATCATTTCAACACACTGTTTGCCTTTAGCTCTGCAGCTGTATACTTTATGGATTTATAATTCCACTACTGAGCATCAACCAGGAGATGATTGGTTCTCTTATGAGTCTGGTTCTTCTCAAGGTTTCTTCCTCATGTCGCCTTAGGGAGTTTTTCCTTTGCCACCATCGCCGCTCACTCGCACTTGCATTCTAAAAGCTGTTCTGTGACAATGTCTATTGTTAAAAGCATTATACAAGTAAAACCGAATTGAACTGAACTAACTGAATCGAATGTGAGAGCTGCACTGTTCGCATGACAGTGTCTCTCTATGTGGACTTTCTATCAGGTGCCTTCTGAGTCATTCTGGCTCTTCCTTGTTTGACTGTGAAGCTTTTCTGGAGCAGAAAGCCCAAGGACAGTGTTGGCCATCTGTTAGCAGGGCTCAAGGGCTATAAAGCATGCTAAGAGTGGTAAACAGCATACATGCCTTGCTTTCCCCAGGGGAAAGCAAGAGGCCCTTTCTACTCTAGCTACACTTCTGCACCTGAGTGAGGAAAGGAGGAATCCTCTGTTACCTACGGTGGCCCGTAGGCACAAAATGCAACAACAAACCAAAAACGTAACAGCAAAACAGAAATCACAGCCACAAAACCAAAAACACACAAGCAAATTCAGAAACACAACAGCAAAACCAAAAACACAACAGCAACAGCTGGAGGATGTGTACAGTAGGAAATATGAGCCTAAATGAATCTACTGGGGCTTTTATTCATGCTTATTTTGATCAGCAAAATAAATGTGTTATTTCAGATATGCTATCAAATTTGCATTACTTGAGCATACAAAGGCTAAAAACCTGCCTAAAGGAAGCCGGGTTATTCAGAAGAATGAATTATTCCTCATATTAATAATAAACAGCTGTGCATTAAACTGCACTGAAAAGAGCAATTCTTCTTCCTTGTGATAGTCATACGCTATATTCAATGAGCAAGTGATGTTAAATAAGGACCTACCCTTCCTGTTTTGAATGCGTTACATGTTGACTGTGTCTGCGTTTTAGGTTTTGCTGTTGCGTTTTCTGATTTGTGCTCGCGTTTATGCTTTATTGATGTATTACAGGCCAGCATAGTTAACAACACAAAATACTAAAACACACATGTGCACATGAACGTGCTTGAAAGACTTCCAAGGACTTTTTCCAAGCTGAACTCAAAAACCAGAAATGATGATTTGTCTCAAACAGAGCATCATAATGGATAAATGAAGCATACTCCTTACAAAATAGGACTCCTTACTATATTAATCCAAATATGACTTTCCTTATGTAATAATAATAATAATAATAATAATAATAATAATAATAATAATGTGTGTCTGCATTACAGTATGACTAATGTGTGGGTAACTGGCATGGCAGACAGGAATCCATCTATAGTAAAGCAATAACATGCAGCATTAAGATTGTTACACAACAACGCTGAAGTGGTGAATTAGAAGTTCAGTATCATGTTCTTTACCGTTCCTGCAGTGTCCAGGATCTCCAACATACACTGCTGGCCATCCACCTCCACTTGCTGCAAAGAAAAAAGCAAAAACAGAAAGAGATGATTCAAGTACATGCAAAATAGACATTAATGCTTTCTGTACAGCATGTTTAGACTATATAATGATGCTTATCATAAAACACTGCAACACTGTTATCTAACTTCCTGCTGGCACACAAGTGATGCACAGAGCAACAAGCTGGCTCTGCTAACTGCTAATTTAAAGAAAGCCCGCAGGGGGGCCACTGATTCTCTCACAGGATTGTTCAGATGGGTAATCTGGCTTTATCAATCCACATGCATGAGACCAGTCTCTAAATAAACCTCATACTATAGCAAAAATCATTATATAAGCATGAAAGAAATTCCCAGCTCTGGGCTGGGGGGTTTCCATGTCCTCTTAGCTTGAACGGATGACAGTACTACACTGGCTTGTATCCAGCGATGTACGGCATTCTGTCAGGAACCTCACCCACAGGAAGTGCCCCTGGGGCACCAGCATGCAGCGCAGCAAGGAAGAAGGGTGGTGACCCACATGGGACTTCCTGTTAGCATTTGAGAGAAGCTGCATTTTTAGTCACAGCTGTCATCTCAGGGCCTTGTGGTATGACCATTAATAAACACAAATGGCAGTGAACGTGACCGGCAGCAGATGTATGCATGGCCACAGTCTTTCCTTCCTCTCTGATCCGTCTCGTTACCCACACAGCTCAGGTAAATCACTGCACAGGAAATGCGAGTCCATTGAGTGTGACCCACGTACTGCAGATACACACACACTCACTTTCTAACACATTACAGCTACAATGACTAGTGACATATTCATGTGCATGCAGTCATTCAAAAGGGACAAAAGAAAGCCTGTGTAGCACTGGGGAGAAAACAGACCGATAGCTGGGGAGTTCGGTGATATAATAATTGCCCTAGAGGAGAATCCAAAAGCAGATCCAGGAAGACATTCAAGTGGAACACAGCAGAGTGTGATATTTAGAGAGAATTCACTTCAATCAGAAATGACTGGTATGCCATCCCATTATAAATTAGATCAGCATTACATCAATAATCTCAGGACACAATGAAGTTTACTCACCTTTCTATACGAGTCTTCTATTGTGGGGTCATATTTCTCCACAAAGATCCCCTGAACAAACTGAACAGTCTGAAATGCCAGAAAAGTAAGAGAGAAAGAGAGAGAGAGAGAGAGAGAGAGAGAGAGAGAGAGAGAGAGAGAGAGAGAGAGAGAGAGAGAGAGAGAGAGAGAGAGAGAGAGACAGACAATTTACTCAAATTGAAATTCATTTTCAGCATTTAGTATTTAATTATTTCAGATTACTTGGGGCACAAGACTACTATGAATTAGAATAGAGCTGCACAAGAAAAGGGACATCGAAAACACACAGGTTTTCCACTAGTCCCACCAGGAACTTCATTTGTAACATTAATTAACTATGCAAACCACAAATACAATTTTAAGGTAGATGCTTCTCCTATTTGTTCTCATTCAGCACTACCTGGTGTGGTAGCTCTTTCAGTATAATCCTGAGAGAAAAAAAATAAACCACTCAGTCCAACTGGCAAGAGTTAGCTCAGTGCATAGATGTCCTATTTTACCAGGCACAGCGATGTGTGCATGTGGGGTCAGGTAGGTGTAATTTATTCCTTCAATCAATAATTGGGATGCTCCCGACTGACATGTAATAATTCATCAGCCAGCAAAAGTACAGCAAGTCTGAGTGGACTGTAAACTTTGCTCTGACATTTGGAAAGGAGTTTATGTTACTCAAAGTCGATAGACACATTTTAAATCATTTAAAATTGTTTGTAAATATGTTCAGAACGGTCTTAAATATTAAAAACACAGACATTTCACATTTGTACTGTACTGTTATAGATTGCTTTAGATATTGGTACTTATAAGAATAAAATAACCGACATATACACAACACCAGAGATATCTTTCTGTACCTGTATGGAATGGGACTTGAGACGCTTTAGGAAAGGTGTTAGGGATGCTAAGGAAAAATTCGTCCCCGTGCAGCTGTATTTTGAAGATAAAATTATTTGAAAGGCAGTTTTGTGTTTTCTTTGTGGTTACATTAATACAAATTGGCCATTTCGCTTATATTTCCAATTTAACCTTTTTGTAAATGCTACATTTAGACCAAATGTGTGTGAATGTGATATTTGGACCAGTCTGAATACTAAGGGGAAAGAAAGTCTAATTATTTTTTATAACTTTTGCAACACATTCAAACAAAACAGCTGAGGGGGAGTCAGCACAAACCCACTGTTACAAATCATGCGATGAGATTAATAGGATTAATGCTGACTTTAAGTGGATGCTGGTGTGTATCAAGGGTGAGGACAGTCAATAACATAGCAGGGGGTAAGCAATTGGATTTGGACAATAACATGTGAAAGCTAAAACTTGTGCTCTGATGAGGAAAGATCCTTTGGTTTGACTATTTTTCACCAAAGAGTGAAGGAAGAGAGGAGAAAAATTCTACACAATGTGCAAGCCTCAGCTATGAAGCAAATCCATGTGTGTGTATTATTGTTGTTACCGGCATCACTCGCATAGCATGAAAAAGCATTTATTTTCCCAATATCGTTAAATGGAGAATGTAGGTGGATAAAAATTGTCGCAAATTTACGTGTTGATGATCGGTAGACAGTGACATGAGGCCTGAGCACTTCAGTGTTTCCATAGAAACTTCCAGACTGAAGTAGAGACGATGTGGGAGACCTTTGATCATTCCCTCAAACACGTAACGGCCCCAGAAGACCTCAGCAGTGCCTTATTAATGACTGCAGTGCGTTGATAAGTAGCTTCCTCCACTCACACATTTAAAGCTCTACATAACAGAAAAGCAATTAAGATGCTGATTATTAGTGGGAGGCCAAAACACAGAGAGAGAGAGAGAGACAGAGAGAGAGAGACAGAGAGAGAGAGAGAGAGAGAGAGAGAGAGAGAGAGAGAGAGAGAGAGAGAGACAGAGACTGAAGGTATGTTGTTCTTTTTGTGGATTCTGTGTTTGGTTTTCGCCAGACATAATGGGATCCCTGTCTTACAAACAGTTCCACTTTCGAGTCCTCAATCCACAGAACATTCTCCCAAAAGGTTTGAGGATCATCAAGGTGTGTTTTGGCAAAATTCAGATGAGCTTTAATGTTCTTCTGAGTTAGCAGTGGTTTTCACCTCACCACTCCTCCATGGATGCCATTTTTGCCCAGTGTCTTTCTGATAGTGGAGTCATGAACAGTGACCTTTATTGATGCAAGAGAGGCCTGCCGTTCCTTTGATGATGTCCATGGCTCTTTTGTGACTTGCTGGATGAGTAGTTGCTGTGCTCTTGGAGGAATTTTGGAAGATTGACCACTTCTGGGAAGGTTCACTCCTGTGCCGAGTTTTTCCATTTGGAGATAATAGCTCAATGGCACTCACTGTGGTTCTTTGGAGTCCCAGAGCCTTTGAAATAGCTTTGTAACCATTCCCAGATGGATGTATTTCAATCACCTTCTTCCTCATCATTTCTGCAATTTCTTTCAAATTTGGTATAGTGTGTTACTGGGTAAGACCTGTTGATTTGATTGAACAGGGTTCGCAGTAAACAAGATTTGGGGAATTAGTAACTACGAGGGCAAATACATTTTCACACAGGCCCAGTTGGTATTGGATAACTTTTTTGCTTCAATAAATAACATTATCATTTAAAAACTGTATTTTGTGTTTATTCGGGTTGCCTTTGTTTTATCTTAGATTTTGTTTTAATTTCTGAAACAATTTAGTATGAGAAAAAAACAAAAAACAAATCAGGATGGGGCAAATTCAATGTGGGCACACTGAATTGCTCTTAACAGGTGTTAAATCATGTAGTGTGTCTGAATGTAAACCCTCTTAAAAGCTGGACAAGAGCCTAATCCACAGCTTGTGTGTGTGCGTGTGTGCGTGAAAAGCAGGTCGATAGTAGTTGGTCGCTGCATGGATGTGCTGATGCAGCAGGATCTAGCTGATCGATGCATGAAAGGGGGTCAACAGAGAAAGACCATGCTCTGTGCATGTGTGACTTGTGCCTTACTGTATCCTCACTGTACTACACAACCTGCCTCACACACACACACGCGCACAAACACACACAAGCACCCTAGTCTGTCACCACCTACTTAGCCAAGGTCAACAATTGTTAAGTAAACAAAACACTGACAAGCTGTCAGAGTGTGCCATATATGGCCAGCGTGAGAGAGAGAGAGAGAGAGAGAGAGAGAGAGAGAGAGAGAGAGAGAGAGAGAGAGAGAGAGAGAGAGAGAGAGAGAGAGAGAGAGAGAGAGAGACCAGCGTGAAATATAAAGGAGACTGAGACTGAGTAAGAAAGCTTTGTGTGTTAGTGTGTGTGTGTGTGTGTGTGTGTGTGTGGGCGACAGACATTGCTCTGCTCTCAGCGATCAGATTAAATCTATTCCATGCTGAAAAGGGAATCCTGTTCCTCTCAGTCCACACAGGGTGTAAAGACGGATAGGTTTTAGAATTGAATTCGGGGACACATTTAAAATGCACGTACCCTTTCTCACAGCTCAATGAATTGGAAACACATTTAAACAGATTAGAACTGATTTTTACACACACACCTCTCTCGCAAACCCTCCGCATTCAAGCCTCATGGTTCACCCATCACAATATTCTAATAAGCAGCCTAATAATTATTCATGCTACATGCACTTGAGTCATGTTCATTTGAGAAATGAAAAATGTTGAACTACATAAAGCAATGCTTCTTGTTGCAAAAATACAGCAGGATTCTACAGGTTTCCACGATGCAAATCACCTACACAGTGTCCACATCAACATCCACCAATGTGCAGTGTCTTTCTGTCTCTCTCTCTCTCTCTCACACACACACACACACACACACACACACACACACACGCTATAGACAAGAGTCACAGGAAATCAGCATTTTAATCTACAAATGCCTATGTGGCAATTAAGACAAATCAATTTAATCATCTGCAGTTTAAAGCCATTTACAGCTGTAGCCACCGAAACTGAGTCACAGACGCAGAAAAAGCGAATGTCCTCAAATGTCTACCATGGACTGGAAAAAAGGTTTCATTGAAATGGATAATTGCCCCCCACCCCACAAGCTTCTCCACATTCTTTTCTGCGCCAATTTTCTTTGATTGCCTCGGTGTGTGTGTGTGTGTGTGTGTGTGTGTGTGTCTCAGCACTGAGGAGTGGGACTTTGACATGACATTGACATCATTCTCAGCCACCCATAGGAAATACTTCAGTTAACACTTCATCCACAAATCAAGCAATTTTGGACAAGCTTCACTGAAGCTTCACTGAGAGCAACTCATCACAGCGTGCACACGCACACACACACGCATGCACACACATGCACTAACTGCATCTCACTCATGCACACACAGCACTCCACACTAACTGTATCTCTCACACACACGCACAAACTCACATGCAGTACATACACATGCACATACACACTCACATGCACTAACTGCATCTCTCTCTCACACACACACACACACACACACACACACACACACCCTAAAAGTGGACTCGCACTGGCTAGTGGGGGTTATGGAGGATCCGTCCTAGACGTCCACACTGTTCACCACACATCACCTGAGCATCTCACTCCTAACTGAGGCCCCACATGCTGCTGTTCCACTTACACAATTGGCATGAAGAGTGTCAAGCTACACACACACACACACACACACACACACACACACACACACACACACACACACACGCAGTGCGCGCACTATTACACTGTTACAGGACATGAGGTTAACTTGACAACGCAACAATCCAATTTTACAGACGGCCTTCAGCCACTGAGCACGAAGCAGAAAAGGGATTAATGTGAGTGCATTTACTTGTGGAAGGCCTTTCACGCAGAGCTGCACAGAGCTCCAAATAGAGCTAATGGACAATAAAAGCCTGTGTGCTGTGCACAGAGAGAACTCTGCCATCACTGGAGAGAGAGATGGTCATTAACACACCCTGCACAAACACACACACACGCACGCACGCGCTTCTCGGTGGAGGTGACTGGGTTGAGTCACTGTGGCAGTTTTCCAGGAATCTTCTATTTAAAATCAGCTCGTCAGAAAAAAAAAATGGTGTAACGTGTTTGGCGAAGGTAAAGTCCCCATGAAACGTCTTGAGAGCTATAGTTTGAGTCTGTATGATGACGTATTTCCTTTTGAAACAGTTTACATGCATATTAAATTCCGTTTAAGGTCTATATTCGGGTTGCAGCCATATTCCAAATACTAGGTATATGCGTACAGGCATCAGGATATTCCTGTATAAATGGTTGCTGGAAGTATGCCCGAGTTGTCATTCCTAAATACCTAGCCTACAGCTAAGCATCTGTTAGCACCCACAATTCCTTGAGGACCAAGCATGTGCATACATCTCCTTTCAGTGGATTTTCTGAATAAGGTGTTTGCATGCAACACATTTCCAATTAAAACCGGCATATTCCAGGGGTGGGAATCAGAATTTGGGGAAACAATATTGTCTTAATCTGAATCGGGCAATTGGATTGTGGCGTTTACATGACTCGATACTAATTCAAATATTAATATCAGAATATCGATATGCATATAAACGTAGTCACTGACATTACTGTGGATGGTCCCACTTAGAAACCATAAGGATGGCTTAGGACTGCAATTGCTATTAATGGTTTTATACTCAAATCTCTATCTGTGAACAGTTGATAACTTCAATAATGAATTCAGAAATAACTCTGATGCTCATATTCATAAGTTGCTCATAATCTCATAAGTTCCTGGTTACACAATTGGACTTTTTGATTATACAGTATACAGTTATAAAAGGGAAATTATTTACAATCGCTCAATGCGGTGTCACCCAGATAAGGATGGGTTCCCTTTTGAGTCTGGTTCCTCTCAAGGTTTCTTCCTCATATCGTCATTACGGCTTGCTCATTACGGCTAAATTTATGAATGTAAAATTTATATATTTCTGTAAAGCTGTTTTGTGACAGTGTTAAAAGTGCTATACAAATTTGAACTGAATTGAACTGTGTGATTTTGGAGTCATGTGATGCATATGATGCATCTATATGGAGAAGCCCTGATGGTCTATAAAGATGGAATCGTGCTCTGGGGTCTGCTGTTATGTCTTCTGCCTCAGACTAATCAACTCCAGCATAAGTAACGTGAACTAATTCCAACTTCTTTGAAATGAATAAACTCCAGCCATTTTTAAACCAACCAAGGGATAGCTGGAAAAGGGAGTAGTGTTAAGGAAGACGGATAGCCTGTAAATGAGGAACAATAGAAAGAGAATATGTATTACACTTTTTTTCTTATTTTTTTTTACCCAGACATATTGTCCATAACACAGAGTACAAATGTACAAAAAGCTCTGAAACACCCATTCTGATTTCACAGGTGCTCTGCAAATCTGACTCATCTAGAACACAATCAGCTCATCAGGATACTGCTATAAAGGCCTGTGACTGATGCCAAACTGCTCTTTTCTTTGAAAGGCAGAGACTGTGCTGTTTAATTCTTGCATATTAGATGAAAATGTGTTTTACTACTGTAAAGATGTGTTTTACTACTGCAAGGTCTCAAGTTGAAAGTTTCCGTTTTACTCAAACACTTTTTAGTTGGTCTTCTTTGAAATGACTCAGAGAAGACACTGGCTTTGGCATTTCAGTGAAGGATGGAGTACTATCTGCCTGCTGTGCTGTTACTATAACTCATGAAGAAGTCTACAATAAGGCGTTTGCAGAGTCATTCTGCTGCATCTCTGACTCAGCGTGGTGAGCCTAGACAGCAGCCAGCTCGGTTCTCACAGCCCGCTAGTGACCCGGCTGAGGACCTGCGTCCTCCAGGGACACGCCGATTTCTGCGTGACCGTCAAATTCCTCGGCACTCGACACAAGAACTGGGATCTTGTGTGAAAGGCACGGAATACCACTATGGCACTGATTTAATAATTAAAGGATGTACATATGAAACTCATTCTCAAACAAGCCATGACACAGTTCCCAAGGCGTTCAGACAAGGAGCATCAAAACAACATAAAAATGAAAAATAAATGAGGAAAAAAACCAGTAAGTGACCAGCTGAATGCAGTCACATCCAAAGCATCTTCTGTTTGATGGAAGGTGACGCATACCAGTTAACAGACAAATTGGAAAATATATTCCCAGTAAAATACAACAGTGGACATGACTTATTATATATAGAAACAGGTTACGTCGGTGCGTATGCATTAAAGACATGTCTTGTCTGGAATCTGTACTGTATATATATCCAAGTATATACCTCATATTATATCGTATACCTGAAAAAGAAAAGGAGCACTTACCAGTGCAGACTTGCCGACACCTCCAGAGCCAAGGACTACTAACTTGTATTCACGCATCATGCAATGTGTCCGTCAATCACCTAAAATAATTAAACAAATAAATAAAATGAGATTTTATCATCTTTATCATTTAGTATCAGGATTATATCCAATTAATATAATTATTAATTGATCATTAACTAAAACGCAAGAGTTCCACACCCGGTGTATACCTGGTCATTTTATACATCCTGTACCTGGATTGAAAACTGAAAAATCACATGCATTTACACTTATAATCAGAGCCCTCGGAAATCAGATTGCTGTAGCGCACATACTATGCAAAGACGACTTCACCACCAGCATGCTGGATCGCTTTCTATTTCAAGCTGTTAGATGCAAAAATGTATGTGATTTTGCATGGTGTTTTTAATTTCGTATAAAAGTGCCAAAGTCAGCAGTCGTTGGCTGTGTGTGTTATAATACAACATGCTGAGCAGGATTTTGGCTGTCAAATGTGGCTTGGAGAGGACTTGATAGACTTGGAGAGAAAGGGTTTGAATATGCTTTTAAAAGTAAATATGGGGAAAATCCCAATACAATCCCAATACTCAAGATGCATGAAACAACCAGGTGCAAATAGGGTCTGAGACACATTTTAGCTAGGTGATTACTACATCTCTCCAAACAAAATGGCAAACAAAACCCCACCCAATTCATTATACCATAACTGAGGCTGCAGAAAAATGAATATTGTAATACTTGATTATTCACGTGAATTTGTTTACAATCGATTAATCAGCTTAAACGTGGCTTATAATATAATAATATAACGTAGAACAAAATACCACGGAACAACACAACATTTAACACCTTGTTATTCGGTGCAAAACAGCATTAATTATTATTTTTTCAGCCTGTTTTTGTGTTCTTTAAAACTGCATTAGCACTAATGAGCCTGTAAACAGTTTTGCGCACAGTGCAACTGTGGTGCAACAGCGGCGGTGCTCCTGCTACCCCCAACAATTTCACAACTGTGTTGCCTCCTACCCAGGAATAGAGGTCTGTGTGCTCTTACATTATAACACGTTTCTGTTGCTGGTCAAGAAAACGATGAACTGAATATAAACACCCACGTCAATAAATCTGCAGAATCTCTGCAGCTCTAGACAGAACACACAGTAACCAAAGGGATTATTGACACGGCTACCATCTTTTGCATGACACTGGAAATAGAGAACACCACAAAGTTGGTGGTCAAGTCTTATTAGCTGATTTGAATATTAGGGAAAACAGCAAACGGATTTCTGTCTGCATTCCCGGAGACACATTTTAATAAAAATGTAAATGAGTGAGGTCAACTTATATCAGGATACAGTCATGGAGTGACCAGGTGTAAACAGATTAATAAATGAAGATATTCGACGCAGTAAAATATATTTAAAGCCGTCACAGAATTTGTTAAGCCGGTTTAAGTTTCTACAACGGAATGCTACCCTTAAAGCTGTGGTTAGAAGCATCAGGTATGACTGATGATATAAAGCGATCAGATAAACGTGAGGTCTGCTTCTTTTTTTGCTGAAGTGTTAACATATTTGCTCGCAACTAGAGCTGATGTGTGAAGTTTCCGCTAACACTGGGTGATTCTTGACTTTCACTTCAAGCATACAGACTCGCTAGCAAAAGCCGTGACATGTCGTTGCTCTCCGATCGCTCTACAGGTATTCAGATCTTGCAGAAATTCAAGTGAGGGCTTCTGGGGTTACTGATCAGATGGGAAGGCAGCACCTTAACTAACCGATCTTAAACATTTCGCGTGAGGAGCACAACCATCTCTGTTAAGGGTTGTGCTAGAGCACAGCATAGCTTACACACACACACACACACACACACACACACACACACACACGCAGACTACCTGGCGCTCAGCTGTGTTCTTATATCTTACTTCCTTTCTGTTATTCTCCATTTAGCACCAGCTGTGGTTGTGCTGACGATGCACTGGGTGTCATGAATAAATGCAACAAATACAACTTCAATTCCTGTCACTTGTCGGATCCACTCCAGAGCTGATTGTGCATGAGGGTAAGAGGAGAATCAGATGAGAGGAGGCCTGCATCAGATATGAGTGGCCTTTAGTGGGCATCAGTGTGGTGTCTGGTGCCAGACTGCCTGATACAGTACTCTCAGACAGGAGCGATTAAAGGGATGCACACAGCACTCAAATGGCCTTGTTACTATTACATTAAATATGTGCAAGTCCCCCTGATTCCAGTCCCTTTAAGCTGAGCTTAAATAGCTCCCTACCAAAAAAAAACCCCAAATGTTCTGCTGTCATCTAATGCTCTGATTTCCATTTACATCGGTATGAGGAAGGCAGCAAGTGAGAGATGGGAGTGGGAGAAAAATGGGTTTTTGTTCGGTGGAAACAAGTTAAAGAGAATGAGAACAAGAATAAAACCTCTGTTGTGACAAGCTCCATAAAAATGCTGGAAAACAAAATGGTCCTGTAACAAGCTAGAGGCTGTAACTGTGACGGAGAAATAGTCCATGTGGTGTATAGTATATACATAAAAATATTTTTTTTTTTTAAATCAAGGTAGGTGCTTAAATTGACAATGTTTGATAATTTTATTACACTGTTTGATAGCTTACAAACGCTGCCACCAGTGTTTTTTTGGTCACACCACAACACTTCCAAAAGTTAAGAGTGGCATCAAGCAATTCTCTCTTGACCAATCAACTCACAGATTGTGGAGAAAGTAATTTAAATAAATTAAAAATAAATAAATAATATAATAAATTTCACAAAGTGCTGGTGAAACTATGTCCTGTTAGTGAGTGACTGCGAGGAGATTTATGACATGTTAACTCAAAAAAAAAAAAGAGTTTCCACTGCCAATATAATGATGGTGCAATGTAACTAAAAATAACAACTTGGCTAGTTATAGGATCATTAGGATCTTTTTTTTTTGTGTAATGTAGTTTGCAGCAATACATAGGCAGTCCCTCCAGGATTTTGCGGTCGCAGACATTAATGCAAAATCAAAACACCACAATATTCGGAGGAGGTTACAATTTTTCAGAATTACTGTAGATTTTCCGCTGATTTGGGCCAAGAAACTCACGTAACGTCTTCACGACACACATTCAGCTAAAGTCGAACATGAGTGCAGGTCTCATTTGATCACTGTGAAAGACCATGCAAAACAATTTAGTGCAATTGCAATTTAACCAATTCATGTAGTTTTCCGCAGAAAAGCACACTTTCTTTTCAAATTTTGAAAAAAGCTGCAGCAAAATCAAGCATTTTTGGTTGCTGCAATCACAAAAATACTGTGAAACTGGGTAATGTGTCCATTTTGTGAATCCGAACTACTTCTCAGTAACAAAGACCAACATAATTCCACTTCTTCCTAGACTCCTTGTAGATTCAGAGCAATGCTGGCAAATGCTGCTTGTCTGTTGCATTAAATGCAACGACCTTAACAGTCAGTGATAATTTAGCAGTTAATCCGCCTTCAAGTGTGTTTAGCGGTTTTTGTTCATTACCTCGTTTAGCACTCACTTCAGCTACGCTAATGCTTTGAATATGACAGTGTTTATTTTTTTGGCTTTAGAAGAGATCCAAAGTGAGACAGAACACATTCAGAGCATTATACTTCTATATGTATACCCAACTTTTTATATACAAGTTATTATTTCAAGCACAAACAGTTGCCATTAAGTTAAACTACTTTACACAATATCAACGTTTTTGCACAGTGTTGTACTTTTAGATAGTGCCATTGTCAGGTCATATGAAAGCTGACACTAATTCACAGAAATCTGCAGAAACACTTATTAAACAAAGTCCAGGACTCAGACGGGGACAGTGTGGATGGAGACACAAAGTACGTAAAACAGCAAAAAAAACAGTTGTTCCCTCACCTGACTGTCTACTTTTATTTCGTTTGTTAACAAGCAAGTTAAAAATGCTGCAAGTCATATTACAGAGAAACTGCAAAGCCCTCTGCCCTGTAGACTTTCCTGTGACTGAAAACTTAAAAGAACAGCAAGGACATATTTTCTTAAATCCGTTATGTGGAGCGCCACCTTACAAGTCCCTGTGTAAGTTCATCAACTCCGTCTGACCAATCAGAATTGAGAATTCAATGACCCTGACAATTTAACTGACAATTACACACACTTAACACTTTATTAGGAACACCTGTACATCCACATATTCATTCAATTATCTAAATCAGCCAACCCCGTGGCAGCAGTGAAGTGCATAAAATCATGCAGATACGGGTCAGCAGCTTTGGGTAAAGTTCACATCAACCATCAGAATGGGGGAAAATGTGATCTCGGTGATTTTGACTGTGACATGATTGTTGGTGCCAGATGGGCTGGTTTAAATGGGCTGCAACTGCTGATCTCCTGGGATTTTCACATACAACAGTCACTAGAGTTTACTCAGAATGGTGCAATAAAGAAAAAAACATCCAGTGAACGGCAGTTCTGCGGACAGAAACGCCTTGTTGATGAGAGAGGTCAACGGAGAATGGTCAGACCGGTTCGAGCTGACAGAAAGGCTACAGTAACTCAGTTAACCACTCTCAGATTTTGGTGAGCAGAAAAGCATTCCAGAATGCATAACATGTCGAACCTTGAGGCGGATGGGCTACAACAGCAGAAGACCACGTCGGGTTCAACTTCCATCAGCCAAGAACCGAAAGCTCACCAAAACTAGACAATTGAAGATGTAGCCTGGTCTGATGAATCTCGATTTCTGCTGAGGCACAGAGATGGTAGGGTCAGAACTGTGGAGTAATGGTGTGGGGAAAGTTTTCTTGGCACACTTTTGGCCTGTTAATACCAATCAATCATCGCTTGAATGCCACCGCCTATTTGAGTATTGTTGCTGACCATGTGCATCCGTTCATGGCCACAATTTACCCACCTTCTAAAGGTTACTTCCAGCATGATAATGCACCATGTCACAAAGCAAAAGTCATCTGAAACTGAAAGTGTTCTTCAGAGGCCTTCCAAGGCACTGGATCTGAATCCAATAGAACACCTTTGGGATGTGGTAGAACTGGAGATTCACATCATGAAATGTGCAGGAACTACATGATGCAATCATGTCAACATGGACCAGAATCTCAAAAGGATGTTTCCAAAATCTTGTGGATTCCATGCTATGAAGAATTGAGGTTGTTTTGAGAGCAAAGGGAGGCCCTACCCAGAATTATTACAGTGTTCCTAATAAAGTGCTTAGTGAGTCTATATAATCCACAGTTGTCATAGGCAAGGGACTGTTTTTTCTATTGCAGCAGTGAGATGAAGGCAGAACGACATGAAATCAGCTTAAAGAAATTTTACTGTAAAAGTGTCAACTGCAATGAGAGTTGCACAGAGGCTTGATGGTCTTGCTGCACAACCAACTTACAAATAATTTTGGCAATGCAATGAGAATGCAATGAGAATTGAGTAGTTGTGCCTAGTTTACCATACGAATGACAGGTTGGATTATGACAGGAAGCGGTACAAAACCGCCACATTTCTTGTGGGCTATAAAGTGAGCGGTATCAGGCTCTGCAGAAAACATCACTCATCATCAAAAGATATAGCCAGAAACATGGACACTACACTGAGTGATCCAGCAAGTAAGTGTGTGCAGTTTATAACATATGAAATGTTAGATGCCCTCCACCTGACCCAAGCAAAGTCACAGAGTACTGATGAGACAAGATCTGCATCTTGGGCCTGTCAGCACTTGAAAAACCCTTCCAGACAGCCTTAATCAGACTTTTCTTCAGAGCCGAGATATTGGGGTGTTGGCCGTGCTTAGATTAGGGCTTTTTTACACCACTCATGACTCATCTTATCTGGACTGCAACAGACAACTCTGATGGCTCTGAGGGTTTTAGTCCATTTGGAAACTCATCAGCACTCTCAAAATGTGCATTCTATTCACTGAAAAATTCATGAGCACAATTTAGACTGTGTGCAAGCCAAGAGACAAGGATGCCACTTGCAGTATTGCTTATCAAGTAATTACCCCAAATAATCCAATAATCTTATGCGAGAGGACACGATGCTAGAAGTTTCAGGTACACTTCAACAACTCTGCTTATCAGATTTTATATACAGTACATTCATATGGGTCAGCCCCAGGTTATGGGAACTCGAGCTAAAGTTACACACAACACTGGGTCACGTGGTTTTACGCATGAAGAAAAGTTTGTTTATGCGGAAGCAAAAGTATGTCGGGGGTGGGGGGAGGCACATGCACAAACTCTTGCTTGAGTAGTGAGGAAGGGTTTGTTTTCAATCCCCATCTCCTTGTCAAGACCACTCCCCAGTGCAGTTCCTGAACCAAAAGGTGCTGATTAATTTTCTATAACAGCAGCTCTGGCAGTAATTTCAGTTGTAATTCAAATCACAGGCTTATATTAATGAACTTGTTCTAATACATACAGGGACTTGTATGGTGGATGTTTCACATAATCTAAGCCTAATAATACATGAACTGAAAACCTTTTTAATTGGAAGGAGTTTCCAGTGTCAGAGCACTGTAATGGTTAGTGGGAAATTTGGATCTCCAAGTTTTGAGTCACAAGTAGGTCTAAGATGGTGGACTGCCACATCACCTCTTCATTCATTATTTTCCTGTAACAGCTCACCACCTTCTACAAAAATGTTGGTATAATAGCAAAAAAAAAAAAAAAAAAACACCACAAACTTCTGTTGCAGATAGCAACTATTTCTGACAGGAATTAGTCACTTCTTGATTAATCTTTGCACTTTCCATTCTGTCAACAATTTGCATGAGCCCTGTACTCAGAAAGGAACTGCACCTTGGTAACCTCAGGACTCACATGGCAGCCTGAGTGAGAGCAGTCATGCTTGTTATCACTGGCCACATGTGCAGACAACATAAGATCCAGGGGCAAGAGTTGAGTCAGGAAGAGAATGAGCTATACTCCAATTAATCAAATGATTTTATTGAATATTTTGACATTTCTATGTGAAATGCAGATGTGCAAACATCTTAAAAGCAGGGCACTAGGACCTGTTTAGGATTGTTAATAACTCCATGTTTGTAAAGGTCAAATGAAGATGCACCCACATGGGGATCGATACAAAGTCCTTACACACAAGTCTGTCATTACCAGTCTTACAACATCAGGCTGCTGTCTAGCAGAAAGAGGAAAGCCCAGGAAACCCAAAACTGAACGCGAAAACAATGTTTTAAAAAACAAATTTGAAACCAACACACCAAGCACTGCTTGCCTTTCCTCTTTACACCTGCGTCCTCTATTGATTTATAACTGCACCTTTTGGGATCACCCAGAAGATGATGGGTTGACTCCTAATGTCATCTTTTCCTTGTCACCATCATCTGCGGCTTGATTATTACTCTTGACTACTGCCAAATCACTGTTAAAATCTGACAGAAATGGCGCAAAGGTTTCTTTACCTTTTCCGGATTTTGTTCCAGGTACTATTCGCGCGCACACATAAGAATAACAAGGGGTTGAGGACACAGACCTTCTGGCTGTTTCTATGGTAACATACTTGTAAATATAGAGGGTCAGCAGAATCCAAAATGCGTGCACTGCATGGAGTATAACTTTATGAATTCTACATGCTATATAGTGCACTATGTCGCCAATAGAAAGTCATTAGGTCTGTAGCTAGGTTCGCTAACTGTAGAGCTAGCTAGTTTAGCTAGCGCCGCAAAAAACACACAGGTGCTGCACCTAAGCCTTTCTACGGTAAGAATCACATCTCCTGTGTATTATGCTGCCATGAGGTTGGCCTTCTGCTTTAGGCATAGACACAATCTAAAAAATAAAAATCTGATGAGAGATCTTTTGTAGCATTAATCAAAAATCCAAAGTTGTTGTATCAATAAGAAAATGATAGATCTGGCCATTTTGTTACGCCTCTTTTTATTGCCAGCAGAACTTCCCGCAGTACAATTGTCACGTTGAGTGTTACACGCTGTCCCCTTCGTATTTCAACCAGTAAACCGTTTTCTGTCCGGATACCATGATTTTCTCTGCTGATTATTGAGTGTATGACTAGAGTTCAGGCAAAGATCTCTCATCTTTATTCTTCCATCACATTTCTGTGGGAGCCACAGGGGAATGAAAAGATAATGCTGGAAATCTTTCGGAAATTATTTAAGCTTTGTACTACAGGAAAAGTCACTGAGCACCAACTAGCTTTTTCTCCACACACACACACACACACACACACACACACACACACACACAAACAAAGGAGGCATAAGCTCACAGAGCTTTAATACTTGTATGGCCCAAAGCATTTCTTCAGTGAAGAGGGTGTAGGTCGATAGACATAAGGGACCAGAGTGTCTCAGGTGTGTTATCTGGAAAGCAGGAGCATCCTGTAGATCAACTATCATTACAGTCTGTTCAAGTAGTTGCACTTGATTCATGTCATACACTGATTCATGTCAAACACTGAACAGGTCAAAGAGCTCCCAAACCCAAGTGGAGTGGCCCATTACTGTACATTTCTCACTACTGCATACTCTGAAGGCTTATAATGGAAAAGAGAAGGCCTTGAGAACTTAACTTGGATGATATAATACATAAATGGTTTCAACATACTCTCAACAACGTTTCAAGTTAAAAGCTCAACCTACGACTCTTGGTTCTAATAATTTAAAACCTGCTTAAAAACAATAAACCTATCTTTTGAAGGTGGAAAACTCAGTATAATCATATCCATAGTCATATAGTGCCAAAGTGTCTCCAAGTGCTAAACAACATTCATGTTAGTCATGTCCTGTAACCACTTTATCCTGCTCAGGAATGAGGCGGATTGAGCGCCTATCCCGGGAAAACTGGGAATGAGGCAGGAATACAGCCTGAATGGGACACAAGAATGGGACACGCATACTCGCACACTCATTCACAACTTGGTGCAATTCAGAGCAGACAAACAGGCATGGTTTTGGTAGGTGGAAGGAAACCATGTCCCTTTGAGAAGAACATACAAAACTTCACACAGACAGTAACCTGAGCTCAGGAATGAATCCTGGGTACTGGAACGGTGCGGCACCAACACTACTTGTCGTGCCACTGTCGTGTTGAATAACAGTATTTCTAATAATGAAATGTAATATTAGAGCCTTCTGACAATAGAGGTGACAACATTGCTAACAGTAAAATCCAAGTAGACAGAGAGAAATAAAAAAAAAAAAAAAAAAAAAAAAAACTTATGTATGTATGTCAGTGGATTAGATGGCTATGTTTTTCTCAAATGTGCGTCAAGCAACATGAAGAAAACAGCAAAGCAAATGTCTGGTGTGACTGCTACCTAATAATACTACTTAATAAAAAGCAGCTCCTCCATTTTTTACTGACTCCTCCATTTTAAAGAGACCACAGTTCCACCCACTTGTTTTCTATTGAATTCACGGGTCAAAGTTGACCTAGATGTAGTCATCATGAAGTGAAAGTGACCTCTAGCACAAGCAACATGCAAGTTTTACACTTCCTACATCTTTACCCCTTCAGTAAACTGGCTTTTCTGTCGAGTGAATTTTATTCACATTTAGTCTGACTACTGCTTTAGCTGAGAAAATAGAAAAGCATAGTTTTCAAGTCTCCCGTATAACCATAGCAAGGAAATGCGACGGCTAAACCACCGACTTTGGCACCTCTGTGCAAATGGTCACCATAGATTTGCATTTTGACACATGGCAGATGCGCTTATGGAGAATGACTTAAAATGTGCAAACAGCTAAAGGTGCAGTGATGCAACATACAGTATCTCACAAAAGTGAGTACACCCCTAAGTGAAAATGTCCAAATTGGGCCCAAAGTGTCAATATTTTGTGTAATATATTGGAAAATGCAACCTAATCGTCAACCTAAAATCCAACCCCAAGTAGTGTCATGCATAAAAAGCATAAAAAAGCGATTGCAAAATGTTCAGAAGACCAAGACGTAAAACCTGGGCTGATTTCTATATTGTAGAAAAATGCAATAAATTCTCTAGGTAACTCCAATTTTTAAAATGTTTACGTCCCTATGAAGCACTTCAAACAAAGATGATTAATCTGCTGACACTAATTTTCGGGTTATATCTCTGAGAAACAGATTTAAGTGTTCAACCTTTTACTAACTGACAACGAGATAATTCCAGCCTGAAATTTGACAGTAAAACAGAGAGCAGCAGAATCGGATGAAGCGATCACACAGCAAACCCTGAACAAGCTGCTCAGCTGACCGTGCCAGTAGTCAGCAGAGCTCCGGGTAAGCGGCAGAGAGAGTTAAAAGCAGACTGCGGCTCAGCTGTAAGACCACATGCAGGCATCAGACACAAAGCCAGAGAGAGAGAGAGAGAGAGAGAGAGAGAGAGAGAATGCAAATTAGACTGGTTGAGACATTAGATAAGGTGGATAAGTCTGTAACCTCTTCTGGCCATGACATTTTGCGATGTCTTAAATTGAATGTTCAACTGATTGCCTGTGTCTGTGCCCTCTCCTTAATGATACTTGGTTACTGGGAAAGAAAAATCACCTGGGAGAGGTTCACTGTCACTTTGACATGACTCATTCTGTCAAAGGAACTACAGCCACGTTTGGGTCATAAGATTCAGACTTGGTTATCCAACCAGGGGTGGACAAATCTCTACCCTGGGCGTCCAGGCCAAGCAGACTACACATCCAGATTTTCATTCACAATTGCATGATGGACAAACAGATTCATTCATTCATCAACATAAGAAAGTAAAAACTCTACTCCCTAATGACTTTCTCAAAAGAAAACGAGCCAGACTCGTATAATGTCTGGACGTACAACGAAATAACACTGCACCACATAGCCAGAATGTTAGCCAAAGACTTTCTGCCTTTTTGTCAAGAGTGCAAACGTGATATGCCTTATCACTAGAGACATTATCAGGAGAGGTTAAATACTATGGCTACATTAAGTCACCCCTTCCAGTGATTCAAGTACTCGCTTATTTTCCATAGCGTGTATTAATGTACATAATTAGCTTGTCGTAGTTAATTAGGCCTCCAGGCAAGCATATCATGGGACTGAGCTTCACTTCCCCAGTGGGCTAGCTACATTACTTCTGATTTGTCCATCCCTGTGCAACATAAGACAGGCAGAAATGTCTTATCGCAATTGTATTTGCAACATTTTGCAAAGATCATCTCTGTTGCACAAAATGCAAAAAGGCTTGGTTAGAAATTCAACTCAAACAAGGACTGATGCAGGAAGTCACATGACACCAGAGACCCCATTCTACCATGTTATATTAAAGCTGTAAGAAGCTGATAGTAGCTGTCATTGATTGATTGGGCTGTTGGGAGAGGATGGAAAATGAAGGCTGGTGCAGGGGGAACAAAAGAGGGTGGGGTCCATTCTCATATTTCAGACCTTAAAGTATTCCCTTTATCAGCCCAATTCATTTAAAGATGCAAGTAGAAGACTAGAATAAATGGTTTTGGGCTCGCTCACAGGTTCCCAATCTTGGTCCTGGAATATCCCATGTCGAGCACATTTTATTGTTTTCTCTGCTCCAACACATCTGATTAAACTAATCAGCTAATTCACAGCCCTTCCTGAGTTGAAGTGTGTGTGTTAGAGCAGGGAAAACACTAAAATGTGCTGAACAGGGGGTACTCCAGGACCAGGGCTGGAAACCTGTCATCTAATGGTCCTGGCATAACAGGGATTTTCAGACTCTAAGCCCTGTTGCACTTGTATGTTTTAGGAGTGAACATTACAGCTTGTTTGCAATGCATAGCGACAATAAAAATACAATGAAAAAAGATGCAATATGTTCTATGAGGTCAAGAGGTCACTCTTTCCTCCAGACCACAGTGATGGATGTGGACTCGTCCAACAAGGCAGTTCTTCAACTAATTTCTCTCTTTCCCCCTCTCTCACACACACACACACACACACACACACACACACACACACACACACACACACACACACACACACACACACACGCGCGCACACACTAGTACACAACTAGAGACACACTAGTGTCAATAAACTGTAGAGTATACTGGGCACTAGGCATTACTAAATAACGTTTGCAGAGACGAGATATATTGGTGCATCTCTGACTAAAATAAAGAGGGATCTATATAGCATTTGCTCTCTGCTCTATCCAACCAACAAATCCAAGACACGCCATCAGCAGCCCTGATTCCCAATCGATAATGCCCTGCCACTCTCTCACTGGCCAACAGCTGAGCCCATTACACTTTTATCATCCCCTCCATTTCGATCCAGCAGCCGCTACTCCTGCAGTCCTTGCTGGATCCCAGGCAGCAATTAGACAAGCGGATGCTCACCAGGATGGAAGCTTTAGGCACAGGGAGATGAGAGCGGACCCTGCTGCTAGGAAGTCAACAGAGGCCAAATCCCACATGGTCTTAAAGACCCCACTTGGTGTTTTCTGGTGCTATTGACCCTCTCACTCACAGTGCCAGAGTCGAGGAACGCCTCTTTAATGAGGGATGGGGAGGACCAGCTGTTAAACCATCACTGCCTCAGGCCAGGTGGGGTGGTAATAAATATGCAAGACGATCATGGTCACTAGGCAACAGGAAGAGCAACAGGATTGGAGAGAGCTGATCAGTAAGCTGTTTTGATGGAAAGGAGGCTGGAAAGTAAAAGAAGTGACCTCACAGCAGGAAGGGGGTTTGAAGTTATGCCTTATTCACTGACTACGGATCAAGTGCTCTCCAGGCAGCCAGCCCCTGTCTTAGCTCCTCTTCATGCTCTACCTATTAAAAGAGTGCTTAAAGCTGAGCTTTGCACAATGCACCTTGGGCTTGGCAAACTTTACCACCATTACCATCAGCACCACCATCTCCTTTGTCTCCTTTGTACATGCGCTATGATTACCAACTTACAGTAGTTGCATTCAAAATGCATCCAGCATCTTCTACAACGGTTTTGCAATGGCAAAACTGTATAATGCCCATATAAGAAGGGTAACGGTGACACGCATTACCCAGGGGCTCAGTCTCATGCCAAAAGTGACATATGATGCTCCCTAACCCCATAACCATGTGTCATGTCCATAGAGACAGGGGTTGTCTAGCTCCAAGTAAATGAAGGACAAAATGCACAGACATACCATTTCAAATAAGACAAGTTAGGCCAACAACAACAAGGCTAACAAACACTGGATCAGGAAATATAAATGGCAATCGGCAGAAAAAGTAATTAGATAATGACAAGCCTGACACGTATTATGTAAACTCTACTCTTAACATTTTTTTCCATTAATAAGACTTTTCAGGTCATAATAGCTGGATGCGAGACCCAGCACTTAACTGTTTCTGAGTAATGATACCAAGGCAGCTCATAAGCTACATGATCACACTGTCATTATTATTATGTGATAATGATAATTTGTTATTATTCATATTAATACCAACACACATGGCAAGGCAGTTTCAACGTCAGATAATGAGAACATTTGTAACAAATTGTGCAAATGTATACTGAATGGTATGAAAAAGTCATGCTTTCAGTTATAGATTTCAGTTTTTGAAAATGTATAATAGCCAAAGAAATTGTGCGACATTACAAAAGGTTATGACTTTAGACCAAGAATGGATAACCATTGCTGCCCAGGGTCCTACTCTATAATAGTGTGACATTTGGGCTAAGGATGCATGTTGGCCTGGGGTCACAGTTCACCAAACTTCAATTTGTCATTCTCTAATTATAAATGTTAGACATAATACTTCTGATATGTCTAACATTTATAATTAGAAGCTACAGTTTGAAGTATCGCTGTCAGGGATGAATAGACTACTATAGCAAAAGACACTTAAATGCAATTGAAGTACAAATCAGTATGATGTTTTTTTTTTTTAATGTATCCTGATCAGAGAATTTGCAATTCCATATGCTCCATTGTTTAAAGTCACCTTTAAACAATGGAGCAGATTATGAATGATTCACTGTGTTGCATTTGGGACACTGGTGATGACAAATGGGTAAAGGTGGTGACAGAGTGTGCCCAGCCCGTGCCACAGCAAACCTGTGAATTGCCCAGACACAGGGCAGCTAAATTTTCATTTCCGCAGACACTCGGGGGCCTGACTTCATCACCCACACCAAAAGCACATGGGGCCTGGAATCTGAGCTCCCGTCAAAGCAGCTAGCATAGCCCCAACATGAAATGCCGCTATACATCTGAACAGGAGCCGTTTAGGTTCACTTCAGAACACAGACTTCCATTTATCTAAAAAGTCATTTGTTTCCCCATATACATATTCCTGATCAGACATATTCCAGCAGTCACCTTTACACCAATCAACAGTAAAGATTTTCCATTTTTATAACTTGTGTTGGATTATTTCAACTTCAGAAAAGGAGACATATCGTTTGTCCTGGGCTTACACTTATCCATAATAGTATGAATGTAAGAGCTCAGTTGCAGTTCTCCCAGACAGTATTAAAAATGCAAATAAAGAAGCCCATGAGACAAGCAGCACAAGTCCAATTCACAAGTCCAACTCAGAACTAATCGCTTCTCACCAATCGTCGTCCGCACTGAACTGAGAAACTTTTGTGCAATGGAGATTTAAAGCTCTGCTTCTCTGCCTTGCTCGAGCGTGGCATGATAAATATCCTCCTATGTACTAAAATACACATTCGCTGAAGTGGAGAGCAACAATACCGGCTACGATTTGTTTTTCTTAAGCCGGCTAGCTCTTGTGTCAGAGAGGATGATATTGTGCTGAAGGAATGTAGTCATCCTCTTTTATTTCCTTTTATCCAGTTATTAATCCTTGAACAGCAAAAAGAAGAAAAAAAAAAAATTACTATAGGGCTGTCTTGAGGGTCTTCCATGAATGAGAACATGGGCGTTGGCCACGCTTTGGCGAGAGGAAGTCTGAATGACGACATGCTCGAAACATTTTTTCCAAGTGTTGTGTTCCCTCAACAGTGGGGGAACAGTATTAGCCCTGAGATTGTCTGGCCTTAGATCATCTTTGGACAATAAGAACAGGCAAAAGAGAAGAGACTAAGAGAGTAATCAACTCGCCAGTATCAAAGAGCTTATCTTCCTGGTTGAGAGGATGCTGCTCATCTGCCTAACAGTCTCAAACAACTCACAATACACAAGCACTATATTTATTAATAACCAACTCGAGAAATATGATCACTACTGAGCTAGACTGCTATAATCGAGTTTATTCCAGATTAATATGTTAAACACGCTCCATGTTCCTCTAGGTGGTAGACACCCACATTTACGTAGTCCCTTGCTGTACATGGCACAGGTGGTTTGCTCTGAATGGTCTTGATGAACATGCATTCAAGAAACTTGTAGTACTTTGAGAAGGTTGTCCATCACGCACCTTGGTGCAAAAATATGCAAAATCAATTTCTGATTCGCCTTCTTGATGATGCAGCCTTGGTGAAACACTGAATACAAGTGTGATGCGTGGGGGTGGGTTTTTTTTGGGCGGGGCATTGTTATTACAGAAGAGTGAAAATTTCTGATGAAACAAAATGGCAGATTTATCAGTAACACTTTTTCGAATGTTTTCAGCTCCTGATAAAGACGAGAGCAAGCTGCTCCTCGCTAAGTGCTCAGGCACCGCTTAGTTATAAACAGCCTGCGGCAGCTGAAAGAGCATTCACAGTGCCACGTCGCATTATTGGCAACATGAAACATTCGAATTACCTTTATCTATCACTTCAAAATGTGTTACATGACTACATTAAAACGGTTTATTCCATTAAGTGGGAAAACTGCTCTCTGCCTTACTTCTCCATCAACCCCTCTACCTCTCTCACGCCTTTTCCACCTGAACCAAAACTCTGCTCATGTCACCACCAAACAGGAAACAACACACACGGTTTTGTCTGGCCAGATTTATAAAAAAGCAGAATGCATTCTTTTAAATGTGGGGGGGGTTGGGGAACATACTTGGGCGGTCGTTCAGTTACCTAGGTGAGGCGATCCAGTTAATTACATTTCAACAGCAAATATTCATATCTTTACAAAACAATAACTTAAGGTGTACAACCAGCATGACGAGCCCACACAGAGAACACTATGGAGGTCACCGTTTTCCTACCATGAGCTCAGCAATGCTAGGCAAAGCAATTCTGTCTGTGCAGCAAAATTCAGTTTGCAGTCAAATGATGGAGAATTCACAGCAGC
The DNA here is from genome assembly GCA_023630585.1 of Cranoglanis bouderius. Taxonomy (NCBI): domain Eukaryota; kingdom Metazoa; phylum Chordata; class Actinopteri; order Siluriformes; family Cranoglanididae; genus Cranoglanis; species Cranoglanis bouderius. The sequence continues at coordinate 23,256,653 of CM042538.1, forward strand.
ACACCTAATCATTGGCCTGACTAGAATACCAGTGCAGTGATAGTTGATATAGGGGTCAGGGTTAATTTAAGGTCAGAGCCTTTCGCTTGGAAAAAAATCACTGGGTCCTGGCTTCCTGTACGTCAAAATTATACTATCCTCCAGCAAATAAGATCAATCCACTGAGAGCAGAAAACACAGGCCAGTAATGTTGCATTGCTAAGTAGGAATATTACAGCCATACCAGCATTAGCAGATACTGTATCTTATATAATAAAGAATTGGGATTAGTTGATCCTCAGGTGGTGTGACATGCGTTGTGGATACCTGCAACACTGAGGAGTGTCCCACATTCATGGTTTATTTAAGGGCAGTGGTGGCTCAACGGTTAAGGCCCTGGGTTGCCCCAGCACAGCCAAGCTGCCGCTGTTGGGCCATTGACAGGCTAACAGGCTGGGATATGCGAAGAAAATGATTTCACAGTGCTGTTACATACATGTAACAAATAAAGGCTTCTTCTTCTTTTTCTTTACAAAGTTCTGTCTGTCTTCCGCTTTGGAATTCTGGGATTCTGTCTCTGGTTGACGGCATGAAGATGGTTGGAGACTGATGTGATGAATGCGTTCACTTTAACTTCAGGGAAATTACATTGAGAGAGCCACAAAAGGGCACAAGTGTTAGTCATATTCCATCATCTTTGAGTGACATCCAGAGACACTGCCTATGTTTCCATTATGACACTGACTTGGTTTAGAGTGATGTGAAGTAATATGCACGTATGTGTAAGAAGAGAGAAAATGAACGGGAAAGATTGCTGATGGCTCATATTTCAGCAGCAGCTTGGGGCCACATGCATGTCTCTACATGCTGATGGAGAAACATCCTCCTGCGCAAATCACAGCCTGCAGAGAAAGGTTTAGGATCTGAAGCCACGCCTGATTCGAGACTCGTTAAAACAGATACCTACTGACTTGTTTGGGCAAATGAGGAGTTCAGGGCAGAGAGGAAAAACTTCTGCAAACTCAACAAGGCAGCAATGTACTGAACTCTGTGGCACTTGTAGTTTCGTACAAACTCCAGCCTTACTGACCTTTTCCAGCCTCCAGCAAGCAGCTGTCTAGAAGACATAGAAAAAGACAGTGAAAGGAATACATCATCCCACAGTGGGTTTCAACATGAGGCGTGTGGTTTTACAACGGGACTCAAACAGCCAAAATACTAGGAATACATTTATTAAAAAAAAAAAAAAAAAAAAAACCTACAGACTTGACAAAGCACAGATTTCCCTCTACAGGGACTTGTGTAATCAAACTCCCAGACCCAACTTTAAAACTTCAATCCCTCTCAAAAGTAAAGCAGGGGGTGACCAGATGTGAGAACTAGCCAACACATACATGCGCACACGCACACACGCGCGCGCACACACACCCACCCCTGTTTTACAGCATACATCAGCTCAGTCTTGTGACAACCAGGTGCAGGAAGGCACAATAAAAGGTTGTGGTCAGGGACAAGATAATGCACACAACAAACAGAGTGTTTTCATAGGAACATCAGCACTGAGCACTGAACATTGGGGCTGGGCAGCAAACCTTATTTTCAATAACCTATTGTTGAACGTCTTTCTGCTGTGTGTTTGTTTCCATATTCAACCAATGAGGAAAATGCAGTAGAATAACTATGTGCTACGAGGGGAACTGGAGAACGATCTCTCGTTCCTTAAAACAAAATCACCAAAATGAAACATTAGTGGGTAAAGATGTAGAGAAAGGATGTAGGGTCAAACTACTCTACTCTCCAGAGTGCTGCATGTTTTGGTTGCCCAGAAATCAAATTCAGTAGGGTTGGGGGGGGTTATATAAAATAAATAAATAAATAAATAAAAAATAGTCAGCCAAGTACAGATACTAGATACTGACGAAGAGAAACAAACGAATGTGATAATGTATCACATCGTGTTTGCCCCCTCGACAAAAAGTTAGTCAATGTTTTGCCAATGTTTCAGCATGTTTCACATGTACGTAAAACTTATTGTCAGAGTTGGGCTAGCATCTTCATTTTCTCTTGATTTATTCATAGCAGGAGTTATAGTGTGTGACAGGTTTGCACTGGAATTTATTTTGCTCAGGTTTATCAGTGTCTCAACATACAATTTGTGCATGCTAATTAATCCCTGACTAAAAATTGCTCTACTGTCATCCCAATGTGTGTGTGGCGCAGCAGGCAACAGGCTTCATGAGGAGTACTGTACATTACAGCATCACACATAAAGGAGCAAAACATATTAAGTTTAAACACAATGAGCAGTTGAATCTACGTGCCCTCTGGGCAACTATGAATAAGACAAACTAATACAGGAAATCTGCTACTCCACCACTGAATCATGACTTTGAGCAATGTTGAGTCAGTTAAGAGAGTCTACTAATGTCAATTTCTACAAACTAATCAGATAAGATTCTGTATTATAAAAAAATATATATTTATTCAGCAATGCAATTGGAGTTTTTTTTGCACTTTTTTTGCGGAAAACTACTTGAATTGGCAAAATTGTTTTGCACGCTCTTTCACAGTGATGTTTGTTGGTAAATGAGACCACTTTTAGGTCTTTAGGTTTTAGGGCTTTGGCTGAATGCGCATTGTGATGACGTCTCAGGACACGTCTTGGCCCAAATCTGCGGAAAACCTCCAAATATTGCAGGGTTTGGTTGATTTTGCATGAATAGTTTTACACAAAATAGCTCGTGGTTAGTAAAAATATCTGCTGGTTTCCAATCAGAAGACAAGGAAAACAGCCTCTTAATATTTTACCATTGAGAAGAGACACTATAGTTTATCCTTAACGCTTACATTAAGGTTAACTTGGATGTTCTTTTTCTCTGTTTCACTGTAAACTAAAATTAAATTGGCTTTCTTTTTAGATTTTTTCTTATAAGAAACAAATCTAATAATAATAATAATAATAATAATAATAATAATAATAATAATAATAAATACTTCATTCTGATTGATCTGTATCTTATACAGAATGTCTTATTTTCATTTATTTATTTATTTTAATTAAAAAAAAAAGTCAGCAAACTGAATGGTGCCTGTCCTTGATGGACATATTAAAGTTTGAACTTTTGAACAAAAAACTTGGCAGGATATTGAGGCTACATCCAACATGGGGAAAAATGAATGCGTGGCATAAAGAGGGGCCTCGTCTGCCTTCTGACACAAGGAGCTGATGTCTGTTTCTCACACGGACACAGGAAGCTTGTTCTGGTAGAGATTACGGCCTGAGGCACTCTCCATGACTTAGGCCACCCTGCAGAAACGGAAACCGCACAGCCCCGCCTAATAATCTTCAACCAACGCCTTCTCTGACATGTCCGCGACAGTGTCATATGAGCGGTTTACATCTCCGTAACACAGCTGGGAGTAGATGGCGGGTTTGCGTGTACTCCTTTACGCACTATACACCCAGAGGAAACCACAAACACAGTGACATCTCAGTGATCAGCAGGCAGCTCCCTTGTCTCAAAATGATGCTGACTCAAGGAAAAAGGAGAAAGATTAGTTATATCAAAACAGCACAGAACACGAAGCATGGACTCTAAACAGAACAGCGTGTTTGTGTGGCTGATCTTGTTGTGTGCGAGCACCGTGCTCAGAGAAATACATTAAGGGCGTTTTCACGTGGTATAAATACTTGAAATTCGGGGAAGGGCGTTATCATGACAAAGTTCAGTCAGTATGAACTGCAGATTAATTGTGCAATGCCAATTCTAATTTTTTTCTTCTCTCTTTTGTGCAAGGTGTGAGAGGATAGGTAGGTACACCCACATATTGCTCTTAGTGTATATTTTGATAATTGATTTATTTATTTATTTTTACTTTGAAGGTTTGCTAAACCTTAAACAAATGATTCAGATGAACTATCACTTTAAGGTTGCATTACACCAGCGAGTGACAAATCGCTGGAGTCGCAGTTTGTGTGGAGTGAGCGCTGCTGTAGGTGTTTGTGGGTGTGTACTGTCATGCAGCATTTTTAGTTCAGATGAGAAAGGATAATAGCCAAAATGTATCGCTTACAGCACAATATTTAATACAGTATCCAACTTAACTTTGTTTACTTAAAATGCATTCCATTGTTTCAATGAAGTTTTTAAAAAAAAATGTACAAAATTGGTTATTGCTTAGCTACATGCTATTAGCTTTGTTAGTTTTTCTTCCCTTTTTTTTTTTTTTTTTGAGTCAGGTAGTACATAGGAACTAACTGCCAGTAGGAACTAATGATGTAGGAGGAGAAATTAAATGTTGTAACACACACACACCCCATACAACTGGTCTGAGGAAACATCCAAGCCGATTGCTTGGATATATCGTTTTACTGCGTCATACCTTATAAAGTTAAAAAACTCTCAGCTTTATTCAGTCGCCTGTCACTCACTGGTGTGAATGCAGGGTACGTCAAAGCTGCACACTAGTATACAAAACAATTCAGCATTTTAAGCTTTATTTCAAAGTCATCATTTTATTTACCCATCTGCAACAGGACGTATCAATTACAATTTTCTACCGGTCACGTTGTTTGACGCTTGGCTCTGGGATTACATCACTCTTTAGGCTTCATTTATCAATGTTTCAGCAAAGCAAACCATACTTACAATTCCCACCACATTTACAAAAGTTTCGCTAAATTTCTTCGTACTTAAAGCAGCCATGAATTACTAAGCGTGTTCTAGACTACTGTTAGAGACGCACTGACTCCTCCTCCTTTTATAGGACACCATTTCTTTTGTCCTAATTGAACAGCTTGTCTTGATATTGTAATCCATATACAGAATTGCACTAACTCGAGCCAATTATATGATCAATCGAGGCTCATATCAGTAAATCTCCTTATGTGTAAATTTATGCGTAAGCTCTTGCGAGATACGATTTATTTCCTGAACTGACTGGACTTTCACTCGTACCACATTTCTTGTGTAAATACTCCTGTGAAAAATTTACTCACTCAAACAAATATATCAAAACTTCAATGCAAGTGGCTTCGGGTGCAAAAAAAAGTGCAAGCATGAAAACACCCTGAGATGGTGAAGTGTCTCCTCCCTCCACTGTACTGAAAGAAGGAGAGCCATACGGTTTATTTTTCCCCTCATTAGAGTACGCAGGGGAAATCTCTCAGGCCTTACCTCACTAGAAACCTCTGGCTCTCAGCCAGGCCACATAACACACTGACCTGAAGAGTGTGAACTGAAGGAGGTGGCAGGCAGAGAGCAGGAGAGAGGGAAAGAGAGAGGGAAGCATAGATGAATGAAAGAAAAGAAAAAAACAGAGAGATAGAGAATGGAGAACAGGACAGCTCATGTCTATGTATACTTTGTTCTGTCTTGCTATAGCCTGCTGACACCTGTGTGTGCGCGTGCCTGCATGTGTGTGAGAGCATTCCAAACGTAGCAGAGCATGTACACACAAATCTCTAAGATGATGTCATCAGAGGGAATGTGATCATACACGAGTGATACAGGGTGCCTCTCTCAAAAGCTAATCCTGCTCCAGATCCAAGTCAGAGCATTCACACTCACACACACACACACACACACACTCACACACACACACACACACACACACACACACACACACACACACACACACACACACACACACACACACACACACACACACACACACACACACACACACACACACCCCAACCCTGAAACTCAAATCCACTCAGACAAGAGATGAGCTTGGTAATCGATAGCCCTACAATGCACGCTGCATCACAGTGAAAAGCAAGACACCGTGATGAGGACAGTGGAGGAAAGATGCAGAGAAGGTTCCACACAGGGGTAAAACAACAAAGACACATTAATGAGTGAGAATTTAAATTAGACTCTTTAAAATTCAAAATGTGGTGCCCAAGGTAATGAAGGGTTCCGGACTCATTATGCAGTGTTTTACATGGACTTCTTTTTATATCAACACATATAATAAGCAGTGTTTAATTTCCCTCAGTTCATTTGTCTGTGTGTCCTCAAAAATAATTCCACTTTAAATTGATTAAGCATTGTATTATTCTTCCCCAAGTACTCAGGTGAGGAACACAGTTTGAGCAGTATTAGTACTACAGAAAGTATTGACAGCTGTGAACAGTGATACTACACTGGCAGCATGTTATATCTTATGGGAAATGGCTGCAGTGCTCTGGTCTGATTAAATGAGGGATTTGAGGACCTCATCTTCACAGTGACATTCTAGAGTGGCATTTACACGCACACCC